>CM024523.1:10398828-11039542 GCA_014182375.1 Eucalyptus virginea | reverse complement strand
ATGTGTAAATCTATGTATTGACATTAATATCGTGAGAATTTTGGTTGCTAAAGATTGAATAAAATCGAAGTGCATCTATAAAAAATTTAAATTGAACAAAAGTAAAAATGTAAAACATAAAATAACAATCTATCCAAACACATCAAATCATTTGTTTAAAAAAAAAATTTCAAGCAAGTTTTTATCATGAGATTCATTCTCGCTTGTTGATGAAAACAACATTGAAAACGCAATTGATAAAAAGCAAAGACGATTTTCCAGTAAAGAAATAAGAAACCATTCCCCTTTTACAAATGGATCAAGAAATCAAGTTCAATTATCCTGGATGGTTCAAGCATTCCCAAAGTTCGCTTTGGTTTTGTGAGCTTTGATGATTTAACTGTTTTGTTAGATTGGTTATCGTTAGCGAGTATTGACTTGGGGGTTTGGCAAGCATTATCTTAATATGTTAAATCAAGATTCTTTGAGTAGTTGATTAATTCATATTTTTTTTTAAAAAAAGTGTATTGACAGTTGGCTAGTAGATATGTAATCCAATTTTGCATGAGTTAATGATGTGGTCAATTGTCCAAAGAGAAAGCCAGAATTTACATTGGTAATCGAATTAGAACAAACCTCGGAATACTGCAAAACAAATTAAACTTTTGACAGTGAAAAGAATTTAAGATTAGCCCACTGTTTGTGTCAAGTTCTAAGTTCCATGGTGGTTTCAAGAGTCTATACGACAATTACAAGTTCCGGGCTCTTAAAACTTGGAACAAGCATGCTTGTTAGGTAAAATATGATTGGGTTTAGGTTTGTACTTGTCCTTGTCAAGCGAGTTAAGTAAACTTGCTGTTGGATTATATCGGAATCAAAGAGTGGATTAGGTTGGGTGAAGGTTGGGAAGGAAAATTATGAAGTCCCTATATCAAGTTAAATAAACATGATTATATTGGAGTGCTCAAACGCATTTCCGCCCTCGGGCCACATGGAGACCCAGTACGAGATCCCGCTGTCTTTCAGCAGGCAAAAGATGCACATTTTAGGACATCCACGCAACCCCCATCTACACAAAGAACCAAGATGTCGACTGAATTTGGCAGGATGTGGCTGTGTCTTGAGCGAAGTTGTGCGTAACGGCCTTAGTTGGGCAAGAGAGGGAGGGAGGCATTATGGACGAGACGCCCACGCGCCCCACGCGCCTCTGGACCAAGACTTGGTAGCACACTTGCCCTGCCAATGGCTCCTTCTGTTTTCTTTGTCGTTTTCGCCAGTTGGAACTTCCTAGTAACTCATGCACAGCTCAAATTGGAGTGGGGGACCAACCTCGTTTTGATCGAAGCTGCAATTACTGTCTGAAAAATCCCTTGATAAGGCAAGAAATTCATCGTGGGGTTGAGAATGTGCAATTTGCTTGACAAAAATACCCAGCTTAAATTAGGTTTCCACATACTGGAAAGTGAAAATCCATTTTTTTTAATAGTGGTCAATGAATTTTTTATTCATGACATGACCAATAGAAGGCCAGTGGAGGTCAACTGGTTTAATAACCCTCTATAAAAGCTTTCATTCCTCTTCTTCTTTTCTCTCCTCTTATCTTTATTACCTTAAACCATCTCTTTTGACAGTGAGCTCTAGTGAATAGACTTAACATGTTCAGAGGGGATAAGCTAGTTAGAAATTTTTCCGAGAAAAATAAAGGCAAGAAATTTATCGTGAGGTTGAGAATGTGCAATTTGCTTGACAAAAATACCAAGCTTTAATTAGGTTTCCACATATTAGAAAGTGAATAGTAGTCGATGAATTTTCTGTTCATGACATGACTAATAGAAGGCCAAAGGAGGTCAACCAGTTTAATAGCCCTCTATAAAAGCTTTCATTCCTCTTCTTTTTTTCTCTCTCCTCTTATCTTTATTACCTTAAACCGTCTCTTTTGACAGGGAGCTCTAGTGGATAGACTTAACATGTTTGGAGGGGATAAACTAGTTAGGAATTTTTCCAAGAAAGATAAAGGAAATAAATTCATTGTGAGGTTAAGAAGGTGCAATTTGCTTGACAAAAATACACGTCTTTAATTAGGTTTCCACATATTGGAAAGTGACAATCCACCTTTTTTAATAGTAGTCAGTGAATTTTCTATTCATGACATGACCAATAGAAGGCCAAAGGAGGTCAACTGGTTTAATAGCCCTCTATAAAAGCTTTCATTCCTCTTCTTTTTTTCTCTCTCCTCTTATCTTTATTACCTTAAACCATCTCTTTTAACAAGGAGCTCTAGTGGATAAACTTAACATGTTTGGAGGGGATAAGCTAGTTAGGAATTTTCCCAAGAAAAACAAAGGCAAGAAATTCATTGTGGGGTTGAGAAGGTGCAATTTGCTTACCTAGCTTTAATTAGGTTTCCACATACTTAAAGTGAAAACCCACCTTTTTTTAATTGTAGCAAGTGAATTGTATGTTCATGACATGACCAATAGAACGCCAGAGGAGGGAGGAGGTCAACTGGTTTAATAACCTGCTATAAAAGCTTTCATACATCTTTATTCTTTCTCTCTCCTCTTATCTTTATCACCTTAAACCATCTCTTTTTGACAGAGAGCTCTAAGGGATAGACTTAACATGTTTGGAGGGATAAGCTAGTTAGGAATTTTTCTGAGAAAAGTAAACAAAAATGCCAAAGAATAATCTTAAAGTAGGTGTGGAATTAACTCATCACCTAATTTATGGGGCATCCCATATTGGTAAGTACATCATTTTTCTAAGTGGACCGTCATTAGAAAAGTATTGTAATGGGACGATATAACACAAATGAAAGAGTTGCTCTCTTATCATAGCAAATAAATAGGGGACGCTACAAATGGAAACTAGTGGTTGAGTGACAAAACCATCGCCAAAGCTGAAAAAGACAAAATGGTTAAGCAACAAAACCGTCCCTAAAGCTGAAAAAGACATCCCCAAATAGGTTTGTGAAGCCGATCGCCAGGGCTATTGCTGGAGCCATCCCTAAAAGAAAACTTAGGGATGCCTGCTTGAGATTGTTGCCTTCTCGTATTTGAATTTAAGCGGAAACAATCAAAGAACTTGCTATTCATCACTGTTGAAACAGTCAATGTGTTAGTCAAAATGGGCTTAGGGTTTTTATGCTCAGACCAAACAAACTTGGGCCTTGCTTGATAAATTGAGAGCTACTCACTAATCAGAAATTTACTTGGCAATAAAGGAAAATTGCAAGGTGAATTTATATATGTCCAGTTTCTAACGGACATGAAATCGTAGACAAATTCTAGAATCCATTAAGAATGCTCCAATTGACCAAATTAAGTGACTCCTTCCCTCCTCAAAATATTCAAGAAATTTTGTCCACATTCAAATCATAATCAAATCAGCTCCAAAATGTTTATGTGTAATATTTTTGAGTGATTAAACGTGATCTTGGACACTTTATAGAAATGGTGAACGTTTTTAAGTGCTTTTCCTAGCTTGTATTATATTATTTTACTACACTAATCAATAAGCATTGAGCCTGTCTTTTCCATTTTTTCCCCAGATCAAGCTCAAGCTGCCCATGTCAAGAAAAATGAAGTTCTTACAGTTACAGACGTAATTCTTCCGGCCCAAATCAGGTTTGCAAGTAAAATCCGCAAGCGGACGAAGATAAATGACCTCAATGCCCTGCTAAACCAGATTTACTAGTACGAGTAAACATAGCCCAACCCTTTCAAACATCAGAAAGATGTACCATGGTGGTGAGATATGATATAACATAAGCAAACATCAGTTCAAGGCTTTAAGCAGCAATTAATGACTCCGTAATGATGCTGAAATTTCCAAATATGATTTTAGCAAAGGAACTAGTGGATTAATGGAAGGCTCACCTCCCCGCATCCCAGGAGTTGGCTATTTCATTACTTAAATTCGAGATCAATGAATTATTTTGCATTCTTCGAGACTAAATTGGTCGCTGCATTATTTGCAAAGAGAAAATGTGGGCCTTCTCTTTATTATTTTTCAGATTTTCTAGAGATATTATGACAACACAACATCAAAAATAAAAAGGAATGAACAGACAATTACACTTCTGTTGTTAGGTTGATCCACAAATGCCGGGCCTGGAGCTAATCTTTTCCCTTTCCTTGGCAAATCAAGTTCAAGCCTAGCAAGAGAACGATGCATGAGGGTGGTATGAGCCCATAAAAATGAATTCAAAATCACAATGATAAATCCGAAGCACTAGCTAGTCCCTGATTCATTAGCTTCCTTCATCTCCGAGGATTTCATTTGTCCACCATTTCCTCTCAGAATCAACTTCAGACAACAGGGGCCAGAGGGAATCGGAGTGTTCCACTGGATATCATGTCGGAGGGCAGAACCGTCCACTCTCCAAAAATCCACTGATAAATCAACCATATTCAAGACTTTGGGACAGTCACATTTAGGATTTTAACATCTTGATACGGTTTGTCAGCCCTGTCCACTTTCACCTTATCTATCCCCTGCAACAACATGGTAAGGGTTTCAAGTTTTTCTCAATCCGTCAGAAACTTATCCAAAGATCCTATTCAAACAGATAAAGAAATCAACAAATCCACAGAGCTAGCTGATGTTCTCGTCATCGAGAAGTTCTTGACCAGAGTAGGACGCTACCAGTTCCTCCAGAAACTAATAGCCCAAAGCTCAAGCAATGACTGCATTATCACATCCCATCACGGACACTGTTGCACCAAATTCAGTGATCCAATAATAGATGCATTGCGACGTCAACGACTATCATGCATGCCTTGGCAACAGGAAACTAAGATCTTATTACCTGTACAACATCCATTCCCTTGGCAACTCTACCAAAAACAGTGTGCCTGTTATCTAACCATGGTGTGGCCACTGTGGTGATAAAAAACTGAGGACCATTGGTGTTGGGGCCTGCATTTGCCATTGACACTGTGAAAGACCTGTCATGCCTCAAACTGCAGCAACACAATGTGCAATTCAAGGTCGGATTTCGTCTGGCAAAACCATCTTACACAAAAAAAGCAATTAGAACAGTACCCAAGAGGAAAAAACAGATGCAAGTACATAATAAAAGGCAATTAAGAGACTGACAAATTTATACCCAATAAAAGAAAAATACTACTATTATGGAAGAGCGTTGATAGCCAAATTAAAGTACCTCATGAGCTAATTTTGCTAAAACAAATGAAATGGGAGTATTGGCAGCAAACTAGAGTACCTAAATATATTGAATCAAAAATTGCAAATTCAGAGACTCAGACACGTGCTAGTAAGTCAGACAGAACTTCAGCGAGCAGTCGAGGAGAACGTAATTTCCAAGGAAAGATGAACATTCCTATCCTCAATCTTTATAATCTTTGAGTAGACTTTCGCAGCCTTCTGATGCTATGAATAAAGTCAAAAGAGTTTACAATTCCTTAGCTGTTTACGATATTTTTATGATGAACTGGCTAGACACTTCATCCCCAAACCGAGACTATTACTTCCACAAACTGCTTTATGTTTGCATTAGCAATCTCAGACCGAGAAAACATAATTTTAGGGGAGGCACGAAAGCAAGAGTACATCCTTGTTTTGCTTCAAAGATACATCTCATATTATAGTGATGATAAGTAAAATCACCTTTTGTGGAATTCGTCCTCAAACTCCCTTCCCCAAATTGATTGTCCTCCAGTGCCATCTCCCAAAGGGTCACCTGTCCGTATCATGAAGCCTTTAATAACCCGATGAAAGATAAGATTATCATAGTATCCGTTTCTGCAGTGAGTCGTAAAGTTCTCCACAGTTTTTGGACACTCCTCTGGGTACAGCCGCATAAGAATGTCGCCCATTGTTGTACGAAGAATCTAGCAAACAAGCACACAAGTGAACGTCAAAAGTAACCATGCAAAGCACTTATAGAATGGATACAAGTGGAGGTTGCTGAAGAGGCTTATGAACAATAGCAAAAGTATTTTGCTCTCTCAGAGAGGAAATGGACCACAATGGAAAATGAAGAGTTAGAACAACTTTTTATGGTGCCGCTTATGTGTTTGTGACGAAACTTTGAAAACCTTTATTTAATTTATACATGGTGTGATGAACTATTTCAAATTTCAGAATAGATTTTACAGCTCACTGTTGCAACAAAACTTTGAAAAACTTTATTTAATTTATACATGGTGTGATGAACTATTTCAAAATTCACAATAGATTTTACAGCTCACTGTTGTCTCACTTCGACAGGGCCACAAATCAAATTTCAAGATTATTTCGTCACGTTAGACCCCCAGTTTAATGTGCTCCAGACTAACATTTTTACAGACTCACTCTCACAGAAGGACGAGTCATTTATCTCTGTTTTATTGACATTGCAGGCTTCTCTTCCATGCAATCAACTCTTCTTTGTACTTCACCACTTTCCCCAAAAACTCTAGTAAGAAAAAAGGTCGAACACTCCACCCTTACACCCCCCACCACCGCTTTTTCTCCTTTTCGTTTTTTTCCCTTCATGACATTCTCCCATTTCCAACATCACATTCATTTCCACGTAGCCACGTGAGAAGAATTCCCTAAAGCATTCTGTGGTTCACAGTCGATCCATTCCCAAAAGCAGCACCCTCAATTGAGGAGCAAATTCCTATATGTACAATCTGGAGATACAAAAGCTTTATCACTCTTTTGCTTCTCCACATGCTTCCCTCTTAGTTGACAAATAAAAAGTAGGAAGAGAACTGGAGGAAAAAGGAGAGAAAAAAAAAACTGCTATTTAGAATTACCCACGATATTGTCCTTTATCTAGTTGATCTTTACAGGAACAATCTACTCTACAATGTCAAGCACAATGTAAGGAGGAAGAAACTCACCACATTGTCGGGAAGTGAAGTAGTAACCGATTTTCCTATATCAGAGACAGCCAGAAGCTCATCGGGAGGAGGCTTCTCATTGAACACATCCCTCCCCTTTGTTGCATCTTCAGGTTCCTCAGGTCCTCTCCGACTATCATCAAATGAAAAGGGAACTAACAACTTATCCAAACAAAAACTAGTCTAGAAGAAAACTTCTCAGAAATAAAGTAACATGTTGTGCCATAGGATTATAGCAGTATATCTGATGATGCTAAAATGAGTTCTAAAATACTGTTAGGTAATGCCGCAGAACCTGATCATCTAAGACATACCAGGACATTAGATAATAAAGACATGCTAAAGGTTGGGAATCAAGCTCCAAATGCATTTGCCCAAAAAATGACTAACTACTGCAATAAAATGGTACCTGAATAAATAGATTCTATGTTTCTTGAATGCATAGCATAAAAGTGTAGGATCCATTAGTGGCTCCTTGTTCTCATTTGCATTTGCGGCAGCAGCAGGGATTTTTCTCACTTTTTTGCTGCTTCTGTCCCCTTGATACAGGGCAATTCTCAAGAATCTGTCATTGTTCTCAACTTTTCCAAGTATTCTGGCAACTTTATTGGTGTGTAAATTAACCACCTACCATTAAGAACAAAGGAAGGAAAAATAAAAACAGACCGGTCAAAACAACCATGGCCACAGATAGAGTTGCTTTCCGATAAAGAAAAATGAAGAAGACAAGTTAGTAGCTTCTCACTTTTATACCAAGTAGCGTTGCATACAAAAGAAAGTTTGAACTTTCATCAAAGACTGCATTTGGTTGTGGTACGTTTTCTGTTTTCTCAATTTCTTTCTCAATAGCCATCCTTCTCCCAAAATCAATAGCTTCCAGCTGATATAGAGTGACATTACTTCTCTGGAGATCCTGGGCAACCTGATTGACAAATGAAAACAATATCACATCTCTAATGAAAAGTAGACTGCATTGCAAGTGCATTCAGAAAGGAGAAATTACCTCAAGAGACTCATCATAAACACGTCTCAGTTTGCCAGACTAAAACCAAAAAACTCTGATCCTACGATCTGGTGATGTAACAGCAAATTGCTTCCCATCTGGGCTCACCTGAACAGGCATCACCAGGGAACAACTTTAGATTGTAAATATAAGGCTAAGCACTTAAAAGGACATAGAATGCTTCACAAAGAACAAATTAAATACCTCAATAGCTGAAACGCTTGTTTTACATTTCACAATTTCGAATAGATTAGTATCACTCTTTAACACCCTGCAAGCAACAGAAAAGAGCAGAAGATGTTATGCAGCTTATTCATGCAAAAGATGAGCCTGACACTTGTGAGGTAAAATAATCTCTGACGCCCAAAAATGCTAAGGAAAAGGACAACATCATAGGATAATCAAATGGTAGTCAACTTACGAAATCACTTTATCACCATGTTCATGCAGGAACTTGAATGCTATACTTCAATGACCCAGTTGTCATGTTCATGCAGGAACTCGAATGCCATTTAGCACTTTCCAATCAGGAGAATCTTCTTCTTTTGCAACAAAAAGCCCAACAAAGGTTTGCCAATAAAATAAGAGCATTCATACATAAGCCATGCTAATGCTAGCATAGTAATTTTGCAACTAGCATTCATTGGTAAGCACCACCTTAGGGGTAGCTATACCCTATTTGGCCCTACAAAGGTTAAGGAGGCATATGTGTACGGACACAAAACACTCGTTTTCTTTGTGAACATGCGTAATGGTGGGCACTCAAGCAGGATTTTCTCATTAGATTCAATACATGGTTGATCATCCAGTACTGGGAATCAATTCATCAAGCGATTACTAAATCAAGAACCTCAACAAGCATAGAAATTGATGAAACTGGCACAGATATGCTTTTAGCAAGGGAATTTGAAAAGTTATCATCCCAGGTTCAACTACTATTCATGCACTTAAAACATACAAAATACTTAGGTGAATGGTCCAAAAGCCAAAAGAAAGCACTTGGTCTCTACTAATTTATACATAGCAGGAACTTCATAAACAACTTTCCCATGGACAGATGAAATCTTCTCATCTGTATACTCAACTGAGCGAAACACCAACAGCTTTTATCCTCTCCTTCTGGACTCGCTGTGGGTGATTGCCCTCTCCATCTGCAGGAAAAGAATTGACAGTCGGATCAGTAATGTAACCAGAGCAGCAAATGAATCATATTTAGCATCAAAATGAAATCTGTGGATGATGTGCATAGGATAAAGACGAATAGCTGAAACTTAGAATTTGTTCATTCTAAATGGCATAATACTTTGATGAGCTTGATCAGTTTGTACGTCCATTTCCACGGAGAGAAGATGCCTCCTCAATTAGTTCAACCAAAAGAAGGGCACTACTAATGGAACACTGCTGCAACATGATAACACGTGGCAGCATGAGACTCTGATTAGAGCCTAACCATAGACAAGCATCTCCATTGTGGGTTCCACACTTTATTCGCAAGTAACGCTATTTGCAAAAAGTAAAAAGACCGTATGACAACCTCATATTTGCTTCCCTAAGATGTGAAGCTCATCTCATATCCGATAACAATATTCTCTTTCTTGTTCATCTTTGGGAATTGCTCAGTGGTCTCTTGTTTATCAGGATGTTTTGAGTCCTGACTGACATTTTCTAAGTACTTCTCCAGATTAATCCATGGCCTTGTTTGGCTTAACATTCATTCCTTTGATAATTTCAAAGCCTTCAATATCCTAATTCATGAAGTATAAAGACTTCTTGGCGAAACCATGAAGAATTGCAAATACTTCGGGTCTTTCAAGAGAAGCATAAGCAGATTTCATTTGATAGAGGCAGTACCTGATATAGGGTTCTGAGTTTGTCACGAAAGTGGTAGTACTCATTCACCACCCATTCATACGATGTCTCGCAACTAGAAGAGAACCACAGAGACGCAAGTGTCAAATAGACCATATGTTCACATAGTCAGCAACTCAGCAAGAACCATAAGCATTGTTAGGTTAAATTAGATGCACAGGTAAATAAGCTTCTCATGTTCAAAGCAAGATTTCATGTCAGTAAATTGCTTTTCAAAATCTTCATTGGATGCAGATCACCAATATTGTATTTCTAAGGAAGAGAAATTGCTATCTCGATGTAAATGAATACAACAGCAAATTATTGAAGACACAAGCATCATAGATAACTTTTTGCATAATGTATCTCTGATCAAAGTTATGGCTAAAGTCAGAGTTAAAAGTTAAAACCACAGTCAGATCCAAGCCTGAGAGACCTAGAGCCAGTCACTCAACAGACAAGCGCTAAACCAAGATCAAGCGAGCAATCTAGTAAAATTACCTAACACCTTCTGGAACTTCCAAGAAAACCGTGCACTAATAACACAACTGTTAGTGCATAGTAGTGCTAGGTAAAAACTGGTGTGCTTTTTTAGAATCTTAGCAAAAGCTTATAAACTTTTCGAGCAGGTTGGTTCAACTGCACTTCACGCGAGGCATTGACTAAACTATTGCTCTATGTTCTTGGAGAAGTCTGTGTATGATTCTAATCTAAATGCCCTTTCATCAATCAAGGAGACAGCAATCTAAATACCCTTTCATCAATCAAGGAGACAGCAATGACAGTTCATGCTATCAAAAGAGAATGCTTTGAATGACTAATGATGTTGATCACTAGGCATTAAAATGAACAACCATAAACTAAGGAATGCAAGCAATAAACTTATAGATTTAGTAGGTTAGTCTACATGTATGGTTATGCAGATACGAGAAAACTAACAACAGATATTTAAAAGCTTGTCTATACATTTGACAAGATGCCTATAAATTGTTGAACAAAATGTATCCTTTTATATAATTGTGCACATACTGTTATAAGGGTTCTGAAATCATGGATGCAAAGAAAATGCCAATTTCTACCTTTGCTTGTCCTGATTAAGGCTGGCATTTATAAGAGCACGAGCTGCTGCAACAACCCGGCAACCACCAAGGCTACAACACAAGCAACGAGCACAGGAATACGTTATATGTCTGTATTTAGATAATTTGGCCATGGCACAGAAGTAGCTCTCCAAAAGCATCGGAATGTGGCTTTCAATTAATATGGAACTAGGCCAATGATATAATTCAAAAGCGGACAAAATTCACAGCCTATTTACGTGTTATCGTATGCACATTTTACAGACTTGACAGTAATGCACCGCATACACCACTTAGTTGGGAGTTATCTCGTTGGCTAATGTTTCCAAACAATAAGGCAGATCAAATCACAAGGTTCAAAACGCTCATGCTCAAATTTCTTCACGCGCTAGTCCCCTTGGAATGTACTAGACAGTGTCCACACGCGCCTTGGCCAAACAAAACCTAAATATTGCATATGGAAATCTACCGTTATCTGGTTTTTCCAACAAACACGAACTCAGGCCACTGATCAGCCTTCTTGCAAGCGCATAATTCAAACAGGATTGATCTTTCCTAATGCAGCATGCTAAGAATATGACTAAAAGGGAAAACTTTCAAACACAAGTGCTGGAAATGTTCTACTCTTGAAGATGTTGATTATTTCATGTCAAGAAATTAATTTTAAGAAAATTTCACGCATAACATACCAATAAAATCGAATAGTTACCCTTTTTGGAAATTAAAGTAAATTTTTTATCTACCTGTTGCCACCTCCTTTGATCAGATGAGCAGCAGTAGTGACTTTAGTATAATCCACGCTCCTTGCACTCCTGAAAACAATCATCAAAATCAACCACCGATTATTAGCGACCGAGAAGCCAGAAAAGAATAAAAACTTAGAGCACGCAACCGTCAAAGTCAAGAAAATTGAAGTTTACAGAAGGTCGGCTAAATCTCTCGTGCTGTTGTCACCGTCACTTAGGAAATTGTCGATGACATTCATCATGAGATTTGGAAAATTTGAGTTTTGTGCTCTCCTGGTCTCCTCATACTCTCCATCCATGATACCCTAGACAAATGGTAAAAATGGAGATGCGAAATGTCAACTCTCAAAGAGGAGAAATAACTATCAAAGTCACAGACACTTGGTAAGATCTTCTGTAATATGGTTAACGCCAAGCTAATTCTCCAATCATGAAAAGGAATTAAAAAAAAAAAAAAAACATGTTCATCTTCCCTTTATAGCCTATACAATTACCCTCCAAAAAAAGAAAAAAGATCATTTCGCGATGGCAAAATGCACAATAAGATATTATGTGAAATAATTTTACGGATGGTCAGGTGGACAAAACCTAGTGCTACTCGTCTCATGGTACACGTATACGAGAATAATTTGCATTTTCCTACAAAAGAGAAGCAGTCAAGATGGACTGCATAATCATGCATATATACATAGATCGAGATAAGACATCAAAAGCTCATGCTCATCAGCTTAAAAGAGGGTTTGCTCACTCGTCATTCAGGAAACGAAATGGACGATCACTTCTTTTGCCAGGTGAACGATGTCAAAATCTAAAACGTGCAGATGATTGATGATCTAGCAAAAAGAGAGATGCCATGGAGATGGAAGCTATAGAGAAGCGATCACCTCGTGCTTCAAGGTGTTGATGTAGTCCTGGAGCCTCCGTTTAGCCATTTCCCTCCTCTTTTCTTTTCTCACGCAACGCAGAGAAAAATAGAGGGAGATAGAGCAGGAAAAGAAAATTTAAGAAGCAAAAGAGTGGGTTGGCCAGAGATTCGAAGGCAGGCTTATATAGGGAAGCTTGACATTAGTAGACTTCCAGTTTAGTGTGCTGCGAAAACTGAGAAAGTACTTCAATGAGGTGACGCAAGGGGCGCTCTAACGCATCTCCACCATCGGGTCACATGGAAAGCCAGCATGAGATCCGCTGTCTTTCAACGGGTAAAAGATGCAATTTTTAGGACATCCTCGCACACCCATCTGCACGAGAACCGAGATGGGTTGTGCCGATTCCTCTCTCCGAGTCGACGTTTCATCTTTGTGAGACATGGCTGCATCTCGAGCGAAGTGATGCGTTATGGCTTCGGTTGGACAGAGGGAGGGAAACGCTCTGGCAGAGACGCGCACGCGCCCCATGTGCCGCCAGACCTAGACTTGGAAGCGACCCCTCCCAACGGCTCCTGTTTTCTTCTCATTTTCGGGTTGAGGAGGTGCGATCCTGGCAAAAAACCCAGCTTTGATTTTTTTTTTTTTTTTTTTTTTTTTTTGTCGAAAGCTTTGATTAGGCTTCCTATGTTTTGAAAACCTACCTTTTCTATTCTTGACATGACAAGTGGAAGGTCAGAATGAGGTTAAATAATTTAATAACCTGTTTTTTTTCTCCCTCTTTTTCACTAAATCTTTCTAATCATTTTGTGGCTGGAGAGTTAATAAGTATTTTTCCATATCTAATGGTCATTTAGTAGTGATGTCTCCCTCTAAACAAACTTTGTTGAGATTATCTTAAACCACCCTTTTTGACGAGGAATTCTAGTAAATAGAATTGAAATATTTTGAGAGGATAAACTAGTTATGAATATTTTTTCTGAGAAAAACGAAAAAGAAAAGAGCCAAAGAATAGTCTTAAAATAGGTACGGAATCAAGACGTTATCTGATTTACAAGCATCTCATAT
Source organism: Eucalyptus virginea (assembly GCA_014182375.1). NCBI lineage: Eukaryota > Viridiplantae > Streptophyta > Magnoliopsida > Myrtales > Myrtaceae > Eucalyptus > Eucalyptus virginea. The sequence goes on along the minus strand of CM024523.1, from coordinate 11,026,102 downwards.
TGATAAGTCCATCATTTTTCTAAACGAATCGTCTTTGGGAGATCATCGTAATGGGCAATATAACCAAATGAATAGAACCTAATATAACCAAATGGAGAATTTGCTATCTTATTGGAGCAAATCAATTGCGAGCACTACAAAGAAGACCACACAGTCGAGTAACAAACTGTTCCTAAAGCTAAAAAAGCCGTCCCCAATGGTACTTGGCAAAAAAATCCAGCTTTGATTAGGTTTCCTAGATATTGAAAACCCATCTTTTTTTATGGTAGCTAGTGGATTTTCTATCCATGTCATGGTCAATGGAATACCAGGGTGAGGTCAAATGATTAAATAGCCTATTATAAAAGCTTCCCTTCCTGTTTTTTCTCCCTCTCTCTTCCACCAAATCCTCCTAATCATGAGTATTCTTTATTGAGGAAAAGCATGCATATTAGCATTTTGTATCTAGAGAGTTAGTAAGTGTTTTCCCACATCTAGCTCGAAATCTAAATTAATCATTTGTAGTGGTATCCAAGTCTAACCAAATTTTCTCTCAATCATGAGGTTGAGATTATAAATGGAAGCACCTCCCATATTTATTACCTTCAAACACTCCTTTTGACGGGGAGTTCTAGTGGATAGAGTTAATATATTTTGAGGGGATGAGTTAGTTACGAATCTCTTTTTTGGCAAAAATGAAGAAGAAAAGAGCCAAAGAATAGTCTTAAAATATGTATAGAATCAAGTCATTGTCTGATTTACAAGCATCCCATATTGGTAAGTCCATTTTTTTGAATGAACTGTCTTTGGGAGATCATTGTAATGGGCAATATAACCAAATGAATAAAACTTAATATAACTAAATGGAAGATTTGCTATCTTATTAGAGCAAATCAATAGGGGACACTACAAAGAAGACCACACGGTTGAGTAACAAACCGTCCCTATAGCTAAAAAAGCCATTCTAATTATACGAGCGATAGCACTACAGCCATCTTTATCCAGCTCTCAAGGTTCTCTCTCTGTGACCTGCCATGGAGACCATTATGATTATTATTATGTAGGTGTTGGACCAGGGAAGACGAAAGTGATTGCCGCTTACTTGCTAGCTGTTTTGGGAGGGAACACTACCCCAACTGCTGCTGAGTTGAAGGACATTCTTGGATTTGGTGGTGCATGCTCCTTCATTTCCTTCCTTTGCCTTTGATAACATTTGAATTTTCTTTTGGTGGTTTCATGTCGGAAGCGTATGTGAATCATTTGTGGGATGGTTTAGTGATTTTTCTTTTTTTGGTTTCTTATTTCTGAAGTTGTCTCATTTGTAATTTGGCATCGTTTGTCCCAGCGGTAGGAACCCAGTTTTTGGTTAGAGTGCGTGATGCTTGTTTTTGTTAGATTTTCCCATTACTTGCTGAAAGTGAAATTTTCAATATGTCCTAGGTGGGGTTTCCTTTCTATGTTCATGTGTTGAATGAAATTCGCATGGTCTCATGAAGTGGAAAGGCATTCGTGTCAAAGTTCCAATGACAAAATTGTTATAATTATGGCTAATGGATCAATGAAAGCTAACACATTAAGATACATCTTTTATGTTCACGTATCTATTGAATTCATAAATTCCCTAAACTTTTCTGTTCACGTATCTATTAAATTCATGAATTTTCTAGATTCATGTATCTTTTAGTTCATGTATTTATTGAGTTCACGAATCTATTGAATTCGCGTGTCTCTGGATTCATGAATCTCTTAAATTCATGTATCTCTTGATTCATGAATTTTGTGGTTACATACGTCTATTTAATTCATGTATCTCTTTTATACATGAACTAAAAAGCCCTATAAATATATATGAGTATAGAGCTTCAAAATAGTGGTTTTTCGACTTGATTCCAAAAGAGATTTGAAATACATCCCCATAAAGAATAACACACCAAAACGCAAGACGGCCAGTTTTTGCAATTTGGGCAGATTTATGTATTTGGGAAGTTGGGACTGTAGCTACTCATAGAGCCTTGAGCAAGGACAAAACTCCGTTGGAACATCCAAATGAAGTGAAGCAGAAATGGAGTGATAAGAGGACGACAAATTATTAGAGGACGTGCGGGAATAAGCTGGAGAAACCCGAACGAAGACTTCATGCGATCGCCGAACTCGCAATTTGCCGACCAAAACTAGAGTGAACAAGAAGGACTGATGTGTCTAATTTCCCTACATTCGATCGAAAGCATGTAAGATTAAATCCTACACAGACACCGCCTAAGTAATCCTAAAAGTTGATGTTCTTCCAAGTATCCTTTTTTTTTCATTAAGAACATAATCCTCTTCTGATCTTAGGCTTTTAAGCGTGTGGGCATTGGATTTCTGCATGATTCTTCCATGTTCATCTGAGAATGAGCGATTTCTCAGATACCGGAAATCACCTTTACTGCTTTAGAAGATCTAAATGTTCATTACTAGAGAATGATAAAGAAACATACAAGTACTTAGGTGAATGGTCCAAAAGCTGAAAGAAAGAACATGGTCTCTACTAATTAATATATAGCAGGAACTTCATCAACGACTTTCCCATAGACAGATGAAATCTTCTCATCTGTATACTTATTGGAAATTGATAATCCATTTTCAACAAAATCTAGAAACATATTTCTTCATCAAGAAGTAGCCGAATGAAAGCAAGCAAGCAACGGCTAAAGAAATGTCTGGAGTCCACTAATTTTGTATAGAGAAGTCCACAAAATTATCCCTGCAAATGGCAGAGATAATTGTCTTGCAAGTCGGTTCACAAAGCTCTATGATAGAGCTAGCTAAGGCTAAGAGCTGCGGACACGACTTCGGAGCAACTTGCCTATAAATAGGCAAGGAGTTACTCATGTAAGAAGTCGTGCGAGAGTAGAACTAAGATAGCTTATGTACCATGAAATACTCCTCTATCACCAACACTTCTTGTACTAAACATTTCCATCAACTAGATAAATTACGTCCTATGAACTTTGTCTCTGGTCCATCCATCACCAAATACATGCCACACATATATGTTTGCACATCACTAACCAAAAACTATTATCGATACCAAAAACCATGCTTTCATGCAGTCATATTTTTCAACAATACTCAACTAAGCGAAACACCAACAGCTTTTATCCCCTCCGTCTCGACTCTTGGTTGAAGACTGCCCTCTCCAACTGCAGAAAACAAATCGACAGTTGGATCAGTAACGTAACTGGAGCAGCAAATGAATCATATTTAGCATCAAAATGAAGTCTCGGGATGATGTGTATAGGATAAAGACAAATCGCTGAAAATTAGAATTTTCTCATTGTAAATGGCATAATATTTTGATGAGCTCAATCAGTTTCTACGTCCGTTAACACAGAGAGAAGATGCATCCTCAATTAGTTCAACCAAGATAAGGGCACTACTAATGGAATACTGCCGCAACATGATAACACATGGAGGCATGAGACTGACTAGAGCTTAACCATAGACAAGCATCTCCATTGCGAGTTCCCCACTTTGTTTGCGTATAACGCTATTTGCAAAAGGTAAAAAGACTGTATGACAACCTCATATTTGCTTCCCTAAGATGTGAGGCTCATCTCATATTCCATAACAATATTCCCTTTCTTGTTCGTCTTCAGGACTTGCTCGCCGGTCTCTTGTTTATCAGGATGTTTTGAGTCCCGACTAACATTTTCTAAGTGTTTCTCCAGATTAATTGATGGCCTTATCGCCTTAACATTCATTCCTTTAATAATCCAAAGCCTTTGATATCCCAAATTCATAAAGTACAAAGAGTTCTTGGCAAAATCATGAAGAATTGAGAATACTTTGGGTCTTTCAGGAAAGAATAAGCAGAGTTCTTTAACAGAGGCAGTACCTGATGTAGGGTTCTGAGTTTGTCGCGAAAGTGGTAGTACTCATTCACCACCCGTTCATACGATGTCTCGCAGCTAGAAGACAACCGCAGAGACATAAGTGTCAAATTGACCATCAATAAATACATAGGCAATCATTTTTTAAAAAATTGCAAAATCAATGGAGAAGCTCATATCGCATACAGTCAGTGGTTGGCATATGTTCACATAGTCAGCAACTCAGCAAGAACCATAAGCATTGTTAGGTTAAATCACATGCAAAGGTAAATAAGCTTCTCATGTTCAAAGTCAGATATTCGTATTGGTATATTGCTTTTCAAAATCTTCACTGGATGCAGATCACCGGTGCTATATTTTTAAGGAAGAGAAATTGCTGTCTTGATGTAAATGAATACAACGGCAAACTATTGAAGACACCAAAAAGTCTCTAGACACAGGCATCTTAGATAACTTTTCGCATAATGTATCTTTGATCAAAGTTATCTAAAGCCAGAAGTTAAAAGTTAACACCACAGCAAGATCCAAGCCTGAGAGACCTAGAGCCAGTCACTCAACAGACATGCTCTAAACCAAGATCAAGCGAGCAATCTAGTAAAGTCGCCTGACACCATTTGGAACTTCCGAGAAAACCATGCGCTAATAGCACAACTACTAGTGCATAATAGTGCTAGGTAAAAACCAGTGCAAATCTTTAGAATTTTAGCTAAAGCTCTTAAACTTTTCATGCACTCGGTTCGACTGCACTTCTAATGGGTTAAACTATTGTTCTATGTTCTTGGAGAAGTCTGTGTATGATTCTAACCTAGATACCCTTTCATCAATCAAGGAGACAGGAATGACAGTTACATGCTATTAAAAGACAATTCTTTGAATGACTAATGATGTTAATCGCTAGGCATTAAAATGCACAACCATAAAATAAGGAACGTAAGCAATAAACTTATAGCTTTTAGGAGGTTAATTTACATTGTATGGTTATGCAAATACAAGAAAATTAATTACAGATATATAAACGCTTGTCTATACATTTGACAAGATGCCTATAATTTGTTGAACGAAACAAATCCTTAGATATAATTATGCACATACTTTTATAAGGGTTCTGAAATCATGAATGCAAAGAAAATGCCAATTTCTACCTTGGCTTGTCCCGATTAAGGCTGGCAGTTATAAGAGCACGAGCTGCTGCAACAACCTGGCAACCACCAAGGCTACAACACAAGCAACGAGTACAGGTATACAAGTCATATTAGTAGTAAAGAGATGTCATTCAGTTAACAACTCGGAAAAATTAGATATCAAAATCAATACGATTGATATCAGTCTGAAGCATCCGACAAAGAACTAATCATCATTATGTCATTGTTCAAACTACATCTCTGTAAATTTGGCCAAATTTGCATGTGATCAAACTCATAAAGTTTAAAATGACAATTTCAAAGTTGTTGCTTTGTTCGGCTGTTGGAATATCTCATATACGTTATATGTCCGTATTTAGATAATATGCCATGGCATAGAAGTGGCCCTCCAAATATTGAGCATTGGAATGCGGCGTCCAATTAGTATGGGACTAGGCCAATAATAACATTCAAAAGCGGACAAGCCTATATATGTGATGTCGTATGCACACTTTATGCGTTGAAATAGACTTGAAAGTCTGGCAACATCACAGATCCTTCATGATAGGCTTGATGTATATAAGGCGCCGCATTCATCACTTAGTTGGAAGTTATCTCATTGACTAATGTTTCTGAACAACAATGCGGATCAAATCACGAGGTTGAAAACGCTCATGCTCAAAATTCTTCACGCGCTAGTCCCATTGGAATGTACGAGACAGTTGCCACACGCGCCACAGCCAAACAAATTCTAAATAACGGATAAGGAAATCTACCGTCATCTGGTTTTTCCAATAAACACGGACACAGGCCACTGATCAGCCTTCTTGCAAGCGCATAATTCAAACAGGATTGATCTTTCCTAATGCAGCATGCTAAGAATATGACTAAAAGGGGAAAATTTCGAACACAAGTGCTGGAAATGTTCTACGCTTGAAGATGTTGAGTATTTCATGTCAAGAAATTAATTTTAAGAGAATTTCACGCATAACATACCAATAAAATCGAATAGTTACCCTTTTTGGAAATTAAAGTAAATTGTTTACTCTTACCAAAAAAAAAAAAAAAGTAAATTGTTTGTCTACCTGCTGCCACCTCCTTTGATCAGATGAGCAGCAGTAGTGACTTTAGTATAATTCACGCTCCTTGCACTCCTGAAAACAATCATCAAAATCACCCACCGATTATCAGCGACCGAGAAGCCAGAAAAGAATAAAAGCTTAGAGCATGCAACCGTCGAAGTCAAGAAAATTGAAGTTTACAGAAGGTCGGCTAGCTCTCTCATGCTGTTGTCACCGTCATTCAGGAAATTGTCGATGACATTCATCATGAGATTTGGAAAATTTGAGTTTTGTGATCTCCTGGTCTCCTCATACTCTCCATCCATGATACCCTAGACAGATGGTAAAAATGGAGATGCGAAATGTCAACTCTCAAAGAGAAGAAATAACTATTAAAGTCACAGGCACTTTGTAAGATCTTCTGTAATATGGTTAACCCAAAGTTAACTCTCCAACCATGAAAAGGAATTAAACTTTAAAAAAAAAAAAAAACATGTTCATCTTCTCTTTATAACCTATACAATAACCCTCCATCCAAAAAAAAAAAAATTCATTTCGCGACGGCAAAACATGCGGTATGATATCATACGAAATAATTTTACGGATGGCGGACAAAACCTAGTGCTACTCGTCTCATGGTACAGGTATACGATAAATAACAAAAGAAGCAATCAAGCTGGACTGTGGACTGCATATACACATAGACCGAGTCAAGACGATCAAGAAGCTCATGTTCATCAGCTTAAAAGTGGGCTTGCTCGCTCATCTTTCAAGAAGCGAAAAGGACGACCACTTCTTTCGCCAGGCAAAGGACGTCAAAATCTAAAACGTGCGGACAACTGATGATCCAGCAAAAAGAGAGACGCTATGGAGATGAAAGCGGTCACCTCGTTCTTCAAGTTGTCAATGTAATTCTGGAGCCTCTGGCGAGCCATTTCCCTCCTCCTTTCTTTCCTCACACAACACAGAGCGATGTAGAAGGAGATGGAGCAGGTAAAGAAAACTAGGAAGTTACAAAAAGTTAGAGCGGGGTTTAAATTGGGAAGCTGGACATTACTAGGCTTCCGGTTTTGGCTCCCGGGCAAAGGAGCAAGGCGAGTCTAATGTGCTCCGAAAACCGTGTAAGTACTTTAATGAGGGTGACGCGAGGAGCGCTCGAACGCATTTCCGCACTCGGGCCACATGGAAACCCAGCACGAGATCCCGCTGTCTTTCGGCAAGCAAAAGATGCAAATTTTAGGACATCCTCGCAACCCCCATGTGCACAAGAAAAGAGATGTCAAACCAAATTTGGCAGGACGTGGCTGCACCTCGAGCGAAGCTATGCGTGATGGCCTTGGTTGGGCAAGAGAGGAAGGGAGGTATGGACAGGACGCCCACGCACCCCCACGCGCCGCTGGACCCAGACTTGGGGGCGCACTTAGCCTTGCCAATGGCTCCTTCTGTTTTCTTGACGTTTTTGCCGGTTGGAACTTACTAGCAACTCATGCACAGCTCGAACTGGAGTGGGGGAGCCACCTCGTTTTGATCGAAGCTGCAATTACTATCTGAAAATCCCTTGATAAGGCAAGAAATTCATCGTGGGGTTAAGAAGGTGCAATTTACCTGACAAAAATACCCAGCTTTAATTAGGTTTCCCAAAAGTGAAAATCCACCTTTTTTAATAGTTGTCAGTGAATTTTCTGTTCATGGCATGATCAAAGGAAGGCCAAAGGAGGTCAACTGATTTGATAGCCCGCTATAAAAGCTTTCATACCTCTTCTTTTTTTCTCTCTCCTTATCTTTATTACCATAAACCATATCTTTTAGACTTAACATGTTTGGAGGGGATAATTAGGAATTTTTCCAAGAAAAATAAAGGCAAGAAATTCATTGTGGGGTCGAGAAGGTGCAATTTGCCTAACAAAAAACCCTCTCAGCTTTAATTTAATTAGGTTTCCACACATTGGAAAGTGAAAACCCACATTTTTTAATAGTAGCCAGTGAATTTTCTATTCATGCATGACTAATGGATGGCCAAAGGAGGTCAACTAGTTTAATAGCCTGCTATAAAAGCTTTCATACCTCTTCTTTTTTTCTCTTTCCTCCTATCTTTATTACCTTTTTTTTTTTGGTCGAACCTATCTTTATTACCTTAAACCATTTGTTTTGACAGGGAGCCCTACTGGATAGACTTAACATGTTTGGAGGGGATAAGCTAGTTAGGAATTTTTCCGAAAAAGCCCAAAGAAAAATGCCAGAGGAGGTCAACTAGTTGAATAGCCTGCTATAAAAGCTTTCATTCCTCTTCTTTTTTTTTTTTCTCTCCTCTTATCTTTATTACCTTAAACCATCTCTTTTGACAAGGAGCTCTAGAGATAGACTTAACATGTTTGGAGGGATAAGCTAGTCAGGAATTTTTCCGACAAAAATAAAGAAAAAGGCCAAAGAATAATCTTAAAGTCGGTGTGGAATTAAGTCATCACCTAATTTATGGGACATCCCATATTGGTAAGTACATTTTTCTAAGTGGACCGTCATTAGAAAAGTATTGTAATGGGACGATATAACACAAATGAAGGAGTTGCTCTCTTATCATTGCAAATAAATAGGGGACACTACAAATGGAAACTAGTAATTGCAGCTTCGATCCCTAAAGCTGAAAAAGACTACATGGTTGAGCAACAAAACCGTCCCTAAAGCTGAAAAAGACATCCCCAAACAAGTTTGTGAAGCCCATCGACGGGGCTATTGCCGGGGCCATCCCTAAAAGAAAATTTAGGGACGGCTTGTTGCCATCTCTAGAACCTACTTGAGATTGTTGCCTTCTCATATTTGAATTTAAGCAGTAACGATCAGAACTTGCTATTCATCACTGTTGAAACAGTCAATGTGTTAGTCAAAATGGGCTTAGGGTTTTTAGGCACAGACCAAACAAACTTGGGCCTTGCTTTAATAAATTGAGAGCTACTCACTAATCAGAAATTTACTTGGCAATAAAGGAAAATTGCAAGGTGAATTTATATATGTCCAGTTTCTAACGGACATGAAATCGTAGACAAATTCTAGAATCCATTAAGAATGCTCCAATTAACCAAATTAAGTGACTCCTTCCCTCCTCAAAATATTCAAGAAATTTTGCCCGCTTTCAATCTTAATCAAATCAGCCTCCAAAATGTTTGTGTAATACTTTTGAGTGATTAAACGTGATCTTGGACACTTTATAGAAATGGTGAACGTTTTTAAGTGCTTTTCCTAGCTAGTATTATTTTAATTTTACTATACTAATCAATGAGCATTGAGCCTGTCTTTTCCATTTTTTCCCCAGATCAAGCTCAAGCTGCCCATGTCAAGAAAAATGAAGTTCTTACAGTTACAGACGTAAGAAGTCAAGGCCTTGGTTAGAAGCTTTGTTTTGCAGTTTTGATCAAAACTTCTTCCGGCCCAAATCAGGTTTGCCAGTAAAAACCGCAAGCGGACGAAGATAAATGACCTCAATGCCCTGCTAAACCAGATTTACTAGTACAAGTAAACATAGCCCAACCCATTCAAACATCAGAAAGATGTATCATGGTGGTGAGATATAATATCACATAAGCAAACATCAGTTCAAGGCTTTAAGCAGCAATTAATGACTCCATAATGGTGCTGAAATTTCCAAAGCAAACGATCTAAAGGATCAATGGAAGCCTCACCTCCCCGCATCCCAGGAGTTGGCTATTTCATAACTTAAATTCGAGATCAATGAATTTTTTTCCATTCTTCGACGCTAAATCGGTCGCTGCATTATTTGTAAAAAGAAAATGTGGGCCTTCTCTTTATTAATTTTCGGATTTTTTAGAGTTATTATGACAACGCAACATCAAAAATAAAAAGGAATGAACAGACGATTACACTTCTGTTGTTAGGTTGATCCACAAATGCCAGGCCTGGAGCTAATCTTTTCCCTTTCCTTGGCAAATCAAGTTCAAGCCTAGCAAGAGAACGATGCATGAGGGTGGTATGAACCCATAAAAATGAATTCAAAATCACAATGATAAATCCGAAGCACTAGTCAGTCCCTGATTCATTATCTTCCTTCATCTCCGAGGATTTCATTTGTCCACCATTTCCTCTCAGAATCAACTTCAGACAACAAGGGCCAGAGGGAATCGGAGTGTTCCACTCGATATCATGTCGGAGGACAGAACCGTCCACTCTCCAAAAATCCACTGATAAATCAACCATATTCAAGACTTTGGGACAGTCACATTTAGGATTTTAACATCTTGATACGGCTTGTCACCCCTGTCCACTTTCACCTTCTCTATCCCCTGCAACAACATGGTAAGGGTTTCAAGTTTTTCTCAATCTGTCAGAAACTTATCCAAAGATCCTATTCAAACAGATAAAGAAATCAACAAATCCACAGAGCTAGGCTGATGTTCTTGTCATCGAGAAGTTCTTGACCATAGTAGGACGCTACCAGTTCATCCAGAAACTAATAGCCCAAAGCTCAAGCAACGACTGCATTATCACATCCCATCAAGGAAACTACTGTGTTGCACCAAATTCAGTGATCCAATAATAGATGCATTGCGACATCAACGACTATCATGCATGCCTTGGCAACAGGAAACTAAGATCTTATTACCTGTACAACGTCCATTCCCTTGGCAACTCTACCAAAAACAGTGTGCTTGTTATCTAACCATGGTGTGGCCACTGTGGTGATAAAAAACTGAGAACCATTGGTGTTGGGGCCTGCATTTGCCATTGACACTGTGAAAGGCCTGTCATGCCTCAAGCTGCAGCAACAGAATGTGCAATTCAAGGTCAGATTTCTTCTGGCAGAACCATCTTACACAAAAAAAGCAATTAAAACAGTACCCAAGAGGAAAAAACAGATGCAAGTATATAATAAAAAGCAATTAAGAGACTGACAAATTTATACCCAAAAAAAGAAAAATACTACTATTATGGGAGAGCCTTGATAGCCAAATTAAAGTACCTCATGAGCTAATTTTGCTAAAACAAATGAAATGGGAGTATTGGCAGCAAACTAGAGTACCTAAATATATTGAATCAAAAATTGCAAATTCAGAGACTCAGACACGTGCTAGTAAGTCAAACAGAACTTCAGCGAGCAGTCAAGGAGAACGTAATTTGCCAAGGAAAGATGAACATTCCCACCCTCAATCTTTATAATCTTTGAGTAGACTTTCGCAGCCTTCTGATGCTATGAATAAAGTCAAAAGAGTTTACAATTCCTTAGCTGTTTACGATATTTTTATGATGAACTGGCTAAACACTTCATCCCCAAACCGAGACTATTACTTCCACAACCTGCTTTATATTTTCATTAGCAATCTCAGACCGAGAAAACATAATTTTAGGGGAGGCACAAAAGCAAGAGTACATCTTTGTTTTGCTTCAAAGATACATCTCATATTATATTGATGATAAGTAAAATCACCTTTTGTGGAATTCGTCCTCAAACTCCCTTCCCCAAATTGATTGTCCTCCAGTGCCATCTCCCAAAGGGTCACCTGTCTGTATCATGAAGCCTTTAATAACCCGATGAAAGATAAGATTATCATAGTAGCCGTTTCTGCAGTGAGTCGTAAAGTTCTCCACAGTTTTTGGACACTCCTCTGGGTACAGCCGCATATGAATGTCGCCCATTGTTGTATGAAGAATCTAGCAAACAAGCACACAAGTGAATGTCAAAAACTAACCATGCAAAGCACTTATAGAATGGATACAAGTGGAGGTTGCTGAAGAGGCTTATGAACAATAGCAAAAGTATTTTGCATCATGATCCAGGAAAAATGACAAAATTCAAAAGAACATAAAACAGGAAGTTAAGTGGAAGGAAGATACTTGTATCTTGCTCTCTCAGAGAGGAAATGGACCACAATGGAAAATGAAGAGTTAGAACAACTTTTTGTGGTGCCACTTATGTGTTTGCGACAAAACTTTGAAAACCTTTATTTAATTTATACATGGTGTGATGAACTATTTCAAATTTCAGAATAGATTTTACAGCTCACTGTTGCAACAAAACTTTGAAAAATTTTATTTAATTTATACATGGTGTGATGAACTATTTCAAAATTCACAATAGATTTTACAGCTCACTGTTGTCTCACTTCGACAGGGCCACAAATCAAATTTCAAGATCATTTCACCACTTTAGACCCCCAGTTTAATGTGCTCCAGACTAACATTTCTACAGACTCACTCTCACAGAAGGACGAGTAATTTATCTCTGTTTTATTGACATTGCAGGCTTCTCTTCCATGCAATCAACTGTTCTTCGTACTTCACCACTTTCCCCAAAAATTCTAATAAGAAAAAGGGTCAAACACTCCACCCTTACACCCCCCACCCCCGCTTTTTCTCCTTTTCATTTCTTTCCCTTCGTGACATTCTCCCATTTCCAACATCACATTCATTTCCACGTAGCCACATGAGAAGAATTCCCTAAAACATTCTGTGGTTGACAGTTGATCCATTCCAAAAGCAGCACCCTCAATTGGGGAGCAAATTCCTATACGTACAATCTGGAGATACAAAAGCTTTATCGCTCTTTTGCTTCTCCACATGCTTCCCTCTTAGTTGACAAATAAAAAGTAGGAAGAGAACTGGAGGAAAAAGGAGAGAAAAAATCTGCTATTTAGAATGACCCACGATAATATCCTTTATCTAGTTGATCTTTACAGGAACAATCTACTCTACAATGTCAAGCACAATGTAAGGAGGAAGAAACTCACCACATTGTCGGGAAGTGAAGTAGTAACCGATTTTCCTATATCAGATACAGCCAGAAGCTCATCGGGAGGAGGCTTCTCATTGAACACGTCCCTCCCCTTTGTTGCATCTTCAGGTTCCTCAGGTTCTCTCCGACTATAATCAAATGAAAAGGGAACTAACAACTTATCCAAACAAAAACTAGTCTAGAAGAAAACTTCTCAGAAATAAAGTAACATGTTGTGCCATAGGATTATAGCAGTATATCTGATGATGCTAAAATGAGTTCTAAAATACTGTTAGGTAATGCTGCAGAACCTGATCATCTAAGACATACCAGGACATTAGAGAATAAAGACATGCTAAAGGTTGGGAATCAAGCTCCAAATGCATTTGCCCAAAAAATGACTAACTACTGCAATAAAATGATACCTGAATAAATAGATTCTATGTTTCTTGAATGCACAGCATAAAAGTGTAGGATCCATTAGTGGCTCCTTGTTCTCATTTGCATTTGCGGCAGCAGCAGGGATTTTTCTCACTTTTTGCTGCTTCTGTCCCCTTGATACAGGGCAATTCTCAAGAATCTGTCATTGTTCTCAACTTTTCCAAGTATTCTGGCAACTTTATTGGTGTGTAAATTAACCACCTACAATTAAGAACAAAGGAAGGAAAAATAAAAATAGACTGGTCAAAACAACCATGGCCACAGATAGAGTTGCTTTCCGATAAAGAAAAATGAAGAAGACAAGTTAGTAGCTTCTCACTTTTATACCAAGTAGCGTTGCATACAAAAGAAAGTTTGAACTTTCATCAAAGACTGCATTTGGTTGTGGTACGTTTTCTGTTTTCTCAATTTCTTTCTCAACAGCCATCCTTCTCCCAAAATCAATAGCTTCCAGCTGATATAGAGCGACATTACTTCTCTGGAGATCTTGCGCAACCTGATTGACAAATGAAAACAATATCACATCTCAAATGAAAAGTAGACTGCATTGCAAGTGCATTCAGAAAGGAGAAATTACCTCAAGAGACTCATCATAAACACGTCTCAGTTTGCCAGACTTAAACCAAAAAACTCTGATCCTACGATCGGGTGATGTAACAGCAAATTGCTTCCCATCTGGGCTCACCTGAACAGGCATTACCAGGAAACAACTTTACATTGTAAATATAAGGCTAAGCACTTAAAAGGACATAGAATGCTTCACAAAGAACAAATTCAATACCTCAATAGCTGAAACGCTTGTTTTACATTTCAGAATTTCGAATAGATTAGTATCACTCTTTAAAGTAAAATTCACCCTGCAAACAACAGAAAAGAGCAGAAGATGTTATGCAGCTTATTCATGCAAAAGATGAGCCTGACCCTTATGAGGTAAAATAATCGCCGACACCCAAAAATGCAAAAGAAAAGGACAACATCATAGGATAATCAAATGGTAGTCAACTTATGAAATCACTTTATCATCATGTTCATGCAGGAACTTGAATGCTATACTTCAACGACCCAGTTGTCATGTTCATGCAGGAACTTGAATGCCATTTAGCACTTTCCAATCAGGAGAATCTTCTTCTATTGCAACAAAAAGCCCAACAAAGGTTTGCCAATAAAATAAGAATATTCATACATAAGCCACACTAATGCTAGCATAGTAATTTTGCAACTAGCATTCATTGGTAAGCACCACCTTAGGGGTAGCTACACCCTATTTGGCCCTACAAAGGTTAAGGAGGCATATGTGTACGGACACAAAACACTCGTTTTCTTTGTGAACATGCGCAATGGTGGGCACTCAAAGCAGGATTTTCTCATTAGATTCAATACATGGTTGATCATCCAGTACTAGGAATCAATTCATCAAGCGATTACTAAATCAAGAGCCTCAACAAGCATAGAAATTGATGAAACGGGCACAGATATGCTTTTAGCAAGGAAATTTGAAAAGTGATCATCCCAGGTTCAACTACTATTCATGCACTTAAAAGACATGCAGTGAATAGACGCGCTCTTGAGAATATAAAAACACGAGATGATTCACATACTCATCCTCTGGAAACTTCAGTGTGTCAGGTTTCCAATACTCAATAATGCCTCTTGAATCAGCAGATATCACTGTGTCAAATGCATGGTTGTACCTCATAATTTTTACTGGACCCATGTGTATCTGAATGCCAAATAAACATAACAACAAAAGCATAAGCTAACAAGAAAATCGTGTAATGAGATCCACATAAAAGGAAGTGAAGTAGTATCTTGAATAACCTTCACAGCCCAAATTACCTCTCTAGAACACAAGGGTTCATTTGTACCAGCACGAGCATCATATATACGTACAAAAGAAGAATCACGATCACTTATGGCAAGCTTAGCTTTAACCTCCCCTTGTTTGTATACCCATTCCACAGCTCCAGGAACATATGGTAGACGAATCATGACCATCATGTCATAGTTGACTACATCGTAAATCTTCACTGATCGATCACTTGAGATGGTACAGCAAAGCGTCCCATCAATACTAACCTGCGTAGCTTAATTTAGTAATCATGATAAATGTGCCAGACATGATAAAAACCCGAAAGTAAACAGAGACATCATAGAGCAAAAGTGAGCACAAACGCATAAATAGGAAATGATCAAATCTAACTAATCTCAGATACTACCTTTTCTTCAATAAATTACTATTGTTGAGTTAACTCCATAAAACCTTAATGTGAAGAAGAAGAAGAAAAAAAACTATTTCGGGTGTTTCTACTTGTAGAAACGACTATTAACTAAATTCTTTCAATGACAGCTGAACAGAAAAGTCAGTGGCAACCATAAGACAAAAGTTTGAGTCCACAAACACTAGGCCATAAAGGAGTAGAAAGAGGAACACTTACGGCTAATCCTTCGATGGGTCCAAGATGTGATCTAAAGTGTTTTGCAAACTCAATTCCAGCAGCCTTTTTCTTCCAGAATTTTAGGTGTCCTGAGGGGAGCAAACACAAAAAACACAAGCGGGTATGCCACAAGTGAGGGGCAAATATTGCTTCAAGTAAATAAATAGATAGATTATAGATGGATGAAATTATCTTCCAATTTGTACATATCATGACATAAAGAATTTACACAGCATTTCCAATATGAGTTATAGCAACAAGATATTGAAATGCCAGAAAGTCCATAACACTTTTACCATCAGCACTCCCAGTTATAAAGAAATCTGCAGCTGACACTGCAACATGAGTAACCACATCTCGATGCATATAGCTTTTTTCATACCTGAAACATGATAATATGCAATAAGAATATATTAACCTGCACGTACAGACATCAAGAGTTTTGGAAGAATAGTGAATGTCTGCATACATAACTACGTGATATGATTTCCCAGTTTCAAGTATTGCTGATAAAATTTGGTGATACATCTCATACAAGTTAAAAGTTTGTAAAAAATTAAAAATAAAATGAAAATGAAAATTACAAAATAACACTCAAAGCACTAAATGGTGAAGCTATCCTGGAGTCCTGCCGGTAAAACTATAGGACCACAGTTCGTGGTTGTGTAAAATTATCACTAATTTTGGTGTCACTTCGACGAGTATAGAGCATGTTTCCATTGCTTGAGATTTTTGAACATTATTCTCGAGTCTTTGCAAAATTTTATTCACCGTGGAAGGAAACACAGGCACGCATCCAATGGCAAAACCCTGCAGAAACAATTTTCAGCTCCAAACAGGCTGCCATGGTTTACCTCCACTGTTCCCCAAAACAATTAAAGAATTGCTTCCTCCAAAAATAAGCATAAACTACCATGGGGCAAAAGATAAAAAAAAAAAACCCATTGCCAAGCCTGATGAAGAAGGATGCATATACTACAGATGGAGAGAGCATCTCAGATGGAAGACTTAAAACTCCAAAAAGGTTTCGACTTCATGCTAATAACTGCACCCGCAGCTGAAACATCGCCAACTCATTCAAAATCATATCTTCACAGTAGGCCCGAACTCGATGCATTGGCAACGGAAATAAGCACAGCAAACATCAGAAAAATCCCATAATCAAACGCGGCAATCATCAAAACCACAAAAAAAAAAAAAAAAAAAAAAATCTCAACTGAGACGCATCCAAATGCACGCGCGCGCGAGACGAGGCGCCGAGAAATCGAAAAACCCTAAACCCTAGACATTGCGCCCACATGGCGAGCGAGATTTTTTACATGTTGGCGGAGGGGAGGGCGTCGATGTAAGCCTGCTCGAACTGGAGGGGGCGCTTCCGCCGGACTGGAGGGGCCGGGCCGGGCCCGATCATCTGGTCCTCCTCGGCGTCCGCAGCGACGGAGGCGCCGTTTGTCGGCTGAGCTTCCTCCATGGCTGGTTCCCGGCCTCCGCTCGCGACCTTGAGCTCGCGAAGACGAGGACGACGACGGAGCTGAGCAGCAGCTGCCGGAGCTCCGGCGGTGGAGTCGGGAGAAGTGAGAGTTGAGGCGGAGGGCGCTCTGCTGCTCCGGCGTTCGCCGGCGTGCCGTTTTTGGGTTCGAGGAAAGGCGGCGACAGGTCGGCTCGTCGAGAGAAGAAGAAGATGATCTATTTTTTCACTTTTTGGGAGGCCTTGGAACTCAATGGGCGGGCCGGACCGGATATTGGGCCCGAAAGTGTTTATGTGGGCCAGCCCATGAATTAAACGGTCAAATAATGTTTTTATCTTGGCGTTTGACATTCAGAGTGTGTGCGGAGGGCGTTTCGCTCGCTGATTGCATCCTGAAGCAATCCGTGCACATATCGAACTCGATTGTAAGATTTGCCTATTCCTTTCATGAGATTGAGGAATTATTGCACCAGAGATTATGACGACTACGCATCGTGTTACTTTATTAGATGTAATTGAGGATAATAAACATAAAGAGTACCTGAATGTCTCTAGTATTTGATACAATCTCTATTACATCGCTTAATTTGTAGTAGACTGTAGATCTTGTGCTACTTTTCCTGTGGGCTAGGTCACACTAATCGAACCACATAAATTTAATATCCAGTTTATTTTTCTTGTTGTGTGCCATAATACGATTCGATGAATTGTGTTTTTGACCTTGACAGGGCAAAATGGAAGGATTGACACATACATATTGGGCCAGTTTGTCGCTAACAGTACCGATGCATGACTCCTCTTTAGTACATTTGCAGTTCGAGGACTAGCCTTGATGCTAATTTGATGAGGCTGGGTGTGATTGTGAGGGCGAGAGAGCTGCTCGAACTCAGCGCAGGCTTTCAACATGATTTCAGAATGTCCGCAGATGAATCGACCCCACATCAAACAGGGAAAGCAACGTTGAACAAGATGGACCAAAACCAATCTCTCATCTACTATTTTAAGTAAATTTACACCATCGAATGATCATTGCTTGCTTAAATAATTCTTTTGGCGATGCCCCCCTTATAAATAGAGCAGTTATAGTATTTCATCACAATTCTAAATTTTATTCGCATTGTGAAAAATGAATGATTTTAAAAATATTTTTTAATAATCACTAATCTCTTAAAATAACTAATCAGTAGAAGACACCTCCATTATCAAGCGACTTTTGTTTAAATATTTTCATAGGTGCTGAGAATAATTTTTCATTTAGTGAGTGATATCAAGTAATTATTTTTGGGAAAATATTTTTCAATCTGTTGATTTTTCGCAAAACAAATGCATAACGGTCTAAGACGCTGCTTGCGGACAAGGCAAGATGGACGATTTTTTGTAGGGTGGGGCCTCTTTGGAGGTATCTACGAGGAATAGGAACACATCGGTTGAAATAAGAGGACGGAGCGATAGGCAGTCCACGAAGCACGGGTCGGGGTCGGGCGGACAGAGGGACGGTGCAGCCGCTGTCTGTAAGCGAGAAGCCCCACGGCCCTGCCCACCCCTCGAACACAGTCCCCCACGTGGACTTGCTTAATCCACGGGGGGAATGTGGGGCTGACTCCAAGGTTGTTCACATCCAACCCCCCAGCCCCCCCAAAAAAAGAGGAAAAACTCTTTGCTTCTCCTTTTCTAAGGAATCCACATGACATGATGCCCCCTCTTCTTCCCCTTCCTTTCTTTCTTTCTTTCTTTCTTCCCAGTTGACATATTGCTCCATTGGCATATGTATAGTCCCCACCATGTAATTGTAAATATGTATGTTCTTATTATAAGTGACAGGATACTGGGGTCTCCTTGCCTAGCTCTACGCTTGCCCCCATTTGCTGGCCTGAGTAGGATTCGGGATAGAATGTAAAATTTATAGTTGGTGTGGTATTCCGAAACAGAGAAACTCTGCTAAGACTTCATAAATCTTGGATAAAGTATTTAGGGTCAATGGAGTGAAATGATTTTAATTCAACTCAGATTGGATCGCCATAGTAAACAAACAAAAGAAAAAATAAATAAATGAGAAGGAATAAGGCGGCATTTATTTTGGTTCATGAATAACAGCACAATCGTGGATATAAGGATCATCATGGCCTTGATTACTTGACTCCCTCTCTCTCTCTGAGCAATGTGATCACATACACATTCAAATCTTGACAAATTCAACCATTGTTGAGGCCAACCGACCAAAAAAAAAAAAAAAAAAAAACCATTGTTGAGGCCGTGATATATAGGCAACCACCGACAACGGTCACGCCCCACTAGAGGGCGACCGCCTGGTGGTTACCTAAGCTTGCTCTCTCTATTCCACCATATGCATTTATAATAACCATCATGACAAAAGTGAACACACTTTTCCATGACCATGGTGATTAAGCATCTAAGAAGATAATATGTACAAAAAAGTATGTTTCTATTCATTATTATACGCGG
This sequence comes from Eucalyptus virginea, assembly GCA_014182375.1. Taxonomy (NCBI): domain Eukaryota; kingdom Viridiplantae; phylum Streptophyta; class Magnoliopsida; order Myrtales; family Myrtaceae; genus Eucalyptus; species Eucalyptus virginea. Next base: position 11,006,544 of record CM024523.1, on the reverse strand, counting down.
GGTATTTTTCTCAAGAAAGAGAGAGAGAGAGAACAAAAGATAGCAATATGGTACTCTCTATTCACCCTTTTATTCAGGCAATCAAATGCACCTACTTAAGAAATGACCGTACCATCAGCTGCAATGGGCCATTTTCATGTGTGTACTCTATTTATTGCGTTAACTTGCTAATAGTACTCGACTGGAGTCTCTGGACAACTATCGTCCGATACAATGTCTCTACTAAAGGGAGGGGGTACAAACGGCGGTTGATTACATCTCAACAATGCCCAATTCACTCCTTGGAAAAATGGGTGATGCTTGATCGCCGACGCGCCCATTGTCGACCCCAGCCTCCTGGCTGGGTCCTTTACCAATAATTGGGTTAAGAGGTCCCTCGCTGCGGCCGGCACGGCAGGCTCTTTGGGGAACTCAAGAGCTCGAGCCACTATGTTGGCCAGGGTCAGCTCATGGTCCATCCCCCTGAAGGGGGTCACCCCATAGAACATTTCGAACATGAATATCCCCAGCGTCCACCAGTCGACGGCGCTCCCGTGGCCCTCGCCAGAGATGATCTCCGGGGCCAAGTACTCGTGGGTCCCAACGAATGACATGGACCGGACATCGATGGGCCCGGCCACGAACTCCGGCCCGCCACAGCGCCCCTGCTTCTTCTTGCGTTTCCGCTTCGGCCCAAAGCAGGACACAGCGGGGACTATACAGTTGGGAAGGATGCACGAAGATGAGTTGAACGGGCGGGGGTTGATCGGGTTGTCGGTCTTAGGGGCTGAGACCGGCGGGTTCTGGTCAGAGACGATCTGGGCCGTCGACGTTGAGCTGTCGCACTTCAGGGAGAGGTCAAAGTCAGTGAGCATGATGTGGCCGTCGGATCGGACAAGCACGTTTTCAGGCTTCAGGTCACGGTAAATAATTCCCATCATGTGAAGGTATTCTAGAGCTACCACCACCTCCGAAGCGTAGAACCTGGAGAGATCACGAGACTTAAGGCATTAAACGCCAAACACATTAAAAAAAACACTAGACCAAAAGCACATAAAGATAACACAGACCAGCACTAATCTAAGCTAAGAGACAATTAAAAAAAGGTGCAAAGCTCGAGCCCACGGTCCACGGCGTCATAAAGGACGGGAACAAGCGACGCAACGTGATTTACGTGATTTCCGGGCAAAAAAATTGGATCAATAATTTGGAGCAAAGCGAAAAAATAATCGACATCCCACTTGAGACATGAGCTTTGCAATCTAATGGGGCATGCCTGAACGCTTATCTCCCTAACATCTACCATCTGGTCTCGAACTCTTGCAGACATCTTTCAGGGAATCTGCGGAATTCCTCCTCCTGTTTACTTTCTTTAGAGGACTTTCCGAGCCAAATGGTAAAGGACAAACTAGCTATTCCGTTCTGGGTCTTGCGCTGAGCTGTGCTGTGCAAGGGACTGTTTGCTGTCCTTTTGGAAGACATATGCCCCTTCCCTGTGTGGCTTCTCAAGAGTCGGAGCCAATAATGATCATCAATTGTCCCCCCACCCCCTCCCCCCAACCCAAAAAAAATCCCTTCCCTCCCTTCTCGAAAGTCGCGATCCCATTTGACCTTACAAATTACCCGTACGATTGAGACCGGGTCATAATTACTTCTCATGCAGATACTGTAAAACTTGTAGAACTCCCACCGTACTAAAAAGGATGAGCTCAAGGTAAGGGGTCCACAGCAATTCCACCGATGACCCAGATTTCACCTGTAAACCCCAATCCGCATGCACATGCACCGAAATTGAAACAAGTAGAGGTTGGAATTCGAAAGCTCAAAGCGTCAGCCTGAGGTAAACAAGTAGAGGTTGGAATTCGAAAGCTCAAAGCGTCAGCCTGAGGTTAATAAATGAGTCTGTGAAGTGACAGCTGATCTTGCTCAAAAAAAAAAAGTGACAGCTGATCGACCACCGTACGCAATTCACCCGAGGATTTAAGACGACGTAACGGACGACCGAGGACAGTAAGGGTGCGTGGTAAAATTTCGAAACAGAAATTGATTTCGCCGTAAATCAATTTCTCAATTTTATTAGGACGAGTTTTGAAGAAAAGTTAAAACCCGTTTGATAACGACTCAAAATTTCTATTTCGAGGAGAGAAAAGGAGTCGACGTGTTTCTTTAAAAAAAGAGGGGTGGATAGAAAACAATTTCTATTTCTACTTGAGAAATAGAGAAGCTAAAATTTTTAATTTTCCGATTTATCACCCAAAACAATTTCAAACAGATTTCATTCCAAGCAGGAGAAATCAATTTGCGTTACAAACGGTTTGCATTCCAAACCTTTAACAAAGAAATTGGAAATTGAGAAACAAATTTTACCTGCCACGCAGCCTAAACGGTCCGGGCAGTCAACCATGTAGAACTCCCATCCAAAAAGAAGCATCTCCAACATTCATTGCATCCAAGCTTTTAAGCATCTTCAACCCCAATTATAAAATCGCATCAGCCGTAACGAATCTACCCCGAGTAACATCCCCAGTCGCGATCACCTCAGAGACCGAGTTCCAGAACCCCAATCGCTTACGCAGGTTAGAAAGAAAAGAAGACGCACAACAATTAACAATGACGCGATCGAGCCGGTTCGCCAATCGCATATATTAAAAAGCAAGAGCATAGTGGCTCTAACGTGGCGATGTTAGTTTATTCGCGCGAGCACTCGTATAAAAAGCAGAGTATTCAATGGGGGCACATGCCGAATCTGCAACCTTCCCACCACGCGTTGAAGGCTCGGACCTCGAAGTGGGGCCCCTCCCCCCACACATGACCATTTCGATTTCTTCCCAAATTCACCCACAGTAATTTCCTCAAACGCCACGCTAGTTTTCCAAATCTTTGATGAAACGATCTTCAGAAAAAAGGAAGGAAAGGAGCCGCTCCCCGTGCCGGACAAGCCTGAAGTACAGGCAAGATTCCAGCGTAAAAACCGTATGGCTCATCGATCGGTCGTTTCACTGCAAATCTAAAACGACCCTAGCGGGACCCCCCCCCCCTCTGGCGACCTCGACTGCATTAGCATTTGCCAGGCGATGGGGGGCCCGCCGTACGACGCGTCGTTTTCCGAGCATTATATTACGCCTGGCTTAAGCCAAACGGCGATTGCTCCCGCACTGTTCAAACCGCCCGGATTCCACATCCGCTCCTTTCCAAACCGTCTCCCTTCCTTCGATTTTCCGTTTCCCCGATCGGAACCGGCAGGATTCCGGATGGATACGCGGACCGGCGCGGCGGAGGCGTGATCTCCGCCACCGCCGCAGGGAGAGAGCATTCCGGCCGTTCTGCGTATCTTATAAATCCGTGATATAAAATCTTATATTATTTTATTTGGTAATTTATGAATTGTTTTTAACGCAACCATCCGCTATTCGAGGCGTGTAATATTCGAGAAAGTTTCTGGGAGCGAGTGCGGAAACGCGAGCATAGTTTATTGCTACTCGAAGCTAGTGGAAAGAAATTGACACAGAGAGAGAGGGAGAGAGAGAACGTGACGCACCTGACGGCAGTTTCTTCGAACCGTTTGAGCGGCTGGCGCTGGCGGAGCACGTGGAGGTCGCCGCCGGGGCAGAACTCCGTCAGGAGGCAGAGCCACTTGGGGGAGTCCACGCTCGCGTAGAGCGACGGCAGGAAGGGGTGCTCCAGCATCTCCAGGATCTCCAGCTCCGTCCGCGCCCTCCCTTCCTTGCTCCGGCTCGCGAGCTCCCGCCTGTCCATCACCTTGGCGGCGAACAGCGGGCAGTCGTCGCCGCCGCCCGCCGCGGCGGAGGCGGCCGGTGCGGCGGCGCACTTGAGCTCGGCCAGGTAGACGGAGCCGATGTCGCCGGAGCCGAGCCGGTGGAGGAATCGGAGGTCGGAGAGCGAGAGGTGGGGGCGGGGGCGGGGGCGGTGGTGGCCGGGCCTGGCGGCGGTGCAGGAGGAGAATGAGCCGTGGGCGGAGGACGAGGCCACCGTGAGGGTGGCCTCGGAGCTGCAGCTCGTGCTCCGGTGGACATCGGCGGTGGTGGCGGTGGTGGCGGTGGAGGTGAAGCTCAGGCTCTGCAGATCGTCGGCTAAGTCGTCGAGCCACGGCTCCATCTGAGAGAGAGAGAGGAGAGAGAAACAAGAGAGAGAGAGTGAAGGAAGGGGGAGCGAGTGAGGATTTGAAGAGAGAGTGGTAATGGAGGTTGGGCCGGCAAGGAGGAGATAAGTTGGGCCATGTGGTTGGGTGGGCCCATCGCAATGGTTGGACTTTTGCGGGGATTTTGGGGACTAGGTGGGCCGCGTTTGCTTATGAGACCCTAAAATATTGGTTACTTCTTGACTTTTCGTTTTTTCCATTCGCGGTCGGCAGTCTAGCATGTGAAACAGTTTGAAAAATGCATCGGGCTTCATCTTTTTTCAAAATGATTTCCCATGCGAAATTAAGAGAAAATATTTTCGAAATTGAAATTACGAAATAATTATAGTTCTAGGGTGATTTCGAGTTTTCATTCAGGTGTTTATTTTCAAAATTATAATTACACACTAAACCTTATAATTTAGACATAACACTACAATCAGAAACATTCCATGACGAATACAAGAACTTTACAACAACTTTGACAGAGGGTCATTAATGTTGATAGACTTTTTGCACCCGTTTTTTTTCAACAGGGGAGAAACTTTTTACCTTGCTTAAGCGCTTCCTTTGAATCAGACATTGGAATATATTTTTTTCTTTCTTTTTAGATTACATTGGGACATAATGAACTATCCTTCAAATGTAATACTTCAGCTCCCTAACGAGGCGTTTTCAATTCTTGCCCATGCTCACAATCACTTTCCAAAGCCCTTTGACTTCTTTGGCTTCGAATTTGTACTCGGTGTGACTATTTTAATTAGAATCACGTTGAGAACAGCCCAATTTCCTCCTCCATGAATTAGATCGACCGCGACACTTGAATTTTCCTATCTATTGCCTAACTCCAGTTACCATCACCACCATCAGCTTACATGCCGTTCGCTTTGCATGGACGGAGGAAAGGAATGGATCAAATTGACTCCACGTTGATGACGATTGGATCGTTGTCGTGGTCACCCAAAAGGCCATTCGGATCGAATGAGATTCCATTTTTCAACCATCGCTGGCGAGTCCAATGTGCTCGGAATTGGCTAAAGTCGTTCGATGTCACGTCGTTATCTTGACTTCCTCAGCATTTGAGCACATCAAACTTTCTCGGACGACGACCCTTTTGTCGCCTCGCCTTATCTTTTTTGCGTCATGTGGGCTTGTTCCCTCCCACATTTATGATAAAAAGCGATTTGGAACGCGATTTGCAAGGAAAAGACCTCTCAACCCTCTTTACACTTGCTTTACAAGATATTCCCGAGAAAATTACCAAAAAACTTTTGAATATAAACTTTTGTAGCCAACAAGGACGTCGCAGCCCTCACTATGCAAAGAACTAGGCAAAAAGTATAAGAAAAAATTTATAAAAACATTACAAAAATTACAAAAGATGTTTATAGTAGCATCAGACAAGCGCTGACTAAACAACTACACCAACGATTTTCGGCCAAAATTAGCTAGAGGATTATAATTGCAAATCGTCCAAAAGTTTTGAACTAAATTAACTAAATTAACTAAATGAAATGAGTTTTACTTTGCTTTGGCATGTAGTAGGCGTTGATGAACCCACGTGGGAGGAAGTAGAGTTAGTCAAAAAGTGCGAAAGGATCTTGACAACTTTACCCCATCCTTGGCCCATTCCTCTAGATCTCAAAACAAAATAGCGGATTGGGCCATTAAAGTCCAACTCTGCACGACTCTTCCTTTGAGCTGGGACTCTTTCGGCCCCCGCCCTGGCCTAGAGCACTCGTTATGCTTCGAAGCAAAACTGATGTACTCGTCTACCCTTTGAAACGAAATGAGTTTTTCCCAAAATAAAAATCGAAAAAATTTATGATCGAATTAGCATTTGAATAATAGATTTAAGATTCTTTTTTTTTAATATATAAGTGCACTTGAAATTCTAAAACCTGTCGAAAAAGTGCAAATGAATTATAAAACTTATGAAAAGTACAATCACTTGTTTGATCCCGGTTTCAAGTGTGGAACTGCCTATCCGGACCAGACTGGACCAATACATACATACATATATATTAGATGAAAACCCTAATTTCCTACTTGTCTCTCTTTGAAGAAGGAAAAGATGGGCACTTCAAGCTGCTTGACATCAAGCCCTTGGAGCTGAAGTTTCCTTGTACATTTTATTATTTTCACAGTTCTCTTTTCGATTTGGGCTTTTGGCAGTTATGTCGTCCGTGTTTTGAGTTTTATTTCTATTTTGTTGTGGTTTGATTAGTTGAGATAAAGAAGCAGATCTCGTGTTCTCTTTAGCTGTCGAACAACCATTATGTCGCTTTCAAGGTATACACTTATCGTATTTTTCTATCTTTTCAGGGAATCTTAGGAATTTGTTTGATTACACCTCAAGAGATTAATCGATTTAACTGCGATCCTGTGAAGCGACATGGAAGCGTGAGATTTGGCTATCAAAATCCAAATTTTTTTTTGCTCGTTTATTGTATTTCTCGGGCAAAATAATGGGGAGAATGCGGATGGGGATGAAAATCCTTTGAAGACCTCTTTTCATGTTCACTTGTGCAGAATTTTGTGTTTTGTTGGAGACATTTAAGCTAGTTATATGGACCCATTGGGGAATCGAATACTTAGTGTGGCTCAGTTTCTACATGGGTCTATAAAACTAATGGGCTGTTTCTGATTCTAATTTTTTGGAACTAGTCTTTAATAAGCGATTCTTGGTTTTAGGATGGTGGGAACCGTCTATCCCAAAATCGATCACCCCTATGCCCAACATGTGGAAAAGAATTGAGTAGCAGCTTATGGTGTCTTATTAACAAATCGATTATGCACATGATTAACATTTTTAATTATAAGCTAACTCTGTTAAAAAAAAATTTATAAGCTAACTCCAATAATAGAACCCTTATTTTCAATCCTTTTGGAAAGATTATTCCATTACCGACCGTCACTAATGATTATCGTTGATGTTAGTGCCAAGATGTGCTTTCGCCAAGGATCCGGCCCGATTAGTCATAAATATTAAAGTAAGTCCGACCAATCGGGTCTCAACGACAAATGGGCTCATATGTGGACGGATCTATATTGACCAATGAATGTCATTTAGGCCCATTTTCCTAGAAGGTGGAAATGAGAAGGGGAAAGGGCATTTGATGATTGGAATTCATCATGAGTATCATTCCAACGTAAATGTACACTAATCGGGCGGTTAGTTGGATGGTCCAAGACTCGATATGTAAGCCAAAGTTGCGCTGCTAGAGCTCCACTCTTACGATTAGGTCATTGCGATACATGTTGGATGTCTAATTGTCCTGGCAATAATAATAACCAATTAGGTTTACAAAGAGACCTAGAAATTGATCGCTTCATCCCTCGGCTTATTTGCAGTCTCGAGAAACCTTGGTATATCGATGAAAAATGAGTATTGGGCTTAACCGCACAATTGGTTTTGAGTTTCCCATTGGCACTCGGTTGAAGTGAGATAAAGTCTAGTGGGCAATTATCTGTTTCAGTAGTGCCTTAGATCAAATTTTCTAATAGAGAGTGGAGTAGGGTCTTAATTCCGTCCACTCTTTTTAACTAGCAAAAAAATCATAATAGAGATGTACACTTTCCGGTAAAACCAAAAACATAAAAAGGTGCACTTATTGCAAACCTAAAAGAAAATAAAATGTGGAAATGTTCAAGTATTCAAAGTACATTCAAACAAAACAAATTTGAACAGTTAAAAGCCTGATTTAGATTAACGTAGGGTGAGAATTATTTGAATTTAACATTTGAATGAGTGATAGATCCATAGGATATACCTTATAGTTAACTCCATCATTTAAAGGATTAGGCAATTCTGTGGAATACTAAGCCATGTTAAAAGTTCATTTATAGAAAGACATGGCCATTGTCCCCTGTAAAAACAAAGTGCATATCTTAAAAGTCACACATGTAGTACAAAGTTAATATCTCTAATGGTAGATTAGGCTTACCATTTTCAAAATCACATCGATACTTCTCCAAAAAAAAGTTTAAAGGCCCGGATCCTATATCCTTACCCTAATTCTCGTGGTGTTAATCATCCAACATGCGAATTTTCTTCTTTTCGAGCAATAACGACCAGCCAAAATGGGGAAAAAAGAAACATAATCGCAACAAAACTGATGCATTGATAGAAATACAACTCGGACAAGAGCAAATAAACCCGAAGAATGTTATAGATCTTCATACACGCATCGTGTGTGCAAACATCCTAACACAACGGTATACCCTGGGCATTTCAAACTTCACAACCCTCCCGCCTAAAGGGTGAAGATGCCAATTTCGGACCACGCTTGCCACCACCAACCCCAACCAGGTCGGTTCACCGCCATCCTTTTTACCCGGGGGGGTAAGTGAGGAGACGGGGGTGAAATCGAAAAAGCATGCACATTATAGCACTCCACACCCACCAAGAAAAAAGCAAAAACGCCCACATTTTCATGGTGGAGTGTGGAGTGGCATGGCCCTTTCTGGGCACTCTGTATTAAGACCAGTCTAATCATGTTAAAAAGGCCCGATTATACAGACATGTGATGCTTCTTGCCCTTTTCCATGACCAGGTGCCAAAGGTTTACATTCGAAAGCAAGGATTGGCATGGTGAAAATCTATAAAAAAAGATTTGCGGATCTATATTTTATCGAAAAAATCAAAGGTCAGAATGTTCAATCCAAAAACTTGAACTAATAAGAAAAGGGGACCGTTTAAAAAAACACAGAGAGCATACAGAACTCTAATTAAGCAATTTGAGATACTTCCAACACCCCCTCTTAGGATAGAACTCGACTTCAATACCATGTTAAGAATCTCGATCCGCATGTCTAAGCTAGCAGATGAAGGGAGGTAGGATTAATACCACAAACAATTTCAAATGATATTGTCCATAGATCAAATTATCACGTATATTGGATTTCATTTGACTATCTACGGCTTCATTGTGTGTGCTCAAGGAAGAAGTTTTGTATAAATGTATTGACATGCTATTAATATTAAGTATTTTGATTGAAGTTCTTTTCTTTCGAAGAGGTGGGATATAATAACCGATTGAAACAGTACACTCGTGACAAATTGACCATAGATAATTTTTTAATCATTGAAAACCCAAAATTGATAGACTTGTGATACATTTATCCAAAACTAAACCCAAAATTAGTACACTTATAACAACTTTACATTGCGTTAATTTTTGCCAAATTTTATTATTAAATTTACTAACATGAATGAGACATGGTGATGTATTATCATAACATGGCCAATTTACATGAAATTCTATAAGATTTATATCACGAAAAATCCTGAATTTATCACAAATGTACCATTAAATTTCTCACATAAATAATTGTAAAATTTATCACAGATATATGAGTTTATGTTTTTTCGTGATATTTACCCTATAGGTTCTATGTATCGTTCAGATTAACAAATTTAACGATTAAATTTGACAAAAATTAATTAAAGATAAAGTTAATATAAATATATCAATTTGAGATTTAATTTTAAATAAATTCATTATGGATATATCATATCGGGATTTCCAGGTTAGTAATCTTATAAAAAAAATATCTGAATTTGGGAGACAAGTGACGCGAGGCGCTTTTGACGTTGGTCCAAGTTCTATCCTAGCCTTCATAGGGCATGTCATGATGGGAGAGAAATTGTTTTTTTAATGGCTGCGAGGCATCATTAGTTCATGACTTTCGACTTCATTCCATTTTGTCGGGGCGCAACAAAGGTGGCGACATCATCTGGAGCCTGCACTGTGCTATTTACGGCATTGCACTTTTTCCAGGAAAAAAAGGGGACGATTAAGAATTGGATCTTTGCCTCCCCCAATTTTTACCTAAATTGTATTTTAAAATGTGTGGTGTAGATCCTGAGTAAAAGGCGCCGATAAAAAAGGGATGGCTCATATTGCTGTATAACTTTCTGTCCACTTGCCAAAAAAAAAAAAGTACTAAGTCCTCTTGTCTATTTCCCCATGAAAGGACAGATCAAGATTTAAGAATCAAGATTGACCCTTGATTGTGATACTAAGTTTGTATTGACAGGCTTTTGCAGCTTTGACTAACAGAAAACGTACAGTGCAATAAATTGGTGGGTAAGTCATGGCCCAAAAAAAAAAAAGTCACTCGACATGTAAAGATAAGTTCAATGAAAGGAATTATGTCGGTGCACCGAAAATAGGTTGGGTTATGACACTTTAACATCTGTAATCGAATTATTTGACTTATCAATTTGTACAACCAATAATTTAGGTCTATGATGTTGAGAATTGATCTGTTGGGAGGTGCATCGGTGGAATGATGTGTGTTACAAGAAAAAATGACTCGATCGCGCAATTTATAAGATACAATATATTTTATATACTTAATAATTTTCAAAATATAAAACTAAATCCTCTATTAAAAAACATCACACGTAACAAATGATCTCGACTAAATGTGATTCAAGCCTCAAAAGGGGTGCTTCGATGGTAATTCCTGCATGGGCTTGCACTAAATAAGGGTTATCAGTAGGCTTTATTTTTTCAAAAGAAAGCTCATAATAGACATTGTTTCACATAAGGATCCACAACAATTATCTTAATATCAAATAAGGGCTAAAGTAACTAATTTAGTCTCAAATAAGGGTTGTAAATGACAACTTTGTTTTGCTATCATTGAATTCGATGGATTTGGATATGATCACTTGTGGGGGGACTTCAGACCACTTTAGATCCTCATTTGAGATTAAATTTGCTATTTGAGTTTTTTTTAGAGGAGACAATATTTACCAATTATTATCTTTTGAGAAAAATAGCTCTACTTCATAGCCTGATTTTAAATAAGATGTTTTTAGATTTTTATTTGAAATTTTCCCTATAATGATATTTCTCATGCTCTCTATAGGATTTAGGATGTTGTCGCAAGCCGATCCATCTCCGTTCGGTGTGCCATGAGGAAGTAGGTTAATGGATTGGCGAGTGGACATAATACGTAAGGTGTGATGGCGACTTACACAAAAAGCAAGAGATCGTTTTCATAGATCACCACTCTAATCTTGCTTTCTTGAGGCTTGCCAAAGCAGAAAATCCAAGTTGAAAACCATGACACAAAGTCGTCACGCTTGTCTCTTCAAATCATGCAATCTCCTATACCATGAATAGAGCTCAAACACCTGTTAGGAAAAGGAGATGGTCGTACGTTTGATAAAATACCATGGCACAAGAATTATATAAACCATATCCCACATTTTGTCCTCTGACTGCTTATATTACTTTTTCAACATCTAATGTATTTTCGAGTTTTATATATAGAGATCACTTTACTTATTAACATCCGTGCACCTACTTAGAAATGTTCATCCCCGGATCCTAAATTCTCAAACCCAAAACAATAAAAAAAAAAACATTCGAAACCAACAAAAAATTAAATCACTTGGACCCTCTTTCATTGGGTACTTTCTAACTACGTTAGCCACTTCCAATGATCTATTAAATCACGTGGGGCCCCCAAAACATACTAAATCAAGTTTGTTGGGAGGGCAATCTGATCTTTTAACATGGAGTTTTGCCTAGAAGTATGTAAGCGCTATAAGTAAGAATAGCGATATGAAAATGGTTAATAGATCAAAGATGATTTTTTTTTTCAATTTTTCCCTAAATATTTGAGGATTTTTTTTATTTAAGGCGCTTGGAACAATCCTGGAGTTGAAATTGAGGGCTGGATTGGGCAGTGCACCTTGTGAGTTGGCTGAAAAAGGAAAAGATTTAACTGCCAGGCCATCATATGCTCTTAATCAGAATAATAAATTAAATGGGGATTTAAATAAATTTTCCTTTTAAATCGAGCTGAGCGAAAAAAAATTTATTATCGTAGCCGAATTCACGAGAAGAACGTGTGCGTTTCAAAGCTATTCATGGAGTGTGATATGAATTTTTTTAAAATTCAAAAGAAGGTAGGCGACAGAGATATTTATTGCTAGTGCAAATCTAAATTTTCTTCAAAAACGAATTCCTTAATTTGTTTACCATCGCTAAAATAATTGACATCCCCTGTGATTTTTATTTATTTATTTATTTAGCAGTCAGTTGGAGCCAGGGCTAGTTCTGCTGCATCCATATTCATTCACTTTCTCAAGGAATCTCAATAGCGCACTCTCTCACGATGATATAGTGGATTTGAGATTTTACGTTTGAAGTCCTATGTTAATTGATCGGGCACCTTGTTGGTGTTATTCCATGTGATGGTAATAATAACATCATCATATAAAATGGGAACGCGTTTTCATATAGCTGCAACACTCTTAATGGGGTATAAAAAATTTGAGTGTTTTATTCTATGATGAGAAATTTCACGAAGAACAGGTACATGTCCACTCTTTAACTACTAATAAGCATTTGTTGGAATAAACTTGACAAGGTACTTTTCCCTGTGTATATGAAGGCGATCAAGGAATTTAGCAATTTTTGTATATGAATTAGAAATATACTTACCATAATGCATGAATATGTAATGCAATATGTAGTGAGTGATTTAAAAGTAGCAGGGAGGATTATTAAAATTTGAGGCGAGCAAAATTTTTTATGCATATATTTCATAAACTCGAAAATATTATGAAACGGTTGTATTGAAGATCGAAGCAAAGAAATGCTCTTGGAGGTTGGGAATTTTAATCAACATATGATATTTTTAACCCAAATTTTATTTAAATTAGATTAGAAAATAAGCTAAATGAAAAAAAAAGGAATAGTCATATATTTCATGTTTTCATCAACATTTTCCTTTAGATGTGGCTAATAAAAGGTACATTGCACAAATTTGACAATTTTTAGGAATTAATTGCACATTTTGAAAATTTTATGACTTAATTACATATTTGTAACAAGTTTTAATACTTTCAATGCACTTGTCTCTTTTTTCTATACTAATCGTGCATATCCTAAACTATCGACAAGTAATAGACGGATCAATTTGCCCCATTTAACTCACGGTTCTTAATTTCTGGATTTTATTTAGATAACATAACGCCTTCCAAATACTTTTTTATTTGCTAGTACAATTAAATGATAATGCCTTGCATTTTCTCGCGTGTCATATTTAATTTCGTGTAATCAATATATTAAACTGGACGAATTTCCTTAACGGAATGTGTTCTTTTTTCCCAATTTATTTATTTTTCCCTCCCTCAAACCGAACAAAGTCTCTAGAAGAAATCCGGAAAAGGACAAAACCGGAGATGATGAGCGCTGGAAAATGGGAAGACCGGACCGGACCGGACCGGACCGAAAGAAAAGGGAAGGAAGCGAGCGGAGAGCATCCGTGCTGTCCGTCTTCCTCGTTTTTTCCACTGTTCTTTTCCGCCATTTTCAGGCCAGAGCAAACGAACAGTGCGCAGGAGAAGAGACGACTACGAAAGAAGAGCCCATCATCATCATCATCGCTCGCTCCGTCGCGAGGCGAGCTCGCTCGAGCTACTCGAGCTACTACAGCTACGAAAGGGGGATACTTCTCGTGATTTCAGTCCCCCTCCCTCTCTCTCACTCTCTCTCTCAACCTTTTTGCTTTCTCTTTCTTCATTCACTTTCCCCCTTCTCTCTCCCGTGTCCCCCTCACCTAGCTCCCTCATCATACTCCTCCACCTAATTTCCTTCTTTCATTTGAAATATTTTCCTCTCTCTCTCTCTCTCTCTCTCGCTCTTACTCTCTCTCTCTCTCTCTCTCTCTCTCTGTGGCCGTCGCTCGCTCGCTTGCTCAGCCGCTCGCTGGCTGGCTCAGCCGGGGTCGTCCCGACGTTGCCCGAGGTGAGCTCAGACTGCCCTTTTTGTTTTCTTGGGTCTTGGTCTTGGTTTTGGGTTCTGGGTCTTTAGCGTCGTGCGTCTTCTTGCGGATGGATGTAGTTGGAATCGAGTCGTGTGGGAGAGTTCTTCTTTGATTCCGTGGGCGGGCGTGTCTGCTTGCGTTCGTTTCGCGCGGTCTTTTCGTTTCGCTCCGCTGGTCGGGTTCTGATTCTTAATCCGAGAGCGAGTGACTCCGACGTGTCTTGTCTTGTTCAACTTGAAGGGTCGTGGTGGGTGCGTGGGTGGGTGAGTCGGGATTGCTTTTTTCCTTTTGTTCGTTTGGCGAGCAGATCGGCGGAATCTCGGTGAACTGTTTTTCGGAGTGGCGAGGTTGATTGATTCGCGCGTCCGCGTCGTGGAGTTAGGACGCTGAGCAGTTTCGTTCGCTTTTAAATAATGGAACCGATGTTGACTTACTGAGAATCTTGGAAGGAAAAGGGACAAGAAACATCGTGTTGGCCGGTTCCATCGCGGGTTTTAACTGATTGATATTGTAGCCCTGTTTGTTTTAACTTTGCTGTCTGCTTCTTCTCTGGGAATCATTGTTGATCCAAAACTATGGACTGGTTTTACGATCAATTCGTTGATTGACCGCTCCTTCTTGGTTTGGACATCTGGACATGCCTGCTAACGTGTCCAATTTTGACGAAACTTCATGTGCTTGATAGCTTCTGAAGGACGGACCACAATGCTGACTAACCTTTAGCTGTTGTTCAGGGAGACGTGAATTGAACTGACGGCCTTTGACATTCACTTCTGCACATGCGGTCTTATGTTCATACTGAGCTCCTAGTAATGAAATTGGTCGCTTGATTACAGCCTTCGAGTGAGAGAAGCCAGGCGATCAAAAGAATGTCCGATGTGATTGAATACTAAAAAGTATGTGATTGATTACTAAAAAGTATGTGTTTTGTGATCTTTAATTGGCATTTCTATGGGTTTTAGCAATTTTTACCTCTCACGTTTGTGTGGTTTTTACTTTTCATTAGAGAGAAAATGAGATGTGAAGGAGTGACATAAAATGGTACCTTCATCATTTCATCCTTATCTTAATGCTCACCAAGACTTTACATCTGTGAAATTTGAATTGAATGCAGGATCTGATGTGTCATGCTAAAATTTTGAGGGCAATTCTATCTGACCATATAAATGAGGGAATCGTTATGACTGGAGAGGATTCTGAAGTTCTTCTTTTCCTGGTTGCTGCACTTACCCATCTCCAAAGTGATTCTTCAGAATTGGGTTAGCCATCAGTGTACATTTGGAGGCTGAATCTTCCTCTTTAGCTCAAGAGTTCATTGGGGATGGCCACAGTTTCGAGTACTTGTGAAATTGTTGAGTCAGCAGAAGAATTCGGTTCCATGTGTAAACAGGACGAGAAAGGTGGAAATAGTTGCCTGCAAAATTTGTCGAACAAATCTTCACTTGAGGATGATATCAATCGCCTCTTTGAATCGCTTAACGTCCGAAATTCATCTAGGAGTTCGGGGCTATTGAATGAAGCTGGCAGAGAGTCTTTACGGAAAAATGCTTCAAAGAGACCCATGCGAGGTGGTGCATCACCAGCGTCAAGTATTGGAATATCAGAGCCGTTGAGTTTGAAGCAGGCTCTAAGGGGATTATGCATCTCTCAAGCTTCAGAAATGGCAGCTATGAAGCGACTGTCAAAGCCAATTAATTCTCCAACCTTGTCAGAAGCTGGAACTATTAAAAGGTTGTATAGGGCAGTGGTGGTTGAGGCCAATGGATCTGGCCTTCCTTTAAATGAAGGCGAAGGCAAGGTGTTAGAAATTTCCCTTGTATCTGAAGGTATCAGTTCAAATACTTCTAAGGGAGTGTCTGAGTCCATTCAGATACCATCCACAGACTCAAGTCATCATGAGGCTCATCCTTCTTCATCTGTCAAAGCAAAGGTACCGCAGTTGACAATCAGAAAATCTTCCTTGGTAGATAAAATTTGTCCTTTGGAAACAAAATCTCCTGGTGCGGAAGTGAATACAGAAGTTGGAAAGGTCAAATCTGTGGAACCTTCATCTCTTCTTGATAGTGGTGAAAAACTCGCATTTAATGATCTACAAGATGCCGCCCAAGTTAAACTTCCACCAGCAAAACTGGCCCAGAGCAATGGACAAAAGGGAAATTTAGATGCTACGTCTAATTTATCTAGCCCTTTGGCCCCTTCCGCCAGTAAGAGGGGAAATAAATCCAGTATCAACAATCCATGTTTTGTTATGCCAGTCTTTGGGAACAAAAACTTCATGAAGAAGAAAGTAAAACACGAATCAACTTCTGCTTCCTGCAGTTCTAGTCCCTGTACTCAGAAATTAGGTGGTGTTTCGGGTCCTCGCACGGATATTATAGAAAAGAATTGTATTCCCAATGGTGAGGGGAAAGAAGTTGAAAAGGATTTTCCTGATTCAGGTACCACAGATAAGAGGACTGAAATGAATACAACTTCTGCTGATACTGGTTCTAGCAACATAGAGTCTACATTGACCTGCAATAGCAGAATTAAATCTCTGGATAATAAAGCTGATGAAGTTTTCAGATCAAGAGAGAAAGGTGAATTCTCTCAGAGCTCAAAAAGTAGCATTGGGGACTACAGGTGTAGCACTAGCATTAGTGAAACAAGTAATCTTAGTGGGTCCAATCGGTGTGGGAGCAGGCCTCATATGTCGAAAGACTCAAGGTGGGAAGCGATCCGGTCTGTTCAGATGCAGAGTGGAAGCATAAACTTGAAACACTTCAAACTGCTTAAGAAGCTAGGCTGTGGAGATATCGGAATTGTTTATCTTGCTGAATTGACGACTACTAACTGCCTCTTTGCGCTGAAAGTGATGGACCTTGAGTTCTTGGTAAAGAGGAAGAAAATGGCTAGGGCCCAGACTGAGAAAGAAATAATGCAAATGCTGGATCATCCATTTCTGCCTACACTGTATTCCCACTTCTCAACAGAAAAACTCTCGTGTTTAGTCATGGAGTATTGCCCGGGTGGTGATTTGCATGTTCTGCGGCAGAAACAACCGACGAGGAGTTTCTCTGAACAAGCAGCGAGGTTGGTATAAATTCTGTTATTTCATGAGCTTTTGTGGCGTGATTTATAGCATCAGTCTTTTTCAAAATCAATCTGCTTCAATTTGGCCTTTTCTCTATTAGCGTTGTTTGGTGCTTCTGGTTCTCATCCCTGGCTGGGGAAATGCTTTGTTCTTTTTGTCCAAATGCCAATTGCATTTATATAGCATCAGAGTTCAAGCAACAACTGTAGCTGAGTCATTAAGCACTAGTATGCATGCACCTTTCTTAATCTGCTATCATTTTTCTTTGCTTCCAGTGAATCAATATGAGGAATACAGATGTTAATCTTAATCTGATTTTCTCTTGTACTTCGGAAAATATATCAGTTTAGGTTCCCATTGAATCCATATTCTGTCATTTAATGGATGCTTTTGACATTGCCTACTTGTAGCTGTGCCAATTGAAAGACGCCTTTTACCTGACAGTTTAACTAACAGCATGAGCCCAACCCTATTCTGCATATAATCTTTCACTCTTTTGGGTGTGCATGTGTTTGCCTTTTAAGGGGGGATTTCCTTGTTTTAGCATAGGACTTGAATGTCTCACGTGATTAATCATTATTTCAACAGGACTACGCCTATAAGTTATTGTTATGTCTTTATTTAGTCTACTTTCTGGAGGATGGATCTTGATTGAACTATTGATGCAATTGGTGACCGATCTGTTGATGTGAAGCATGAATTTCAGCTGGTTAGGTAACAGATGTATTGACATTGTTCATGTCATATGTGGGACGGCCTCTTTTTGTTTGGAATGTTGGATGAATCACAGTTCTGTGTCCACCTAGTCGCAGATGATGCCTTTGAAGCTGCATTAGGAACTCTTTTAAATGCTATAGTGGTATCACTGGAGTTGTTTCAGCTTTTTGAAGAAATTATCAGATCTTTCAATCTCATATAGGAAACTCATTTATTATTGGTCATATGCCAAACAGATAAAAGTGAAATTGGAGGAATGGGTGAAAAAATTTGGAAAAACTATGCATGGTTAACTGAGAAGGTCTGCTGTGCTCTGGAATGAAAAGTGTGTATCTTTGTCAATCAGCGTATGGGAAACCCAAGTAGTTCCTTCTTGATTATGCTGGGTAGACATTTCGCTGTGATTTTCCTGAGGATGCTTAACAGCTGGGAAGTCTCTTAATGGTTTGGACCGACTTGGTAGACTATGTTAAGATAACTTTGTCATCTTTGACTGCTAATCAATTTTCACCAACCTTGTTCTTTTGGCAATGTTAGAACACTGAATTGAGATGCCACAGCACATGATAGAGTAGATCAGCAAGGCATTCTATGAGAAATGAGAAGCCATGAAAGTGAACTTGAAGTAGCAATAACATGGTCTTAATAAGTAAACAAGCTAATAAGTAAACAAGCTATGTTGGATAGAATATTGAAGGAAAAAAGGAGTAAGTCTTGGCAAGTTGCTTTATATGCTTAAAGATCTTGATTCATCGGGTCTCAGCTTTATTTATTCTTTTTCCTTTTGTTCATCTTCATGGAGGGGAGCTTGAGAGCATTTTCATGATATATATCTAACATAACAGGAATGCAGGTTTTATGTTGCTGAAATTCTCCTTGCACTGGAGTACCTGCACATGCTTGGAGTAGTGTACAGAGACCTAAAACCAGAGAACATACTGGTCCGGGAAGATGGTCACATCATGCTCTCGGACTTCGACTTATCCCTCCGATGTGCCGTAATTCCAACAGTGGTGACTTCATCGTCACCCGACCCAGAGCCCACGAGAAAGACATCTAGTCCATGCACGGAATCTAGCTGCATCGACCCTTTCTGCCTCCACCCATCCTTTCAAGTGCCATGCTTCACTCCTAGACTTCTATCAATTGCCACGAAAGGTCGGAAAATGAAGTCTGATCTGGCGGCTCAGGTCAGCCCCCTGCCGCAGCTTGTGGTGGAGCCGACCAGTGCCAGATCCAACTCCTTTGTCGGGACGCACGAGTACCTCGCTCCTGAAATTATCAAAGGCGAGGGTCATGGAAGCGCTGTCGATTGGTGGACGTACGGGATATTTCTGTTCGAACTGTTATATGGCAAGACACCCTTCAAAGGTCCTGGAAACGAGGAAACATTGACCAACGTCGTCTCTAGAAGCCTCAAGTTTCCGAGTAGCCCGGTCGTGAGTTACCACGCGAGAGACTTGATCAGAGGGCTCCTGATAAAGGATCCAGAAAACCGATTGGGATCTGCCAAAGGGGCTGCAGAGATCAAGCACCACCCCTTCTTTGAAGGCCTTAACTGGGCGCTGATCCGCTGCGCGGTTCCCCCCGAGCTGCCGAGGTACTTTGACGTAGGCGTCAGCGCAAATTCTACTCAGACGGACGTGGCGAAATGTAAGGATTTTCAGAACATAGAGGAGCAAATGGAATTCGAGGTGTTTTAGCCCTTTGTTTCGGAACCGGTTCTTTGCGCGGGAAAGAAGATTTTTTGCATGTTCTTTCCAGTTTTAAGATTGATTTCTGTAACTTACATATATGTAGGATCTATTGTATATATCATGTAGGAGAGATCTGGGGAATTTTGTCATCCACAAGTACTGTAAACTAGGACTGACAGTACAACCTAAGATACAAGGAAAGGGGGTTTCAGTCGGTGCTTAGAAATAATATAATTTTGCGAGAGAACCGAAGATCTATGCTCACACGTTTCTTTTTACCATTTCGAAGTCTCTTCTTTAATTTTCAAATTCGAGTATCGATTGAAAGCTGATAACTTTTATGACAAAGGGATGAGTGCTTTGAAACTCTTAAATTTGTCGCGAAGTACAATTAAGTCTTAAAATTTTTAAAAAGTGTAATTAAGTATTGAAATTTATAACAAAAGTTGAATTGAGTTTTTGAATTTTTAAAAAGTGCAATCAAGTCTTCAAATTTGTCAAGATGGTTCAATAAAGTCTTTAGGTAAAATATATTTTTTTATGACTTAATTACATTTTAACGACAAATTTTAAGACTCGATTGTACTTTTTTGTAACAAGTTTTAAGACTTAGTGGTTCTTTTTGAATATTTCAGAACTCAATCATATTTTCGTAACAAATTTTAGAACCTACACTTATCCCGATAAGAAAAAGTAAAATTTGGGCCAAAATTGGGGATTAAGTTAAAGTTGATGTCTTTTTACAAGATAAAGAAAAAGAATTTGGATCAAAATTGAGAACAGACCTAAATTGGTGTTTTTTAAGGGTTAATATCATAAAAAAAATTTCAAATTGATAAACATGTGACAAATTTATCAAAAAATAATTTATTTACCACTAAAAACTCTAAATCGATACACCTGTGATAAATTTAACTTTCATTAGTTTCCATTAAATTTTACAATCAAATTATTAAGTTAGATAATATGTGATGTATCGGTTTATGGTTAAACTAATTTGTGATTTTTTGTCGTATTAATTTAATTTAACGGAATTTAATAGAGGATAAAATCATCATAAATGTACTAGTCCAGGGCTTTTTTTGTTGGTCAAAAAGTTGATTTAGGAGCAAATTTATCAAAAATGTACCTACTTAAAGCTTTGGTGGTAAAAAAATTAATTTGTTATAAATTTATTAACGATGTACCAATTTGAGATTTTTCTTGGTACTTATGTTTTTATAAAGAACCACCGAGGTTTGCCCGTGCGCCATCCTTTCAACTTGGAAGGGGAGGTTGGGGTTCAATCCTCCCTACCTTTCGGGGAATTGGGGTGGGGACGATTTCATTTCGGAGTGGGTTTGGCTCCACGCCCGCGAATGAGCGAAGTTATGCAAAAGTCGAGAGTGTGTGTTAGGATTAGAAGAAGTAGAGAACCGACCAAAAAAAAATGTTTTTATAAAGAAAATTAGGTTAAATAAAAATAAAATAATCCAAAAAAAATGAAAAAAAATGAAAAATAGAATCCACGTGCATCCCGCGAGCTCTCTGTCTTTCTTTTATCCCAGCAGTATCCAAATTCCTCGACGGTTACAGGTGGGGAGAGAGAGAGAGAGATGAGGCCGTTGCGCTCGCACAGTGTCCGAGCGGCAACGCCCCTATATTTACCCTTCTGCCCCTCCGCCCCCTCTCCCTCCCTCCGCTCCCCATTTCTCCCTCTCTCTCTTCCGCCCGCGCGCCGCTCCGCTTCCCTCCGGAGCTCGAACCCGGGGCTCGGTCGCCGTCCCGATCCTCCTTCGATCCGCTCCCCGATGTCGTCGTCGTCGTCCTCTCCTCCTCCTCCTTCGACGCCGCCGTCCGCGGCGGCGGCGGAGGGGAGCGCGGCGGAGAAGCCCTTCTCCGTGCTCTTCGTGTGCCTCGGCAACATCTGCCGGAGCCCCGCCGCGGAGGGCGTGTTCCGGGACTTGGTGAAGAAGAGAGGGCTCGATTCCGCCTTCAACATCGATTCCGCCGGCACCATCGATTACCATGAGGTCGGTTGAGTGAACAGGCCGTGATGTCGAGTAGGATCGTCTGCATTCATAGTTCTCCGTCGGCGCGCTTCGATCCTTTTGGCATCCGAAAGGGATTGTTGCGGGATTATATGTCGTGTCGTGCTGTCCTGTGCTGTGCTGTGCTGTTGATGTATGTCGATCTTTCGTGTTGTCTGTGTAGGGCAATCTAGCTGATCCGAGAATGAGAACGGCAGCCAAGAGGCGTGGGGTCGAGATCACGTCTACATCGAGGCCGATAAGGGCAGCTGATTTTAGGGATTTCGATCTTATCCTCGCGATGGATAAGCAAAACAGAGGTACTTCAACTTAGTTTAATTGCGAGGTTTTGCGAAATTCTAATTGTCTCGGTTTGGAACGCTGTATGCTTCTTTTGATTGTCCTGTGTATGGTCTCAAGCATAATGTGGGGTTCATGCTTGTCAGAGGATATATTGGAAGCCTTCAATAGGTGGAAATTTAGGGAGACCTTACCTGAAGACGCGCACAAGAAGGTAAATATGGAGTTTTGGGGGAATAAATGTGCCCTGTTGTGGGTGTTTTCTTAACTTTTGGTGATGGCTTTTCCAGGTTAAGTTGATGTGTTCATATTGCAAGAAGCATGATGAAAGCGAAGTACCAGATCCTTACTATGGTGGACCCCAGGGTTTTGAGAAGGTAATAATAATATCTCTCTCATGGAGTGTAATCTCTGATCAGTAACATTTATCTCCTGTAGTGTAATTTCTGATCAATCTTATAAAAACTTGTGGCGGAGCATTAAAAAAATAGTCTAATAGGTATCTCAAGCTTCATATGATTGTGAGAAATGGGCTTGCGTGTGTCTTGGAAGTAGCTTATTTGAGTATCTAGTTGGCTGACAGCATTTGTCCAAGTTTGAAGCCATTCGACTTACAGAGCAGAAGTTGAAATCTTCAGGTCACTTGGCCTTTGTAGGTAGTTACGCATTTGTTTTATGAAAGTTAAGCTGGAAAGGTTGATTTAAGAAAATCAGTTAGTGGGACATTGCTCATTGGTAGAATCATTCTATTTTGGTAAATAACAGAGAAGGCAATTATGCTTTCTGATTCTGCAATTATCTCCACAATCTTGACCTAGATTTTGCCTGGCTTGAAGGTAGGCCAGAAACGTAAGATAGATTCACTCGGTCTCCGGCATTTTGTTTTCTCAAGATGGATAAAAGGAGGGATAGTAGCTAGAATTAGGGCAGTCTCTTCCTGCAAAATTCAGCCATCCCAAGTTAAAAAGAAATAGAAAAACTCATTCCTAGCCACAGTTTTCTTTTAACACTGTAGTTTACTAACTGACACTACTTTAGCCAGCCCATATAGATAGGTTCAAGACACTTTTCCTAGAGGCAGCAGGGGTTTGGTATCCTTTTGGTGCTTAATTACCATGATCTAGAGGTGCCCGGCATGAGATGGGATGAATGGGGGTCAAGTAATGGGGATTGTATTGGAGTTCCGAGTGAAAAAACCACGATGGCATATGGAGGAATAGGCAAATATGAAGTGCCTACTCGAGGAGTAATGTGGCAATCGAGTGGCTAGGTTTTTTCAATTAAGTTTCAGTTTGGAAGTGACATTAACTCCAATTTCTCTGAGCAGGACCTTTACCACAGTTGACCATGAGAATACTTTTTCGAAAGACAACTCCCTCAACAGAGCATACTTTCTAATTCTACAGTACTGTGTCCTTTATGATTAATAGCCGTTTGTCTTCGTTTCTACACTGCCATGGCTTTCTTCATGTGCTTGTCTTGCTGACAATATTGGCTAATTTTGTCTGAGACATCACTATCTGTTTTGTCTTTTCCTTGACCTTATAATGTTGGTTCACTGCATCGCATTTTTCATCTAGTTGTACTTACGTTGCACGGTATGTGAGGCAGAAGCAAACTGAGATGTTTTCGTTCTCATTGCAGGTGCTTGATTTGCTGGACGACGCTTGCGAGTCATTGTTGGACAGCATTTTGGCCGAGAAAAGTCAAAATTAAAATTTAGATTTTATTGACTCGAAGATTCACCAACGCCATTAAATTGCACCGTTTTATTGTCGCTTTGCAGCATGTACCGGTGCATTCATTACGCCTATGATGTTGCGAGCACAGCTAGAGATTTTTGTTGATAGAGCATACACATTTGGTCATATTTTGGGTCATTGCACTCCAGGGGCTATACATAGGAGTGAGCAGTTTCAGATTCTGTACAAATTCCGCATGGAACCTGAAAAACTTATCTGATGGAATAAATTCCTCATTTTTGAAACTTGAAATCTACCCTATATACCTTAAAATCTAGAACCTACCTTATTACAAGTTCCAGGATCTATTTAAGTTTTACCTTTATTAATAATTAAACTATTATAGTAAATTATCACATTTAATAATCATTAATTATAATTACAATACACTAACTATAATTTATATTTAGATACAAAAAAAAAATATGAAACATTAGTCATGAAATTGAAACTCAAATTAATAGTCTTAGATTATACACGTATCATCGAACGTCGTGGAATATCGCAGGATCATGCGAAAATCATAGATCAAGAAAAACACAAACTTATTTCAAATTTTAGGTTTTATGTTCCACCAACCTAGAACTTGAAATTTTCTCATTATTCGAAACTTGGAACCTATTATCCTGCATACCTTAGAATCTAGAATCGAATAGATTCCCACCAATCTAATTCTACTCCTGAAATGATGCTCACCCCTAACACTCCATTGTCGGGATTTCATTAGTTTATCAGTTTATATGAAATGAAAGCAAAAATTTATGAAATCGGAAACTTGGTTGGATCTGAATGTCACAATTTTCTTTTCGTTCAATAATGAGAATCAATTTTAGTAAAAAGCTGCTGAGTTCATGAATTACCCTACTAATTTTATGAGCTAGATGTAAATCAAAGAGTGAATGACCATAAGTGAAATTCAATTCGAACAAGCGATCACGAAAGCTTTGTACTCAAATTTCAGAAAATCAGTCGGGACACAAAGCAAATGTAGCTTTACCAAGTGGAATTAGTTAGAACTACAGGTATATACACAATCTTTTTGGGAACCAAATCCTGAAACAATCGCATTACTGGAAGACACCCGGTCGGGAGATGATCATCATCCCTCCCACAATATTTTTCCCCCTCATGAAGAGGCATATCAGTGTCTTCGGGCATTTCGTGGACCTGATTTCATGTACCAGGATGAGAACACAAACTTCCCTTTATTGCCTCGAGATCTTCTTTTCTTCTATGCTTCTTATTCAAATGCATGTATGCTCTACTTGGAACAAGAGATGATTATAAGTATCCAAAAGGAGTTTTGTCCTTCAACTTGTCATCGACGTCAAACATGATATTTCTACAGGGTGGATTGAAGGATAAACCCAAAACCAGAACTCGAATCCAGTTGTTCTACAGAGGTTTGAAGACAAAACATGGAAGACCCTGCGCAGGCAACGGCAGTAACAGATTACGGGGACATTTTGAAAAACCTCGCAAGATGATCGTACTTAAGCAATTTACCTGATTAAAGAGGCAGCAAGAAACGGCCATTAAGCATACATGGTTTTCCTGTTCCTTACAGAGTAGAAAAACTGCAGGTCCCGCTAGAAGGTGAAGCTATTTTTATAAACCTGTACAATGCAATCCAATTTCAAGTGACCACCCAGCCCAAATTGATGCATTTGTATGTGTTGATCCTGCTAGAAGGTGAACCATTTCACAAACCTGTCCAATGTAAAATTCCTTTGCAAGCTACCACCTGGCCCAAAATGATGCAGTTGTATGTGACGTCTGGATCATCACTATTCCTCCGTTCAGTGTGCAATAATACAGAGACACACAAAATCATGTATCGGCCTGCTAGTTTGGAAAAATCACACTATGAACCTCTTTTCAACCGCTGGCCGACCACGTTTTCGTCTTGGATTCGAGCTGATCATGCACGAGAAGGCATTCACAAGGTCAGCATCCTCTTCATTTGCCAGAATTCTCACTGCAGATGGGTTAGAAAGGAGAAGCTTCGACACAAGATACCCTGCAATCGACCATGTTTGAAAGAGGTGAGCCTGTTTTCCAATAAACCTAGCACGCTTGGTGTCATAATATTCAGGCCACTTGTCCTGGGATATGCGTCTCTCAGCCATCCTTACGGCATTTTCAGCAATCTCTGGTCTGTTCATCTTTATGCAGGCCACAGTGAGCTGTAGAAAGATCAAAATTAATCATTCATGGTATCCACTTCATGTTTTCCCTAGCAGCAATTTTTAATTGCAGAAAATACAGCAGCGCCAAACAAATATTTCAAAGAACAGTCGCATTGCGGTGCTTTTAAAAGAGTTACACAGGTTTCGACTAGTTGACAAGGAGTGGACACTACATTGAAGACCAAAAATGGTAATGGGCTTGATTGTATGGAGTGAGTCATATCGGAGGCAAGCTTGGATGGCAAGCACTTCTAGATTTTTGCCATCTGTGATCTTCTTTCCCTCTGATGATTTCCGCTTATAAGGCACTCATAACAGTTGATGCTTATTACCCAATTCATTTGCCTTTGAGAATCAATGCAGAGATATTGCTTGAAATTGTGTGGAGTGAAAACATGATGTTGCTCATCAAAGCCATTTTGTGGATGAAGTAGAACGTATAACAGAGGGGATTCTGTGTAGCAATTAAAGATCAGGAGTTGATAAAAGGAACATATGCTATCCACCATTCAGACATGGACATCAAGATTTGGCATACTCATCGTACCAGACAATCATCAAGACTCATAGACAAAGAACTAACCTGCCACAACAAAGTTGGCCAGGAACCTCCATTGTGATAGGACCATGGACTGCCCAGGACAAAATTAAGTAAGAGAAATTAGAGTGGAGTAAAAAGCTAAAAAAGTGCTTGCAAAAATACCACCAGCATCAAGAATAAGTCTTACGTATTCTTGGGATCACTGCCTGTGACAATTCGCCATTCCTGGCCTTCAAGAGCTGGATAACATATTTTGAAAGGCATGTCAGCCACAAGGTCTGCCCATTTTGCTTCAATAAGATCTAGTATTGCGTGGGACTGATCCACTGTAGCAAGACTGCTTACAATAGACCATAAGTTCCCAAGTGAGAAGAAACGGAAATCCATGTGAGCTGGCTGGAGGTTTCCTATTAGGTAACCACCCTTATTGGGCATCCAACCCGCCAGCCATGGGGGAATCTGATCTGGATAAATATTAAACTTGTTAACTGCATCATAGGAATATTCCTCCGTAGTGTAGCGGTAGATCTCGTTTAACTTTCTCATATCAATCCAGTAATATTCTCTGATATGAAAAGATAATGCAATCAGTCGATTATTAAGTGCTTGAATAAGGTCAGCTGATGCATCCTCAGGAGTAAGCATCTCACGTGCACAGAGCAATGCTGAATAAAAGAGTGACTGCAAGAACAAGCAACTACAAGTTACAAATTTCTCTCAATAATTACCCATAGCAAAGCTGTAATAGGATCATTATTCTAGACACAAATATCTTGAACCAAGGATGACTTCCCTAGGACTGACATATGAAATCGTTTCAGACATGGAAACAAAACTTTAAATAAGAGTGTTAGATACCCATATTTCCTTAGAACTTGTTAGGAAACGGTGCACAATGTATATCTAGCATATCTGTTACTTTTAAACATATATATATCTAGCATATTTCTTCAATACTTCCCTCACGTGTAAGCTAGACTAGTGAGATATTCGTACTCAAAACCACAATGCCGAGATAACAGGAAACTAAAACAACATTAGGAAAACTGACATAATGTCTATAAGAAGTCCTATGATTCAAACTCTTGACAACTACACTGATACCATGCTATATAACCATTTTCTGCAAATAACTTAAGCTTTTAGGAAACAGATCCAAAATATAAGTAGCACATTTCTTAACAAAGAGAAATGAGGCGCCCCCAAGAAAATTTTATGCTCTAACTAAAGTTCACACTAATGAAAATTCCTATCTCAATTCCATCTGCATTACAAAAGCATGGAGAAAAACGTGCTCCAGCATGATTCTTTACAAAGAAACTTTAAATCAACTACAACAACAAGGCAGAAGCTTCTTCATGACTAAAACCCCAATAATTGAACACTAAGATGCATTCTAAAGATGATTCACATCAGTGAGAGAAGTATATCAATTGATTATCCTGAAGATAAATGCTAAAAAAGTTCAGATAAGGCATTTATGTGGATAAGTGACGCGGCACAAAATATCACTAATAACTCCACAAGGATACTTCTGTCAAAAGCAAATGGTCCTGCAATTGCATCAAACCATAGTGTTATGTTCAATCATCCTTTCAGTTTTATTATTTTCACAGCCCCATGTCGATACCAAAATGCCTATAACTGAGACCCAATGTGTTTTTCCCCTTTGAAAAACTACCCTGGTTTAGAGAGTCCTTTTTGCAGGATGAATGGTTCAAAAACTGAACTATTACGAGCATGAAGTGACGCAGAACATGATTGAGAACAATATCATAACAGCTTGCAGAAAATGTACCTGAATCTCAAGAGGATGGCCATGAATTCCCATGCGCCGATCAATCATGCAAGAACCATCAGTGACCAGCAATGTCGGGAACATATCAAAACCATCAGCTAGACATAACTTCAAGATCATTTTGATCCCAGTTTGGACATCGACTCTCTCTTGAACTGAAAGATCTCCAGAGCACTTTCCATATGCCCGTAACAAAATAATCCACCAGAGCCCTGAATCAACTGGTGCCACACGGCCAATTGCTGCTTCACCAAAGTCTGGATCTAATATCTCTTCAGTTGCAGAATTATCACCATTGAGTGGAACAGTACGAACCTTAAAGCTGGCAGGCATCAAACCTTGGCCAGGGCTATAACTATCCATGGTTTTCTCCCAGCTCTGTTCATGAAATGACATAGTAAGGTATAGCACTTTAATTCCTAGTAGCAAGGCATGGATGAAGAGGAAGGCCTGCAAACTTTCTAACTGCCAAGGGATCTTATCAATCTAATTGAATCATTCTACTCCATCAGTTCTGTAAGTTTGAGCAATAATCGCATCATTAAGTTCATAATTACATGTAAACCAGGTGAAAGATCAAGACAGACCATTTGATCTCTACTAAATCAGCAAAAATTGCTGGCGACAGTAAAGGCAAGAGCTGCTACTAACAAAGGGAATGTAACTAAGAGAATTTGGTACCTGCAACTGAAGAGTGTGAAGGATGAAATTCCTTACAATATCATACTCTCCCTTCAAAAGGAAAGCTATCCCAGAAGGGACAAAATCACGAATGAAAACTTGATCATAGTTAAGGATACTTGGACAGCTTGGGTCATTTGCAGCAATAGTACCAATGGGATTGTTGCAGTAATAAGCAATGGAATCCCGCATCAAATCCCAGGCTTCATCCTCCATTGATTTTGAGCTAATCTTTTGCACCTTCTCTCTAGTTGCTTCTGACTGCCCACACATTCCACTTGATGCTAAATCTTCATTTCCATTTTTTAACTTTTGTACCACCTCAGATTCTTCAACAGTCGATTGCCCATTCATGCCATTAAGAGAAACCTCAGATTTCGTTCCAGATTCAACTGACGATCCACTATTACTTTCTGTCGTTTGGCATTTGCAAATCAAAGAATGAGACCTGATAAGTTTGGAATATCCCCAGGGAGTACAACCAACACTGGGAATTGAATGTACCCTAGGTTGATGCTTTAACATTGTCGAAGTCTTGTACCAATGCATGTGCTTTGAGTCTCTTATCTGACCATAATTTGCATCACGTGAAAAAGCAAACACTGGGCTCACATAGTTCAAAAAGGAGAGGCGATAGTGAAGGCTGTGTGGAACACCAGATAATGTATGAAGACATCCTGCCGGAAAGGCCATTGCCATGATGTAAAGAAAGTCGTGTGTAATGCCTAAGTTGTGTTGTTAGGTACCTGTTGCCATATCCATGAATCATCACAAGATGTAAGTAGTTGCGTACACAGATGCACAAGCATGAGAGCAGACAGCTCGCACATGTACGTCTTTAGGATCTTGTCAGAAAGTACTCCCACGGCGCTTGCTAAGAAACCACAAAAATAAAGTTCGCAAATTTTCCAGTACACGGTTTTTCTTAGGTTATGTGTAATCTACGCTTGGGAAATTGAAATATACCCTATTAAGTATGCTTAATAAGTGTCCTAAGGGCACCTGTGGACAAGACCTATATGTTTATAAACCATGTTTTCCATTAAGTAACCACAGAAGAAGAGCTATTTAACTCGAGATACTGTTATTGGCTCAAATATATATATATAAATCAAGATATTTATATTTTTTTTTTTTGTTTTTATTGGTGCCATTCTACTTTTACTCTCGGACTTTTGCTCTGGACGTAGGAGTCGAAATCGACACCAACAGTTTCAATATCCAGATGTCACTGTTGCTTCATCATCTTCAGCAATGAAACAAACCAGTTCGACTACGAATCAACCCATAACACGTATCAATAAGCAATGACTCCTCGATGTGTATGTAATGCAACCTCCAGACGACGCGGATAAGCTCACCGAAGGAGAACTAGGCATGAAAGTGCCAAAAGATCAATACTTTTCAGCTCCAACACTGAGACAAACTCGAATATAATTCAAACTAAACGAAGCGGCACAGCCAATTCAACCAGAAACTTTCCCACGTCAAAAGGCACGTCGCCGACCCAAGAGAGGTCAAATCGATCGCGAGTCCCATCCGCTTACGCCTTCGATTCACACTCCACGCGGAGCAGAGTTTGACAAACCGAAGAGCAGGAACTCGTGAAAGCAAGCGAGCAAGCAAGCAAGCGCACCTGTTCCCGTTCGAGGTTCCGCTTGAGATGGCAGCAGCCAGGAGCGATTTTCTCCGGAAGGTTTCGGGAGGAGCGCCGGGACGTCTGGATTTTTCTCGCCGAGCGGTCTGGTTTTCTCGCGCTCCTGTCGGAACGACATGGGTCGAACCGAACTGCCGATTCCTCGAGTGTCCAGAATCTCTCCGCGTTTCTTTCTATTTCTCTTTCTTTTTTTTCTTTTTCCCTTTTTTTGAGACTGACGCTTAGGACTGGAGTTCTACGTTGGCCCGAATCATCATCGTACATCTTTGGAGTCTCGACTTGCCAAACGTCGTCACATGAATGGGGGAAATTTACTTTTTGGCCCTTGTAAATTCCGGATTATCTCACTTTGGCCCATCAAATTTTTGATTTTCTTAGTTTGGCCTTTCAGAATCTTTTCAGTGATTCGTAACTGCCACGTCACCACGTCGCCTGCTTGTGTGGCGCGCGTGAGCCTACTTATCAGCTCCACTCAAAGGACACGTGTCCACTCAAAGGACAACACGTGTCTTTTAAGTAAAGTTGAAAAAGGATTGTGCCGTACATAAGCAACAAATTGAATTATTACGATGAAGAAATGTCGTCACAATTGAAGAAATTGAATCATGTGCCATGCCCGAGAATTTTCAAGTCGTTAGAAAGGCTATAAATAGCTTAGACAAGCTCAAAGCGACTTTTCTGAAAAGAAATTCAAATTCCTTATCTTTTTCTCATAATGCCAGCCACTTCCACTTCTAATTCACGTTCAAAACTTGACCGCAACTTCCATTTCTTACCATTTCTTACCCCGAGAGTACCTATTCTGGTTTCGCCCTTTCAAATTGCTAAAAACATGCTCGAGTTCCCTCGAATGATGGCGAGAAGTGATCGAACCGTTGCCAATCCATTCTTTGGGAGCTTGGGGGCAACCCGAAACAAGCGAAAATCAGTGGACCAAAGCCAAACCATCTCCAGACCATCAGGTAAAAATTTGATGAGTCGACATGATTTTGAAGAGTTTAGTTGCATCTGTAGTAGTTGCGATGGAATCGGTCTTCGCATGATGACATTAGACTTCTGTGGATCTTACTAATAAAAAGGCTGACCAAACATTTCGCAAGTGCCCCGGATAAGGGGTTTTCTCCCAAAAAACCTCCAATTCCTATAATTTTCTTGCTTCAATTTTCTCATTCATTCTTGATGAAAACGGCTAAAATCCATGACAGTAAAAGGGATCACGATGAAAATTACACAAAGGCAATGAAACTGTCATCTGATTAGCAGATCATCCAGCCGGTTCTTTCACCGTGCTCAGATTCTCAAACTCACAGAACAATAGAGATGCAAAATAAGAAGGATTCTCTAAAAAAGTGATCACATAAACCAGCACTTCAGAGATTTACTCATACAGTAGTGAGAGTTACAAATACCAGACTGCTAATAAATTTCAAAAATTACACTCACATTAAAGTTCACCAAATATCACTGAAAATTTTGTGAAAGAAACGGCAACCCATTTCTCAAAAATCACGAACGCAAAGGCAAAGCATTAACACAGTGAACAGAGTTGAAATCACACTATGAACAGTGAGCACATGTGCTAATCCTCTATCCTTCAGATTATGAGTCAGGATTCACAAAAGTAGGAACTAATATCTGCTTCACAAAATTCAGATGGAATCTATTTACACCTCCCACTTGAGTATTGACTACAGTAGATTGTGATCACCAATTCAAATGTCGTATCCTTAAAAAAAGAATTACATATTGCTTAGCTTGGCATCATGAATCATCCATGTTATGGTCGTTATCATTGTCCCCATCATAATATTCATCATCTCGTTGGATTTGCTTGTCCTGGGTATGCTCTGTGGAGACAGAAGTTTATTTGGAGATTAGAAGGAAAAGAACATGGTATAATGATTTCAAAACATGAAATGGCAAGAAGAGAGAATTGGTGTGCAAGATAGGAAACCAGGGGGTCCTTTGGATAAATTTCACTTACGATCCATTCGTTCATCGGGATTCTGCTCGTCTTCGTCAAAATCGGGAATATAGAAATCGGGTGGAACCTGGGCCAAGAAAGGGAAAAAAAGTTAAATGAGTAAATATACTAGTCTATAGCGTGAGAGAGAATATTCACAAGACTTCAAGACCTGAAATTAAATGGGTAGGATTTCATAAATCTCTGACGCCAACTGATATGGAATATTAAGAAATTAGGAATCTCCTACAAATAACATAATCATGTGCTATAGTCAAGCAATAGCTTAGACATTAGTCAATGACTCTAGTTTGTGATAACTCTGCTTCATTGTTGGCAAAAAAAACAATGGCAATTAGACTCATCACAAGAAGTCTAGGCCAAAAGATCGTTCACGAGCTTGACTTTGTATTGCCATCCACCAGTAAAAGACAGAGCTCATATCCTTCAGTGCACAAGCAAACTCAACGTAGCCTCTATCATGCTGGGGAGCTAGATTTACAGTAACATCCAGAGCTTTTGACTAATACGAGGGCATGGTTCTCACTTTTTTTAAAAATAGCCAACAATCATCATATTCCACTCTAGATCAATCACTCAGCAGTCTTCATGAAAACCTATCAACAACTAACTCTTTGAACAAAAGAAATGATGATAGTTGCGACATATGCCATGTGGCAATCACTATCAACAGGAGCAGTCATCATTTTAACAACCAATTATACTTGCACAACAGAAGCCAGGAGTGAAATTATAAATTTAAAAAATTTCTGATGATTCTTTTTCAGCCTTCAGCAACATTCTATTCGAGGCTTCTTACAATTGTTAATTTGACCAAAAGATGATTTCCATGCATGTAACAAGAAAATTTGGCTGATGGCCACGCAACCGCTACAGCCCAGAAACTACACTGTTCATCTGGTCTCAAGCAAACAGCACTCTAATAAAGAAAAGATTCTTTGTGTTGCCGAGTATGGGATACAAACCTCCTGCATTTGTACACTTGGGGCATGTTGAATATTACGAAGGTTTTCTAACACTTGCACTTTGATTGCACTGAGGTAGGACTTGCTATTTAGATTCTCCTGCTCAATTTACCAAGAGAAATAATACTATCAGCATGAAGATTTGACATGTATTTGGCACCACAACCTTAGCTTTAATCTCACATGGTTAAAAGAGAATAAATGAACAAGGAAAATAATTACGAGTACGATATTTCCACGAGGAATCTTCAGTGAATAATCAGGAGCAAAGTACTTGAAATACTCGTTTTCAGGAATCTCTGCCAAAAAGAAAGCACCTTTGATAAGTATCATATGTTTGGGCATGAGAAACTTGATATTAAAATGGCATAACTAGACAGTAAATAAGTCAGTGCAACACAGGTTCTTCCTTGAATCCCCAACCCCACAAACAACATAAGACAGAGTGGATGAAAATAAAAAAAGCCAATCAATTCGATGTACAATGCGCATAACAAAACAATTACATATCTCGGAATGACACCTAACAACACTCAGGATATGTCAAATCAACACAAATTCTAACCGGACATTGACATTAGCGCATACCATTTGGAAGTTCTGTATCTAAGAGAACTCCTGTTTCAACAACCCAACATCGAGCAACATTCTCTTTCGTGTATCCTCCACCACCAGTAACCTGAACAGTAAAAAATCTTCATGTGCCAGAGCCACGTTTGCAAAATTTAATAATACACGAGTATACATTCAGTCAGTAATGGAGGTGGAGATCAGGGAGGTGCATTTGTGCGCGCGTGAGAGAGAGAGAGAGAGAGAGAGAGAGAGGATACCAATAATGGCAAATTGAATTTCTTGACGAACCTTACACACTCAGAATGTCCTGTACAAACATAAATGACACAATAATCACATAGTTTCCATCTAACTTGTCTTTAGCAAATTAATCACTACAAAATTAGCTCCAAAGAAGAATCAATCAGCAAGTATATGAAGTCCAATGTCAAAGGACATGGAACAAAACACAACAAGATATTCACCATCAATAGAGAGATTGAAACACCCCAAGCGGTCCCCAGCAAGTGAATCTGCTCCACATTGGAGTACAATAGCACCAGGTTGGTATGTTTCGACGACCTTCGAAATGATCTAAGAGACATTTACAAGGAAAAAAGAAAAAAATCCATTAGGAAACAGAAAGGACACAAAGTGAAAAATTTACAAAGTCCTAAGCAAAACTTACAGCCTTGAAAAGTCGAGTGAAGCTAGTATCGTCTATTCCATCCTTGAGTGGGACATTGATAGCATAGAACTTTCCTTCTTTTCCTCCTATTTCCTTCAATTGAAAAATGATCTCAATGAATAAACTTGACTTTAGCCTCATACCAAAACAAATAGGATGGTGAAAGGAAGAGTTCAACAGTCATGAGCGAAAGCTTTGATTCCATCGGTGCATTTGAAATTACTAGTAAGTACATGAAAGACACATATTTACCAGTCAGCATACAAAGTTTGCATTCTACACAATCCATGACTGAATCAGCCAGAGGGCTCAGCAAATTATTAAATCAAAAGGACTTAAGTGGATAACACAAGACTCCAAGAGGGTATATTCAAGTGAATGCAAAAGATAGAAAGAGAATCTAGAAATCTGGACATATAAATGCCAAGCAGTGGAATCACCTTAACATCACCAGTTCCTGGAAAGAACATATCCCCGAATTTGTGAAAGCTAACAGTCATTACCCTGCCATGATAACACTGCCATTCTGATTAGAATTCAAAAGGGCAACGAATAGTTTAGGAAACCAACTGCAATTAGTTATTCCAAACTACCAGTTTCCAGAAAGTAGTTCCTCAAGTGTAATTAATTTAGATACCTTCAATCAATACATAAATGAAGATCCTAGATCTTCTAATTCTGAGTTTCTGGTTCATCTATATTCAGCCATTTACAAATTCCTAGGGGATGGTATCATAGGTTGGGATGAAAGCTAACATTGCAAAACAAAAACAAAAATTCCCCCTTTCAATTTCCTATCAAAATCTAAGACCCCTACAAAGCACAAGGTTCTAAACCTCGGTTGCAGCAATGATAAAGAAGATATATGATGGTAGAAAGAGGAGAAGAGTTGAAGGGGGGTCTGCATGCAGTGGGTTTTATTGCACCTCATGTTTCCTTCTTAATTTCAATACATTTATTTGGATGCAGGTTATCCTCAGTAAGTGAATTTAAAGACAGACAATGGATGATAGCATTACCTAGCAACATATCAAAATTCTTTTAGGACTTTCTGCTCATTTATGCCCAAAAAAAAAAAAAAATACCTGTCAGTGAAGTAAAAGGCTTCTTCTACGCCATCACCATGATGCACATCTATGTCAATATATAAAACACGTGCATGATATTTCAGCAGCTCCAATATTCCCAAAACTAGGTCATTTATATAGCAGAATCCAGATGCTTCACACTTCTTGGCATGATGTAATCCTCCAGCCCAGTTGATAGCTATATCACAGAGTTGATTATTTAATCTTCTTGCAGCATCTGCAAGCAACGCCGCCGATTAGATAAAGTGAAAAGAGACTACCCCAAAGTTGGTAACACTACTAACTATAAAACTTACCTATCGTGCCACCAGCATAAATTTGACAAAACTCGAACAAGTTTTCAAAGACAGGACAATCTTCTCCAAGATTATCTGGTGAGAAAGAAGGAAAGTTTCACTTCAAGTTAGTATATTATAGCTAAACTCACTAAAACATATACATTAGCAACGGCAGCACTATATACATTTACACATGACCATTCTGTCTAAAGACATGTCAAAGGTATCAATATTCAAAAAATATCTTCATTCCTTTCTAACTGTACTACTGGTGAATAAGGAAAATGAAAAAAGGTTTGGAAGAAGTAATGAACAAACAAATTTATATCCAACACCTCTTGTCAAGCAAGAGAATCAACACACAAAAAAAGGCAGAAAACTAACCATGCCACCCAACTACTAGGAATTTAGACCTGAGAAAATTTCCAAAATCAGTCAACGAGGGTACTGCTCGAACTCTATGCCCTAGACACTACCGAGTTCATGTTACCAAAGTTACGGTAGATAATCTCCCAATCTAACAAAAATAAGCTCCTCGAATCCCCATCTTATGACAGATTTGAGCTCTGCAAATCATGAAATGTGTGAAGACTTCTCAGACCTTCACATCCCTAAAGAGGATCTCAATTAGATATGCTTGCAACCTTAAACAGGTAATAGAATAACACATCTCATGCGAAAACCTTACATTTTTTTAAATCATTTGGGAACAGGTGCTGGGTGTCAGGTGTAATCCGGTGCAAAAACTCGACATAATCAGGAGAGTGGAACTGGGCGAGCTCAGCAGGGTAGGCTTTGTGCGGCCGCTGGATCATTCAAGAAAACAATCAGACACGTCTCAAGGGATATAAAAAGAGAAAAAGATGCAAGTCAGCAATGGAAACTCAGCAACCGACATAAATTTCCATCTTCGTGTGAAGCTCGTAAGAGAGGACAAGATGGTGGGTCATGCAGAGCCGGTGCGGCTTCATCGGATGATTCGGACCGAAATAGACGCTGCCCACATCTCCTGCAGTGCCAAAAGTTACCACTCAATCGAAAACCTCACAAATTCCCGAAACCAAACCGAAGCAATTCACGCACAAAACCAAAAACCAGAATCTAGCAAACCCTCTCACTCCCAAGTGTATCTAAACCCAGCTCAGAAATGGGGTTTTGGGATCGATCCCTTCTCTTCCTCTGCAACCCACATTCAATTGCTTTCTTTCATTTTTCAGCACTATCCTCCCAAAACTAAAGCGCAAGCTAGGACATTTGCAGAGACCCAATAAACGTAAAGCCAGTGTCTCGGATCCCATTAAACCAGAACCGGCCAAGCGCGCTCCAAGTGAAACTAAGACGAGGGTCCTGGAGCGAACCAGCGAGAGAAAGATAGAGAGAGAGAGAGTACCGTCGTAGAAGTACGAAATCCTGTCCTTGGGTCGCATCTTGAGCTTCCCGTCCTGGGAACGAAGCGGCGGAGACGGTGTATCGCTAGCGAGGCCGCACCATTGGCGTGAAGGTGCGGTGGTGCTGCTGCGACGGAAGGAGGAGGAGCAGACCCTCTCTCCGTCTGCTTGGCTGGTGGGTTGCCTTGCCTTCTCGGCCAGGGAGGGGTTGAAGACGGACTAATAGGGCCCGGGTCCTATTTAATCGGGCCGGCTCTGCGAAACTCACAAATTTCGACTTTTTTTTAGGCCTCGTTTGGTTAGCTTTCCAAATGGGCTTTGGGGCCAAAGCCCCTTGGAAAAAATATTTTGTATTTGACAATAATTTTTTAAAGCTCATCGGCCTAATATTAGCCATTCCCACGTCTTTGAAAGTCAACGTCAGTCGGACTAGCTTTGAGCATTAGGTATTTTCGGAAATGCAAGTTCACTGTTCATCATCAATACTGTTCATCTTTTTCCCCGTTCGTCTTTGTCTTCCCTGCCGCTTGAGAGTTCGACTTCTCTGGCAGCCACCATCGTCGCGTGGGGGTCACATGTCCTCGGTGACCACCGCCCGGGGTGGCGTGACCTGTGACCCACGCGATGTCGCTTGGCGCACGCAAGCTAGGTGACGCCGCCTAGGTCCGCATGATCTCAAGCGACGTCACTTGGTTGAGGCTCGCGCTGCTTGAGGTCACGACCTCAGCCACCAAATCTGGCCTCCGCAACCTTAGGCTGCCAGATCTAGCGATGTGGCGGCTAGATTTAGCCATCTGACGCTGGCCGTTGAATTTTATTTTCAGACTTTAAAGAAAAAAAATAGCAAAAGCCACAAATGTGAGTTTTGCCAAACGATGTTTATGCTAAAGTTATTTTTCAATGCTATTTGAGATTGCAATTTACCAAACGGTGTAGCATTTCGGAAAATCCCTTTAGCTCAAAGATATTTGCATTTTCTCAAAGTCATTTCCGCAAAGTTGAATCAAACAGGCCCTTAATAAGAGGCTTAAGGCAGAGTGACAACTATTGTGTTTCAAATTTTGATTTTTCTATTTTTATTCTAAGAACGATTTTTTGAGTAAAAATGCGTGTGTGATGATGCAAAATTTTTGTTCTTGAAAGAGAAATTCGTTTAATAACGACATAAAATTTCTTCTTCATGGATGGTGGTGAGAGGCTATCGGCAGGTGAGGATGCTGGCGGCGAGCGATCAATAGCAAGCGATGGGTGGTCGGCGTCAAGTCGGGGTTTGGTCATCAACTTCTAGCGAATGGCGACAGGGGGCGAGTGGGTGGCAAGCAATGACAAAAGTGAATGATGAAAATAATTTTTATTTTTCACTTTTATTCCAAAAATTAAAAAGTTAAAAATTTTAAATTTTGGTTTTTATTTCAAACTTATTTCTAGAGTAAAAATTTATTCTATAAATAGAAAAATGAAATTGCGTTGCCAAACAAATTTTTATTCTAAACCTATTCCCGAGAACGAAAACAAGTAAAACATATCAATGGCGTCTTTATAACATCCGATCTTATATAAATATAGTAATTAGAAAACTTATTAAGGTTGCCATTAACCAAGATAGAACATTGTTAGAGCCAAATCTATATGAAAGAGATAGTATTTAAATTTAGGAAATTAAGAACGTAATTAAGCAATTGATCTGATAAATTATAGATTGTAAAGTGCATTTTATTACTAGAGGACTTGGAAATTTTAGTTAAAAAAGTGAAGAGAAAAACTAAATAATCAACAATGCTTGAATTGAAAGGCGTGGTTTGAATAAAGATAATATAAAATTTTACATTAAAAATTGCAAAATTATTAGATGACACGTAATTTGGAAGATTGTGATTTGTGTTAAACCTAAAGATAGATTAATATAAAAGAAAAAAAGAAGAAGCTATAACCAAATCATAAGCTATCCTAAATGTCATAAATACTCTAAGGTTACGTTTGGTCATCCAGATTTTTAACAAAAATAGAACTAAATAGGATATGATATGAAATTTAACAATTTTGTTATATCATATTCACTATTTGGTGATTACAATATTAAAATTAGATATATTCACATTATATCACGTACACATTTGTTTGATATAGACAACATATTGATATAAATGATTTTTTTTTAAAATTGAGATGGTAAAAATCTTTCATGACACTCTTGCCTATTTTATTTTTATTTACTTTTTATTTTATTTCCTCTCTTTTTTTATTTAATTTTTTTTATTTCTTTCTTCCCCTTCCATCATTTTCTAATAAAATTTTATTAAATGGTAAACTATACTAATATACCTAAAATATGTAAATATATATATATTTATATTATAAAATATAATTAAATTGGATTATATAGATATAAATAATATTAAATTAAAATAACTATTTTTTTGTTATTTTGAATTTCTTATATTAGAATTCAAATATTAATTATATTGAAATGTAATTTTAATTTTATTAATTTAAGAAGATGTTAAAAAATTCCATCCACCTTTATCTCACCTCTCATGGGATAATTTTATTTAGTTTATATCCCATTTATATTTGATTTTATCCTGTTTTGAGTAAATACCAAACGGAGGATATGATATATTTTATCATATCATGAATTTTATCTTGATTCGGCAAACGTAACCTAAAAATATAGCTAGATACAACATAACATTATAGCTATACATGACATGTATAATAAGTATTCAACAGAAAAGACGGTTAAAGTTCCATTTAGTCCATGAAAAACTTTATGATTATAGAAAATACTTTCTAGTTATTTTTCAAGTTAGGGAATTCATCTTTATTTATTTTAAGTATGCATATTTTCTTTGACTCTAAATGATTTTTGGTCGACTGGTTATTTTCAACAAATCAAGCTTGTGAAAGTCCATAAAATAAATTCTAGGAAAATTCTTCACTCAAACAAACGCTTTTTTATGGTGCATTTGTTTGGAGGAAAATTTCATGAAGAATAAAATATTTTTGAGAAATTAGTTTTTAGGAAAATTTGTTAATTTTTATTTTTTTGGTGATATGTGACAAAAAATATTATTATTATTATTTTCATGTTTGAATCTTATTCAAAAACTAATTTCAATCTCACGACTTTATCTCAAGTAAAAAGAAAATGTCTTTTTAGATTTTTTTTTTATTTTTCCTTTTCTTTCTTTTCTTTGTTCTTCCTTCTTCCTTCTTCCTCCTCCTTTGGTCGTTAGTCCTTAGCTACGGCCGTGATAGGCCATTGGTGCTATTGCCAAGACTCGGCATTCGGCAAGGGAGGAAGGAGAAAAAGAAAAAAGAAAAAAGAAAGAAAAAAGAAAAGAAAAAAAAGAAAAATATTTAAGAAATCAAATTTTAAAATAAAAATATTAAAAATTCAAGAGCAGTAAATCCAAAAGGATTTCACTTACTTAAATTTAGAAATTAACTTTTCTAATTTTACGTATGAATATTTTCCATAGTTGAAAAGTATTATCGGTTAACTAATCATTTTCATTGAATTAAACAGGTGAATGTTCGGAAAATTAATTCTAAAAAAATATTTTTTTCTCAAACAAACACACCCTTAAAATTAAAATCAAATGCAAGTAAGATTTATAGGAAAAAAATATTTCAATTGCAATATCATCTCAATCTCAAATCTCAAGTGACTGATAAGTCATTATCCTAATATTTTAGCTCATCATCAGTAGCATCAACAATCTACCACACATTTCCTTCTTTCTTTGATTAGATTTGTAGGCTTTCTTTCTTGCAGTTTCCTGTTTACATAAATATGGTCACTCTAAAAGTCTCTAAGGTGGTCTTGCTTGGGGCCTTTTCATAAAGCCAAATGTCGTAGGTCCACCCATGAATAAAAACACCAAAAACCTTTTTGGGACAAATCTTAAAAATATCTACAAATGAGATAATTTTAAAATTGAACAAATTTGAAGTATTATTAAGCAGTTGTTCTATATATAATATAAATTCTAAAATGTAATTTAATTATGAGAAGACAATGAGATTTTAGTTGAAGGACACTAAAAGCAAAAAATTAGGAAATTAACAATCGACACCTAAATTAAAAGACATGGTTTACCTTACATATCCAGTAAAAACTTATGGAAAAACATTACATAAATAAACCTAAGTCTTGTTAATTTGATTGCACCTGAAGATGATTGTTTCAAAATAGAAATGTACCAAACGAAGAAGAATAAAGCTGTAAGCTCATACTAATGAAAAACTACGCTAGCCTCCAAATATTTGACAAAAAAAAAACTACGCTAGTCTCAATCCTACATCCATTAACTAGCTTAAAAGTATAATTAGATGCAACATAGAGTTTTGTAACACAACTAGGATAAAAACTAGAGACTAAGTGGTACAATTTCGAAACATTCATGCTTTTGTTTAATAGTAGAAAGGTTGGGATGGACAACAGGAGCTAACAACTTCATGAATTTAGTCAAAATTACGTCGCACCACCCCTGATCCAAAGGTTTGAGATTGGTAAGCTGGTTTTTATAATCCAATTGAGATGTTGGTGTCATAAATTATTGATTTAGTGTTCCTTTACCTGTGCAGTCTTAGGAAATTCTTATTCTCTAGAGAGAAGTTATGGATTTGTGAGATAATACAAGTAAGGGTACGGAAAATTGTCCAAAAAAAAATCCTAAATCTATTGCACTTTCGTTAATTTAGTCATAAACTTTTTAATTTTATAAATTGAGTCCTAAATCTCGTCATGTTTTGACAACTGAATATATCCGATTAATTTTGACTAGAAATCGCTAGCGTAGATGCCAACCATCTTACATGGCATAGCCTACACTAACATATCGTAAGCCAACGGATTTATGAGTACAGGGTTTCTGGTCGAAATTGGCCGGATATACTTATGATTGAACTAACAAAGATATAATAAGTTTAGGACTTTTTGGATGATAATCCCCTCTCAGGTGTATAAGCATAGTGTTGTGCTGGATTTTGCTATATGTGTAGGCTAGCTCATGATTTCTTTATAGCTTTATTTTTATTGGTTCAACACATTTCCTTTTTTTCCTATTATATTAATCTATCTTTAGGTGCAACCCAAATCATAGTCTTCCAAATTAGGTGTCATCTAATAATTTTGCAAGTTTTAATGTAAAATTTGGGAAAATTATCCACAAAGTTCTAAATCTATTATATTTTTGCCAATTCAGTCTTAGCTTTTTAATTTTACCAATTGAGTACTAAACATTTTCATTTTTTGTCAATTGAGTCCATTTGGATCCTCGCCTAAGCTAGATTTAGCAAGCTTAGCCCTCGCCCAAGCTAAGGAGATGTCAACGAATTATTACAAATTAAAAATTCAAAAAAATATTAAAATATTATAAAAATTATCCATGTTAGCATTAGTTGTGCCATATAGGATGGTCGGCATTTACGTCAACGAATTTCGGTTAAAATTAATCGGATGGACTCAATTAGTAAAACGTGAATAGGGTATGACTTAATTAGCAAAATTGAAAGGATTTAAGACTAAATTAGCCAAAGTGCTATATATTTAGGACTTTTTAGATAATTTCCTATAAATTTTTATATTATTTTCATTCAAATTGCACCTTTTGATTCAAGCATGGACTATTGATTACTTAGTTTTTCTTACCACTTTTTTAACTAAAATTAAGTCTTCTTATGATAAAATACGTTTTACAAACCCAACAACGGGCAGCACAATTGGTGTGTGTTCTCCCTTCCATCACAAAGGTCGGGGGTTCGAGCTCTCTCCTTGCTAAAGTGTCTTAAGTGGGGGTCCTAGTGTTGGGGTCTTGGGCTAACCTTCCCCGAGATATTAACGCTTGGTCTGAGGTGCACCGGCACTGTACGGGCCGTGGGTTGCCGAATAGCTTAAGCGAAAAGGCGGACCTGACGGATCCTCAGTTACCAAAAAAAAAAAAAAACGTTTTACAATTTATATTTTACGAAATCGATTGCTTAATCATATTCTTAATTTCCTAAATTTAAATGTTGTCTATTTCTTAGAGATTCTGCTCTAACATGTTCTTTCTTGGTTAATGACAACCTTAAAATTTATATATGTTACAACAGAAAAAATGAAAAGAATTTTAAATAAGTCAAAGTTCATGAGTTTCACAAACCCGGCCCGCTTACTTCTGCGACGGTATTCTCTCTCTTTCTCTCGCTCGTGTGTACAGTTCTCTGTAGGACCTTCGTTTTTGTTTCACTTGGACTAATGAGATTTCTGTGTTCTTCTCCTCCCTCGATTGTCGGTGTGCTTGGCCGGTTCTGGTTTAGGGGATCCGAAACACTACCTTTTCGTTTATTGGATCTTTGCTTGCGTACGAATGTCCAAGCTTGCGCTTTAGTTTCGGAAGGATGGTGCAGAAAAATGAAACACAACAATTGTACGTGGCCCGTGGAGGAAGAGAATGGATCGATCTCAAAACCCCATCTCTAAGCTGAGTCTAACTACACTTGAGAGCGAGAGGGTTTGCTAGATCTGGTTTCGGTTTTGGGCATGAATTGCTTCAGTTTGGTTTGGGAATTGTAAGGTTTTGATTAAGTGGAAATTTGGCACATGTGGGCTTGGTCTGAATCATCCGATGAAGCCGCACCGGCTTTGCACGACTCACCATCTTGTCCTCTCTTATGAGAAGATGGAAGTTTATGTCAGTTGCTAGGTTTCCATCGTTGTATTTGCATCTGTTTCTTTTTTCATCTCCCTTCAAATGTGTCTGATTATTCTCTTGAATGATCCAACCACCGCACAAATCCACCTGACACCTAAGCTCGTAAGCTGATGAAAGTTACGCTAGTCTCAAACCTACATCCATTGCAACATAGAGTCTTAACACACAACTAAGAAAGAAACTAGAGACTGGTATAGCAATTTTGAAACATTCATACTTTTGTTTAATAGTAGAAAGGTTGTGAAGGACAACAAGCACTATTAAACCCACTAAACGTTACCTCAGGGGTCTAACATTGACTAAGCAAAGCGTGAATCGAGACACAGCTATCTTAGTCCAAGGGTTTAAAATTGGCAAGCTAGTTTTTATAACACAACTGAGATGTTGGTGTCACAAGCTATAGTGTTTCTTTACCCGTGCTAAAACTCTTCCCCTTCTCAAGTTAGCACTACTCATAAAAATTAGAGAGAAGCTCGTATAAAGAAGTTTTAGATTTTTATTATTTGTAAGATGATATTGATAAGAGGAGGAAACCTATTTATACAAGAACACCTTTTGATTACAACCGTAGATTTCTTCTTAATCTATAAATAGATATTCCATCGCTCCATCTACCAACTACTTGTGCACTAGTTACAAGCTAGATTTCTTCTTAATCTAAAGATAGAGGTTCCATTTCCTCAATCACCAACTATTTGTGCACTAGT
The DNA here is from genome assembly GCA_014182375.1 of Eucalyptus virginea. NCBI lineage: Eukaryota > Viridiplantae > Streptophyta > Magnoliopsida > Myrtales > Myrtaceae > Eucalyptus > Eucalyptus virginea. The sequence goes on along the minus strand of CM024523.1, from coordinate 10,961,877 downwards.
TACAAGAGCACTCTAGAATAGTGTACACTTTCTATATTCCCTCTAGAATATTCTAGGGTGTGCAAGAAGCCTTAGGGTGCGTTTGGTTCGACATTTAGAAAGCCCCTTGGAGCCTCAAAGCCCATTGGAGAAAATTTGGGGTGTTTGGCAATTATTTTCAAAGGGCTTTCGGGTGAAAGCCAACCATTGAAAATGCTGAAGGGTCATTTAATGAAAGTTAGTAAGTTGCCTATTTTACCCTCAAAATTTTATTGAAAAACCAATTTTGTCCATTTTGAAAACTAAAACCCTAGCGTTCTCTCCGCACCCTCCCCCACGCCCGCACCCTTCCCCATCGCTCTCTCCCTCGTGACGACCGTGAGCTCGGACCGCCGTCCTCCGATCCCGCCGCCGCCGACGACGACCGCCGCGATCGATCGATCGAGAGGCCGGTGAGCGGCGCGCGAGGCGGCGGATCCCCGATCGGGAATGTCTTGGGTGGGATGGAACCGCACGTCCGAGAGCTTCCACCTCGTGCTCGCGTACGGCGCCGGGAGGATCGGGCCACGCCGGCGTCGAGGATCCCGCGCGCGTCGGTCTCGTCGACGGCGTCGTCGGGATCGGGTCGGGGTCGTCGGCGGGGTCGATGTCGCCGCGGGATCAAGAGGCGGGGCCGGGAGGATCGAGCTCGACCGGACGGCGGGCGACGACGAGGATCAGGTGGCGGCGAGGTTGCAATCGCGGTGATAGTCGCGATGCCGGCGCCACCGGATACCGTGGCCGTGGAGTTGAGCCGCCGAGGAGAGGATGAGAATGTGGGTGTCGACATGAGGGTGGTCAAGAGGAGGGAGCCGCCGAAGGCCGTGAAGATGAGTAAGACGAGCGGGTCCGCGCAGCGAGCGATGGAATGGGAGTTTTGACTCGGCCGCTGCGGTGGAACTTCGTGGTCGGCAAGCGGCGGCGTCGGCGAGGGTAGTCGGTGTGCGGAGAGCATTGGAGGACCGTCGGCCTCTTTGGTTGTGGTTTGTCGGTGAGTGCTTATGCATGATTTTCTTAAGATCTCGATGATGTTCGTGGGTAAGAGTTTATGATTTGGAAGGCATTAGATTGGGTATGGGATGCTTTGTATGATTTTGTCGGGAAGGGCCTGTGGTTTGTCAAGTTTGCGGCTCACGGAAAAACCGGTCTTCTCTGGGACGCTCAAATGGCAAATCCCACGGGAAGTAGAGCATTTGGGGCTCGGGTCGGCCCCTTCATGCGGAGGGTAGAGTGGGTATTGAAGCTCAAGGGCATAGCCTACAACTGCATATCCTCAACAAGAGCGCTCTACTTCTGCGGCTCAACCCGGTTCACCAGAAAGTCCCTGTCCTCCCTCGTCCATGGAGGCAGAGTAGTCTGCAAGTCCAGGAGGAATGAAGCCCTGTGTCAATTATTGCACCTGCTCCTTGCTCAGTGCAGAGAATAGCTTTGCTTGCCCTTATTTTCCTTATGAGTTGAGCTTTGGATTTGTATTTAAGATTCCGAGTTAAGTATGGATCGTAATAATGTGGTTTAGTGCGGTTGTTGAGTTACTCTACTCCTGTGTATGATTTCACTCTGTCTTAGATTGTTCGTTGCGCAAATTGACAGTTGAGGCTCCCATTGCGGACAAGTAAGATTGCAAATTAATTCCATCACTTTGGTCGCACGTCCTGGATTTAGCATGCTAAGCAAAAGAACAGGCCAAAAGGATCCACGATAACCATGGCAAATCCAATTTCCAAAGGTTTTCGCTAGAGTTACTTAGGGAAAATCCTGGGGTCATGTTCTAGCACTGAGGATCAAAACATTAACTCATTTTGCCAACTGTTCATTCAATTGGGGTTTCTCGAAAGCATCCGATGCAAAATGTAGTGATGCTCATAGTTTAGATGTAAATCAATATCTTCAACCTTGTTTGTTTTAAACTTGAGCCCGCCTCTAGATCTTGCATAATAAGTTTATACCTCAACGATACGAAGCAATTCTATGGTTTTAAGGATAATGAGCTTCTTTCTTTAAAGCATATGTTATTATATTTTTATTGTAATGAAAGTATTCTTTTTGTAATTTAGAAAGAGATCACGTAAATTTTTTCCATTTGAACTTTTTAGCAAAAAAAGAAATTTCAATTTTAATAAAATTGTTTACACAATATCTTTAACATGATTGTCAAATATAAATTAAAAAAATCGCAAACATTATTTTTTTAATTTTAAACAAATAAAAATTAAAATATTTAGATAAATCACCAAATGGGCTTTGCAAATGTGTTTTCTACCAAACAGCATTTCTCTCAAAGTTGCATTTCAAAGCAGAATTTACCAAACAGTCTTTGCATTTCCCTCAAAGGCCTTTAGGCTAAACTGCTTTGCATTTTCCCAATGAGCTTTCCAAATGCTGAACCAAACGCACCCTTAAGCCCTTAGAAATTTTAAGCTCACCCAATCATTTAGATCGAATAAGTACATTTCAAGTGCCAAAACTTGACACAGGAGAACACTTAAATACCAAAAGTTAGGAAAGTGACACTTAAGTGTCATTTTTTTGAAAAGTGAGACCCTTAAGTGCCACTTTTGGCGAATCTCGTCAGAAATTTTATGTGACAATTTTTTATTATTTTTCTTGCTTATATGGCTCGCAAGAGAGCTAACTCAAAGCAAAGAACCGCAAAAATAACATCATTTTGGTGTGGATTTAAATTTGTAATATAAAAATTAATTAAATTAACTTATAAAAAATTAATCAAAAATTAATCAAAAATTAAATTATAAAAAATTAATTAAAAGTTAAATTATAAAAAATTAATTAAAAAATAAATATATATATATTTTTTATTTAAAAAAAAGGGAAAAGAAGGCGCGAGGGTTGAGCCCTTGCCGCCATCGGCCGGGAAGGCCTGCGACAGTGGGGGGTCGATTGGGGGTAGTAGGGCCTTGGCCGGGGCCGCGACCCTGGCCAACCGATGAAGAGGGCTCATGAGCCCTTGCCTAGATCTGGGGCAAGGGTCAACAGCCCTTGCCACCGATCGGCTGGGGTTGCTGGGGTCGACGACCTTGGCGATCACGACCAACCCTCCCTCCACCATCGCCACCCTTCTTGTTGGTGGCAAGGAGGTGGTGGCGGCGAGGGCTCGCCCTCGGCCACCTCCCTTAGTTTTTTTTTTAATATATAAATAAATATTTTTTTTTTTATTTTCAAATGTTTTCAATTAATTTAGTCTTAAATTTAATAATATTAATTTTTATATTAATTTTTTACCACATCAACACAAAAACAATGTCATTTTTGCATTGTCTAACCATGTTAGCATGCAAAACGACGTCGTTTTGCACTTACATCATTGAAAAATTGCCATGTTAACATTTTGGTTGGATTTTCTCACCTTTGGCACTTAAATGATTTATTTTACTTCGATTTTGGCACTTTAAATGTCACTTTTATAACTTTTGACACTTAAGTGTTTCTCCGTGCTAAGTTTTGACACTCTAGATATCTGGCATTTCATTTGGATCATTTTCTCGATCCGTTGGGCTCAAAACCTTTGGATCATGACGTTACTATTTGGAAGATCTCTTCACACAAGATATGCTATAGTTAGGTAACGCGACACGGGTCACATAGAATTCCATTCACAATATGAATTGAACTCACGATCTCATGAAAGATGAATGACCTATTTATCACAAGGCTAAATATTAATAAACAAACGAAATAACCAATTCCCGGATGATAGGATAAATTACTATAATGTGATTAGGCGCATCATTAAAAAGTCAACGAGGGTTAGATGAATGCTATTACCTCGAGAAATATATTCAAAAGAAAATTTTCGAGAAATACGATAGCATAATTGGCAATGAAACGTAGAAAATTTGCAGCACCGTTTCTAGTAATGGATTCGATTTGGGCCCAAATAAACTCTTCACCGATCATCATCTGGGCCTAAGCCCGACCCGAGAGAGGGCTGCACGGGGGTCCAATCGGGTTCGGATCCTTCGCCCCCGCTCCCCGTTACCCTATGCCACGCACGGCTTGACCTCCACCGAATCTCATCCCTCTCGTCTTCTCCATCTGCCATTTTCCTCTGAAGCGCCCCAAGACCATCTCTCAAGCCTCGAATTCCTCTCGACTTCACGTGAGTATCTTCACCTGATTTTCCGCGAAATTCATCTTGTCATGTCGAATGTTTTAGATCCTGGGTCGGCCTTGAAATTCAGTCGATGTCGTTGTCTGCCAGGGTTGATTTTTCGGTGTCAGATGTGGTGGTCTCGGTAGGGTTTTTTTTTTTTTTTTTTGGTGGGTTTCTTTGTTTGATTGGATATGGATCTTTGCATTGTACTATTGTTCTGTTCTGTCAGATGGGTGATTGGATAAGGTGGGATTTGTTCCCCCGCTGCGGTTTTCCTTGCGGGACCTTGTTTGCGTTTCCTTTCCGCTTTGGGTTTACAGCGATTGATGTTCTCGTTTAATGTCTAGAAGAGAGTTTCGTGGGTATTTTTTGATGGAATTGGGATGATCTGAGCTCCGGCGGGAAGTTTTATCATGTGGATGCGTAGTTCTGCAATAGTCATACGAGCTCAACGAAATATTTCGTTTAATTTTGTCGAAGCTGATTTCGTAAAATTCAGTTAACGATGAAGAATGATGGGAATTAAGGGGTCTTGGGAAGGTATGCTTTTGGGTTCATCTATGTGCGCACATGTTCGCTTGCACGCTGTCACTCGATTGTATGTACAGGGGTGGTTTTCTGCAATATTTATTAGGGGTTGTGGATTAAACCGTTAATTTGAGATGACAAGACTGCCGATCTTAATGTTAGATGGGAATTCGAATCTTAAGAGTGAAAAGCTTTGATTTTTTGTTGTGTGGTGATTCCTCTCTGGACCTCTCTTCCCTTAGTTGATATCTTGTTAGATGGTGCTATGGAAGTGGGAGCTGCTTTACGCCTGGTCTGCGCTTACCCATGTTTTTGTTGTACGGCTGTCAAGTTAGATGGGCCAAAATGCATGGTCTAAATCTGACTTCTGCGATGATCTGGTCATTTTGCAACTTTTAGTCCATAAATGGAGGTTGCAGATTCTAACTTGCTGACTTTTACACAGTAATGATTTTTCCCCACATGTTGTCTCCAATGTACTTATACACTTGTTTGGGCTCCTTTCCTTTCTTGCTGTCATAGAAACGTGAAATGGTGTCGTCATTATCTTCAATCCTTCTAATTTCCCCTCCTTAAGTGGAGGTTGCATGGTGGAAGAGCTTTTGCTCTTGGCATGACCTTAGCACACTTTTTTTTTCCCTCACCTTTCTTATGTTGTCGGGCTACAATTGATGTGTCGATATATATATGAAGCAGGATGACAGAGGTACCTTTTAGACCCCGGGAGAAGCTATTGGAGAAGCAGCAATATTTTCAGAACATTCACAGACATACTTATCTGAAGGGACCTATGGATAAGATTACCTCTGTGACAATTCCCATTGCACTGGCAGCTGCTTCGTTGTATATGATTGTAAGTCTCTTTTCCGAAGTTCTTCTCACTGGCCTTCATTCATGACGTCAGAGTTTCTGCTCCTCGCGTGTACAGGTACTGAGATTCATATTCTTTGTTTTGTTTCCAGGGTCGCGGGATCTATAACATGTCCCATGGGATTGGGAAAAAGGAATGATTCTGCAATTTCTATTTGGAAGTGGAGTATGTGTTTGCCATTTGATGGGACAAATCCCTTAAACCTGGTTGTTTTGTTTTGAAGTACTGTGTCCTGGAATAATTTGCATAGATTCATTCCTTTCTGCAGGGATGGGACTGAGAATATTGTCTTGTAGTCTTCTTGTTGATTTGTTCTAAATGATACTCTCTTTTCCAGCTAATGATATTAGCTTTTTTCAGTCTTCACTTGTTTGCTGTCATGGATAGATTGTTGCATCAAGACATGATGGTCAAGCCCTTGATTGGCTTCAAAGGGATTTACTTATCCAGGTGAATGTGGATCCAAAGTTCTGTCCATATGGTCCTTCTTCAACTTGCCTTGTAGAAGTGATTGTTGCAAAAAGAGGAATACCTATAGCCTTATGCCGACATAATGTTAGAGAAATTGTGGACAAATGGACGGTGCTGCACCTCTTAGGCTTTTGGATCTAGAGACTATATTTCACATTAGCTGTCCAATATGGATCCACCGATCCTTTGGTTATTTAGTGAAATGTTGAGCATTCACAACATTTTGCTTCAATATATGTAGGTACATGATCTAGATCATACGGTCTCGTTCTGCCATGAGGGAAATATCTCAACTGGTACAGGGATGCTAGCTTGCTCACTCTTCTTTTACATTAAGAAGGAAAAGGGCGAGATACTTGAAAAGATCTTGCTTGCCCCGGGTGCATTTGGGCCCAACTAACATGCCTCGTCTGATGACACGGGATCCATGCGGGTCCTGTCACCTGATCTAAGGGTGGATATGCAGTTAGTCTGGCTTCTTGCTCATTGCATCCGGGGCATGCAAATAAGTCTGGACTCACCTTTGATGGCGAGACTGGCACTTCAGCCTTAGCTTGAGTTTATCGGGTTTATGCAATACTTTTATACACATATGGGAAAGGGTCGTACAGAATGCAGTGTTCTGATATATTGTACTTGAGGGTAGGTTCCAGACGAATGGTGCACAAAACTTGATCGACAGATTCGACCCACTATTTCTCCCGAGTAGCAAGTTCTGCTAGATTGGAAAATGAATTCTCGGCGTGAAAGTCTCCAAATTGTGGGGATAGCGACCTTGATATCTCCCTCGCCTTCTACTAGGGGTGAGCATAGTTCCAAGATAGAACCTAAAATCTGAGAAACAAACCGATGCGAAACCGGGTTTTAAGGTGTGCATGGTAAGTTATAGGTTTAAAAAAATGAGGAACCTGTTTCGACAGGTAGGTTTTGGGTTCTTAGTTGGAGAAACTTGGAATCTGTAATTTAAAATCTGAACAAGTTTTTATGTTTTTCTTAGTTTATGTCTTCGCGCGATCTTGTGATATTCTATACCGTTTAATAATGAGTATATAATTTAAAAGCACTAATTAGTGGTGCTCATTAAAGGTCTTTATTTGATTAATATTCATATTTTCCGTGTGTTCTTATAGTTAGTGAATTGTAGTAGTAAGTGGTGTTTATTAAATGTTTTATTAATCATTCAATTAATAATCTACGTGGAACTTGAGTAGACCCTATAACATAATAGGTTCCAGGTTCCAGGTTCTAGGATATGTTGGATAGGTTTCAAGTTCAAAAAAATAAGAAACTCGTTACAATAGGTAGGTTTCAAATTTCAGATAGAATGTGTACGAAACTTGGAACCACTCCACTGGGTTGCTCAACTTTGATCTCGTGATTTACCATCTATAATACAGATACTTGGCCAGAATGAGCAAACTTAGAAGATGTTCACTTGGTTTTTGAAGTCGTTTGAAGCTAGATAAATTCCATCTTAATTTTCGTGATGCATTTTGATGTCCACAGTTTCCTGACTTGGATTCACCACTTGTGAGTGTCGCTATGTTCTCTCTGGCCACTGCTATTTCGTTATCAGATAACGTGGGATGTCCCCGCACCTTGAGGAAGAAGTGGGGTGCGTGCATTGTTGATGCAGGGGCTATGCTATACGCATTAATCGGGTGTATTGCGTCTCATCAAGCCGTCTGCTGGTATATTTCACATTTTCTCAGAGAATCTGTCATCAACTGCGAGAGAATTCCGTTATTAGCCCCCGAGTTTTTGGGATTGTGGCAAAATTTACCCATGACTGTCTCAATTTTCAACATACGCCCCTTGCCCTTTCGAAATTGGCCGCAATGTGCCTTCTAACGTTGACTCTAGCCAAATCCTCTCATATATCTAATCACGTGAGTGCTAAGGGTGATTGGTGCTCAGTCCGATCCGGTTCCAAGGTGGAATTAGGAACTGGACTAGGAGGACTGATTTCCAAAAATTGGAATCAAGGATTGGATCGATTGGTCCTAGGACTAAGAACTGGCCTGAACCATTGGTTCGGTTTAGTCCAATGGAACCGGTCACTTATTTTTATCCACTATTTTTTTCCCATTACTTTTTTTTTTATTATTTAGAATAAGATCGAGATAGTGTTTAGTTTACATTTTACTAATTTTTTTAAGAAATAATAAAAAAAAAAGTATATTTAGTCAGTCCGATTTGATTCCCTTGAAATCGGGAAGTGGACGGTCTAGATATTGATTCCACTTGTACGAACTGGAAACCGGACCGATACTTTCGAAAAGCGGACTAGACCGACTGGTCTGGTCCGATTTAGGTGGTCCCCGCTTGGGGCGGTCTGTTTTGTACACCCTAGTAAGTGCATGTGTGGCTAGTTACAAAGATAAACTAGTCTAGTAGGTATATATATATAGGGACTGCTTAAAAATATATTTTAGAACCGCATATATCGATGTGCATTTGGCGTTGACTCCTATAAAATTCCTAGAACTTTAATCATATGCTCCCATCCATATAATATATTTCGAATTATTCTTCTACTTTTATCTGTATATCACATATGATGAATTTGTTCTCCATAAATCACTCACGTGCTGTCACGGAGCTTTAAGCAAAACTTGTTCGGAGTCGACGCCAGAGGATGCAATGCAACTGATGTCCAAAATTCAGTGGGCAAAAGGGAAAAGTTCAAACGTCGGGGGGCAATTTGCAACGACCCTCAAAACTTAGGGGCCAATATATGATTTGCCTCGTGAAATGCTGGTATTTTTTGCATGTAACTCCTGCATTATATGATCTCTATGTTTAGAAAAATTCATTTGCAGCCCGAAACAGGGAGTCTTCAAAGGTGAAAGTTGCTGGTTCGTTCCTCGAGGGATTCGCGGAGAGAGCGATAGCTTCGGTATGTCGTGATCATTCCAGGAGAATGGTGGGCGGATTTGCAAGAACAGCGAAGGAGCAATCAGCGACTCAAGCTGAAGCACTTGCGCTCGGGGAAACCCTAGAATTCATCTCTCCATAGTCGGATGAACTTCAACTGGAAACATCACTTAGATCTGATATGGGCTTTGACTTCGGCAGATCACTTTAGATGGGATGCCTCAGCGCTTGTCAGTGAAGCCCAATAGAAGATAGCTCGTTTTCCTCGTTTGGAATTGGCCCATTGCAATTAGACCCGTCAAAACTGGTGGATCAGGTTGACTTGAAAATAATTCAACCCATATTGATTTATTTAACTCGGTTTGACTCATTTTTATATAATTCAAATCTAGAGACTCATATCCGACCTGACTCATATTACTAAAATACTTTCATATTTAATCAAATATAGAAAAATTCGTACCTAAGCAAGTTCGAGATAAAGTGAGGGTGAGAGGATGTGGATTGGGTCTAAATAAATTATAGATCTACTTAACACTCATATTATTTTGGGTTTTACTGTTCTAAACTTATTTATGACTCATTTTCTGATTATAATTAATCCATGAAACAAACTCAATCAATCAAATATAACTTAAAAAATAAGTTTATAATCATTTTAACAAGGCTAATTGCAATACGAGGGCTGACAAGATTGCCGATTGGGTCGCCGAGGCCCAAAGAAAAATGGCCTTGCCTATCAATGGGCTTTTTAAATCCTCCTAAAGCCCTTTGGGCTTTATTATGTTCCGAATGTTCTCCTGTGCATTCACGGACTGAGTTAAGAGCCAATGTGAAACAAGCGGGTTGACGAACGAAAGCAATTTGACTTCCACTGGCCACCCCGCAACTTTTCCGCCACTTGTTCCGCCTCGCCGAAAGCCGACGAGAAGGAGCAGGTTTGATGAATGAAAGCCATTCTTGACTAGGAGGCTCATCTTGACTGACTTTGGGGAATAAATGTAATGAATACTCAATTGGAATTCCTGGCTGTTTCTCTTTGTTTCCAGTTTTCAAGCTTGGTGAAAATATAATTTTCTGAATATTTATTGCATGAATCATTAATTCCCAGATGAAATAGCCGGTCCATACTTGAACCATGTTGCTGTCTGAGCATCTACTGACTTGAGTGTTTTATCTCATGCATAGTATTGCATGCTCCTCTTTGCAGTCTGTGCCTTCCTTGTTCTCTCCTTACATTTGGGTGATAGAACCTTTACATTTTCATGGTACATGCTGCAGCTCGTCGGAGGATTCAAATCGGTCCGCACGATTCAGCAAAGCCAAGCTAGAGTCCTCATCTTCATTCTCCCATCTCTTCATGGAAATGCTTTTTGTCAATCGTAAACTTTCCTTTCAGCCTAAGGCAGTGCATTGACTTGGATTGCGGTCGAACTTATTATATTGTTCATAGGGAATGTAGCATTTTAAATGCTGGGGCGAAGAATTTCTAGACCGATATTTGCTTGTGGACGTAAAATCAACATGCTTCTCACGTCGAAACCAGGATGAACTAGGACAAAAGCGGAAGCATTGGGTTGAACTCGATCTCGAGATGGCTTTGACCCGCCAGTTTTTAGATGCTGATGACCATAGTTCAGATTCAGAAGAGAGAAAGGCTGCTGTACTTGGAATGGAGCATCTTCAATATGACAAAACTGGCAGTGCAATTACGCCCGCCTTCAAAGGCGAAAGGGCATGGCACCGGCTTTAAGCCTGCATTGATGGATCAATGCAGGTGGCCTCTGGTAGGGGGAAGCGGCTCTATGTAAATGAATGGAGCTCTGGACTTGATTCGAAATGAGTAAAGCGTGCATATATAGGAAAGTGATGTAAGTGCTACGAGCAACTACAGAAGGCGAGGTTCGCAACTTCCCAACTAGTCAACCACGTGCTTCGACCAAATTTCAACCCGGAGGGTCAGGGAAAAGAGATGCGAATCGACCCGAGAGACCGGCATGAGTTCAATTTACTGCACTCGATCGGCTCCTTTGCCCATGGGGTGTAAGTTGCAGGACAACATCCGTCCGGTGGTGACTCCGATCGATGTACATCGTTCGAAAGGGACATAAGTTGCACACACCGAACACTATGTTCTCGCGTCATGGCAGTACGCCGAGGAGGCAGGAAGATGTTTAAGATACGGAGAATCTAGATCGATTTTTATATAAAAGGGGCAGACAGCTGACAGAAGAAGACACCGCCGATAAGGACCAAAGGAAGCCTTTCAAAGCGGACGTTGGCCTCATGAAGCTCGCAATAATTGACGTGTATTTTAAGCCTAGCGGACGCCACAATTGACATTCTCCCTTTCGCTTGGTATTTGACCCTTGAGGGTGTAAGAGTGATGTTTTCCCATTCCACAGCTAAACGTTGCACCAGCAGCAGCCCTCCTTTGACTTCTAATATCGTCTAGAAAATGACCCGTTTGGAATTGTCGCCTACTGCCAAGCCGTTGCACTACCGGCAGATTCGTCTCCTGCAATCCTAAACTAGCATCACGGATTTTGTGATCACAAGCATACAAAGGATAAGTGCCACACATCTGAAACAAATCATGAAAATTCAATTCGGGAACGAAATAGCAGTCGAGAAAATATCAATTTCAAAGGGTGGCAAAAAAGTCAAGGATCATTATCGATTCGAAGTTGCCATGACGAACAAGTTGTCAATTTTTTTTTTTTTTTCGCTGGGATAATGATGCATGCTCATGTTGAATTGCACACTTGATGTATTTTCATATATGTTACTCCACTAGGCATCGTCATGGGCATTCCAGAAATTTGGATAGGGTTGGACACTTGAATTATTCCGCAGATTTTAAAGATATTTTCCCCCCTTTCTTCCTCCAACAAGGTTATCGTGATGTAATCTTGCCGTGAGCGAAATCATCAAATCACACAAAGTGCCAAAGAAAAGAGAGAGAAATCGATGGCGCCCCCCCATTTTTTTCCAAAGTCGATGCAGCAGAAGATCGGAAACAGCGTTCCACTTTGGGCTGCTGCTGAGTGGGTCAATGTGCTTGACTAATGTTCCCGCTGGCGGGCTGCAAGAATTCATATACTAGTGAAAGGATATCTCTTCACATTCAATACGCTGGACCTAATAAAAAATTAGGTAAAAAAGTCCCTCCATTGTCAAGTCATACAAATTAATCAAAGATTCAGAACGGCGCGAAGAAAACACCGGCAAACGATCAGCAGATTCTCATTCCAAGAAAGCCCCATCACTTGGGTTAATCCTTAATTGACTAAGAGCTTGTTTAGTAACTATTTTATTTTTATATTTTTTTATTCTTTTATTTTCCTGAATAGAAAAAGAATAGAAATATGTTTGGTAATATTAGTTAATTTTTCTATTCCTTGAAATAAAAAATAGTTAAGGAATAGATTTGGAACAGAAATAAGATGTAAAAAAAAAAAATCTAATTCTTTATTTTTGAGAATAAAAATGAAAAAATTATTTTTGAACATAAATTGTTTTCTAAAACAAAAAGCTACTAAAAGCACCTTAAATTATCTTTATTGAGACTCTCTCTCAGGTCAAATAGTTTAATCCTTTATTATTATTATTATTATTATTATTAGTAGTAGTAGTAGTGAAGGATGAGGGATCATATGTCACGGAAAGAAAATGGTGTGGAAGGAGAGACTGAGTCCCGCGGTCCGACCTTCTCGACCGGGCCACATGCGTTTCGGTCGGAATTAATTTAATGGTCGGGACTATTATTATTATGGGACCGTCGGTCGTCGTTACTGTTTTGTCTAGTGGTTCGCGGAAAGCAAGGAGGAACCTTCTTGGCCGGCTGGAAAAGATGCGAGAGACCGAGATTATTATTATTATTATTATTATTATTATTATTATTATTATAATCGACCATCATGACGAATCAAAACAAAAGCCCCCATTCTGGCATGTTCTCCACGATGTTAAAATGAGTAGCTTCCTTCGTTCGGGAAGAATAATAAAAGTGCACCAGTACCATACCGTCTGCCCAACTGTGGTCCCTTTTGGCCAATTCAGAGGCACCAAAGACTATTATCGTTGGCATCCAAAGGGCGGAATTTATTCGGGCAGCGGGACCCACGAGACTTTAGAAGGCACACAAATAATTTGATTCGTATGATCATATTGAATCTCGTTAGTCACATTAGTCAAGTCATGTGTTCAACATGTAAAATTGCTTTTATTTATTTATTTATTTATTTATTTTTAGTACCGGTTTGTTGTCCATTGGGTCGTATTGGTGAGCATAGAGAGGGTTCAAGTCCATAAAATAGTAGCACCTCGTGCTTTTCTGTTCTAGTGGTAGGAGCCGAGTACATTTCGCCCGGCCTTTTTACGAGCAAAGTGAGGTTGTTGAGGTTGACTCGACCTGACACTTGGAGGTATCATAGATCGCGGGCGCCGCCGATTTTCATGGTCTCTTCTTTCTCTCCCTTGATGAGTGAGTCGGGATTATCCAATCATGGCTCTCCATCTCCCCTCCACATCACACCCCCATAACAAGTGATCAGGTCAACCTCTACAGAAAATCCTATCTGGCGTCCTTAGAGCAGTCGCCGATCGTCCATAGCGGAGAAAGATTTCACCACCTTCGACGCACTGGCCACGCACATCACGAGAAAAAATGGGACCTTGAAAACGGCAAAATTCCTCCATGTAAGTGCTCGATGAGTCTCTCTACGATGGCACTCATTAATGAAATTCATAAAATATTAACGAGTGTCCTTAGAACACTAGCAAATCATTCTTAATAAATAAATATTGTTCCATCTTCGATGTACTTGTGACGCACATCACAAGAAAAATACCGAATTTGGAAATTGACAAAATTCCTTTGCAAGTGCCTCTAGGGTAGGCACTTGTTGACAGAATTTGCATTTGCACATGGCTCCTTTTCGGGCTAATTCCCCTTTTATAACTAAACCTTGATAATTTTTATTAAATATCCACAAACCGTTTCTTTTGTATTCCATAAGCAAATAGGAAAAATTACCAACACAGTTCTAAATCTATTGCAATATTTCCAGTTCAGTCCTAATTTTTTTTTTTTAATTTAGCTCTAAACTTGTACTTGTGCTGGTTTAGTCCATCTGATTGATTTTGATCGGTTGACACTGACGTGGATGCTGGTCGGCATCGACTGTCTGACGAACATTGACATGTCCATTTTTAAGTCTTATTTTTTTTTTTTTAATTCAGCTCTAAACTTGTATTTGTGCTGATTTAGTCTATCCGATCAATTTTGGTCGGCCGACAAGGACATGGATACTAGTTGACATCGACTGTTTGGCGAACATTGACATGTCAATTTTAAAAAATTTTCTTCTTCTTCTTCTTCTTCTTCTCCTCTCTCTCCCTCTCTCTCTCTCTCTCTCTCCGCTTTTCTTGTTCTTTAGGCGGGTCATTACCGGCTAGAGACTAGGGTCGATGAGGTCAACTTGTCGGCCATTGGGGAGGTTCGCCCTTGTTGGCACTTGTGAGGGTGAGCATTGGCCACCCTAGGCGAGGACTCGCCATCGCAAGCAAGGGCAAGCGGCATTGGCTGAGGCTCACCTAGCCCAGATCTCGTGAGGGCAAGGGTGAGCCTTGGCCACCCCTAGTGAGAACTTATTGTCACAAGGGAGGGTCGTCGAGTGAAGTCGAGCTCTCCGAGCCCTCGCACTCGCCATCACGACATTGGGTGAGGTCAATCTTGCTACGACTTGCCAGAGGAGGAAGAAAAGAGAAATTTTTTTAAAAATAAAAAAATAAAAAATAAAAAATAAAAAGTTGAAAAAAATTGAAAAATTAAAAAATTAACTATTAGTGTGGGTTGGACGGCTGGTGTCCACATTAGTATTATTTAGCTAAAATTGGATAGATGGATTGAATAAGACAAATACAAAAGATTTAAAACTGAATTGACAAGAATAAAGGTTCATGAATGAACTGAAAAAATTGCAATAGATTTAAAATTATTTTAATAATTTTTTCTATGCTATTTTAGTAATTTTTTCTATGCGCATACATGAGAAAAATGAGATACCCTTATTAAATATATTTACTAAATTACGGATTGCCCTCGGACCCAAATTAGAATTCGCGGGCACAGTCATTGATTGGTTCCCAACTAAAAAGGTCTTGGACATATGTGCGAAACTCAGCAAAAAAAGCCAAAAGAGAGGGCATAAATGAAGATCAGAGACCCACGTCACGTCCGTATCGGCATCGTCCGTTCATCAAATGGGACAATGATCTGCATGCATGCAATTCGACAGATCTTTTCACTAAATTTAACGTTGTTTCTTACGTATTAATCACTGCCCTTAACCACTGGAAGAAGCAAAGAATAATCCCCCGCAATCATTCGATTTTTCAGTCAACTTCGCGATGGAAACGCCACGCCCGGAGAAGGCGTAATTTTCGTAGCAGGTCAGCTGGTCGAGCTTCTAGAATCCGTTGAAAGTCGAAGCCTTCCAGATGGCGTGTTCATTCCTCCTTTCCACATTTTCTTAGCACCATTCAGCATTCACAGAGTCACATCGTGGATATGCACCGCATTCTTCACGTCCTGTTCTAATCAGTACAATGAATCCGATATATATTTCTTTGTATGATATGTTTAATAAGTATCTACACTCATTAATGAGACTCTTTTATATATATATTTTGGTGACCGAGGATCCACCGGTATTTTTCAATTGTGACTCTTATATTAAAAGATTAATATTATGAAAAATCTCTAGTTAATACCCTCATGTCATAATGATTCAAAAAGTACTTAATCATTTTTGGATTTTTTGTAACATAAAAGTCAACTTGAAGTAAATGTGATCCAAATATATTAATTCGAAAGTTTTGGTGATCCAAATATTAGCTTTAAATAAATGTGGCATGGGTTACTCAGTTGGTGATTTTTTTTTTTTTTTTTGGTACCCTATGTCATATCTGAAAATGGCCCCGAAAAGTCGTCTGGCACCTTCCCTCGCGATTCGCATGTTCTTTGTCATCAAATTTAACCACAAGGACGGGTCTTTTCATCTCCTGTTTGTTCGTGCCCGCTGGAGACTTTTGTGCACAATCAGATATCCTTGTTTTGTGTTATTGATGTTGACAATTGCGGACTTTTCAAGGATATTGAACTTCCAATGGATAACATGAAACTTTCCTCGCGAGACTTGCATATGAGACTGATATAAGTTTTCCGTAAGATGGTGGTTGTCCTTTAATTTTATTTTTAATATAAAAAAACCCACCTTAAGTTTAATCTCGGTGCACCCCTTTTTTTTTAAACTATACCTATGATGCTCGAAAAAAAAAAAAAAAAAAAAAACTATATCCATGATAGTTGTGCATAAAAGTAGCTCCAATTTGCACACACATTACTCCAATTATCAACTTAATAGGTCAGTCGAGTTCGTTAAGATTCCAAATCATGAGAAAACAACGTCCTGGATATTAATCTAACAATTCATTTTTTTTATTAGAGATTTTTTTATTATGAGGAAATATTAAGATCGCCGTGACATGAGGAGGTGTATGAAGATAACATCTATGAGCAATGATCATATGCAAAAAGAAAGAGAGAGAGAGAGAGCCCATTTAACGGCAAACTCTACCTATGTTCTTGGAATATGCTGCTCCAATTCTATGGGAAATGATAAAGGTCACTGGTGTAAAAAATAAATTAAAAAATTAGAAAGGGATTGAAATCATGGGGGGGACATTTCCTCTATTGTCAAGGATGGAAATCTGGACCACGAGCCCCGCCAATAATTTTTAAAAATAGAGATAATAAATTGAAATTTTGGCAACGAATCAATAGGGGAAATTTCAATTTCTTTGTTATTTTTTTTATTTTTTTATTTTTTCAAAAGGATTAGGGGGAAATTAACCCGTGCATCATAATTAGGCTCTTTAGAGTCCAGGGAGGCAACTAGTTTAGCTTTCAAGGTAGTCATCCGATCAGGTACGGAAGGCACCACAGTACGCCCATCTGGACTCATTCATCCCACGCGCGCTGAACCGCGCGTGCAAGCGACGCTCTCTTTTGTCTTCCATCCGAGGCTTCCATTTCGGTCAGCAAAATACAGCATTGGACCGTTGTCCTCGATCCCACGCCTCCCCATATAATATTACCCGGAATAAAGAACACGCGATTTCCCCCCGCTCACGATCTCATACGATTGCGCTCGCTCGATGTCGTCCGCAGGATCGGACTCCACCTCGACACGTCAAACCCGGTCCCCCCGAATCCGACGGCCAGGAGATTTCCTTCTGGAACGGCGCGGGGTGGGGCGCGGGGCACCGGATCCGGGGGGCGTTGAATCTTCAACGCCTCTAGCAAGTTAGCTCAAATGCCGCGGGAAGGACTCGTTGTCTCATTTTGACCGACGACCAAACGCTCATTGCGCATTCACGTTCCTGCCCGGAATGGATCTTCTTCTTCTTCTTCAACTCTTTTCTGTATATAAAGGTCCTGCGGATCAGTCTCCTCAAAATATCTCTCTTCTCTCTCTCTCTCCTTCTCATCCTCTGTCTGCTCCAAGTTTTGTAATAAGCACACGCACAGAGAAGAAAAAGAAGTGTGCTTCTGCTTCACCAAGTGCATATTGGATTCATTCTTTGGTTCTTCAAGTTCTTGCTCGAACTCCGGTCCAAGAACTTCTTTGAGGAGTATTCCAGTCGGCTTTTGAGGGTGATCCGGAGAGACAGGAGGCGGGTTTGGCAATGGCGGCGGCATTGGTCGGGGACGACCTCATGCGGCAGACGAGCAGCCGCCGGAGCTGGCGGTCGGCCAGCGTGAGGGAGATGTTTAACGCGCCGGACGTGTTCCAGCGGAGTGTCCGGCAGGTGGCGGACGACGAGGAGGAGCTCCGGTGGGCCGCCATAGAGCGGCTGCCGACCTACGACCGGCTGCGGAAGGGGATACTGACCCAGGTGCGGAGCAACGGGAGGGTGGTGCAAGACGAGGTCGACGTGACGAACCTCGGGACGCAAGACAAGAAGGTCCTGATGGAGAGCATACTCAAGGTGGTGGAGGAGGACAACGAGAAGTTCCTGAGGAGGCTGCGGGACAGGACCGACCGGGTCGGTATTGAGGTCCCGAAGATCGAAGTGAGGTTCCAGAACCTGTGCATTGAAGGGGATGCTTATGTGGGGACAAGGGCACTCCCAACTCTGCTCAACGCTACCTTGAATGCTATTGAGGTTGGTTTTCATGAGAATTTTTTTACTTTCTCTGATGTTTCTTTGTCAAGAGTGTTGTTTAGTGAAGTATCAGTGGCAAACTCAACAGGGTTGTAGTTAGTCAGCCAAGATTGGTTAGGTGACTAGATCAGGAAGAGGTATTTGGTCACGTCTGGGTTTTAATTGTCTTACAGACTCTAGGAGAAAGAAATTCTTGCCAGTTTCTTATATGTGGCTGCGATGCTGCCTTTGACAATATTGAGTAGGCAGGTTCAGTGGGCATGAGATGCCGGAAGATATAACATTTGATTGCAAATATGCAGGCAAAAAGCGGACCTTTTAGTGAAATGGTGCGTCTTTGTTGCTTAAGTAATTAGAAAAAAGGATAGCTGATGTTATGGGAAACTGAAAGAGGTAGAGAAGAGCTAACCCAACCTAAAAGCGGTTCAAATGTTGAAACACAGAGATTGACAAATCAATCAGTTCGTTTCTTTTCATGTCTTCAGAGAAACGGCAGCGTCTGATTCATTCGACGAGGTGAATTTAACATTTTCTATGCATCCTTAATAACATTTTTTATGACAACAGGGAGCTATTGGCATGATCGGGCTTTCTCCATCGAAGAAGAGAGTGGTAAAGATAATTCAAGATGTAAGCGGCGTAATCAAACCATCAAGGTAAATTCATGGATCCTCAATTTGAAGATCCTAGTCTCACTGCTTACATAAACAAGTGCAGTTTTACGCGCTTAATTTGGGAGCTTATAAACATGAAATTATTCATTTTCAGGTTGACCTTGCTTCTTGGACCTCCTGGCTCTGGAAAAACAACACTGCTACAAGCACTTGCCGGAAAGCCTGATGATGATCTCAGGGTTAGTGATGCATTTTGACCTATCTGTATGCCTTTACTTGCTTGCTCTCTTCAGGTTCTCTAGTTCTTAGCGTGAACTAATTCGTTCTATTACAACTATACAGATAACAGGAAAAATCACCTACTGCGGCCACGAATTCAATGAATTCGTTCCTCAAAGGACCTGCGCTTACATTAGCCAGCACGATCTTCACCATGGTGAGATGACGGTCCGTGAGACACTAGACTTTTCAGGCCGTTGCTTGGGAGTCGGAACTAGGTATGAGATGTTGGCAGAGCTGTCGAGAAGAGAGCGAGAGGCAGGGATCAAGCCGGACCCCGAAATTGATGCTTTCATGAAGGCCACTGCCATTACTGGCCAAGAAAACAGTTTGATGGCGGACTATGTCCTCAAGGTTGGTTTGCAGAATTTGTCCATTCAATCCTGCTTCAAATTTGACGTTTCACTGTATTAAGCTTGTGAGGTAGGCTAAGTCTCTGATGTCTGTGGCAGATCCTCGGATTAGATATTTGCGCTGATATCATGGTTGGAGACGACATGAGGAGGGGTATCTCTGGTGGACAAAAAAAACGTGTCACCACTGGTGAGATGTTGGTCGGACCGGCAAAGGCGTTCTTCATGGACGAGATATCGACAGGGCTGGATAGTTCCACAACTTTTCAGATTGTGAAGTTCATGAGGCAGATGGTCCATATCATGGATGTGACCATGGTCATCTCCCTCTTGCAGCCAGCTCCCGAGACTTACGAGCTCTTCGACGACATAATCTTACTCTCGGAGGGCCAGATCGTCTACCAAGGGTCACGAGAGAACGTTCTGGAGTTCTTTGAGTACGTGGGCTTCAAATGCCCGGAAAGAAAGGGGGTTGCTGACTTTCTGCAGGAAGTGACTTCCAAGAACGACCAAGAGCAATACTGGTACAGGAAGGACCAACCTTATAGATACATCTCGGTGCCTGAATTCGTGAGGGCTTTCAATAGCTTCCATGGCGGTCAGCGCCTTATCGAAGAGCTCAGAGTCCCTTATGACAAAAGCAGGGCACACCCTGCTGCTCTGGTGAAGGAAAAGTATGGAATTTCTAACTGGGAGCTCTTCAAAGCTTGCTTTGCCAGGGAATGGCTGCTGATGAAGCGCAGCTCTTTCGTTTATATCTTCAAGACCACTCAGATCACGATCATGGGCTTCATTGCGTTCACTGTGTTCTTCAGAACAGAAATGAAGACTGGCGAAATAGGAGACGGGGCAAAATTTTGGGGAGCTCTATTTTACAGTCTTCTGAATGTCATGTTTAATGGGATGAGTGAGCTCGCAATGACAGTGTTCAGGCTTCCGGTGTTCTTCAAGCAGAGAGATTTCTTGTTTTACCCTGCCTGGGCTTTCGCGTTGCCCATTTGGGTGCTCAGAATTCCCGTCTCGCTGGTTGAATCTGGAATTTGGATCATCCTCACTTACTACACCATTGGGTTCGCCCCATCTCCTGTTAGGTATGGCCACTTTTTCTGCCTTCTCATAAGTTGGCCCTTCCTGCTTTGATTTATAAGCTGCGAACACTAGTGCGACGAACATAATCTCTGGTAAGTCCTCTTGCTGACAAATCTCGGTGATTTTTACTTGTGCAGGTTTTTCAAGCAATTCTTGGCTTTCTTTGGAGTGAATCAGATGGCTCTCTCTCTCTTCCGTTTCATAGCGGCCCTGGGAAGAACACAGGTCGTTGCCAACACACTCGGGACCTTCACATTGCTGCTGGTATTCATCCTTGGTGGTTTCATTGTTGCCAAAGGTTAGAAATGTTCACTTTTTTGCGCTTGGCATTGTCATTCTAAACAATCGCTGATAACGGCATTTGGATATTTCATATTTCACACCTATAGATTGCTTTTGGTGATAAGCTTCTAAAAATAAAATTTGCACTATGGTGGACAGATGACATTTCAAAAGGGATGATCTGGGGTTACTATGTTTCTCCCATGATGTATGGGCAAAATGCCATTGCTATCAATGAGTTCCTGTCCGATAGATGGAGCACGGTAAGTAATCTACAAGGCTAAGGATATGATGGAACTTCAAAAGTCTTCTGATTTCAGGATACATCTAAACTAACTTCTTTTGATGTCGCAGCCTATGCCCGTCAACTCCTCTGAACCCACAGTAGGAAAGTACCTTCTAGCACAAAGAGGCCTCTACAGGACCGAGAGCTGGTATTGGATCAGTATCATGGCACTTTTCTCGTTCTCTGTTGTTTTCAACATTCTCTTCACTGCTGCATTGACATTCTTAAATCGTAAGTAGATGCTCTGGTCTGGTTTTCTTTTCTCCAAGTAAAATGAAAAGTACGTACTGAATTATTGCTTTCCGACTGTATCTCAGCTCTTGGTGATAATAAAGCAATACTCGCGGATGATGATTCCAAGAAGAGGAGACAATCTAGATCAGAAGGTATGTAATTGTTGTAGTTAGAACTGTCGACTGGATTTATAGAAAAAGAGAAATCTGGGATGTGCCGCAAAAAGTATCATGTGTAGATGCTTATATAAGACTGGAATTTTATGGACAGGTACTCCCATGCAAGTAAGAAATGGCCGAGCAAACGACGGTATTGTCAGTGAAAGCACCCAGGCTAGGAGAGGAATGGTTCTGCCTTTCCAGCCCCTTTCACTTGCCTTCAACCATGTCAATTACTATGTGGATATGCCCGCAGTAAGTCCATTCTTCCCTAACTTAAGACTCCCCAAGTTCCGTGCAGCCATGAAATGACACGAGCAAGACCTAAGACAACGACAGTTCTTTCGTAATTTCACATAAAAGTTCAGATAGAAACTGCTAACTTGTCAGAAAATGAAAGGCTGGGGAAGTTCTGGTCGTTAAAGTATTTGTTTGAGACGTATTTCTCAGAATACAAAATGTAAAATACCTCCACCCAACGTTAGATTCAGAAACAAATGTCTGTTTTGTTGTGCTTCAGGAAATGAAGACTCAAGGGGTTGAGGAAAGCCGACTACAACTCCTAAGAGATGTCAGTGGAGCTTTCAGGCCGGGCGTTTTGACTGCATTGGTTGGAGTCAGTGGAGCCGGAAAGACGACACTGATGGATGTGTTAGCAGGAAGAAAAACTGGCGGATACATTGAGGGAAGCATAACTGTTTCCGGTTATCCCAAGAACCAAGCGACTTTCGCTCGAGTGAGCGGTTACTGTGAGCAGAATGACATTCACTCGCCATACGTCACCGTTTACGAGTCTCTCATATACTCAGCTTGGCTTCGTCTCGCTAAGGACGTAAATGAGGAAACCAGGAAGGCACGTAGCTAAGATACTATCTTCTTCATTCATTTCTCCTTCGAGCGAGTAAATGGACCTGGTGGAAATTATGACTCAACGTGAGTTTTCTTGGTTTTGCAGATGTTTGTTGAGCAAGTCATGGATTTAGTTGAGCTTCATCCCTTGAGGAATGCTCTAGTTGGGCTTCCAGGAGTTGACGGACTCTCGACCGAGCAGAGGAAGAGGCTCACGATAGCCGTCGAGTTAGTTGCTAATCCCTCGATTATTTTCATGGATGAGCCCACGTCAGGTCTCGATGCCAGAGCAGCTGCAATCGTCATGCGTACTGTGAGAAACACTGTGGATACTGGGCGTACTGTTGTGTGTACAATTCACCAACCGAGTATAGACATTTTTGAGGCTTTTGATGAGGTACGGTTTGGATAATTTAACTCCGTGTTCTTTTTATTTTTTTTCATGATTATCTCTTCTACATATCACTGAGCTGAGGATGTGTGTTCTCCTTGCAGCTTCTCCTGATGAAAAGAGGAGGGCAAGTCATCTATGTAGGGCCTCTGGGTGAACGGTCTCACAAGCTCGTCGAATATTTCGAGGTGCTTGTCTTATAACTTCAATTAAAAAAACCCGCATGACTGAAAAATCCATGACTACACCTACCGATGAGGCTATGTGGTTTGACTGAATAGAGTTTAATGTCCGAAAACCAATCGCAGGCTGTTCCCGGTGTCCCCAAGATCAAAGACGGCTACAATCCTGCAACATGGATGTTGGATGTCAGTGCTACTTCAGTCGAAGCTCAACTGGACGTGGACTTTGCAGAAATCTATGCCAATTCCGACCTCTATAGGTGAGAGACGCGCACTCTTTGTAATTTCTTCGAATTCCAATCATGAATGTGCACTGAACTGGGCGCCTAATTCCCCCGTTTTTGTTTTTTTTTCTCCCTTTTCAGGAGAAACCAGGATCTCATCAAAGAGCTGAGTTCTCCACAGCCCCGTTCAAAAGACCTTTACTTCCCCACCCAATACTCCCAGGGCTTCCTGACTCAATGCCATGCTTGCTTCTGCAAACAGAACTGGTCCTACTGGAGGAACTCCCGGTTTAACGCCATTCGGTTCTTCATGACGGTTGTCATTGGTCTTATGTTTGGCCTCATTTTCTGGAACAAAGGAGACAAAATGTAAGCACAAATTACTGCGTTTGAAAGATCATTCTCTTTTTGCGAAGGTCAAGCCGCTGCTATTACCTTAAACTGTTTGCTCACATGATGTTTCTGTTCCTTTTATCCTGATAGATATAAACAACAAGATTTGATCAATCTACTCGGTGCCACCTATGCTGCTGTTCTCTTCCTTGGAGCCACTAATGCTTCAGCAGTCCAATCTGTTGTGGCAATCGAAAGAACCGTCTTCTACCGTGAACGAGCAGCTGGGATGTACTCGGAGTTGCCTTATGCATTTGCTCAGGTATTATTCTCTCTGTCCATTTCCAATAATTAGAGTCTCATTCATTTCATTACAATTGTATTTTCTTGTTCTGTCGTTGATTGGTGTGCTTTGTGTATCAGGTGGCTATCGAAACAATCTATGTGGCGATTCAGACAGTTATTTATTCCCTCATTCTCTACTCGATGATCGGTTTCGAGTGGAAGCTCGGGAAGGTCTTGTACTTCTACTACTTCATATTCATGTGCTATACCTACTTCTCGATGTACGGCATGATGGTTGTCGCGCTCACTCCCGGCCATCAGATCGCTGCCATCACAATGTCGTTCTTCCTCAACTTCTGGAACTTGTTTTCGGGCTTCCTCATTCCCCGACCTGTGAGTCACCTTACCTCGGTCCTAATTCTAGCCTTCTTTCATTTCTCATTGAGAGCATCATCCTCTTTTGTAAACATGTCATATTAATGCTAATAATGCCCTATTATTGCAGCTGATCCCTGTGTGGTGGAGATGGTACTACTGGTGCTCGCCCGTCGCTTGGACCATCTATGGCATTTTCACATCCCAAGTCGGCGACAAGAAGGATGGTATAGAAATAGATGGAGGGGATAAACCGGCAATAGATGAATTCCTGAAGTCAAGCCTGGGATTCGATTACGACTTCCTCGTGCCCGTGGCTTTGGCCCATATTGGTTGGGTCTTGGTCTTTTTCTTCGTCTTCGCCTACGGCATCAAGTTCCTCAACTTCCAGAGGAGATGAGAAACTACATCTTGTTTCGAAGAAGTAGAGTTTTTGAGCTTTTTACTAGTAGGACTGCTGACTGTATAGCAATATGGTCATATACATATGGAGATGAGCAGAAAACTGTTCCTCCTCTCTTTCTTCCCAGCACAATTCTTTTTTCCTCTGTAATTTTGCTTGGCTTGAATCCCCATTTTTTGTTTCTGTAATATTGTGGTAATGTATAGCTGTTTTTGCCTTGGAAATATGTTGTTGTACCATTATATAAGAGATGATGGAAAATAATATCCTTTTACTTCATAACTACATTTCTGCTACTCTTATCTCTTTTTCCACTTTGATATTTTCGAAATCGTGGAACATTTCTTAAAGATTGAATCGTTTTAATCCAAGAAAACATTACGCAAGAACAACAACACCAGTTCTTACTCACGAAAACTAATCACCACTTTTTACACCAGCCAAACAAGATTAAAGAAGGATTAAAATCTTTTAATGAAGGATAAACACTAGATTCTTCTCTAGACCCTCCGACTCCATTCCTTTTCATTTTATCAAAACATCGTCAAATGGCCCATTTCTGGTGAGCGAGCCTCGATGCCATGTAGTCTTTCATTTTCGCAAGCCTATGTACACTCTGCTCACGAAATGAGAAAGAAATTGAGCAATTGGAACGCCGTGGTACACCGTTTCAGGACATTCCCAGAGTCCACCAGGATCACAAGGGAGGACCGCTCGACGGGTTCCAGTCCCATGTTAGAATATTTAAAGAAATTCGTATAGAATTAACTACATCACATGCAAAGTGGACCTGAATATTATCCGCTTTAACTCCATACTAAGTCTCATGGTGTTTTCTTTTAGTGTACAGGCATTCACTTTTCCAGAGATCACCCATCCGGGTAATGCTTTAGAATGGACTTGATTAACTTTAAAGTTTCAAAGCAAAGCTTGTTATTACATCAAAAAGTACCTCGGTGAGTTAATTTCAATTTTAATAAAAGCACACACATCACATACATACGTATATATTTCAAAATCACTCTCCCCCTATTCAGTGGTTCATTTCTATCTCCTTCGCCATCCTAGAAACCTATCAGGAGTCGTTCCTTGTCCGGATTCTCTCGGTGACCACTTTCTGCCCTCATTGAACAGGATCGTTACAAAATCGATCAATGGTCTAGGTCCACAATATCTATGTCACCCCCTTAAACTGAAAAAAGTTTGTGCATATGTCAATTTGAATGTTTTCAAGGTTGAAAACCTTATAGAGTTCATAGCAGATAAAGACTAGAAAGGTTGAAACTTGTCTCCTTGACAAGGAGAGTCAGTGCTACATAGTTTGTAGCTAGTCCGCTTACATATATGTATTCAACTCGTCCTTAATTTCCCGACAGCTTTCTTGTTTTTTGTTTGACCATGAAAATTGAAGAGTTTGAAAAAGATCGAGAACCAGATCAGATTTGTGAAACATCATGCAAAATGCAATGATTTCTCCTCTTATTTATGCCTCCAAGTCCATGAATTATCCCACCAACTAGCAAATCCAACTCTAGGTCCACCATGTCAAGTCACAGTTTCACAAGATTAAGAGTTGTCCGATCTCCAAAAACTTGTTCCGGCTTCTTCATCACCATGCTCGTCTGTTCCTCCTCTTGCCTCTCCCAAATCCTCGCACTCAGTTCCTTGGCCCTTTTCCGGACTTGCTCGCCTCCTTCTTGAACCACCACTAGCTCGATCACTTCCGCCACCTCCTCCCTTTTACAACTGCCGTCTTCTCTCCAGACCTCCACGCCGACCCCAAGATCTGTCACTAGTTTGGCGTTTAAGGGCTGATCCAGGTGCATTGGCATGGCTATGATGGGTACACCGAAGACAATTGCCTCCAACGACGAGCTCCAACCACAGTGACCCACAAACCCATCTGTTATATCACCACTTATGGTGTCACAACATTGAATGAATCGATTTTAAACTGTAGCATTAGCTTTGTCGGCACGAAATATCGGTGCTCGGGTGCATGAGGATCTTGGCATGAGGAGCCCATCCTTGGACCGCTCCTGCGTCTTCTCCAAGAACCCTTTAGGCAAAGCTTCAACAATATCCACACTCTCCTTGTCTCCTCCAAGAAACCTCACCACCCACACAAACCCCACTGCGAGCCCCAGCCCACGTGCCACCTCCTTCGATAGGAAGCACTTGCTCCCAAATGACACGAACACCACCGAGCCCCTCTCTTTCTCTCCTCCAGCCACCCTATAATCTCCACTTCGTCATCTCTAGCATCACCTCCCACTGGTTCTTAAATCAGAGGCCCGACAGTGATGACCTCCTTATCGACTGTCGCACCCCAAAACCAACAAGAATGGGAAAGACATAGCTGTCCTTCCAACTGAATGACTTCCACCCGAAAGACAGTCCCAAATCATATCCAAAATCAACTCTCAAAGTCCTTGTGATAGTGCTCTCACTTTACCGGCCACTAACCAAAACCTAAAAAGAGTGGAAAGTAAAGGGTGAGCAACCACAGCTTAATGACTAATGTTTATCTCTTCTAAACAGATTGAACTTCTGCCATGCATATCTAAGATACCAAAACATAACTCATCACACCAAATTTCAAGAAGAGAATGACTTATATACGGTTCAACATAGCTATATTTATATTAGAAATATCCATTTCATATTAATATCTAAATAAATATCAATGGTCTAATCTATTGACCAATCTCGTCAAAATCACATGCTAATGCAGTGGCTAATCTCGTGCTCAAATATCCAGTAATAATTATGCATAATGTCCTATGACAAGGCGACTAAACTCCCCTTTAGCAAGGTCTCCACCTATATTGCCGATAGCTAGTTAATAAGGATATCCTAAACTTATAATGCATACTTATAAGCCCCTTAATGGGCTTATAGTGATACTGAGCATCAACACCAATTCACAACAACACCCTTGACAATCCTCAAAGCCACATCCATAATTGATACCACAAATTGATATACAAAGCAAAGCTACGCAGTTCAACTTATTCACTAGAATACCTTTTACAAATGCATTTCAAAATACTTCTTAAATCATTCCAAATGACAAATAAGATAATAAATGCTCGATTGGAAGTTATGCATTAAATATGCCATAAACATTGATTTTACTTTTTAGCCAAATCACCCTTTGTTTTCAAAATTTGAGTTTACAAACTCAAAAAAGAGATGACACCACTCAAGAATGCTCAAACCAAATAATGCATAGCTAAATTAGTCTACAATATCGAAATCCTAACAATTAAATGATAATTGATGTCAAAACTGAGTAGAACTCTACATCAACTATGAATAAGCTAAACTATACTCAAACGTTAACAGAATGATTTTTACATGCTAACAAATCGCTCACTCAAAGTGATGATTTAGATCTAAATATAACGCGGAACTCACAAGCAAAACCTTAAATTTCGCTCTGACTCGACCATTGCTCTAAAACGACTCCGGTAAAATCCTATTGCTCCACAATGCCATTGTCCACCATTTCCATGAAATCTTAAAGCTCAACCAAAAATTGGATTTTGTGGCTCAATTTAAGCTGTAGTTAGGAAAACTTTTTCGATTGGATGAATGAAGGCTAGGAACACTTATCGAGCATTATGAATCGAAATTGAATCGGCTTGACAAGGTTCTCATGACATGCGTATGCTCTTTTTTCTTGCTCTCTCTCTCTCTCTCTCTCTCTCTCTCTCTCCTTTATAAACTAAGTTGAGTGTGCACTTTCTGCTTCTTTGACGTTTCAACCTTTTTTTTTTGGGTCCCCCCACCTACAACAACAGCAAGCTTGGTGACGTAGTCCACGTACTTGCCCTCAATCTCTCTGCAGGTCTCAATTAGGATCACGCTCTCGAACCTCTTGATGCTCTCTAAGACCCGGTCCACGTCTCTCGTGCCATTGTCCTTGTCGCGTATGGACTGCATGGTCTTATCTCTATCTGGTAAAATTGTGAAAAGATAGAAAGTTCATCGTATCACATGTAGAAAAAAAGTTATTTTTAATAATTTGTCTCGGGAATAGTTGTCAATAAAATGTTTTTATTATATGTGAAATGGCCGCGGGAAAAGTCAGGCACCTTCCCTCGCGTTTCGCGTTTTCTTCTGTCAACAAATATAACCATAAAGATGGTCGTTTCATCTCTCGTTGTCGAAGTCATGCACTCTGGAGACCTTCGTACAAATTTAGATATCTTTGTCTTGGCTATTGATGTTGACAATTGGGGAGTTTTAACTTTCAAGTACTTTGAAGTTCCGAATGGATAGAAAGAACCACTTCTTTGAGATGTTTTTACGTAAGACTGATATATGTCACGCATCGAAAAAGTAAATGTTCGGAGGCCCAGATCTAGCAACTCAATGCTTTTTTTTTTAGCATGGTTGATTTCCTTCAATTTCACTCTTTTTTACAAAAAAAAAAAAAGCCTTATGTTTAATCTCTGCGCACCCCTTCTTTTAGCTATACCCATGATAACAGTGCATAATAGTAATCACAACTCATGCGCACATCACTCCAATTATCAACTCAACAGGTCGATCAAGTTCATTAAGATTACAAATCAGATAGCACTTTAAAGATATTGTTAGATATGTCTTAATTTTGAGTCCAAAAAGGAAAGTTTCTTAATTCAAGTAGGTTTTCTATTTTAAATAGATTTCATAATTGAATGGTTTTCCTAATTGGAGAAGGTTTCCTAAAAGAGGTTTCCTACCTTGGATTTGATTATATATATTTAAGAAGTTGAGATAGAAAGATTCTAAGTTTTTTAGAGCCAACTTTGTAATCCGTGATTTTTATAATGGATTTTGCTTCTCCTCTTCTCATGGTTTTTCCCACAAGGGTTTCCACATAAAAAAATGGTGTTTTTTTTTTTTTTTTTTTTTTATAAAAATTCTTCTCAATTTCAATTGCGTTATAGTTTTTGCATTTGCCATAACAATCTAGTATTAGAGCCTTAGTTTATTTTTTTTTTTTCGATCTTTTGGTTATGGGTTCAAGTTCAATAACAAAATTTGATATTGAGAAGTTTAATGGAAGTAGCAATTTCAACCTATGGCAAGTTCATATGTTGCTTGTTCTTGTAGGTTTGAAGAAAACTCTATTTGGCAAAGGGAAGAAATCGGAAAGCATGTCAGATGAAATGTGGGAAGAATTTGATGAAAGAGCCCTGTCTACTATTTAGTTGTGTCTCACGAATGAAGCTCCATTAGATTAGAAAACAACTGCAGGTTTATGGAATAAATTGGAGAGTTTTTTTTTTTTTTTGACAAAGTCCCTCACAAATCGATTGAGACTCAAGCAACGACTCTTTACTTTTCATATGGCTGAAAGTGCTTCTCTTAAATCTCATATTTTTGAATTTATTGCTATTATCTTTGAATTAAGAAGTATTGATGTTAAGGTTGAAGATGAGGATCGGGTTCTCTTATTGTCAGTTTCACTACCTTCCTCTTATAAGAATTTTAGAGAAATCGTGATTGTTAGCAAAGAAATTGCTGATGTTGAAGATGTCAAGACTAGTCTCCTAAATAAGTAGAAACTATAAACAAAATTCACTTTTGAAGGCAATAATGATCAAGGGGTTGGTTTAGTTGCTAGAGGAATGTCCGTTGAGAGAAATAATAGTGGCAAGTTTAGATTAAAATCAAACAGCTGTGGGTTTATGGAATAAATTGGAGAGTTTTTTTTTTTTTGATAAAGTCCCCCATTAATCGGTTGAGACTTAAGCAATGACTCTTCACTTTTCGTATGATTGAATGTGCTTCTCTTAAATCTCATATTTCTGAATTCAATGCTATTATTTATGAATTAAGAAGTATTGATGTTAAGATTGAAGATGAGGATCGGACTCTCTTATTGTCAGTTTCACTACCTTCCTCTTATAAGAATTTTAGAGAAACCATGATCGTTAGTAGAGAAACTGTTGATGTTGAAGATGCCAAGACTAGTCTCCTAAATAAGTAGAAACTATATGCAAAATTGACTTTTGAAGGTAGTAATGATTATGGGGCTGGTTTAGTTGCTAGAGGAATGTTTGTTGAGAGAAATAATAGTGGCAAATTCAGATTAAAATCAAAGCGTAGAGATCTGATTTGTAATTATTGTAAGTTTAAGGGGCATATCAAGATAAGTGGTTTATAACTAAAGGCAAAACAACAAAGAGAAAATATGAATCAACAAAATCAAGGGAATGCAAATCTGCGAAACAGTCAGAACTACCAGATTAGGCAGAATTAGGGAAATGAAAACCCCATTCAAGCTAGTGTTGCTGAAAAAGAAAATAAAGGTTGGTTATTGGTTGTAGATGATAAAGACAAATTTAGTGACAGCAGGATTCTTGATTCAGGTTGCTCGTACCACATGTGCCCTAATTATGAATGGTTATCCACGTATAAAGAATTTAATGGTGGTGTTATTCTAATAGGAAACAACGCTAAATGCAAAACAATTGGGATTGGGACCGTCAACATTAAGATATGCAACGACATCATAAGGACTTTGAATAATGTTAGACACGTTCCTGATTTGAAGAAAAACCTCATCTCTTGGGGTACATTTGATGCTAACGGTTGTAAGTTTACAGCTGAAGGTGGAGTTATGAAGATTATGAGAGGTTCACTTCTATTAATAAAATGACTGAAAACTAGCACCTTGTATTAATTGTAAGTCACTACAGTTACTGGTTCAGCTACAGTCCCATATGCTATAACAAAATTAGACAACACTAAATTATATCATATGAGATTAGGCCACATGAGTATTAGAGGGATGGTGGAGTTGAGTTAGAGAGGTCTTCTTTGTGGTTAGAAGATTGGAAAACTGGATTTCATTGAGCACTGTGTCTTTGGAAAATAGAAAATGATTAGTTTCAAGACCAGAATTCACACAACAAAGGGCACTTTGCATTATATTCACTCTGATCTTTGGGGGCCTGCGAAAGTTCCTTCGAAAGGCTTTGCTTCAAGGTATTTACTCACTTTTATTGATGATTTTTTAAGAAAGGTTTGGGTTTATTTTCTAAAACAAAAAAGTGATGTTTTCATTTCATTTAAACAATAGAAGACATTGATTGAGGAGCAAATTAATAAGGAAGTTAAGTGGTAGAGAATATATAATGGATTGAAATTTTGTGGAGGTGAGTTTAATAAGTTTTGCAAAGTTGAAGGTATAATGAGGCATCATACGACAGTGAATACACTACAACAAAATGGTATTGCATAATACATGAATAGAACCTTAGTAAATGACTAAATGCCTATTGTTTAATGCTAGTTTAGGGAAGGGGTTTTGGGCTAAAGCAGTCAATACAACTGCTTGGTTGATAAATTGTTCTTATTGCACATTTATTGAGTGCAAGACACTTGAGGAGATATGGTCAGGTAAACCTGCTAATTATTCTTCTCTTTAAGTATTTAGATGTCCAGCATATGCACATATTAGTAAATGCAAATTAAAGCCTAGAGCAAAAAAATGCATCTTTCTTGGTTATGCTTTTGGTGTAAAAAATTATAGACTTTGGTGTGCTAATTTATCTAAGATTATTATCGGCAAAGATGTTGCTTTTGATGAATCTACTGTACTTCATCCTAAGAAAGAATAATCTATTTCTTGTGATGAAAATCCAGAAAGTGTTGCAGAGAAAGTAGAGCTTAAAGTAATTTCTTCGCAACCAATTCAATTGTCTATTGATAATATTGAGTTTAAAGAACTTGAAGAGGAACAATATTCTATTGCCAAAGAGAGACCAAGAAGAATAGTGAAGTCTCCATAGAAATATGGGTTCTCAGTTTTTGTTGCTTATGCTCTTTTAGTTGCAGAGTCAGTAAAGTATAATGAGATTAAAACCTACAAAGAAGCCATTTTTTCAAAAGATTCAACAAAGTGGTTAGTTGCTATGAATGCAGAGATCTAATCTCTAGAAAAGAATCAAACTTGGGAGCTTGTCAAACCACTAATAGGAAAGAAATCGTGAGCTATAAATGGGTTTTCCAAAGAAAGGAAGATATTTGTAGAGTTGAAGACATCGAGTTCAAAGCTTGTTTAGTTGCTAAAGGCTAAAGTCATATTGAGGGGGTTGATTTTAATGATGCGTTTTCACCTGTCGTTAAACATAGCTCAATTTGAGTTTTTCTTTCGTTAGTTGCCATGCATGATTTAGAGTTGGAGCAACTCGATGTGAAAACAATTTTCTTGCATAGTGAACTTGAAGAGAAAATCTATATGGGTCAATAAGAAGTTTTTTAATTTGAAGGTAAGGAAGATTATGTTTGTCTATTGAAAAAGCTTATATATGGCATGAAGCAATTGTCTAGACAATCATATAAAATGTTTGGTTCATTTATGGTGCATCTTTGCTATCTTAGGAGCAACTATGATGGTTGCGTATATTCGCGCGAACTTCCTAATGGCTCTTTCATTTATCTTTTATTATATGTTGATTGCGGCAAAAGATACATTTGATATACATAATTTGAAGGTATAGTTGAATGCTGAATTTGAGACGCAAGATTTAAATGCAGTGAAGAAAATCCTAGGCATGAAAATTTGGTGAGATCATAAAAGGGGAAAATCATATCTTTTCTAGAAAAGTTACATTGAAAAGGTATTAGATCGTTTTGACATAAAAGATGCAAAACCAGTAAATACTCCTTTTGCTACTCCACAAACAGATGATGACATAAAATATGTCACATATTCCATACATTAGTGCAATTGGTAGTCTTATGTATGCCATGGTTTGTACTCGACCTGGTTTTTCACATGTTGTTAGCATGGTAAGTAGATATTTGTCATGCTCAGAAAAAGTTCATTAACAAGCTATGAAGTGGATTGTGAGATATTTGAAAGGTCATTTTGATTTTTGTTTAGAATTTGGGAAAACTGGTGACATTCTGATAGGATATGTTGATTCTGATTATGCTAGTGGCCTTGAGAAGAAGAGGTCTTTAACTAGGTACATTTTTACTATTAGAGGTTGTGTAGTCAATTGGAAAGCTACTTTACAACATACAATGGCTTTGTCTACTATAGAAGCACGGTACATAGCTATTGCAAAAATAATTAAAGATGCCATATGTTGGAGAAAACTTCCTTGAGTGTTTTGAAGTTGACAAAACGTTTCCATCAGTCTAACCTGAAGACTTGCAGACTCTTCCATCAAAGTCTAAAGACCTCCGGACTGCCAGACTCAAGACTCAAAGTCTATTCTCATTGACAGTTTCTAGACCGTCGAAGAAGGCTTATCCGAAACTAAGTGTTTCGTTGAGGATTTGATTCTATCGACTAAAGAAGATCTCTTGGCTGGATATAGCATGTCAAAATCCATTATTCAAATTAAGATTGATTCAGGGATTTTTGATCCGTTGATTGGCGAAGTATACTTGGAAGGTTCTACTTATGG
The DNA here is from genome assembly GCA_014182375.1 of Eucalyptus virginea. Lineage (NCBI taxonomy): Eukaryota > Viridiplantae > Streptophyta > Magnoliopsida > Myrtales > Myrtaceae > Eucalyptus > Eucalyptus virginea. The sequence goes on along the minus strand of CM024523.1, from coordinate 10,928,008 downwards.
AAACCTAGATCCTGATTGTATGGGCGAGCATGATTGGTGGGCTATCGTCATGTTCCTTAAATAGCTCGAAATCTTCCTAATTGATTCTGTCCAACGGGTAGATTGGAAGGACTCATTTGGTAAGTGCCAACGGGTGTGATGGCACGAAGGAGTATATAAGGAAGACGTTCTAGTTGTTCGAGTGTGTGCGTGATAGAAGAATTCCAAAGTCTGAAGCTCCTTGTTCTTAGTCAATTACATTGTTGAACGAAATTTTGTACACAAAGAAAGTCTATCTTTGAGAAACCTTGAGGAAGTGTAGCAGAGTCTCTACACTGTGGAATCAATGAAGAGTTTTACTGTAACAACTCTTTTGTTTCATAGTGAAATCCAGCCAGTGGGCTATTAGTGTGGAAGAGTGGACGTAGGCTTGGATTAAGCCAAACCACTATAAACCCTGTGTTCTTATTTTCTTCTCTATGCTCTTTTACTTTGATCGTAACTCGATTTGTTTACAATAGTATAATTTCATTTTCATAATCTATTGCTGATTTAAGTTGCACACTTCACTCTGGGAAATTTGTTTTTACACCTATTCACCCCCCTCTAGGTGCTCGTACTATCTTTCACAATTGGTATCAGAGCCTGTGTACTCACTTAAGTTGAAGTGTTTTACTTCAGAGTTAAAGATCCATGGCTAGTATGTTGGCTCCAGGACTGGTTGAAGGGCAAAGCAATACCAGACTACCTTATTTTGATGGAAATGAATACAACATATGGAAAAACAAGATGAAGGCATTCCTAAGATCAAAGGATCCTCGAGAATGGGATGTGGTAGATAAATGAATCAATTCTAAAGCTGCACCAGTCTCAGAAAAAGGAAAAGAAACCGTTGAGTCTAGTGAAATGACTCAAGAAGAGATAACCAAGAGACAAGCTCTTGATGCAAAAGCAATTTATTCTTTATATTGTGCATTATCTCCTACTAAATATAACATAATATCTTCTTGTGAAATAGCTAAAGAAGTCTGGGATAGATTACACATCACCTATGAAGGAACTGATTGAGTGAAAGAAACCAGAATCAACATTCTGCTCAGTCAATACGAAGCATTCAAAATGAAATCAGGAGAATCTATCACTGACATGTTTAGTTGTTTGACAGAAATCGTGAATGGTCTTGAATATCAAGGTCAACCAATTTCTGAACCCATGAAGGTAAACAAGCTACTGCGCGGACTGTCCAATGATTGGAATCACATAAAGACCTCAATAAGGGAGACACAAAGAATCATGCCACTATCTGTTGACGAATTGGTTGGGACTCTTCAGTCTTATGAAGTGGAGCAAACCAATGAAGATGAAGGTCTTAAAGGTAAGAAATCCATTGCATTAAAATCTAATGATGATTTTGATGTCACAGATTCTGAAGACAATATAGATGATGAAGAGCTTGCTCTCATGATAAGAAGATTCAGAGAACTAAACAGAAAGGGGAGAAGATTCAATCCAAAGAAACAAAGTTTTCAAAAGCAACAGACTAAGTCAGTTGGAGATGATGAATCCAATAAAGATGTAGTCTGCTTTGAATGTAAGAAAAAGGGACACATCGACCCAATTTTGTCCCATTCGAGGAAAAAGAAAGGAAAAGCGAGAAATGTCGAAAGGCGCTTAAAGCGAAACTTGGAGTGATACGGAATGTGAGAAAAGTGATGATGACTATGCCAATATTTGTCTCATGGCACAATTAGACTTAGATTCAGACTCCGAGACAGATTCAGATTCAGACAGTGAAATCGAGGTAAGTAATTTGAAAATTCCTACTAAAGTCTCTAGATACATTGATGAATTGTGTATTAGTCTCAAAACTTCTCTTAAAAGGATTTCCAAACTTAAAAGATAAAATTCTGCACTGAAACAACAGGAAAATATTTGGAAAGAAAAGGTCAAAAGTTTAGACAAAAGTGTTACTATTTTGAAAGAAAATGCAGACATTCTTTCAAAAGAATAATGCATTCTTGAAAAATGATATCTTAAGTATTTCTAAAAGATTTTCTATAGAATCTGAGAAACTTGAAAAAATTCTTTCAGTACAAAAACCTTCTTCAACAAATTAGGTTTAGGAATGACTGTTGAAACCATTCCTCTAATTGATTTTCCTAAAGTAAAGGAAAGAATTAAGCAAATACCTACAAGAGATTTTTACAAAAATCATTTCCAAAAAGTTTTTGTAAAACCAGTAGGTCGCAGTGCTCTTAAATGTTCTAAGTGCAATAGCTCGATCATTTTGAGAAAGAATGTCCTATGGTTTGGAAACCACGTTAAGAAGGTATGGGCAAAGACCGTATATTACACTAACACCAATGGATCCAAGAAAATATGGGTACCAAAGAAAGCTTGAGTTTCTTTTTTAAATACAGGCCACTATCAAGAAAAATGTTAAATGATACCTGGATAGTGGATGCTCAAGACACATGACAGGAGATTCAAATTACTTTATAAAGCTTGTACAAGTTAATGGTGGAAAAGTTTCTTTTGGAGGAAATATCAAAGGAAGAATTGTGGGATACATAACTATAAAGATTGGAAGCCTTACAATCAGTAATGTTTCTTTAGTGGAAGGACTCAATTACAATTTGCTGAGTATCAGTCAGTTGTGCGACACTGGTTTCAAAATCAACTTTCAAGAAGGAACATGTTCAGGAACCAGTAAAGACTCCTCTCAATCTTTCACAGGTCGAAGACATGGGAATATCTACCTCTTGGATATCAAACCAAATGAAACTCAATGTCTAATCTCAATTCAAGAAGAAGCAAACTTATGGCACAGAAAACTTGGGCACATCAACATGAAGCAAATAGCCAAAATCTTAGCAAAGAAGCTTGTTCGTGGACTACCCAATCTGACATACCAAAAGACTGATCTATGCACACCATGTGTGTTGCGAAAACATGTAAGAAACTCATTCAAACCAATAAAGCCAGTATCCATTAATCGTGTACTGCAGCTCTTGCATATGGATCTTTTCGGACCAACCAGAACTCAGAGCATTGGAGGTAAGAAATACTGTTTAGTAATTGTGGATGATTATTCACGATTCACTTGGGTATATTTCCTAACAAGTAAATTTGAAACATTTTCTTATTTTATAAAGTTTGCTAAAAAGGTTCAAAATGAGAAAGGGTATGTTATTTCAAGTATACGGACATACCATAGAGGTGAATTTGAAAATCAAGACTTTATAAAATTCTGTGATGAATCTGGTTTTCAGCATGTGTTCTCTTCACCATATACTCCAGAGTAAAATGGAGTCGTGGAAAGAAAGAATAGGTTGCTTCAGAAAATGGCTAGAACCCTTTTAATTGAAAGTAACATCTCTTTTCGTTTTTGGGCTGAAGCAGTTTTTACAGCGTGTTATATTATTAATAGAGTCTTTTTAAAGCCTATTATGGAGAAAACTCCCTATGAGTTATTCAAAGGAAAGAAGCCAATTGTTGCGTATTTTCATATGTTTGGATGTAAATGTTTTATATTGAAAAATGTAAATGATCGAGTTGGTAAGTTTGGAGAAAAATCAGATGAATGTATTTTCCTTGGATATTCTATCACAAGCAAAGCTTACAGAGTTTACAACAAAAAGACTTAATTTGTGGAGGAATCAATGAATATCAAATTTCAAGACTTTATGCAAAATCAATCGATTCAGACTCATCTTGAAGAATCTGAAGCTGCTCCAGACTCTACAAAGTCTAAATCTCCAGAAGCAGCTCAAACTTCAGAAGACAAGTAACAAATGATCAACGAAGATTCAAATGAGGAAAAAGATCAACAGTCTGACAAATCAACCAGCAACTGGAAGCATAAGTCTAGTCATCCCAAGGATCTTATTATTGGTGATATTAATGAAGGAATTCGCACAAGATCCAAAAGGCGTGAAGAGTCTAGTGCCGTGGCTCTTATTTCTAAAATAGAACCCAAAAGCATAGAAGAAGCTTTAGCTGATGAAAGCTGGATTGAAGCTATGCAAGAAGAACTCAGGCAATTCAGCATCAATGATGTTTGGGAATTGACTCCTAAACCGAAAGGTAAATCCATTATTGGAGCTAAATGGGTTTTCAGGAACAAGATGAACGAGAAAGGAAAAGTCGTAAGAAACAAAGCAAGACTCGTGGCCAAGGGATATACGCAAGAAGAAGGGATAGACTATGATGAGACTTACGCACCAGTGGCAATGTTAGAAGCAATTAGATTATTACTTACTTTTGCTTGTCATAAGAATTTCAAGTTATTTCAAATGGACGTCAAAAGTACTTTCTTAAATGGATTCATCCAAGAGGAAGTCTATGTGAAACAACCACTCGGTTTTGAAGACCCAAGGAAACCAGACTCTATATTTAGATTGAAAAATGCTTTATATGGTTTAAAGCAAGCACCTCGAGCTTGGTACGACAGGTTAAGTAAGTTTTTAATTCAAAATGGCTTTGTCAAAGGTAAAGTAGATACTACATTGTTTATCAAGAAAGAAAGCAAAAGCTTTTTACTCGTTCAAATTTATGTTGATGATATTATTTTTGGATCTTCTAATGAAAATTTGTGCAAGAAATTCTCTAAGTCTATGCATGATGAATTTGAAATGAGCATGATGGGTGAACTAACCTTCTTTCTCGGGCTTCAAGCGAAACAACTGAAAGAGGGAATCTTTATTCATCAAGAAAAATATGCTAAAGAACTTGTCAAAAAGTTTGAACTGGAGAATTGCAAAAAGACTGATATACCAATGTCAAATTCTTTAAAGATGGACAAAGATGAAGGAGGAAAGAAAGTTGACCAGAAGCTATACAGGAGTATCATTGGTTCACTTCTTTATCTAACTGCTTCTAGACCTGATATTTTGTTTAGTGTTTGTATTTGTGCCAGATTTCAATCAGACCCTAAAGAATCTCATCTAAATGCTGCAAAGCATGTTATCAAATACATTGCCTCAACTTCAAATTTGGGTCTCTGGTATCCTAAGGAAGGAGACTTCACTCTTCTTGGATACTCAGACGCAAACCTAGCCGGATGTAGAGTTGATAGAAAGAGTACCTCGGGCAACTGTCAACTACTTGGAAACATGACAGTATCTTGATTTTCAAGGAAGCAAAGTACCGTAACTCTTTTTACGGTAGAAGCAGAGTATGTAGCTCTTGGAAGTTGTTGTTCACAAATTCTGTGGATAAAACAACAATTAAGAGACTTTGGAATTGAAGATTCATGCACTGAGATTAAATGTGACAACACTAGCGCAATCAATCTCACCCAGAATCCGATTCTTCATTCAAGAGCAAAACATATAGAGATTCAACATCATTTCATTAGAGATCATGTTCAAAATGGAGAAGTATCGATTTAGTTTATTAATTCAAAGAATCAACTGGCGGATATATTTACAAAGCCTTTGGAGAAAAATCAATTTGAAGTTATTCGTTCCAGACTCAATATCTTAAAGTCTAAGGAAGTTCAAACTCAGGACTGAAAGCCTAAAGACACTCAGACTCAGATGAACAAGATTTACGACTGTAAGTTACTTCTATTTTAGAAACTTATCTCTCGGATCAAATCTTGAAAATGTACGATCATCTATCCGAAATTGATTGACGCTATCTTCCCAGTTTTCGTGATTATTGCAATCCTTCCTTTTCGAAAAAGAAGTTATTTTTGAAACGACAGTTATCTAATTTTTGAAAAGGCAGTTATTTTTAAAAGGCATTTTTATATTTTCTTTTTACGACATTCCATATGCCTCGCTTCAACTGCCTTATATACTGTTGGTTCTTCTTTGTTTTACACACAAAAACCCTAAGAGAGCACAGATCTTCCACTTCTATCTTCTTCTCTTGTTTAATCTTCGAAAAATTTTCATCTTTCTTGGGAAACAAGCTTGGAATCTCTTAAAGACTGTGAAAGATGTCGTTTCAAAGAAAGTCTTCGAGGATCGCGAATAGGGGACCACAGCAAATGCGTGAGGGGCCTACGCACTTTGATCTCACCGAGGAAGAAGAATCTCCTAGACAGCAACAGAGCCCACAACATTCTCAGCTGCATCCATCTCCTCCATCTAGACCTCAAAGTGTTGCACATCGATAAGAGGAAGAAATCATCGAAGATGCAGAACCTCATTGGCAAATATCCCAAGCGATCCACGTGTTGGAGGGCTAAGTCAACCTGATGGAAATGATGATGATAGGATGTACAATCAGTTTAAACCTAGAATGGGTGTCGCGGCAAAAATCCGAAGCAAAAGGACGATTCATTTCGCTCGGAGGAACACAAGCAACTGTACTCTAAGTTGCTGAAGCGTGGTGTGATAAACCCTAGAAGTGTGGACTTTGATTTTCTTGACTCTCTGAATGTCAATCTGCAAGAAAAATTCAATCTTCTTCAACTCGAACGGTTTTGTTCTGAAACAACAGAGGCTCATGCTGAACTTACTGCTTACTTCTATTTGAATCTCAGTTTCTTGGATGCGAATAGATTCTCTTTCAGTGTTCAAGATCAGGATTATGTGGTTGACATGAATACATTGGCTGATGTGATTGGGGTTGAAAGAGGAAAATATCAACCTATCAGTGTGTCTATTGGTCGTGCGACGATAGAGCTTGTTCGGGATAGAACAACGGAATGAAAGATTTCCTATTCAAGGATGAATGCGTCCGACATTTTGCTTCAGAAGATAGTGATTAACTGTCTCATACCAAAATCAACTTCAAAGACCGATGTTTCAAACTCGGAGGCAAAGCTGATGTATGCCATTAATGCTGGCAAGAAGTTCTCTCTTCCACACACTATTATGTTTCACATGTACAGAACGATGGTGAAGGACAAGGGACAACTTCCTTATTCAACACTTGTCACCAAGTTATTTAGACATTTGAACATTCAGCCTCCTCGGATTCTTTGTGTTCGAACATGCGATCAAATGGTGGTGGGATTGAGAATGGTCTCTAAAATGCGTCTGAAGGAGCTTAACAAGGCTTTGGAGCAATTCAAGGAGAAAACCCCTGTGAAGACTCACCTAGTCTCTTTGGCTACAAAGCGGAAAGGGAAGGAGCCCATGGTTGCTCCATCCAAGAAAAGAAGAGGGCTCATCTTGGAGGATGAAGAGGATGAGGATGATATCACTATTTCTGCAATGGCATTGAAGAACTTGAGTCGTTCTGTTCCAGAGACAATGGAGAGACAGGAACAAGACAAGGACGAGATCAAACAGAGGACTGGAGAGAAAGAACCAGTGGAGAAAGAAGCAGAGGAGGAAAGGATTGAGGAAGAGGAAGAAGAGGGAAGAGGAGAACAAGAAGATGAAGAACATGAGGAGTACTTCTCACAGCCTGAAGGCATTAAAACAGGGGGAGATCCTGAGAAAAGGGGTACGTCCTCAATTGCTGCAACCAGTGAAGGAGTAAGTCGTTCTCCAGCAGATCCAGAGGACATCTATGCCTCTCAATATCCTGAGGAGGGACATGAGGTTTCATCGCCCAATCTGCGTGATCATGCTGACTTGCCATCTTTTGCCAATACACCATCTGATCGACCAGAAGCCAGTACTCGGCCTGACAATTCAGCAGACTTTCGCAGAGTGCTTGATGTTCTCTTGGAGATGCGAGGCCAAATTTATGCTCTGGGATGCGAAGTACAGAACTTGCAAAATGCAGGTCAAACCTCTTCAGTTTCTTTGCATGATCAACTCCATGCCCTTGCTCTTCAAGTTCAAGCAAATGCTAAGGGTGAAGATGTGGCTCAACTGAAGGAGGATTTGAAAAAGCTGGAAAGGATTGTCCAGTTAATAGGAGATTTCCAACTTGTTCGTGTTCCCAAGCAATCATAATTCCATTCTCTTTTCATCTCTACCTTTTTTTAATGCTGACAAAAAGGGGGAGAGATGTGGTGCAGATTTGACTTTGAACTTTGAACTCTTGACTAACTTGACTTTTGTGTTTGGTTGTTTGGATTTGGATTTGACCGTTTAAATGTTTGTTTATCTTAAGCACTATTTATATCTCATGGCTTTGCTCATTTACAAAACTAACCTACTTTCTGTGGATGCAGATTCTAATGTTATCTTTACTAAGCCATTTATCTTTTGTGAGATATCCATGTTTGCTTGAGTAATGTTATGCAGGTTAAAGTTATCCAAATCTGCAGGAAAATTTTGTCACCATAAAAAATGGGGAGATTGTTGGAGAAAACTTCTTTGAGTGTTTTGAAGTTGGCAAAACGTTTCCATCAGTCTAGCCTGAAGACTTACAGACTCTTCCATCAAAGTCTGAAGACCTCCGGACTGCAAGACTCAAGACTCAAAATCTATCCTCATTGACAGTTTCTAGACCGTTGAAGAAGGCTTATCCGAAACTGAGTGTTTCGTTGAGGATTTGATTCTATCGACTAAAGAAGATCTCTTAGCTGGATATAGCATGTCGGAATCCATTATTCAAATTAAGATTGATTTAGAGATTTTGGATCCGTTGATTGGCGAAGTATACTTGGAAAGTTCTACTTATGGAAACCTAGATCCTGATTGTATGGGCGAGCAGGATTGGTGGGCTATCGTCATGTTCCTTAAATAGCTCGAAATCTTCCTAATTGATTCTGTCCAACGGGTAGATTGGAAGGACTCATTTGGTAAGTGCCAACGGGTGTGATGGCATGAAGAAGTATATAAGGAAGACATTCTAGTTGTTTGAGTGTGTGCACGATAGAAGAATTCCAAAGTCTGAAGTTCCTTATTCTTAGTCAATTACATTGTTGAGTGAAATCTTGTACGCAAAAGAGAGTCTATATCTTTGAGAAACCTTGAGGAAGTGTAGCAGAGTCTCTACACTGTGGAATCAATGAAGAGCTTTACTGTAACAACTCTTTTGTTTCATAGTAAAATCCAGCCAGTGGGCTGTCAGTACGGAAGAGTGGACATAGGCTTGGATTAAGTTGAACCACTATAAACCTTGTGTTCTTATTATCTTCTCTACGCTCTTTTACTTTGATCGTAACTCGATTTGTTTACAAGAGTCTAATTTCTTTTTCATAATCTATTGCTGATTTAAGTTGCACACTTCACTCTGGGAAATTTGTTTTTACATCTATTCAGCCCCCTCTAGGTGCTCGTACTAGCTTTCACACCATATGGTTAAGAAGCTTATTTAGAGAGCTTAATGTGGATCATGGTGTGATTATTCCATTGCGATAGTTAAAGTGTTATACATTGTACTAAAAATCATATGTATCATGAGAGGACAAAGCACATTGATGTGCGATATCATTTTATTCGAGACATTCTTGCTGATGGTTTTATTAAGATCTCTGATATGTTAATGAAACCTTTGCCCATCACTAAATACAAGCATTACTTGAATTTGGTTAATATTTGCTACAACTGAATTTTACTCTAATGGGAGGAGAAGATTGTTTGTTGCTTATATAGAATTCAAGCCAAGCAATTGTAACTTGACTTATATGTCAAGCCAATGTGGAGATTGTTAGATATGTCTCAAGTTTGAGTCCGAAAAGGAAAGTTTTATAATTCAAGTAGGTTTCCTATTTTGGATAGATTTCCTAATTGAATGATTTTCCAAGTCGGAGAATGTTTCCTAAAAAGAGGTTTCCTACTTTGGATTTGATTTTTGTTTATATGAGACATAAAGAGTATGTTTTTCATAGTCACTTTTTGTAATCCTCGATCTCTATAGTGCATTTTGCTTCTCCTCTCCTTGTGGTTTTTCTTACAAGGGTTTCCATGTAAAATCTGGTGCTTTTTTTTTTTGCCTTCTTAATTTCAATTTCGTTATAGTTACAAAAAAGAAGTAGCCTTATGTTTAATCTTTGTGCGTAGCTATACCCATGATGATCATGCAGATAGTAATTGCTAATTGTGCACTCATCACTCCGATTATCAACTCAACAGGTCAATCAAGTTCGTCAAGATTCCAAATTAGATAGCACTTTAAAGAAGCGTGACCTTGTGTTTGAATCTCAAAAGAAGGCAATGTATTGTATATTACCCCCATCGATCGATCCCTTGTCCCTTGACTAATTATCTCATTGTGATGGAATGTGAAGATGGCTGTAATCTGTAATACAATGGGATTGGTCAGATGCAAGAATATTACCGAAGGCATGCATGGCTAAGTTATTGGGAGTAAAGATAAACAACATCTAAAAGTGCTGATTATATGGAAAAAGAAGAAGAAAAAGAAGTCCATCAACGGCAAATATACCAATATATTTGATAATTGTTGTCCAAATTCCTTGAAAATGATAAGGTAATGATAAGGTCTCTGGGGGCAAAAGATAAATTGAAATTAAAAGATGTTGAATCATGAGGGGACGGGGGAGGGCGGACTTTTTCCTTTATCATTGGCCGGAAATCTGGACCACGAGCCCAATTAATAATTTAAAATTAGATAAAAAATTCGAAAATTTGGTAATGAAGGATCGGGGGAATTTAATTGTTTATAATTAGGCTCTGGAGTCTAAGGAGGCAACTTTAGTGTTGTAGTTTATCAAAGTAGGAGTCATCAGATCAGGTACGGACCAGGAGTCCTCGATGTCATGCTCTCTCCCATTAAAATATTCACCGTGCAAACAGTTCCACGCTCACAAGTTAACGTGATGCGCTCGTTCGATATCTCGACCGCAGGATCGGACCTCTCCTCGACAGGTCAACCCTCGTCCCTCGGGATCCGACGGCCAGTAGCTTTCCTTCTGGAAGAGCGCGGACGGTGCACGAGACACCGGATTCTCGCAAGTTAGCTCAAAGCCGCGGGAACGGCTCGTCGTCTCATTTTGACCGACGACCAAAGCGCGCACACAAGCTCATCCGCATTCGTGTTCCTGCCCGGGATTGACCTCCTTCTTCTTCTTCAACCCTCTATATATAAAGCTCCTCCTGAGTGACCTACTCAAAATATCTGTCTCTTTCTCATCCTCTGTGTGCTCCGAGTTTTCTCATAAGCACACACACAGGAAAGAAAAGAAGTGTGCTCCTGCTTCACCATGTGCATATAGATTCATTCTTTGGTAGTTCAGTTCCTGTTCGAACTCTGGTCCAAGAACTTCTTTGGGGAGTGTTCGAGTTGGGTTTAGAGTGTGATCTGGAGAGACAGAAGGCGGGTTTCGCAATGGCAGTGGCATTGGCCGGGGATGACCTCATGCGGCAGATGAGTAGCCGCAGGAGCTGGCGGTCGGCCAGCGTGAGGGAGATGTTTAACACGCCGGACGTGTTCCAGCGGAGCGTCCGGCAGGGGGCGGATGACGAGGAGGAGCTCCGGTGGGCTGCCATCGAGCGGCTGCCGACCTACGACCGGCTGCGAAAGGGGATACTGACCCAGGTGCGGAGCAACGGCAGGGTGGTGCACGACGAGGTTGACGTGACGAACCTTGGGACGCAAGACAAGAAGGTCCTGATGGAGAGCATACTCAAGGTGGTGGAGGAGGACAACGAGAAGTTCCTGAGGAGGCTGCGGAACAGGACCGACATGGTCGGTATCGAGATCCCGAAGATCGAAGTGAGGTTCCAGAACCTGTGCATTGAAGGGGATGCTTATGTGGGGACAAGGGCACTCCCAACTCTGCTCAACGCTACCTTGAATGCTATTGAGGTTGGTTTTCATGAGAATTTTATTACTTTCTCTAATGTTTCTTTTTCACGTTCAATTAATCTTGAGTGTTGTTCAGTGAAGTATCAGTGGCAAACTCAACAGGGTTGTAGTTAGTCAGCCAAGATTGGGTAGGTGACTAGATCAGGAAGAGGTATTTGGTCACGTCTGGGTTTTAATTGTTTTACAGACTTTAGGAGAAAGAAATTTTTGCCAGTTTCTTATATGTGGCTGCGATGCTGCCTTTGACAATATTGAGTAGGCAGGTTCAGCGGGCATGAGATGGCGGAAGATATAACATTTGATTGCAAATATGCAGGCAAAAAGTGGACCTTTTAGTGAAATGGTGCGTCTTTGTTGCTTAGGTAATTAGAAAAAAAGGAAAGCTGATGTTATGGGAAGCTGAAAGAGGTAGAGAAGAGCTAACCCAACCTAAGAGCGGTTCAAATGTTGAAACACAGAGATTGATAAATCAATCACTTTGTTTCTTTTCATGTCTTCAGAGAAACGGCAGTGTCTGATTCATTCGACGAGGTGAATTTCACATTTTCTATGCATCCTCAATAACATTATTTATGACAACAGGGAGCTATTGGCATGATTGGACTCTCTCCATCGAAGAAGAGAGTGGTAAAGATACTTCAGGATGTAAGCGGCGTAATCAAACCATCAAGGTAAATTCATGGATCCTCAATTTGAGGATCCTAGTCTCACTTCTTACATAAACAAGTGCACTTTTTTACGTGCTTAATTTGGGAGCTTATAATCATGAAATTATTCATTTTCAGGTTGACCTTGCTTCTTGGACCTCCTGGCTCTGGAAAAACAACACTGCTACAAGCACTTGCCGGAAAGCCTGATGATGATCTCAGGGTTAGTGATGCATTTTGACCTATCTGTATGCCTTTACTTGCTTGCTCTCTTCAGGTTCTCTAGTTCTTAGCGTGAACTAATTCGTTCTATTACAACTATACAGATAACTGGAAAAATCACCTACTGCGGCCATGAATTCAATGAATTCGTTCCTCAAAGGACCTGCGCTTACATTAGCCAGCACGATCTTCACCATGGTGAGATGACGGTCCGTGAGACACTAGACTTTTCGGGCCGTTGCTTGGGAGTCGGAACTAGGTATGAGATGTTGGCAGAGCTGTCGAGAAGAGAGCGAGAGGCAGGGATCAAGCCGGACCCCGAAATTGATGCTTTCATGAAGGCCACTGCCATTACTGGCCAAGAAAACAGTTTGATGGCAGACTATGTCCTCAAGGTTGGTTTGCAGAATTTGTCCATTCAATCCTGCTTCAAATTTGACGTTTCACTGTATAAGCTTGTGAGGTAGGCTAAGTCTCTGATGTCTGTGGCAGATCCTCGGATTAGATATTTGCGCTGATATCATGGTTGGAGACGACATGAGGAGGGGTATCTCTGGTGGACAAAAAAAACGTGTCACCACTGGTGAGATGTTGGTCGGACCGGCAAAGGCGTTCTTCATGGACGAGATATCGACAGGGCTGGATAGTTCCACGACATTTCAGATCGTGAAGTTCATGAGGCAGATGGTCCATATCATGGATGTGACCATGGTCATCTCCCTCTTGCAGCCAGCTCCCGAGACTTACGAGCTCTTCGATGACATAATCTTACTCTCGGAGGGCCAGATCGTCTACCAAGGGTCACGAGAGAACGTTCTGGAGTTCTTTGAGTACGTGGGCTTCAAATGCCCGGAAAGAAAGGGGGTTGCTGACTTTCTGCAGGAAGTGACTTCCAAGAACGACCAAGAGCAATACTGGTACAGGAAGGACCAACCTTATAGATACATCTCGGTGCCTGAATTTGTGAGGGCTTTCAATAGCTTCCATGTCGGTCAGCGCCTTATCGAAGAGCTCAGAGTCCCTTATGACAAAAGCAGGGCACACCCTGCTGCTCTGGTGAAGGAAAAGTATGGAATTTCTAACTGGGAGCTCTTCAAAGCTTGCTTTGCCAGGGAATGGCTGCTGATGAAGCGCAGCTCTTTCGTGTATATCTTCAAGACCACTCAGATCACGATCATGGGCTTCATTGCATTCACCGTGTTCTTCAGAACAGAAATGAAGACCGGCACAATAGGAGACGGGGCAAAATTTTGGGGAGCTCTATTTTACAGTCTTCTGAATGTCATGTTTAATGGGATGAGTGAGCTCGCAATGACAGTGTTCAGGCTTCCGGTGTTCTTCAAGCAGAGAGATTTCTTGTTTTACCCTGCCTGGGCTTTGGCGTTGCCCATTTGGGTGCTCAGAATTCCCGTCTCGCTGGTTGAATCTGGAATTTGGATCATCCTCACTTACTACACCATTGGGTTCGCCCCATCTCCTGTTAGGTATGGCCACTTTTTCTGCCTTCTCATAAGTTGGCCCTTCCTGCTTTGATTTATAAGCTGCCAACACTAGTGCGACGAACATAATCTCTGGTAAGTCCTCTTGCTGACGAATCTCGGTGATTTTAATTGTGCAGGTTTTTCAAGCAATTCTTGGCTTTCTTTGGAGTGAATCAGATGGCTCTCTCTCTCTTCCGTTTCATAGCGGCTGTGGGAAGAACACAGGTCGTCGCCAACACACTCGGGACCTTCACATTGCTTCTGGTATTCATCCTTGGTGGTTTCATTGTCGCCAAAGGTTAGAAATGTTCACTTTTTGCGCTTGGCATTGTCATTCTAAACAATCACGGATAATGGCATTCGGATATTTCATATTTCACACCTATAGATTGCTTTTGGTGATAAGCTTCTAAAAATAAAATGTGCACAATGGTGGACAGATGACATTTCAAAAGGGATGATCTGGGGTTACTATGTTTCTCCCATGATGTATGGGCAAAATGCCATTGCGATCAATGAGTTCCTGTCCGATAGATGGAACAAGGTAAGTTATCTACAAGGCTTAGGATATGATGGAACTTCAAAAGTCTTCTTAAGATTTCAGGATACATCTAAACTAACTTCTTTTGATGTCACAGCCTACGGGGCTCGTCAGCTCCTCTGAACCCTCAGTTGGAAAATACCTTCTAGCACAGAGAGGCCTTTACAAGACCGAGAGCTGGTATTGGATCAGTATCATGGCACTTTTCGCGTTCTCTGTTGTTTTCAACATTCTCTTCACTGCTGCATTGACATTCTTAAATCGTAAGCACATGCTCTGGTCTGGTTTTCTTTTCTCCAAGTAAAGTGAAAAGTACGTACTGAATTATTGCTTTCCGACTGTATCTCAGCTCTTGGTGATAATAAAGCAATACTCGCGGATGATGATTCCAAGAAGAGGAGACAATCTAGATCAGAAGGTATGCAATTGTTGTAGTTAGAACTGTCGACTGGATTTATAGAAAAAGAGAAATCTGGGATGTGCTGCAAAAAGTATCATGTGTAGATGCTTATATAAGACTGGAATTTTATGGACAGGTACTCCCATGCAAGTAAGAAATGCCCGAGCAAACGACGGTATTGTCAGTGAAAGCACCCAGGCTAGGAGAGGAATGGTTCTGCCTTTCCAGCCCCTTTCACTTGCCTTCAACCATGTCAATTACTATGTGGATATGCCCACGGTAAGTCCATTCCTTCCTAACATAAGACTCCTCAAGTTCGGTGCAGCAATGAAATGACACGAGCATGGCCTAACATAACGACAGTTCTTTCGTAATTTCACATAAAAGTTCAGATAGAAACTGCTAACTTGTCAGAAAATGAAAGGCTGGGGAAGTTCTGGTCGTTAAAGTATTTGTTTGGGACATATTTCTCAGAATACAAACTGTAAAATACCTCCACCCAACGTAGATTCAGAAATAAATGTCTGTTTTGTTGTGCTTCAGGAAATGAAGACTCAAGGGGTTGAGGAAAGCCGACTACAACTCCTAAGAGATGTCAGTGGAGCTTTCAGGCCGGGCGTTTTGACTGCATTGGTTGGAGTCAGTGGAGCCGGAAAGACGACACTGATGGATGTGTTAGCAGGAAGAAAAACTGGCGGATACATTGAGGGAAGCATAACTGTTTCCGGTTATCCCAAGAACCAAGCGACTTTTGCTCGAGTGAGCGGTTACTGTGAGCAGAATGACATTCACTCGCCATACGTCACCGTTTACGAGTCTCTCATATACTCAGCTTGGCTTCGTCTCGCTAAGGACGTAAATAAGGAAACCAGGAAGGCACGTAGCTAAGATACTATCTTCTTCATTCATTTCTCCTTCAAGCGAGTAAATGGACCTGGTGGAAATTAGGACTCAACGTGAGTTTTCTTGGTTTTGCAGATGTTTGTTGAGCAAGTCATGGATCTAGTTGAGCTTCATCCCTTGAGGAATGCTCTAGTTGGGCTTCCAGGAGTTGACGGACTCTCGACCGAGCAGAGGAAGAGGCTCACGATAGCCGTCGAGTTAGTTGCTAATCCCTCGATTATTTTCATGGATGAGCCCACGTCAGGTCTCGATGCCAGAGCAGCTGCAATCGTCATGCGTACTGTGAGAAACACCGTGGATACTGGGCGTACTGTTGTGTGTACAATTCACCAACCGAGTATAGACATCTTTGAGGCTTTTGATGAGGTACGGTTTGGATAATTTAACTCCGTGTTCTTTTCATTTATTTTCATGATTATCTCTTCTAGATATCCCTGAGCTGAGGATGTGTGCTCTCCTTGCAGCTTCTCCTGATGAAAAGAGGAGGGCAAGTCATCTATGTAGGGCCTCTGGGTGAACGGTCTCACAAGCTCGTCGAATATTTCGAGGTGCTTGTCTTATAACTTCAATTAAAAAAACCCGTATGACTGAAAAATCCATGACTACACCTACCGATGAGGCTATGTGGTTTGACTGATAGAGTTTAATGTCCGAAAACCAATTGCAGGCTGTTCCCGGTGTCCCCAAGATCAAAGAAGGCTACAATCCTGCAACATGGATGTTGGATGTCAGTGCTACTTCAGTCGAAGCTCAACTGGACGTTGACTTTGCAGAAATCTATGCCAATTCCGACCTCTATAGGTGAGAGACGCGCACTCTTTGTAATTTCTTCGAATTCCAAATCATGAATGTGCACTGAACTGGGCGCCTCATTCCCCCGTTTTTGTTTTTTTTCTCCCTTTTCAGGAGAAACCAGGAGCTCATCAAAGGGCTGAATTCTCCACAGCCCGGTTCAAAAGACCTTTACTTCCCCACCCAATACTCCCAGGGCTTCCTGACTCAATGCCATGCTTGCTTCTGCAAACAGAACTGGTCCTACTGGAGGAATTCCCGATTTAACGCCATTCGGTTCTTCATGACGGTTGTCATTGGTCTTATGTTTGGCCTCATTTTCTGGAACAAAGGAGACAAAATGTAAGCACAAATTATTGCGTTTGAAAGATCATTCTCTTTTTGCGAAGGTCAAGCCGCTGCTATTACCTTAAACTGTTTGCTCACATGATGTTTCTGTTCCTTTTATCCTGATAGATATAAACAACAAGATTTGATCAATCTACTCGGTGCCACCTATGCTGCTGTTCTCTTCCTTGGAGCCACTAATGCTTCAGCAGTCCAATCTGTTGTGGCAATCGAAAGAACCGTCTTCTACCGTGAACGAGCAGCTGGGATGTACTCGGAGTTGCCTTATGCATTTGCTCAGGTATTATTCTCTCTGTCCATTTCCAATAATTAGAATCTCATTCATTTCATTAGAATTGTATTTTCTTGTTCTGTCGTTGATTGGTGTGCTTTGTGTATCAGGTGGCTATCGAAACAATCTATGTGGCGATTCAGACAGTTATTTATTCCCTCATTCTCTACTCGATGATTGGTTTCGAGTGGAAGCTTGGGAAGGTCTTGTACTTCTACTATTTCATATTCATGTGCTATACCTACTTCTCGATGTACGGCATGATGGTTGTCGCGCTCACTCCCGGCCATCAGATCGCTGCCATCACAATGTCGTTCTTCCTCAACTTCTGGAACTTGTTTTCGGGCTTCCTCATTCCCCGACCTGTGAGTTACCTTACCTCGGTCCTAATTCTAGTCTTCTTTCATTTCTCATTGAGAGCATCATCCTCTTTTGTAAATATGTCATATTAATGCTAATAATGCCCTATTATTGCAGCTGATCCCTGTGTGGTGGAGATGGTACTACTGGTGCTCGCCCGTCGCTTGGACCATCTATGGCATTTTCACATCCCAAGTTGGCGACAAGAAGGATGGTATAGAAATAGATGGAGGGCTTAAACCGCCAATAGATGAATTCCTGAAGTCAAGCCTGGGATTCGATTACGACTTCCTCGTGCCCGTGGCTTTGGCCCATATTGGTTGGGTCTTGGTCTTTTTCTTCGTCTTCGCCTACGGCATCAAGTTCCTCAACTTCCAGAGGAGATGAGAAACTACATCTTGTTTCAAAGAAGTAAAGTTTTTGAGCTTTTTACTAGTAGGACTGCTGACTGTATAGCAATATGGTCATATACATATGGAGATGAGCAGAAAACTGTTCCTCCTCTCTTTCTTCCCAGCACAATTCTTTTTTCCTCTGTAATTTTGCTTGGCTTGAATCCCCATTTTTTGTTTCTGTAATATTGTGGTAATGTATAGCTGTTTTTGCCTTGGAGATATGTTGTTGTACCATTATATAAGAGATGATGGAAAGTAATATCCTTTTACTTCATAACTACATTTCTGCTACTCTTATCTCTTTTTCCACTTTGATATTTTCGAAATCGTGGAACACTTCTGAAAGATTGAATCCTTTTAATCCAAGAAAACATTACGCAAGAACAACAACACCAGTTCTTACTCACGAAAACTAATCACCACTTTTTACACCAGCCAAACAAGATTAAAAGAAGGATTAAAATCTTTTAATGAAGGATAAACACAAGATTCTTCTCCAGACCCTCCGACTCCATTCCTTTTCATTTTATCAGAACATCGTCAAATGGTCCATTTCCAGCGAGCCGAGCCTCGATGCCACGGACTCTTTCGTTTTTGCAGGCCAATGTACACTCTCCTTGCAAAATGAGAAACAAATCGAGTGCTTGGAACACTGTGGTACACTGTTTTGGGTAGGGGTGAGCATTGGTTCACAGTCAACCCTCGACCGACCCTGAATTGGTCCAATGTGATCGGTCCTAGTCCAGTTCCTTAGGGGACTGGGTTGGTCCTTGGTCTTAGGACCTTTGAATCCTGTAATGTGTGAATTAGTCCTCAGTCCTATAAGTTTAGGGTTGGTCTAGCCCGGACCAACCCTGTACGTAATATTATATATATATATATATATATATATATATATATTACATCTAATATGTTATATAATATATGTTTTTGTCTACTCTAAATTCTAGCGGTTCCTTATCTATTCTCTTTGCAGTTCAATTTGTCACGTAAATTAGAAAGTAGAAACCCAGATCGAATTTAACCAAAAAAATAAAAAAACCCTCTTCATTTGCCTCGGCCTTGCTCACCCGCCTTGGCCTCACTCGCCTTGTTGTTCACCTCTGTTCACTTACCTCGCTACTCGTCTCTATTCTCTCGCATCGCATCTTCGTTTTTATGGTTTGTTACTTTTAGTAAGTGTAAGTTACTGTTGTTATCTTATCTTATATTTATATTTGATATGTATTGGTGTTCATAATTTGGTTGCCCAATATTGCATTGTTGATGAGTATGTAATTTGAAATAATACGTTTGTCCTTTTAAGGAATATAAAAAGGGAAACAAAAAAAATGAACGGTTGGTCTTGGGTTGACCTTAGAACTAGACTGACCCCATAGAATTGATTTGGTCTTGTGACAGCTTGAATGTTCAAATTTCGTTTTCGATTAAATAATTCGGGTTTTTCATTGACTCGCCGATAGTGCTATTCTCTGAATTGATCACTCACGAGATAACTAGACTATCGGAGAAAGCCATTAAGGGATTTTAACGCAATGGACTTGAGAATTTGACTAGAAATCAACTGCTCGATCATGTTGATCTGTAAGGGTCATTATGGCACCGTCAAAAATCGATTAGAGACCGGAAATAGGTCGATTCGATAGAGGTATGTGATTAGTGTGTGGGTGATTCAACCTAATTGCAAAATTATTGTTAAACGGCACTAGACCAATTTTTCTGTCATTTCTATAAACTGTGTCCGAATTTGAAACCTCAAGATTTTTACGACAATCGAGAGTTACCAATGTGTCGAAGATGTACATTGTGACTCGAGATAAATCGATTATGGGTCAATTGTACTAAAAATTTCCAAAAGTTACCTGGTAGGTTATATCACCCTAAAATCGCGTCAGATTGAAATTAACCACGAATTTGAACCCGATTTCAAAAATTGAAAGTTCTATTGTGTCACAATTCATTTTAGGAACGTCGACTCATCCTCCGAAGAATTTTCGGAGATTCCGAGATTTTTATGGAAAATTGATTTGGACGTTGCAGAAAAATAACGGAAATTCGGATTGGTCAAATTGGATGGATTTTTGGCCTCCTTACCAAGCCTTTTGAGTGTTGGGAACTTATAGAAAGTTTGTGAGATTTTTCTTCGGCAAATTTGGACGTCGATTTGAAGAATTGAGTGAGGAAATTGAAGTTAATTTGGTGAAATTCGGAACCTAGGATGAGGGGTGCAACATTTGCACTCAAATTGGATTATTGTGGTATTAATTTTCAAGAAAGTAATTGGGGGAAACAAGTAGATAATCTTGAATACTTTTGTGAACAAAACCATGATGGAATAAGATATTTTAACCTTGACTTTATACACTCTCATTTTCAGTCTTATCGGGCAAGCTTCGCAGCCGACCTCCCCCCTTCGCGCATCTGCTTCAGCTTTCCTTTATTTTTCTTCAACCGAAGCCACCGATCCCATTAAGTCTTTACTTTTTTTTTCATTTGTTCCTCTTCGAAATTGCTGCCTCTTTCTTTTATTTTGTATCTTGAAGCCCCACCGATTCTACAAGCTCTCGCCCGCATCATCATCATCATCCCATCTACCCCACTCCACCGACGACTCCTCATTTTGGCCACGTTTTCTCTCAGTCAACCCTACATCTCCACAGTCGGTTTGTTGACCCCATTTTCCCACACGTCCAGCAACAATCGGGCTCATCCCATCGAAGACCAAAGCCCACGTTCTTCATCTTCACTTGGTTCCAGCGTCCACCGAAGCTGCTGCCAGCTCACGCCCTCCATCAGCTCGTGTCTTCATCGGTCAACTCCAGCAACGCCCATCTTCTGCCACGATCGAGCCAGCACATTTTCCTTTTTCTTCGCGCCCTTCATCCACCGGTTATTCTCCACTTTCAACCCACACGAATCCAGCGTTTTGGGCCCGGTTCAGCAGCTCCTTCGGGCTTTCTTGTTCAGCCCACACAAATTGGACCGGCCCATCTTCAGCAACCCAAGCCAGAATCAGCCCTGTTTTGAAGCCCAAGCAAGATTAGCCCAGTCTTGAAGCCTGCGAAGCAGCCCAAGCCCATGAAGTAAGCCCAGCCTAACTCAATAACAAATCTCAATTTGGGCTGAGATTTGTTGGGCCAATTTTAGGCCCGGTCCAAGCCCATTGACGTCGCCGCAAACCCGAGTTTCAGCCGTTGTCACGTCGTTGTCGCGATGAACTGGTTTCCGCAATAAACCGATGAGTTTATGCACTAAACTCTTCTTAGTAGACTAATGACGTTTAATGGGTGTTTAGTTTGATTTAATTAGGAATTAGGTGATTAGTTAGATTAGATTAGAGATTTAATTAGTTAACTATGCATGTGAAGTGGTTAGAATAGCTTAATTAGGGATTAGATAAGCTGTATTATTTATCTAAACAGGTTCGGAAATTTTCCCGGCCCGTTTAGGCGGTTAATTTAGTGATTTTGGCCTAGGTTAGTATTTTTAGTATTTAAATTGAATTATTTAGTTAATTGTAGAAATTAATTAATTATTAAATATTTTTCTGGAAATTAGACTGGGATAGTTGGGGCGCGCATTGACAACCATTCGTTATAGAAATAGTTTCCTGAAGAAATAGATTTTTCTATTTCTATTTCTGTAAGAGTTTTTAAGAAAAATAACCGTTTGATAACAACACAAAATTTCTACTACTAAAAATAGAAATTCGTTTGATAACGACACAAAATTTCTTCCTTTCGGACGAGGCGGCGGCGACGATTGACGACTTTTAATATAAAAAATAAAATAAAAATGATTTAGTAACAAAAAAAATAAAGAATAAAATAAAATAAAATAAATCATAAAAAATAAAATAAAAATATCATTTTATTTTAAAATAAAAATATCCTTAAAAATAAATTTATTTTATTTATTCTATTTTACTTTATTTTATGAATAAATTTATTTTAAAATGAATAAAAATAAAAAATAAAAATAAATTTATTTGGCAAAACACTCAAGGCAAATAAAAATAAATTATTTTTATTTATCATAAATAAATTATTTTAAATAAATTAAATAAATTATTTTTATTTATCATAAATAAATTATTTTAAATAAATTAAATAAATTTATTTTTAATAAACTAAAAATAAAATGATAAATAAAAATAATTTATTTATTTATAATAAATTTATAATAAATTTATTTTTATTTTTAAATGAATAAAATGAATATATTTATTTTTATTTTTAATAAAATGAGGAGATGCGGATGAGGAGGAGGAGGCAGAGACGTAGAGGTGATGAGGGAGGACTCACCGAAATTAGGGTTTAGTGGGAGAAATTATTTCGATTTTTTCTTCTAGAAATCAAGTAGAAAATTTCTATTTCGATTTCTATGCCAAATTAATTTACGGAATGAAATCTATTCCGAAATAAAAAGCGAGTAGGTTTATCAAACAGGTTTCATTCCGAAACAAGTACGGAATAGAAAAATTATTTCGAAACAGAAATTTTGGTTATCATGCACCCCTTGGTGATTGGAATTTTGTTTTGATTGTAATTGTGTGGTTAGTTTTTGCAATTTGGTGTTAAATTGTGCAAATTGAGTGCTGATTGGAATTTTGAGTATTTAATTCCAAGATTTGTGAATTTCGTTATTTATTCAGAAAATTTCAGGTGTCGGATTTTGACACAAAAATGGTTTTATATACTATATAAAACAGTGAGATTTTAAATTGGAAGATATCAATTCTTTTCCGGTTCGAGTTGACTGTGTACTCACACACGACTATTTTACCATGTATTTCTAATACGAAGAAAAATGTCATGTTCATAATTTTAATTGAGGCATTTGAGTGTAATGCACGGTGCCCTAGGCCATAATTGAATGATCGTGTGTTGGTTAAGAGAAATCGTCCTGGGCTGTTAAGCTGGACGTTACCCCTGTATGGGACGTCTCTAGACAACAAGATGCCGGTCGCAGTAGATTCTGGACCTATGCTCCTTCAGGAAAGTTGTCTAGGAAAGATGTTGTTGTGCTCAATGGTGTGAGACGATGCTTGACAATGCCAGATGATTGCCGAACAGAAAGTAGGCCGTACTATATGTTGAGAGCAAAACTAGGAACGCATGATTAATGGAGTTAAATGCGTCAGATTATGGGACAAAATTGTGCGACACGGTATGAGACGTGTTATAATGATTTGACCCTATAATCAAGACCCTTGTGTTGATTTGAGAATTGAGTGTGGCGTTCCAATTGTTGAAGCTTAATTGTTGCTCATAACTGTTTGGTTATATGTGATATAAACTGTACTGACCTGCAGAGTGGATTTGAGGCGAGATAAGACCATATGATTGTGTGATTGAGTGGTTAGGACGCCTTTGGGTGTATTTCCCTCCTAATCGGGGTTTAGAGCGTGAACTCGCTGAGATTTATTTCTCACTCCGTTGTGGGTTAAATTTTTAGGGTCGTCAAGTGGAGAACTTGGAGCTGAGAGGAGGTGATCTGAAGTGTAGATCATTAGGACCACTTCTTTTTGGAAAGCCAATCTTTGTAGTCTTTTGGTTATAGACCTTGTACATGACTCGGTGTATATATAAAAGTGTGTTTTGTTTGTGAAATTGTTTATCTTGCTTTTCTATTCCAAAATGGTTACTGTCAGGGGATTTATTTTCGCTTCCGCATGTGCAATAAAAAGAAAGGGTTGGCGACTTGTTCTGGTAAATCGCAAATTTGTATCGACTAGAGAGGGATGGGCACGTGCTCGAGGATTGGGGCGTGACAGGTCTTCTGTCCCAAAAATTGGGGATTAACACTATGTAGGTTGGTCCCTAGATTAGGTGCTAGATTGACTCAATTTGGACTATGCTCACACCTAATTTCGGGACATTCCTAAGAAGAAAAACTGGTTGCAAGTCCACCAGGACCATAAGGAAAAAGCTGTCGATGGGTTCCAGTCCCTTGTCAGAATCTTTATAGAACTTCGTAGAAAATCAACTACATCATATACAAAGTGGATTTGAATCAATCGATGATCCGGGTCTACAATATGTTTGTCACCCCCTTAAACTCAAATCGTTTGTGGAGATGTCCATTTGAATGTCTCTTTGAGGTCGAAAACATTATTAAGTTCACAGTAGATAAAGACTAGAAAGGTTGAAACTTGTCTCCTTAACAAGGAGAGTCGGTTCTTATATAGTATGTAGCTGGTTAGCTTACATCTATGTATTCAACTCGTCTTGAATTTCTTCACAGCTTTCTTGTTTTTTTGTTTTGACCATGAAAATCGAAGAGTTTGGAAAAAAAATCGAGAACTAGATCATTAAGTAGATTGAGCATCCATTATGCATGCTTTAGACACAAAAACATAACTCATTACACCAAATTTCATGGTATAACAAACTTATAAGCAGAGAATAAGTTATTTACACTTCAACATAACTATATTTATAGAAGAAATATTTATTTCACATCAATATTAAAGCAAATGTTAATGGTACATCCCATTGATCAATCTGTTCAAAAGCACATGTCAATGGTTTATTTCATTGGCCAATCTCGTGCTTAGATATTTGACCATGATCATACATAACGCATAATAACAAGACAACCAAGCTCCCCTTGGCAAGGTCTCCATCTATATTACCAATGGCTAACTCATAAGGATTTTTTAAACTAGTATGTTTACTCACAAGTCCTTTAATGGGCTTACAGTAATACTAAGCATCAATGCCAATCCACAACATTCTTGCAAATCCTTATATCCAAATGCATAATTGATATTAATCTTTTGCAGTTCAACTCATCCACTAGAATACCTTTTGCAAATTTATTTCATAAACACTTTTCAAACCATTTCAAATAACAAATAAGATAGCAAATGCTTGATTCGAAATTATGCATCAAATATGCCATAAAAATCACTTTTGCCTTTTGCACATAATGTCTCTCACTTTTCATTTTCAAAGTACGAGTTTATAAACTTAAAAAAGAGATAGCACCACTCACCTAGGAATGCCTGAATCAAACAATGCATAACTAAACGAGTTGACAATCTCATAATCCTAGCAATTAAATGAGAATTGATGTCAAAGACAAATAAAACTCTACCTCAACTATGTGGCTAAACTAACCTAAATGCAACGCAGAACTCGCGTGTG
Organism: Eucalyptus virginea; assembly: GCA_014182375.1. Taxonomy (NCBI): domain Eukaryota; kingdom Viridiplantae; phylum Streptophyta; class Magnoliopsida; order Myrtales; family Myrtaceae; genus Eucalyptus; species Eucalyptus virginea. Next base: position 10,902,887 of record CM024523.1, on the reverse strand, counting down.
AAATTCTAAATTTTCGCTCCAACTAAACAATGACTTGTCAAATCCCATGTTTCCACAATATCATTATCCGTCATTTCCATGAAATCCCAAAACTCAACTCAAAAATTGGATTTTGCAGCTCAAGTTTCACTAATCTTTGAATTTAAGCTCTAATTCTAAAAACTTCTCAAATTGGGTGAAAGAAGGTTGCAAGCATTTACCGAGCATTACAAGTGGAGTTGAATCGGCTTGGTAAGATCCCGTGGCGTGTGCACTCTCGCTCTCTTCCCCCTCTCTTCTTTCTTTCTTTCCTCCTCTCCCTTTTTTATTTTCTTTCTCGTGAGCTCTCGTTCTCCTTTTTAAACTGAGTCGAGCCTCCACTTTCTACTTTCTTTGACTTTTCAACCTTTTTTTTTTTTCCTGCGCGTCCAACCATCCGCATGTTGCACTGACAAGCTCGGCGAGGTAGTCCACGAACCTGCCATTGATTTCTCTGCATGTCCTGACCAGCATTGCGCTCTCAGACCTCTTGATGCTCTCTAAAACCTGGTCCATGTCTCGTGTCATCGCGCATGAATTGCATGATTGTTGACACCTAAATTTTAACTATTTTTATTTTATTAGGGTAACAATAATATTTCACTTATCTTTTAAAAAAGTTGTTAAAAAATATATATATTTTGTTATGGAAGGAGATTTTGAAAGATTTTAGAGTTTAAAGATAATCTTCAATGGTTGAGTGAGTTAGCTTGGAAAATTTTAACGAGATGATTTTAGATTTTGGAGCCACTTTGGTTGAGCACATCTCGTCTTTTCGAAGGGTGATCTTCAGCGATTGGGTTGTTATACAAATCTCGAGGAGGCAGAACAAACTGGGTTTTTTTTTTCTATAAATAAAGAGCGAAGGCTTCGAAAACGGTGGTGGCTTTTCGAGGGTTCTTTTCTCGGAGGAAGGAAAAAGATCGAAAGAGAGAGAGAAAGAGAAAAAAGCTTATGCAGAAAGTACATGAAAAAGAGAGTGAAAGCGACGTGAGAGAGAGGGAGAAAGAGAAAAGACAAAAAGGAAAAGAAAAAAAGGGGTCTTCTTCTCCTTCTTCATGTAGCGCCCCGCCGCCCCTTTGCAACGCTCGTCCGCGAGCCCCCTGCGCCCAAAGCCGCCGCTCCACCACCTGCCGGTCATCATCTCCACGCCGTTGCAGCTAAGCCCGACGCCCCAGCTCGCTTGAGTCGGTCCCGCACCAGCAACCGAACGCTGCTCCCCGGCCTCGCCCGAATCGCGATACCTGCTGCTCGGAGCCAAAGACTACGATCCACCTGCTGTTTGAAGCCGAAGACCCGCCCGTCGCCCAGCATCTAAAGTCCGAGCCCTCGCCTCGCCCCGGTTGATCCCGAGCTCACTCGACACCTCTGCTGTCCATACCGATGCGTACACACCCCTGCAGCCGTCTGGGTTCTACTCGCCGGTCCGAGATCTGCCGATCGATCACCGGCCGCCGCACTAGATCTGCCTCGCTCCGAAGCCCACCACACCTCCGCACGAGCACCACCGCGATCTGCGGACCCAACGCCAGCAGTCCGACAACCGGGTCTCGGGACGCCGGCACTCGCTGCGCCTCGGCGGCGCGACTCCGCCCGCAAAGAACCGACGCCGCCGCGTTTCTACACCCGCGAGCTCGCCCGACGCCCCTTGCTCACCACCACCGCTGCGACCCGCGACCATGTTGCTCGCCGATCTCCCCGTTCTCGCCGTGCTCGACGCCGAGGCCCCGAAGACAGCGAGTCCCGATCTGTACGCGACCCACCCTCGCAAATCGCCCTCCGTCGGTCTCTGCCTCGACATCCGACCCTGCTCTGCGCACCAGCACCTGCGAGCATCGCTGTGCAGCAACCTGCGACCCGCAACGCCCGCGAGCCCTCTCGTTGCTCAACCCGACGCCCGTGCTGCACCTCCCGCGCCACCTTGCCGTCGCCGACCTGCGCAGCACCCGACGCCGGCCACCGTCCATCCGGCGCCCATCAACGCTGCAGCAAGCCCCTCTTTCTTTAGGTGGTTTAGCTTTTTCTTTTATTTATTTTGTTCTATTTTATCTCATTTTAGTTCATCTATTTAAGTTGTAATATTTGATGTTAATATTTGTGAATTTAGTATGCATTATCGGTAGGGATTTTGTCCGAAATTAATATAATTATTAATTTGATCCGAGAGACATCGGATCATTTTTCTAATTATTTTTAATTTTTGGGCTTTTTGGTAGAATCTCAATTGTTAAATCATAATAATTATTTAATTTGGTCCGTAAGACTTCGGACTAGATTTTTTAATTATTTTGAGTTGTTGTGATGATTAGGGTTAGAATAATTGTTAATTTAACCTGTGAGACGACATGTTATATTTTCAATTATTTTGATCCTTTATTTACTGATTATATTAATTGTTTAGATTTAACCCTAATTTAACAATTATTCAACCTAAAAAAAAACTAAAAAGAAACTAAAAAATCAAAAATCAAAATATTCAAAAAAATTGCATAAGAATATAGGACATTAGGGTTTAATATAATAGACACGTAGGTTTAATTAATCAAATTTTTAGGATTATATTTCTAGGATTGCATTTTTAGATAATATTTTTAGGACTGCATTTTTAGATATTTTAAAAGAAATAAGTTAGGATTAGACTTAAATAGCCTTTTTAGAGTCTTAGATATAATTGGCACATTTTCATATTCTCATCCTCTTTTTAAAATAAAAAAAATAAAAATAGTTTTCTAAGACAGAATAGGGTTTAAGTCAAATTAATCCCAAAAATGGATTAGAAAATTACTTTAGATAGCTCAATTAGGGTTTTTATTAGTTTTGAATTTCAATAAAAAAATACAAAAATACAAAAATCTAGGTGCATGTTAATTAGTTCACATAATATGATCATTTAATTAGAATTTATTAGTAAAGTTAGGTCATAAGGTGCATAATAACTAGTTTGCATAATAAACCCATTTAATTAGAATTTCCACATTAATAAGATTAAGTCATTTAGTGTTAAAATGCATTTTATAAAAGAATTCTAATTTTTAAGAAAATCCCAAAAAAAATGATTGCTTGCTTTGTGTGATGCAATTTATTATTTTTTATTTGAATGTTTTAATAATGGATGAGCACCCGTGTGGTCACCATTGGCATGATAGTAATTTAGGTTAAAATAAATCAGCTGCCTGCAAAAAAAAAAGTATTTTAAAAAATTAAAAAGAAATGGTACCGAAAGGGCATTAGAAAATTCTAGTGTAACCAAGTCCCCGTACCCTTAGTCTCTGGTTTGTAGGAGTAAAATAAATCTCCATTTATTTTACTTAGGTGTCTAATCGACCTACCATAAACCGATTAGTGGCGATTCCTAGTTAATAATCTTGCATGTTTAAAAATTTAGACTTAAGTCGCGATTTGGTATGGGCTTGGGAGAGCTTGAGATAAGTGTAAAAACTTAGCAGTCCATTAACCTAGTTTTAGGTGGTGCACCCGAAAAATTGGGTCCCGACAGCTTGGCGACTCCACTGGGGACTTGTGTTAAAACACTTAGTGGACTTAGGCCAATTTTTCTTTTTATTTTAAAAAAATATTTTTGTTTGGCAGCGAGGATCCCAGGTACGTCCCTAACATTCCTAAGGTGTTAAATGTCTTTGTAGATGGGAGGTATAAGGGGAGTCGTCTTTGCTAACCCTTGTCTTGCAGGTTGGAGTAGGAATGAATATTTGAATTGAAACTATAGAAGTGTTGTTTGTATTTAAACTGTTGTGTATGTTTTATTACTTTTAGCACTACACTATTGCACACACAACCTGCGGTCGGACCTGGGCTGTGATAGGATTTCTAGGATGGTGTTGAGAAGGATACTTCCCCTAAAGCGAGACTACTATGTAGAGGTTGATCTTCTCTTCCCCGAAATTTCTTTCATGGTGTCGAATGTGTTTGTCCATATCCGTGAGATTGCGTGATTATTGGGTATTCCATTCGACTGAGCCGGAGTTAGGGGGACCTGACACGTTAATGCGAGACTGCAACGGTCAGATCATCCTCTTAGCTCCACCTTGTTAAGCCATTTAGATAGAAATCGAGCCTCACTTTTCATGCGTATGTCTATGTGATTGTTATCCATTTCAAGTGAAAGTAAGTTGTTTAAATTCTTTGCAATTTATTTACTTTATTGTAATTTTGTCGGTCCATGACAATTAGGTTTCGTCATCGGTCTTGTTTTATATGCAATGGGGAAAACCGACGTACAATTCATTTCCACTCCCAAAAAAGAGCTCAAGAGGTGGTTGGACCAATTAGATCAAGATGGTCAGAGATATGTGAAAGCCAGGATCGCCCGACTTCTCCCGTTGTTAGAGATCAACATCCATTCTAGTGTTATACAGGCGTTGCCTCATTTCTGGTATCCACAGACTTCCACATTTGTGTTTGGTGAGTTCGAATTGACTTCAACGCTTGAAGAATATAGTGTTGCCATTGGAATGCCCCTGGAAAAGGAACTTGTTAGGCCGCCTATTGGTATAGATTCTACCTCTGAATTATCTCAATTTTTAAAAATCGAAGCCGAAAGAGTAAGGAAAGTTGTCAAAGCCAACTGTTTTGCATGTCCATTTTCATTCTTAGAAAAATGTTTTGCAGACCAACCAATGATTTCAAAAGCCAGGATTTTCATGTTAGCATTTTTGGGCTAATCGTTTTCCTTATCGAAAAAATGCCATTAATCCTGCAATTTCATGGGTGGTTAATCGGGTTTGCGACGGGCTAAATTATGTGAATATGATTTTAGCTGAAACATTTTTGTCATTAACCCGTTTCAAACAAAATGAGGAAAGGACAATGCGTGCTCTCCCTGAACTTTTGCAAATATGGTTTTTCTCCCACATAAGAGGATTTGGGCATCTTATAAAACAATTCAGGATAGATGATTCTCGGCATCGCATACAAAAATTTGCGGTTCTAGAACGTTTTTCCCCACATAAGCAGTATGCCCGTTGGATTAATTTTTTGAAAGACCCTAATCCTAAGGCATTCTTATGGCATACTAAATGGCTCCACATTGAGGAGGCTCGTTTTCTCACAAACATGATGGACCAATCCCCTTCTTTGGGCCTTTCCGGTGCCACTTCCTATTATCCACATAGAGTGGCCCGTCAGTACAAAGCTCTTCAAGAAATTCCCCCACCTCTCAAGACAGATTTGTTCCAAGTTCGTTTCACTCGAAAGGATTACGACTACTTCAACGAGATCCAGGTGATCATTACTACGTGGAGCGAATGTCATCAAGAGAAGATTTTGGTGCCCATGAGACTGAAGGGCGAGGAGGAGATTCACCATGCATCGGCATTTTACATCCAACAACATCGGATTCCTGCCGCCTTGCGTCCAGTAGTCCCTGATGTGACCGAGAAGCCAACCCAACGAGCACAAATTGAGCATCTTAAGCGGAAAGTGGAAATGATTGAAGCAGAAAATAAGAAGCTTCGCAAGGCGTTGAAATCCCGAAAGCATATAAAATGAGACGTCTTGAATTTTGATTCAATGTTTAGGAACTTTGATTTCTAGTTCAATGTTTTCAATTTTTAGATTCAATGTTTAGGGATTTTGGATTTCAATTCTTAGTTCGTTGTTAGGAAACTTGGTTAAAATTTCAAATAAAATCAGGCGATTAGACCATTGTCATGGGCCATTTTTCCTATCTTGTCATTGGTTCTTACATTACTTTTATCCATTTAGGTGATAACGGATCCTCCACGTTCGCCTATTATTACACGATCAAGGGCTAAAATGGCTGACCAAAATGAGATGCGAGATCGTATGTCTGTCGTGGAAGACCAACTCAAACAGTTGCTCACCTCTATGCAACTTATGACAACTCAAATGCAATCTCTCCAAGTGAATCAGGCCCTTGCACCCGCTCTCCCCGAGATTGTAGTCCCAAAGCAGGTAAACAAGACTCAAATTGATGATAACGACATGCTTGGACTGGAAGATGACCCACTGTTCGTCACTACCGAAAAGGCTAAGCCCGATAATGTCCCTAAAGCAGAGCAGGATGAACGCTTCACCAAACTTGAAGAGAAACTGAAACAACTGCAAGAGTTGTGGAGTTCACTTCCATTTGACTTGTCAGTTTACGAGAAAGTCAAGATGCCGAAAAAGTTTAAGATGCCGGAGTTCGAGAAATACGACGGTACTTCCTGCCCAAAGGCTCATTTGCAGATGTACCACGTACGCATGGCCTAGTATGTCAAGAATGAGCCCCTCATGATCCAATCATTCCATGCGAGTTTGACTGGACCCGCACTAAACTGGTACGTGATGAAGAATGTGAACCTGCTCGACACCTGGAACGAAGTGGCTGACGCATTCCTCAAACAATACAAGTTCAACATGGACATCGCACCTTCCCGAGAAGACCTGGAGTGGATGGAAAAGAAAATGAGCGAATCATTTAAAGAATATGCTGTAAGATGGAGAAACCTGGCAGCTCAAATCACTCCTGAGCCTACCAACAAGGAGCTGATGAAGTTGTTTGTGAAGACCCTCCCATATGAGTTTCGTAACCGAATGGCCAGTACGTATGTTGAAAGCTTCAATCAGCTTATTCCTGTGGGAGAACAAATCGAGATGGGGATAAGGGAAGGATGGTTTACTGAGCCATCTAGTAGAAGATTCACTGCCAAGAAGGAGAAGGAAACGGCAGTAGATGTGAATGTGGCTTATAGCCAAGAAAATGTCAAACGTGCCCCGGCCATCCAAATGAACCCAAGACAACCACAAACCACTGGCCGTCAATCATTTGCCCAAGCAAATAATAGGAGGCAATTTTCTCCTCTCCCTGGGTCTCCATCCCAAGTGCTGACGATCCTCCGAAAGAAAGGTTTGCTTACTAGTGAACTAAAACGTCCCAATCGCGAAAACATTCGCGGTTATGACCCGACAAAGAAGTGTGACTACCATAACGGTGAATTGGGGCATTCAAGGCGACGAATGTTTCACCCTCAAGCACAAGATCCAAAATCTCTTGGACACGAAGGCCTTCTCATTTCAAACTGCTCAGCCAAACGTCCAGAAAAATCCGCTACCGGAGCATGAGGGTACAGTGAATGCTATCCTAGAACCTGAAGTTAGACGGATCAAGAACTCGAAGGTGCGTGTGGCAGATGCCTACAATGGACTAGTGAGAGCTGGATATTATCCAGATCAAGAAGATGTTCCCCTATCACTGATGAAGGAAAGAATTGCCAAAATGGTGGATGATGGTATCATCGTGTATGCTGACCATAACTGCATAGTTTCCACTATTTCCCACATCATCATCGATTGGGAGGAGGAGCAGGCTGCTCTCGATGATGGTAAGGAAGAAGTAGATCCGTCACTCACAGATATGCCCCCACTAGAAGATGCAACTGATGAGGAGATTGTGATCGAGATGCCTCAACCACATGAGTATGTCAACAATAAGGCAGTGCCTTGGTCCTTCGATTTAGATGTTGACCTCGTTACAAGGTCTGGTTGAACTAGTGCTCAACCTGCAAAGCCTATCATTGACGAAGAGGCTAAGGAATTTTTGGCTGTGATTAAAGCAAGTGAGTATAATGTGGTCGATCAATTGCGAAAGATGCCTGCCCAGATCTCTTTGCTCGAGCTCCTCCAAACCTCCTCTATGCATCAAAAGTCACTGATGAAGGTGCTAAGTGAAATTCGTGTACCCGAAACGGTTGAGGCAGATAAGTTGGAGGATTTTGTGGGATCGGTCCTTCTCAAGGACATGATTGCTTTTTCTGATGAGGAATTCCCTCTTGAGGGCAGGAGGCATAATAAAGCACACTACATATCTGTCAAGCACAAGGTTTCTCATGTGTCCCGAGTGCTCATTGATAATGGGTCCGCCCTAAACATATGTCCGTTGGCCACTCTTCACCGCCTCAAGGTAGACCCGTCCAAGATACATGCTGCAAAGACTTCTGTGCGAGCTTTTGATGGCACAAAGAAGGAGGTGCTCGGGGAGATTTATCTCGATGTGCAAATAGGGCCGGTTGTTTTCAATGTTCCTTTTCAAGTAATAGATATCCCTACTGCATTTAATTTTTTGCTGGGTCGTCCCTGGATTCACACTGCGGGAGTGGTACCTTCAAGTCTGCATCAAGCTGTGAAGTTTTTGATCAAAGGGAAGCTGGTTACTGTCTATGGAGAGGAGGATCATCGAATTTACCACGAGACGGCTATCCCCTATGTAGAGCCGGATTCTGAGCTCGAATCAAGTTACCACTCATTTGAGTTAGTGTCTACCATACATGCTTCTCGAGGTTCATCGCCGCCCACTCCTGAGGTTTCGGATGCTGCCCTCATGGTAGGAAGAGTAATGGTTAGGAATGGTTTTGTCCCTAGGAATGGGCTTGGAAGAAATGGTCAGGGCATTCGGAACCCCATTGAAGCCCCTCAGAGGTCCCGATCTGCTGAGTTAGGGTACTATGGAAGAGGTGAAGGAAGTTCCGGAAGACAAAGACAGGGAAGGCGTAACTCGCCACCTGAGCAAGGGCAAGGGAGGCAAAATTTACCACCGCCAAACATTCATGAGACGTTCCCTGGTCCTCTAATTATGATGCAACATGAAGCTGAAGTGATGGATACTCTCGGATAGCCAAGTGGGAAGTTCGACTATATGGTGAAGTATTCGGCTCCTCCCAGCTTTTACTTTGATGCCCGCAATATAGTTCCAAGTGGATGGGATGGCATGGATGATCCGACGCATTCAAAGACGGAAAACTCTGACGATACCCTAGAAGGAATTTCAAGTTTGTTCGATAACCTCTCCATTGGAGCCATTGATGGAGAACCTCTGGAAGAAACGGGCCCTCGCCCACAAGAGTAATCCATTTATCACTTTTACACATTCCCCTGCGTGGGAATTTTTATTGCTTTCTAGGAATTGTTTTTGATTTCTTCTTTTTCACTTTCTTCTTAGGACTTGAATTGCATTTTCCATTCAATAAATTGTAATTGATTGATGAATTTCAATGAAATTACAAGTTTTATTTTGAGGGCATGATGAGGTACGCTAAACCAGCCCGGTGATGATATCCAGCCGATAAAACAAAATCAAAATCCAAGGAGAACTCTGAGGCCTGGGCTTCATCATGTTTCCTCATGTCAAAATGTTTCGAAACATGCTTTTGCAAAAGAGTTTCCAAAAATATTCACAAAAAAATAAAATATGATTTACCCTGTTTGTCTTTTTGACCTTTCTATTTCATGTTTCAGGGATGATCATGTAGCATGCAAAGGTATGGAAATGGTCCAATCCAATGCAACAAGTGATGATAATAATGATCATGAAGATTCAATCGAAGATTCCATTGAGGTGCAGCGAAACTGGGAACAATATGAAAAAACCAAGACTCTCACATCCGAGCAGATCGTCACTATTAATTTAAGTGACATTGAAGAAGCCAAGGAGGTGAAAATAGGGGCGAATCTCTCCAAAGATGAGGCTGAGTGCCTAATTCAGTTACTAAAGGAATATTAGGACATCTTCGCATGGACCTACGCTGACATGCCTGGGTTAGACTCGTCAATCGTGGAGCATTGTTTGCCTACTAACCCGGACATGCCTCCTAAGAAGCAAAAGCTACGGAGAATTAAACCTGAGCTCTCGAAAAAGATAGAGGAAGAGGTGATGAAGCTTCTAAAAGTCGGATTCATTGAAGTCTCGCAATATCCTAAATGGGTAGCAAACATTGTGCCGGTAATGAAGAAGGATGGTCGGGTTCGAGTTTGTGTCGATTATCGAGATTTGAATAAGGCTAGCCCAAAAGATGATTTCCCGCTACCTCACATAGATGTCCTTGTTGATAGTACCGCCGGATTTGAACTATTCTCATTTATGGATGGTTTTTCTGGGTACAATCAGATAAGGATGAAGGAGGAAGACAAGGAGAAAACTGCATTTATCACCCCATGGGGGACCTTTCATTATAAGGTTATGCCCTTTGGGCTCAAGAATGCAGGGGCAACTTATCAGCGAGCCATGGTAGCACTGTTCCACGACATGATGCATCAAGAGATCGAGGTCTATGTTGATGATATGATCACCAAAACTCGACCTAGAAAAAGCCACATCGAAACCTTGAAAAAATTGTTTGATCGACTCCGTGAATTCAAGCTTCGACTGAATCCCACTAAATGTGTGTTTGGAGCAACATCCGGTAAATTACTCGGATTTATTGTGAGCAGTAAAGGGATTGAGATCGACCCGGCTAAAGCTAAAGCCATATGTGAGCTGCAACCCCCATCAACAGTGAAAGAAGTCCGGAGTCTTTTAGGGAAGTTGAATTACATTGCTTGATTCATTTCCCAACTTTCTGAAACCGCCAAGCCATTCTTCAAGCTCTTAAAGAAGAATGCATGAGTCAACTGGGATGATGAGTGTCGAGAAGCGTTCAACAAGTTAAAGCAATACTTGATGAATCCACCAGTTCTTGTCTCGCCATCGCCAGGGCATCCTTTGATTCTTTACCTCACCATTCATAGTGAGTCATTGGGTGCGATGTTGGCTCAGGAAAGTCCCGTTGATAAAAAAAGAACGAGCCATTTATTACCTGAGTAAAAAATTTCACCGAGCGAGCTGAAATATTCGATGTGGAAAAACTTGTGCTTTGCACTAGTGTGGGTGTTGCATAGATTGAGACAGTACACACTGCATTATCAGACATTCCTCATAACTGAGAATGATCCTATCAAGTACCTACTTGATTGGCCAACCTTGGTGGGTAAGTTGGCTAAGTGGAAAATTTTGATCTCAGAATTTGACGTGTAATATATGCCACAGAAGTCAGTTAAGGGTCGAGTGATCGCCGATTTATTGGCTGAGAATCCAGAAGTCTCAAATAATGATGATCGTTCCCTAGATGACCGTATCTTGAGTGTAAATGAAGACTCATGGACAATGTTCTTTGATGGAGCTATGAAGTTGTGCGGTTCGCACTTTGGGGCGGTTTGATATCCCTGACGGACAAACATCATCAAAGAGCTGCGAAACTGATATTCCCATGCACTAACAATACAGTCGAGTATGAAGCTTGCATCCTTGGGCTTCAAGCTGCAATCGATATGGGTGTGGCCAAATTAAAAGTGTTCGGGGATTCTGCGTTGATCATACTACAGACCATATGTGAATGGAAGACTAAGGATGCTAAGTTGCTCCTGTATCACAAGTACCTAGAAGATTTGATCAATGAATTCGATGAAGTTTCATTCGAATACTTATCAATGTCTCACAATCAATTTGCAGATGCACTCACAACTTTATCATCTATGTTGCAAGTCACTAACGGATTAGAAATTGAGCCATTGAAGATAGAGGTTCTGCCAAGGCCGGCTTATTGTATGGTAGTGACGAGGAAGAGTCGACGGAAAACCATGGTATTACGATATCATGAACTACATCCAAAAACAGGAATTCCCTGAGGGAAGCACTTCAGTTGATAGGAAGTACATTATGAAGATGGCCTCAAAGTTTTTTGTCAGTGGTGAAAATTTGTACAAGAGATCTTATGATTCAGTCTTGTTGCGGTGTGTGGGTGCAGCTGAAGCCACTCAAATTATGCAGGAGGTTCACGAAGGAGTGTGTGGCCCCCATATGAATGGACACATGATGGCTAAGAAGATCATGAGATTAGGCTATTATTGGCTCACGCTAGAAGGTGACTGTATTCAGCATGTTCGGAGTTGCCATCGTTGCCAAATTCATGGTGACAAGATAAATGTTCCTCCAACAGAGTTGCACCAGTTTTCTGAGCCATAGCCCTTCTCAATGTGGGGGATTGATGTGATTGGCCCGATAAATCCTAAGGCTTCATATGGACATTGTTTTATTTTGGTGGTAATAGATTATTTTTCCAAATGGATAGAAGCTATGTCGTTTGCAAGTGTCACTGCTCGCAATGTTGCAAAATTAATCAAACGTGACATAATTGCTTGCTATGGTGTCCTTGAAACGATTATCACTGACAACGGGACAAATTTGAACAACAAGCTTGTTGATGAGTTGTTCAGTGAGTTCAAGATCAAGCATTTGAATTCGTCCCTTTATCGCCCTAAAATGAATGGGGTTGTTGAAGTGGCCAATAAAAATATTAAGAGGATCTTGGCTAAGACAGCCGAGAATTATCGAGATTGGCATGACAGATTACCCTTCGTACTAATGGCATAGCGGACATCGATTCGTACTTCTACCGGGGCAACTCCTTTTGCGTTGGTATACGGCATGGAGGCAGTTTTGCCTGTGGAAGTGGAGATCCCTTCCCTGAGAGTATTATCCCAAGCGGAATTATCTGAGGCAGAATGGTCGCAACAAAGACTTGAACAATTAAACTTGATCGATGAGAAAAGACTGAAGGCTCTCTGCCATGGCCAAACATATCAACAAAGAGTAGCCTGATCTTTCAACCGAAAGGTGCGGCCGAGACATTTCGAGGTAAATGATCTTGTTCTAAGGAAGCTGTTGCCAATTTTTCTAGATCCTGGGGGGAAGTTTGCTCCAAACTACAGTGGCCCATATGTGGTAAAGAAGGTACTTCATGGCGGTGCTTTGATCTTGGTAGAAATGGATGGTCGTGTGTTTTCCACTCCAGTTAATTCAGACACTGTCAAGAAATATTACCCATGATAGAATTTGCCATATCATGTTTTGAATTGCAAACATTTTATGATGAATAAATTGTCTCAGTGGATTGAATTGTTCAAATTTGTTGCAAATATTGCATTCTTCTTCCTTGATGAATTGTGTGAGATAGATTGAATGTGTGAAATGGGATACTTTGGAATGATGAAAGGCAAACCCTATTCCATACACTGACCCCCAGTGAGTTGTGTGGAAAAATTCCATGCCTACAAGGAAAAGGGTGACCTCGTAAAGGGTACGTCAACCAAGGTGATGAGAGGCAGTTTCTTCTACTACCCGAAGCACTACAAGTAAATCCATTGTTCAGCCATTTGAGCCCACACACATGAAGAGCTTTTTAAATTATCCCTGTCAAGAATCGTCCCATACTGGGACAAGATTTGAAATGAATGATAGTAATTTTCTTACTCGCACTTGCATCAATCTTCGAGTATTGCTTTTACAGTGTGACTTGTACGATAATTTAAAGTGCCTTTAGGACGACGAAGAGTAGTTCTTTCTCTATCCATACACTTTATCCATTGCATAGCCCCCTTGAGCCTATGAATTCATTTCACATTAAACCCAGTTGGTGATCATTCTCTACACTGGGGCAAGGCAAGAAAAATCAAACCACTCAAGTAGCATGATTTACAATGCTGATAAAAATGGAGACTTTGTAAAAAAAAAAGGGTGCAAAAAATGGGGCATGAAAAAGCAGTGTGCCTGGTAAAAGCAAGGCCAATGCCCAAAGAAAAAATCAAACACTTGATGAAATGAGTCGTATCTCCAACAAGGTGGTACCCAAAAAAAAAAGAAAAAAAAAACTCAAATGTTGAGATGTTGCAATCAGTGGAGTCGTGATGTGAAGAAAATCTTCGACGATGGGGAGGAAAATTGTTGGAAATGTCAAGATGATCACCAACTTTGACCCCCTAAACACTTTTTGAACCAAATGATCCTTTCATTTCTCAACCCATGAACCCAACCTACATTACGTCCCTTACAAAGTCTCTTTAGATTAGGGCATTTGAATTAACGTAGAAGTTCATATGTTTGGAAGCATCGCTTGAAGAAGTGCGAATAAGATAATTTTTGCTTCATTTCTCGTGTTTCTTGGCTTGTAAACCCCAAGATGATTGTGAAATATCATTCATTTTTTTAATAGCCTCGACTCAAAGAGTCTCCTTTGGTAAGCCGTTGACCAAGCTAGCGTTGCAGTCTCTATTAAAGACCTCTCATATTGGCAAGTTCGTACCACTTGCGAGATTGCTCGAACCCTTGTTTGGCATGATGATGGAAAGATAGAGTGATTGTCAAAAATCCTGTGTCAAAGGTCAGGATAAAGCAACCCATTTTAATGAGGATGAGTGAAAAGTCCTTTCAGACCAAGAGGTCCCCCATTTGGCACATCCATGACACTCATGTGTTCAAATTGGAACATTCCTTGTGAAATCTTTCCCAATGGAAATTTGGTGATGCAGGTTTGATATAAATCATAGCGCATGAACCTCCATTGAATTAATGCATGTTTGTGATCACAAATGCATATTGTTTCTCCTATGACCATGTTTTGCAAGAGAAATTTCCCTAGGAACAGAGATGTTACCAGGTAAGTATATCTCTATCCATATCTTAAATACTTGTCATGACACAGGTATACCGACACTCAATTGAGTTCTCCACCAAAAATTTTTCCTCTAGATTCAATCTGATTAAGGCGACCGAAGAACGGTTCGGGTCCTGGTCAGAGGATCTGTGTTGCAGCGCTGGGTGACCGAAGAATGGTTCGGGTCCTAGCCAAGCCAAATCTCCGTTTAGGCGACTGTAGAATGGTACGGGTCCTGAAAAATCAATTTTCCGTCAAGGCGACCGTAGAATGGTACGGGTCCTCGACAACACCTATTCCCTATTTTAGGCGACCGTAGAATGGTACGGGTCCTGGAAGGTAAATCCCTGTTTAGGCGACCGTAGAATGGTACGGGTCCTAGGAAAGCAGTCTCTTTGCAAAGTCATGTTACTACTCTGGGCGACCGTAAAATGGTACGGGTCCTGGACATGTAACACCAATTATCTTGAATCATTCTACCCTCTTTGAAGGTAAGTTATTCCAGGTAAGTTCCTTTATCGTTTGCATTAGCATTTCCATGCATCATATAAGTTGCATAAAAAATGGAATTCATTTTCCAACAAAAATCATCCATTGCATATGCATGACCAAAATTTAGGTCTCAATTTATCTTTGAAGGCAACCTTTGCGAGCTCACCTTCAAAGAGGGCGGCAAATTGACACCTAAATTTTAACTATTTTTATTTTATTAGGGTAACAATAATATTTCACTTATCTTTTAAAAAGTTGTTAAAAAAATATATATTTTGTTATGGAAGGAGATTTTGAAAGATTTTAGAGTTTAAAGATAATCTTCAATGGTTGAGTGAGTCAGCTTGGAAAATTTTAACAGATGATTTTAGATTTTGGAGCCACTTTCTGGTTGAGCACATCTCGTCTTTTCGAAGGGTGATCTTCAGCGATTGGGTTGTTATACAAATCTCGAGGAGGCAGAACAAACTGGGGTTTTTTTTTTTCTATAAATAAAGAGTGAAGGCTTCGAAAACGGTGGTGGCTTTTCGAGGGTTCTTTTCTCGGAGGAAGGAAAAAGATCGAAAAGAGAGAAAGAGAAAAAGCTTATGCAGAAAGTACATGAAAAAGAGAGTGAAAGCGACGTGAGAGAGAGGGAGAAAGAGAAAAGACAAAAAGGAAAAGAAAAAAAGGGGACTTCTTCTCCTTCTTCGTGCAGTGCCCCGCCGCCCCTCTGCAACGCTCGTCTGCGAGCCCCCCGCGCCCAAAGCCGCCGCTCCACCACCTGCCGGTCATCGTCTCCACGCCGCTGCAGCTAAGCCCGACGCCCCCGCTCGCTTGAGTCGGTCCCGCACCAGCAACCGAACGCTGCTCCCCGGCCTCGCCTGAATTGCGATACCTGCTGCTCGGAGCCAAAGACCGCGATCCACCTGCTGTTCGGAGCCGAAGACCCGTCCGTCGCCCAGCCTCTAAAGTCCGAGCCCTCGCCTTGCCCCGGTTGATCCCGAGCTCACTCGACACCTCTGCTGTCCATACCGACACGTACACACCCCTGCAGCCGTCTGGGTTCTACTCGTTGGTTTGAGATCTGCCGATCGATCACCGGCCGCCGCACCAAATCTGCCTCGCTCCGAAGCCCACCGCACCTCCGCACGAGCACCACCGCGATCTACGGACCCAACGCCAGCAGTCCGACAACCGGGTCTCAGATTGCCCGGCACTCGCCGCGCCTCAGCCAGCGCGACTCCGCCTCTGTAGCAGCGACGCCGCCGCGCGCCTCGCCGCACCCGCGAGCTCGCCCGACGCGCCACTTGCTCACCACCACCGCTGCGACCCGCGACCCTGCTGCTCGCCGATCTCCCTATTCTCGCCGTGTTCGACGCCGAGGCCCCCGGAAGACAGCAGGTCCCGATCTGTACGCGACCCACCTTTGTAAATCGCCCTCCGCCGGTCTCTGCCTCGACATCCGCCCCTGCTCTGCGCACCAGCACCCGCGAGCATCGCTGTGCAGCAACTTGCGACCCGCAACACCTGCGAGCCCTCTCGCTGGTCGACCCAACGCCCGTGCCTGCACCTCCCGCGCCACCTTGCCGTCGCTGACCTGCAGTACCCGACGCCGGCCACCGTCTATCCGGTGCCCATCAACGCTGCAGCAAGCCCCTCTTTCTTTAGGTGGTTTAGCTTTTCTTTTATTTATTTTGTTCTATTTTATCTCATTTTAGTTCATCTATTTAAGTTGTAATATTTGATGTTAATATTTGTGAATTTAGTATGCATTATCCGTAGGGATTTTGTCCGAAATTAATATAATTATTAATTTGATCCGAGAGACATCGGATCATTTTTCTAATTATTTTTAATTTTTGGGCTTTTTGGTAGAATCTCAATTGTTAAATCATAATAATTATTTAATTTGGTTTGTAAGACTTCGGACTAGATTTTTTAATTATTTTGAGTTGTTGTGATGATTAGGGTTAGAATAATTGTTAATTTAACCTGTGAGACGACAGGTTATTTTTTCAATTATTTTGATCCTTTATTTACTGATTATATTAATTGTTTAGATTTAACCCTAATTTAACAATTATTCAACCTAAAAAAAAAACTAAAAAGAAACTAAAAAATCAAAAATCAAAATATTCAAAAAAAAATTGCATAAGCATATAGGACATTAGGGTTTAATATAATAGACACGTAGGTTTAATTAATCAAATTTTTAGGATTATATTTCTAGGATTGCATTTTTAGATAATATTTTTAGGACTGCATTTTTAGATATTTTAAAAGAAATAAGTTAGGATTAGACTTAAATAGCCTTTCTAGAGTCTTAGATATAATTGGCACATTTTCATATTCTCATCCTCTTTTTAAAATAAAAAAAAATAAAAATAGTTTTCTAAGACATAATAGGGTTTAAGTCAAATTAATCCCAAAAATGGATTAGAAAATTACTTTAGATAGCTCAATTAGGGTTTTTATTAGTTTTGAATTTCAATAAAAAAATACAAAAATACAAAAATCTAGGTGCATGTTAATTAGTTCACATAATATGATCATTTAATTGGAATTTATTAGTAAAGTTAGGTCATAAGGTGCATGATAACTAGTTTGCATAATAAACCCATTTAATTAGAATTTCCACATTAATAAGATTAAGTCATTTAGTGTTAAAATGCATTTTATAAAAGAATTCTAATTTTTAAGAAAATCCAAAAAAAAAAAAATGATTGCTTGCTTTGTGTGATGCAATTTATTATTTATTATTTGAATGTTTTAATAATGGATGAGCACCCGTGTGGTCACCATTTGCATGATAGTAATTTAGGTTAAAATAAATCAGCTGCTTGCAAAAAAAAAAGCATTTTAATAAATTAAAAAGAAATGGTACCGAAAGGGCATTAGAAAATTCTAATGTAACCAAGTCCCCGTACCCTTAGTCTCTGGTTCGTAGGAGTAAAATAAATCTCCCTTTATTTTACTTAGGTGTCTAATCGACCTACCATAAACCGATTAGTGGCGACTCCTAATTAATAATCTTGCATGTTTAAAAATTTAGACTTAAGTCGCGATTTGGTATGGGCTTGGGAGAGCCTGAGCTAAGTGTAAAAACTTAGCAGTCCATTAACCTAGTTTTAGGTGGTGCACCCGAAAAATTGGGTCGCGACAATGATCTTATTTCTCTCTTGTAAAACTATGGAAAGATAGAAAGTGTCTTGTGTTATGTGCATAATTTTTTATTTATTTAATAAGTATCTTTGGATACTCGTCAATAAGATGCTTCTATTATATATGAAATGTGTTGACACTTAAATTTCGCCATTTTACTTAAGACTTAATAGCATTAAAAGTTAGGAATTAGTCACAAAAAAAAAAATAAAAAAATAAAAAAATTAAAAAATTAAAAAAAGAAAAAGAAAATTGTCAAGCCGGGCCTGATCCTGCCTTAGCCTGGCCTGCCCCCTTCCTTTTCTTTTTCCCTAGCGCTAGGCCCGGCCCAGCCTTTTTTCCCGCTCAACCCGGCCCAGCTCCTTTCTCCTTCGGCCTAGCTTGCGCCCATCCTCCCTCCCTCCTGTTGTCCAACGCTTGAAGACTTGCAGAAAACAGAATAGAGGGAGCAGCGATAGAGGAGTAGGGGGATCGGTGTGGTAGGCGAGCGATGTGATCCGCGGGTCGGGAGGCAGCTGGCACGGCAGGGGTCTTCGCGCGACGACCTACAGAAGAAAGGGAATAAAAAGGAAGAACCGAGAGAGCTGGCAAGAGAGACAAAAACGCGAGTGAGTGAAGAGAGTTGGAGGGAGAGACCGCCAGCCACCGCACGTGTGACATCCTGAATTTTGACCCCGTTTCGATAAAATGAAATGGGCATTTCGTCGACGTGCCTATGGTCCTTTTTCTCTAAGCTGATCACTCATGAGTTAACTAAACTATTAAGTGAAGCCATTAAGGGATATATCCGCGGTAAAATCCCTAAAAGCTACCTAATTGGTTGGGTTGGACTAAAATCATGTCCGGTCGATTTTAACCATGAAATTTAATTCGGTTTCGGGAATCAAATATTCGAGCGTGTCACGATTTATTTTTAGGACCTTGTCTTATCGTTCGTCGAATTATCATCGAGTCCGAAATTTCGGAAAAGAAATTATCAGAGGAAAAATCGAAGACCAGAAAAGAAAATAAAAAGGGAAAGAGAAAAGGAAAATAAAATAATAATAATAATAATATTATTTTTTTGTTATTTCTCTCTCTCCCTCTCTCTTCCTTTTCTCTCTTCTCTCTCCTCCTCCCCCTTTCGACCGTTCACCCCCTTTCCCCTTTTTCCTTCTCTCTCTCTCTCTCTCTCTCTCTCTTTCTTTCTTTTCTCTTATTTCTCACGCCACCCTCTGCCACCTTTTCTTTTCCCTCTTATCTTATTCTTTCTTTTTCTTCTCTCTCTCTCTCTCTCTGTCTCTCTCACTCTCTCTCTCTCTCCTCCGTGCGAAACCCCCTCCCCACGCCGACACTCCCTCATTTTTCCCTTGCCGTTTTCCACTTTGCTTTCTATTCCCCATTTGACTTTTCAAACCTTATCCTTCTCTCTCCTCTCTCCTCCTCTCTTGATCGAGCCCCCTTCTTTCTCTTCTTTTTCTTCTTCTTCTTCTTTCTTTTCTTTTGTTGAGTTGCTACTTCGCTGTCCCAGCACCCATACAGCCCCACGCCATACTCACCACCACGCCACCATCATCCGCCTCTTGGAGCCATGCCGTTTGCCACCCTCACTGCCGAACCGCCATCTCCGACGCGAGCTTCAAGGGCCGTCGCTCGCCCGGTGCCGTTGCTCGCCCAATGATGCTGTTGCTCGTCACCGTGAGCGACCGCCGCTGTCCCCAAGTGGCCGTCGCTGCCTCTTGTTGCTGCTTGCTCGGTCGTCTGGGCCGCCGTTACCCCTAGCTGCCACCACCACCCCCAAACCGAGCCCTCTCCCTTTGGCCGTGGGTTGATCCGTGACCGACATCGCCTCCGCCGTGCTGATCGTGCCTCCGTTGGTGACGTTGTAATCACAGTTCCTCATCGCCTTCGCGCCGCCGTCGCTGTGGTTCAATCGGATCGTTAATCCGGTGAGTTTATCTCACTAAGCTCTTATTAGTAAGTTAATGACGTTTAAGAGTTGTTTAGTTTAGACTAAGCTTGGTTTAGTGGATAATTAGAACAGTTTAATAAATTAGTTAATTTTTTATGCATGTTAAGTGATTAGTTTTGCGTGATTAGCAAATAGACATGCTCTATTATTTATTGAATGAGTGTCACGACCTACCCTAAGGGGGAGGGAACAGGTTTAGGGGTAATACCTAAAGGACGGGCCTAAGGCCCATGGTTAGGCGTTGGCTCTCCTAAGCCCATACCCCGTGTGACGTTGGGATATTCTTAAGGAATTTTGCACAAAAAGAGTCGCCACTAGCCTATTGGGGTTGGCTAGAAACCAAGTGAGGCATGGGAGTGTACCTCACTTCCTACGAAACCAGAGAATCTAGGGTCGGGGACTTGATTACATTAATTGGTCAATTAGTGCCCTTTCGGTACCTAATCTTGTTCATTTTAAAAGAAAATATTTTTATCAGGCAGTTTGGATTGATTTTACACATATCCATTAGCATGTGAAGTGATCATGCGGGTGTGCAGTCATTAAAGTAACAACTATAGCTATCGAGATCCTAATTGCAGTAAAATTAAACACGTGCAATTAAACATAATCAAATATGCAAATTAAACATATGATATAATCAAAATACGAGCAAATAAATGTCTAATTACACTAAAAAAGCAATACATAGCAATTCCTAATCAAACCCTATTATTTTTGGATTTTCGAAATATTTAATTTTTTTTTTTAAATTTTTAATTAATTAATTTTTAAAAATATTTAAAAATATTTAATATTTTCTGGATTTTCGAAATTGTTTTTAATATTTATAATTTTTTTAAATAATAAAATAAACTAAAATAAAATTCGAGGTCGGAGCAGCTCGGGTCCATCCAGACTCAGACCAGCCGTGAGATCCGACTAGTAAAAGGGCCTGGCTAGGCCTAGTGTGCAAGCCTAGCTCAACCTAATTTTTTTTTATTTAAATAAAGCCCAATGGAAAAACAGCCCAAACTCGGCCCAATACGCCTAAAGCCCTACCCAGATGATTGGACCCGGCCCGACTCGCACTGAATTCTGGAGCCTTCGAGTTCAACGATCCGCGGCACCGGAAGGATTAGCTGGGACATTGACGGCGGTGATGGGCTTGACGACGGTGGCAATGCAGCGGGCGGTGGCGTCGGCTTGGGTGGCGTCGGGCAAGAGGACGGAGCAGTGAGGCGGTGGCGGCAGGGACGGCAACGCAAGCTCGCAGGTGAAGCGATGGCGCGAGCTCGCAGGTGAGGAGGAACTCTATCGGTTGGCAGGACGGTGGCCGACTTGGGTGGAGCAGCAGTGGCGTGAGGAGGCTCGGATGACGTCGGAGACCCCCCCTTTCTCCTCTCTGGTCCTCTCTCCCTCTCCCATTTCTTCAGATCTGGGTTTCGAGGAAAACGGCGGCGAACATCGTCGATTGGGTGGCTCGTCGGTGACGATGGCGGTGTTTGGAGAAATGTGGCTAATGACAGCACAGGCGGCTCCTCTGGCTAGGACCGCGATGGCGCTACCTCGACTGGGCGAGTAGGGGCAACCCCCGACCTCTGAGGTCGAGGGTTGCCGGTGGATGCGGCGAGGACGGCGGTTGAGGCCGGCGGCTGCGGCCCCTACTTCGCGACTGGTTTCTAGAGGTGTTGGAGGCGATAGCAAGGGTTGGTGGCTAGGAGACATGGCGATGGCAACGGCGGTGGTGTTGGGTTGAGGCGGCGAGGCCTCCTTTCTCTCGAGCTCCCCTCTCCCTCTCCCTGTCCCTCCTTTTTTTTTTGCTGCTCTATTTTTTTCTTCATTTAGGGTTTCCTCACGCGCGAAAATGGAGGAGGGAGAAGGTGGCATGGGCCAGGCCAAGGCGAGATCCAGCCCGGCCTCTTTCACGTTTTCTTTTTTGTTTTTGTTTTTGTTTTATTTTTATTTTTGTTTTGTTTTGTTTTCTTTTTCTTTTTTTCTTTTTTTTCTCTCTTTCTCTATTATTTTTTTTATGTACTTGAAAACGAAAATTAGGTGTCAACAGCTGCCCCTCTTTGAATGTAGTCTCGAAGAGGTTGCATTCAAAGACAAAAGACACCTAAATTATTTCGGTGGTAGAGAAACCCTAGGTGCATAGGCACGCGTTAGGTCGACAGAAAATACTCATAACTATGGAAGCACATCTTGTCAATAAGAGGAGGAAAGACGTCGGGCTACAAAGCTCCTCGGGCTACAAAAGCTCTCGGGGCTACAAAGCTCTTCGTGTCATAGGAAAAAGGACTCCGGGCTACAGAAGCCCACCGGGTCATAAGAAGAGAGAAGACTCTAGGATACAAAGCTCTTCAGGTCATAAGAAAAGAGAGAAGACTCCAGGATACAAAGCTCTTCGGGTCATAAGAAGAGAGAAGACTCCGGGCTACAGAAGCCCACCGGGTCATAAGAAGAGAGAAGACTCCAGAATACAAAGCTCTCTAGGTCATAAGAAGAGAGAAGACTCAATGATACAAAACTCTCATGGTCATAAGAAGAGAGAAGACTCTGGGCTACAGAAGCCCATCGGGTCATAAGAAGAGAGAAGACTTCAAGATACAAAGCTCTTCGGGTCATAATAAGAGAGAAGACTTTAGGCTATAGAAGCCCACCAGGTCATAAGAAGAGAGAAGACTCCAGGATACAAAACTTTCTGGGTCATAAGAAGAGAGAAGACTCCATGATACAAAGCTCTCCGGGTCATAAGAAGAGAGAAGACTTCGGACTACAGAAGCCCATCGGGTCATAAGAAGAGAGAAGACTCTAGGATACAAAGCTCTCCGGGTCATAAGAAGAGAGAAGACTCCGGACTACAGAAGCCCACCAGGTCATAAGAAGATTCCTGGATACAAAGCTCTCTGGGTCATAAGAAGAGAGAAGACTCTGGGCTATAGAAGCCCACTGGGTCATAAGAAGAGAGAAGACTCTAGGATACAAAGCTTTCCGGGTCATAAGAAGAGAGAAGACTCTGGGCTATAAAAGCCCACCAGGTCATAAGAAGAGAGAAGACTCCAGGATACAAAGCTCTCCAGGTCATAAGAAGAGAGAAGACTTCGGGCTACAGAAGTCCATTGGGTCTTAAGAAGAGGGAAGACTCCAGGATACAAAGCAATCCGGGTCATAAGAAGAGAAGAGAGAAGTAAGGTCTCACTGTGGGGTTTTGACTGGGTTGAAAATGCATGATCTGAGGAAAACCAATAAACCTTTGTAAATGACATGGTTTAACGTTGACCGTGAACCTTTTGAAAAATCGCGGTTTAAAGATAGACTCATGAATATTTTAAAAGCGTGGTTTAAGGATAAACCCACCAACCTTGGAAATGGCATGGTTTAAGGCTAACCATAAACCTTGTTTTTTTAAAGAGAAACGCCCGCTAACCCCTTGAAAATTGCATGGCTTCACTGAAAAATCCTGCCAAACTCGACTTGAGCGAATGTCATTAAAGACGTCATCAAGAGACTGTGGCACCCCTGAAACGGCCCCCGATCCGTTAGGGTCGCCACAGTTAGCTTACCTTTCATTTGACCTTATAATATTTCACTCTGATACCGCAGAATTGTAATGGGTCCATAAGTCCTGGGGGTTTATATAATTTGGATCGGTCCTAGCCCAGTTCATATAGCGGAAGCATATTCAAATCTCCCTATCCCATACTCCAACAAAATAATGCAATGCACACCAACTACACATCTTATATAAGTTAGAGTCGAACACTTTTATTTACATAACTTTGATGGACATCATGAGTCGGTACATCAAAAGGCCAAGGCTTTTCTAAGCTCGGCTATAACCAAAAGTACTTGACTCTACAGTAGTCATGTACATCGGTCCATCATTTAGTGTCGGCGGTCCAAAAAGAAGCTTCATCTTCCATCCATCACACTCAGTCACACCCAACTCGGTCCATCAGCAGGTGGCGGTGGCAGCATCCCCAGCATAACCCCACCGCGGCGTACATGTACAGACAAAAACTCCTGAATAACAGGGTTGGCGGGTGATCCAACGTCGTACAAAACCAAAACCCGCACACGAACAAAAACTAGCCCCCGTGTCTCGGGGTGATGATGCTTCGTACATCCGCACTCGACATCGGTCGGTATGCCATAGAAAGTACCGGGGGTGAATGGCGATAGAGACATATCTCCTAGTCTGAAATGTTAGTCCCTAAAAGGGGTGAGTACAACCACTCAGCAGTAAAAGATCCACCAAACTACACAATGCAACAAGCAAGACAACCAAGATTTCATGCACATAACATCTATGCAACCATGCATATAAATCCATAAGATTCATCCCATACCTTAATAACCACATTTTCAATGCCAAATAATACCAACTCAAAATTCATAGACAACTCATGTACCATGCCATATGCACACACATGTACATGATTCATTTCCCATTTTGATATTCAAAAAGATCTCATTTTTCCCGGGGACCAGTGTTTGCATCCCTCCAGGCTTTCGCATCCAATCTTGGCATCGCGAGACTTCCGGCACACACCTTCGGGCATCTCGTACCCCAACTAGCATCACAAGGCCTCCGGCACACACGTCTGGGCATCCGGCACACACCTCCGGGCATCTCGAAACTCCCAAGGACATTCGGCACACACCTCTGGGTATCCAATCGGCGTCGACTCACTCGACCCTATGGGCATCCTGACACTCCCGGGGCATCGTCGAGTTAGTTGTCTGACGGTATCATCAACAACATGATATATATACACGTATATGTCTCACTTTGAAAATAACATTTGATGTCATACGATATGTTAAATGTCACCGCATCCATTGTATAAACAACAACTCAAGACATCACAACTCATAGAGCAATTCAATTGTTCTTGAAATAAAACAGTTTTCGAACAAAACATAATGCACTTCACTAATTGAAATCAGTTGAGCAAAGTCGGAGTAAAACAGCTTAAAAACCAAAATGTGCAGTTTTAATGAAAATTTCAGAATAACCCCTAAATGAACTCAGAAAATTCTGAATTTTGGATATGTTATATTTAATACCTAGAGGTAAAATTTTTGTGAAGAACTCTAAGTCAAATTAATTGTAGATCAAGAGATATAATCGCTATAACTCTCCCTAACCCTCTGTAACAGTTTCCAGGATTAACATTTACAGAGAAAAATCGTTTCACCAAACAATACTTGTCTGTTTCTTCTCAAATTTTAGTATGTTACTACTCAAGATGTCATCTACAACTTTCATCAAGGACACAAAATCAAATTTCAACTAGATAATTGCATAAGATTCACGGAGTCGCGAAAGGTCAAGCTGTTTTTCCATGAAACAGTTTACTAGTCTTAAGGAACTACTTCTGTTCTTTCGAATTCCAGCATCCAGCATCACAATTCAAGCATCTCCAAAATCTATTACACTTCACTAAACAACCACAGCACAGCAAAATTTAGATTGCCTTAAGTCCAACGCAACCACAGCAAGCAAAACAGCAACTTGAGGACTTCAGGCGCGGCTCGATCGACGGCGAAGCTAGGCGATGTCGACGGCGGCAGCAGGCGCACGCACGGCGGGGCTGGTCTCCTTCTTCCCCTCGCCGATGCACCCTCACAACTCTCTCTTTCTCTCGGTCACTCTCCCTCTTCTCTCGATCACTCTCTCTCTTCCTCGGTCATTCCCTCGTTCATTCCACCCCTTTCTTTTCCTTTTAATTTCTTAATTAGCTAGTAATCATGAGGTTTTGCATGGGAAGGACAAGTGGAAGATGGTTATGGACAAGTGTAAAATGGCATGTATCTTCCTCCGCCCCTTGTCCGATTCTCTTCTTCTCCCCCCTTCTTTCGTTCGACGGCTTTAGGGCCTCCCCTGGGCTGCTTGAGCCCAAAATTTTTGGGGTCAAAAGAAAGTCCAAATAAAAAGGCCCATAAACTTTATAATATAACCGATAATCTTTGCACCATTATGAAGCATTTCATTATTTCTCTTAAATAAATAAATTTTGCATTTTCATAATCCAATTGCTTCATATACAACTGCATAACCAAAGTTCTTGCATGGAAAAGAAATTTGATCAAGCAGCAAGATTTCTTTTCCTTATTTGTCAAATCGCACAATGAAGAGACATACATGATTCTCAAGTTCGACCCAACTCCTCAAAATTTGATCCTTAAATTTCAGCATGCATGTTCCTCATGCAGGACCGAATTCCATCCCTTCGTAACTTGAAAAATATTATTCAATCATAGTCCAAAGTTTTTCTCTTGTTGCATGGTTGATCGGTCCATTGCTAGACATATAATATCAATCCAATAAACAAATACGAATTAATGCCCATCAATGATATCAATGCCACAGTCCGGCGATACTCCCATCGATTGATCATGACTGTCACCTATCCGAGGATCGTCTAAATTTTTGGATGCCACAGGGACGCATACATAAATTGAACAAGCTAATCAAGCTAAGTCCGACTGCCTAAAAAAAGAAAAAATATTCAATGCCAATCAACATCATGCAGCACAAAACTGTCATCTTGCTCGGGGATATATCATTAATTATCAAATTCTTTGGGAATCATGTTCTTATCAGAACGGCTACGACTTGTGAAAAAGACTCGTTAAGCATGCCAAGTTAGAGCTTCTTAGTCAGAAAAGATTTCTCACACACTCTCGATAAAATGGTTGCTTGATCCCATCTATTCACGTGGGAAATAACTGACTGTTGAGGGTATCTCACATAACCCATGTCAAAGGCTTTTAGAGACATTCACGATGAGCACAATCTGATCGATCAAAAATGTCTTTTGAAAGGACCACAATGTAGGTTTGGTCATGGGCTTACACAAAGGGATTATCGCTTTGAGGCCAATAAAGTAACATTTGTCGCTATCTTCATCGGGTTTACAAGTCGAGAACTTGGAAGATAAGACAAGATAGGATTACTTCCACTCCTTCAAGCAATAACTTCTTTGTGGCATTCTCATTTTTGCTCAAACCGTCCCAATCGGAAGAGACTTCGGAAGAGGGTTGTAATGTTGGCTTGGGGGAGGCTCGAAAGGCTTAAAATTTTCAAGAGGGTTTTTAAGAGTCGGTGATTATCATGGTATTGTGACTAGGTCACTCGACATTTCGAAAGCGTTGGCTTTTGAAACACAGCACATCTCGAAAGTTCCTCGACTAATCATTTCTGCACGGGAGCTTTGTTCATTTTTTCTAATTTCCTTTGTACTTGCGATGATTTTTTTTCGCAGGCACTTGGACTTTGATAATTTTTTTTTCACACAAGATACAGCTTTTTGGTTTTTTTTTTTTTTTTAATGGGCATTGGCCTTGCTTTTACTAGGCACACTACTTTTTCATGCCCCCTAGTTTGTCAAACTTTTTTCTCTTTAAACTTTTGTAGCTCTTATGACTTTTGAGATGCTTTTCACATTTTCTTGTGATTGTGAATTGTATTTGGTCAATTCTTATGACTTGCCCCAGTGAAGGGAGATGATCACTGCTCGGGGTTCAGAAATGAATAATCAGGCCTAAATTGGTTAAAGCAATGGGTATCAGTGTTTGGGGGTAGAGAAGGAAATGCTCTTCTTTACCTTGAGATGAGTCTCTAATGAGAATTCCTCTGAAGATTTCACCAAAAGATTGATGCAAGTGAAAGTAATAAAATCTTTCTCAATCTTTCGCTCTACAACATGATCATAACCCTCTATGCTACCCCAATATAGGGTTGTTCTCGATAAGGGTACTTTGGAGTATCATTTTTTTTTGGCCTAAAGGGATAGCAAAAGATAGGTGCAATGCTGGGGGTTGATGAAGGAAACGCCTTTATCATTTCGATCTTTGCGCTCGATGCGAATGAATCATTCGTCCTAAGAGAAGGTCGTTTTTCACTCAACTCTCAAAAGTGTTTGAAGGATGTGTTTGGAAATAGCTTGCATTTCTTCATCCTAAGCACTTGTTGTTTGGCATAGTCAACGTCTCCATTTCACTTTGTTGAGATCATCTGAATAGATCAATCTCCATAGGGAAATTTGATTCAAAATGAATATCCCACAAAACAAGAAAACAATTTTGAGATAAAAATGATGCTAAAAAAGTTTGTAGAAAGTTTTTCTCAATTATTCATTTTTGTGCTTGTCTCTAAGAAAGCGCCAAAGGTTCTTTTTTGTAATGGAGATTTTCCGTTCTTTTTTCTTTTTTTTTTCTTTTAAAAAAATGAGAAGAAGGGTACTTACCTGCGGCATGGTGACTCGGTGACCCTGTAAAGAATGTGGAAGAATATGTTAGTGCAAAAATCTTTAGAGATTGAAATGTTGGAAACGATACATTATTACCCTTCATTTGCTTTCATCCTTTGGGTGCTAACATCTCTTGGATTCACCTTCGTGGATATTTGGTAACTCGACAACACCATTCCCTTGCATTCGCCTTTAAGTGTTTGACGTTTTCCTGATTCCTTGGTAGAAGGCGCCGCTTCTACAATCAATGCGCAACTTATTTTTTCATTTATCACCCTGTAAGAAGGGGAGATGAAACGAGTTATCTCCATTTTTAGTTAGGTTCAACAGAGGAACGATACATCATTCTTGATGAATTTGACAATGTTGTTCCAGCACACTTCTTTGGTGGGGAGATGAGAGATTTTTTTTTTTTTTTTTTTCTAAATCAAACGTTGCTCTCCCACTCTTTATTTGATAAACCTTTGTTCTGTTCGAATCTGTCTTGTATCAAAGAAAAGGACATGTCATTTTTTATACTGAAGAGAATCAAATTTAGGAACGAGATACATCCTTTTCAAAGTCAGGTGATCAACATCCCAAGGTATCTCTCATGGAGGAAGGGATAATATTGCCCTTCTATTTCATCATTTGAATCTTTCTTTGTTTAAGATGAACATGACTCAATAATGCTCTATTGCGTTTGTTGGAACGTTACAACACCTGGTATTCTTGATGTCTCCTTAACAATGAAAAGAAAATCATGTCAGAAACGGTATCAGAAATGGATAATTGGAATCGATACAGTTTACTTTTCCTTCGAATTTGCCATTTTGGATATTTGGCAACTCCCTTCATTTGTCTCATCGTGCAAAGTGAACAAGATCGATGGGCTATTTTGGCACCTAAGGCATCTCCAAATAAAGAAACTTCCTAGAATGGAATTTCATTTCGTTTCGCCTCTATTGGAAGATTGGCGCCAATGAAGCATCGACGCATCCTTGCTCCTCGAGTTCCATGAGCCCAAGAAAACGACTACATGAAGAGAGAGAATTAAGCAAAGTTTTCTTGAAATTCATTTTGGAAGGTAAACGTATAGGTTCAATTAAAACACTTTTGAATTTGCTTGAAATTCATTTTTTTGTGTTTTTGTTTTTTTGTTTTTTGTTTTTTTTTAAATGGTGATTTTCATGAAACTGAATTCCATCATTAAAAATTTGAGTTGCACAATTTACAAAAGCAACAATTGGATTCGCAATCAAAACTCAATGAAAAACATGATTCTTAACAAGAATAAAAACAATGATAAAATATAAAAAACTCTTGTATAGATAAGAGTAAAAATCAAATCTTGTCCTAATGTCAAGGAGCACCACGCATAACCTGCAAAGAGACAACAATGTCAGTACGTGAATGAGAGAAAATGATATCTCAATAAGGTCGTTTCTTACAATAAAATCGAGACAACGGTACATGCCCCCACAGTCCTTATTACGGGGTTTTAGTATTGCACCAAGATTTTATCATAAGAGAATGCATCATTAAAACAATCAATCCATGGCCATCAATCGAATGTCCACTTTTATTCCAAAAGTTTCGTATGCAAAAGTGGCATTGATTTTTTTTTTTTTTTTTTTTTGAAGAGATTGATTTTATGATTTTACTCTTGCAAAAAATGAAGTGACTTCTATTTTGAGAAATCTATACAAAATGTGATTTGCATTTCAGTCCCAAAATGTGAGAAGGAAAGAGTTTGATCAAAAATGCAATCTCAACTTTTGTGCCCCAATATATAATCGCAACTTAACCCTTTTTTTTTGGCTTGTTTTTTTGTTTTTGTTTTTTTTTTAATGTGATTTTGAGCCCATAACTAGGAATTTAAATAAAATCACGTGTTCAAAAGGGCCAAATCAAAGTGTTTGGACTTGCATTCAATGTTCACTTTTCACAAGAGTGATTGCCAAATTTTCAATCATAAGCCTACATCACTAAGGGCATTCGGTTGATTTCCGCGAATTTCAAGATGAAAATTCAATGCAAAATGAGTAAATAAAAAAGGAAAATGATATTTACGATGGGTGCCGACCATTGTCTTTTTTTTTTTTTTCTCAATTACATAGACATGCACATGAGGTGTGGTACGATTTCTACTTTATAAGGCTCAAAATGGAGCCATGGGATCACAGGACTGAACCAACATGCTCACAGCTAGGTCGTGTTACTCATGACTCCGGCTTCGTCAAAGAACCGACCCGTGTCGCATGCTTGCAAACCAGGGTGGGGATCTTTGACATCAAGAAAGAATTTTCGGGGTTGAGATGGGCGACTCATACTACATGCTTGCAGTCGAAGTGGTATCCACCTCAACACCATCCTAAGTGATCCTATGCAGCCTAGGTCCGACGGCAAGTAGTGTGTGCTATGGTGTAGTGCAATGCATGGGACACATGCATGATAATTTATAAGCAATCAGCACTTCATATATAAAAAATAAACCATACATTTCTACACCTCCCTGCAAGACAAAGGTGAGCAAACACTCCCCCTTATACCTCTCAATCTGCAAAAACATTTAACACCTTTAATGTTAGGGACGTACTTGGAATCCTCGTTGCCAAACAAAAATATTTTTGAACAAGATTAATTTTGGCCTAAGTCCTCTAAGGTTTAAAACCAAATCTCCAGCGGAGTCGCCAAGCTGTCGCGACCTACCCTCGGGGGAAGGGAACAGGTTTAGGCATAATACCTAAAGGACGGGCCTAAGGTCCATGGTTAGGCGCGGGCTCTCCCAAGCCCATACCTCGTGTGACGTCGGGATATTCTTAAGGAATTTTGCACAAAAAGAGTCGTCACTAGCCTATTAGGGTCGGCTAGAAACCAAGTGAGGCATAGGAGTATACCTCACTTCCTACGCAACCAGAGAATTTAGGGTCGGGGACTTGATTACACTAATTGGTCAATTAGTGCCTTTTCGGTACCTAATCTTGTTCATTTTAAAAGAAAATATTTTTATCAGGCAGTTTGGATTGATTTTACACATTCCACTAACATGTGAGGTGATCATGTAGGTGCGCAGTTATTAAAGTAACAACCATAGCTACCAAGATCCTAATTGTAGTAAAATTAAACACGTGCAATTAAATATAATCAAATATGCAAATTAAACATATGATATAATCAAAATAGGAGCAAATAAAGGTCTAATTACACTAAAAAGCAATACATATCAATTCCTAATCAAACCCCATTATTTTTGGATTTTCGAAATTTTTAATTTTTTAAAAATATTTTTAATTAATTAATTTTAAAAATATACATATTTTAATTTTTAAAAAATATTTTTCAATATTTAATATTTTTTGGATTTTCGAAATTGTTTTTTAATATTTTTTTTTTTTTAGATAATAAAATAAACTAAAATAAAATTCGAGGCCGGACTGGCTCGGTCCGATCAGATCGGATTGGGCTGCGGGATCCAGACTAGCAAAAAGTAGTCGGGCTGGGCTTGGTGTGCAGGCCCAGCTTGGCCTAAATTTAAATAAATAAATAAATAAATAAAGCCCAATGCAAAAACAGCCCAAACCCGAACCAATACGCCCAAAACCCTACCTGGTTGATTGGACTCAGCCTGGCTCGTGCGACTCGAATTCTGGAGCCTTCGAGTTCAGTGATCCGCGGCGCTGGAGGGATTAGCTGGGACGTCGACAGCGGTGATGGGCTTGACGACGGTGGCAATGCAGTGGGTGGCGGTGTCGGGCAGGAGGACGGAGCAGCGAGGCGGCGGCGGCAGGGATGGCAACGTGAGCTCGCAGGTGAAGCGGTGGCACGAGCTCGCGGGCGAGGAGGAACTCCGGTGGCTGGCGGGATGGCGGCCGACTTGGGTGGAGCAGCAGTGTCGCGAGGAGGCTCGGACGGCATCGGAGACCCCCCTTTTCTCCTCTCCGGTCCTCTCTCCCTCTCCCGTTTCTTCAGATCTAGGTTCTGAGGAAAACGGCGATGAATGGTGTTGATTGGGTGGCTTGTCGGCGATGATGGCGGTGTCTGGAGAAATGTGGCCGGTGACGGCATAGGCGGCTCCTCCGGCTAGGACCGCGACGACGCTACCTCGATTGGGTGAGCAGGGCAACCCCTGACCTTAGAGGTTGGGGGTTGCCGGCGGATGCGATGAGGACATCGGTTGAGGCTGGCGGTTGTGGCCCCTACTTTGCGACTGGTTTCTAGAGGTGTCAGAGGTAGCAGCAAGGGTTGGCGGCTAGGAGACATGGCGACGGTGACGGCGACGGCGGCGACGGTGACTGCAGCGGTGTTGGGTTGAGGCAGCGAGGCCTCCTTTCTCTTGAGCTCCCCTCTCCCTCTCCCAGTCCCTCCTTTTTTTTTTTTTGCTGCTCTGTTTTTTTCTTCTTTTAGGGTTTCCTCACGCGCGAAAATGGAGGAGGGAGAAGGCGGCATGGGCCGAGCCAAGGCGAGATCCGGCTTGGCCCCTTCCACGTTTTATTTATTTATTTTTGTTTTTATTTTTGTTTTTCTTTTCTTTTCTTTTATTTTTTTCTCTTTTTCTCTATTATTTTTTTATGTACTTGAAAACGAAAATTAGGTGTCAACAACGAGTCTCGGTAATTTTCCAGGCTCGTATCGGCTTCCAATTAGGCATTACGGGTCTAAATTGGATTTATTGTATTTATTTAATAATTTTCGGAATTATTTAATTATTTATTTATTTTTCGGAAATTAGGTGGGATAGCCGACGACCGGAATTTTATGCTGATTGTCGTGGTGCAGTTCATTTATTTAATTGAGCTTTATTTTGTGCTAAAATGAATTATTTGTGATTATAAGATTTTTTTTCCCAAATTAATTAATTTGGATAATTAATTGAAAAATAACCGGGTGTCGGTTGATATCACCAAAAGTGTTTTGGTGGAATACAGATAATGGTGGGATTTGTGGAAAGGAAATTATAATATTTTGGCTAAAGCCGATTGTGTATCCACACACGAATATTTTATCGGGAATGATAAAAATGGTGATTTGATTAAATGATAATTTTTGGCATACTATGAAAGTATGGCCGGCAGCTTCTGGTGAGCAGATATAATTTTCAGCATACTATGAAAGTGTGGCTAGCAGCTTCTCGTGAGCATAATAAACATATTAGATCAATGAATTTGGCAGCTTCAAGTGAGCATAATAAACATGTCAGATCAATGAATCTGGTAGCTTCTAGTGAGCATATTATTATATCAGATCAGTAGATCTGGTAACTTCTGGTGAGCTATACTATTTATATATCGGCTAGAGTAAACAGTCCTAGACTATGGTCGGACTCATAGATAATATTGATTGAGGTGACCGGGGAATGGTCATGTTGACATGTAATCGATTATGTTGTTTGATCGATGATTCAATATGATTGAATGATTTGACGTGGAGAATTGATTCGATGAATGATAAATTGTGTTGACCTACAGGAAGGAATTGAGACCAAGGTAAGCCCTCTGACTCATGATTGTGCTTAAGCAACCCTTATGGTGTATTTTCTTCCTAATCGGGTCTTAGGGGGATTGAACTTGCTAAGACGTCGTCTCACCCCGTTGTGGGATAACAATTTCAGGTCCCTATATGGTAGTCGTGGAGGACCGGGAGCCCTGGAGTTTGGAAGATGGAGGCTGAGGAATCGGCGATCGGGTCTGACTAGTGGGTGTTAGGACAGTCTCCTTTTTGTTAAGTTGACATTTTTGTAAACAACCTGATTTTGTAATTAACCCGTTGTCTATAAAAGACTTGTCTTGGTTTGAAAATTTTAGTTTTGCTCTTCTATCCCAATTGTTTGTTGTTTGGGGATTTTATATCTGTTTCCGCATGCGTATTAAAATAAAAAGGGTCGGTGATGCGTCTTGGGACGTCGCTATTAATCGACCAAAGTGGGATGGGCACGCGCTCGGAGGATCGAGGCGTGACAGCATGGTCGACAACCCGCCGCTGTGCCTCCTTTCCCGCTCCAAAAACTCTGACCAGAGGTGACCGGAGGAAACCGAGAGAGCAGAGAGCACTGCCGAGAGAGAACAGAGACGGAGGAGAAAGAGGAGAGTTCACACGACCTCTGCTAGAGTGATCCCTGGTAGTGAGCGAGCCTAGATCTAATCGTTTTTTTTTTATATCAGATTTGGGAGACAATGCTGCTTCTCCGTCGCCTGCCGCTGCTATTCCACCATCCCTGACGACTGTTGCCGTGTCTGGGTTCTTGCCGTGTCGCTGTTGTCCGCGACCCAACCCCTTGGCTAGATGCCGTTCCTCAAGCCGCGCTGCCGCCATCCCCGACGCCGTCGCCGCACTAGATCCCTGTCGAGTGGCATCCTCGACGTTGTCGCCGCATCAGACTGCTGCCAGGACGGTTGTCGTTGCCATTTAGTCACCAACAACCCCGTCGCAGCACCAGCCCTTGAGCCGCCTCCCTCCTGCCCGATGCCATCTAAGCCACTGCCGCTCTCTATCTCGACGAGCTGCTTGCTGACCCTCACCAAGCCGCTGCTCTCCTGCCCGACGCTGTTTGGGCCGCCGTCGTCGTTCCTGCTGCTGCTGCTGTTGTCCAACGCCCACCGTGTAGCCACCGCCAAGTCGTCGGCGTCTCGGCGTCCTCCTTCGGCGCCGAGGAGAAGTCGCCTTGGAGAGGAGGGCATAAAATCAGGTCATGGTCAGGTTGGACAGGAGCCTCCAATCGGGTAGGGTTTTGGGCGAATCAAAGCCTGGTTTGGGCTTGTGGGCTCATGGGCTTGTGGGCTTCATTTTTTAAAGTAAAAAATTAGACCAGATTAGGCTCGCTGGTTGAGCTTAATCCGAACCAAGGCAAGGCCCGACCAAGGTTGGTCGGGCCTTGTCTTTTGAGCGGGCCGGTTCGGCCCAGCCCCCATCCGGGCCGAACCTGGGTGGGTCTGACCGACCTGGACCGAAAAAAATAAAAATAAAATATTATTTTATTATTATTATTTTTAAAAATTAGAAAAAATTAAAAAAATTTCGAAAATTAAAAAATGTAGGGTTTGGTTGGAAATTGCCATGTTTTGCTAATTAGGCTTTTATTTGCTTACACATTGATTATATCGTGTGTTTAATTTGCCTATTTAATTATGCTTAATTGTATTCATTTAATTTTGTTGCAATTAGGATTTTGGTAGCTGTGATTAATATTTTAATGATTATGCACCCGCATGATCACGTCACATGTGGATATGTATAAAATCAATCCAAATTGTTTAGCAAAAATCATTTCTTTTAAAATGAACAAAATCAGGTACCAAAATGGCACTAATTGGTTATATCACGCTTCGATCCTCGAGCGTGTACCCATCTCTTGGTGGTTGATAAAAATTTGCGATTTCCTAAGATGAGTCGTCGACCCTTTCTTTTTATTGCACATGTGGAAGCGCTTAACAAATCCTCTGACAGTAATCGTCTTGAGATAGAAAAGTAGGGCAACATTTCACAAAAACACACTTTTATAGACAACTGGATTTATATACAAAAAGAGTTTAGGTAGGAGTCTACAAAATAATCGACTCTCGAAAGAAGCTATCCTACAACATACTAGTAGGACATAGACGTCGATCATTCAGACTCCACCTCCACAAACTCCAGGGCTTCGGTCCTCCAAGACCACCAACTATGAACCTGAAAATGGTTATACAATAACCACAGTAAGATAATATCTCAGCAAGTTCACGCTCTAAACCCTGATTAGAAGGGTAATATGCTTAAAGGCGCCCTAACCACACAACCATGCAATTAGAGCAGAGAACCTACCTCGTCTCAGTTCATTCTTGCATGTCAGCACAGTTCATATCACAATGCATATAATAATTGAAATATCTCATCAACTCAATTACTCATGTGTATATAGCAAATTCATACACCAATTGGAATGTCTCCAATCACATCTCCACCAATCACCACACCTAAGTCAATTATGCATTTCAAGTAATTACAGTCACACGCGCATGACCTAACCGTCATCACGATGAATCCAATTGACAAACAGCAGAATTATCCATCACATAGTGGATCCATCCGTCACATAGCAAATTTATCCGTCACATAGCAGATTTATCCATCACATAGCAGATCTATCCGTCACATAGCGAATCTATTTGACGTACAGTGGATCTATCCGTCACATAGCGGATTTATCCATCACCTAGCTAAGCGTCGTCTTGCTCCATCGAGCACGACAACATCTATCTCAAGACGGCTTTCCATTTGAAAGCATCGTTCACCCTACACATAGTGGATGACGAATTCTCCTAACTAGCACACGATTATCCACTCCCGGCCAAGGACATTAGGCTTCGCACTTAAATTCCTCAATTAAAAAAATAATGTCCTGGCCTATTTTCATCACGTTAATAATGTCCCATAAGATAATCGTGTGTGGGTACACGATCGGCCCGAGCCAAAATTTCCATTTCTTTACTTTAGAAAATCCCACTATTTATACCGTGTCTAAAAATATTTTTGGCGTTGTAAACCAATGCCCCGATAATTTCTAATTAATTATTGAAATTACTTAGTTTTAGGATAAATACCCAAAATTATAGTTTTCACTCAATTTGCACAATTCACACACAATTGCAGAAATTAACCATACCATTGTAATCAGCCCAAAATTTCGGTCACCGGCTATCCGGTCTAATTTTCGGAAAAATAATTAATAATTAATTAATTTCCAAAATTAATTAAATAATTCAATTTAAATTCTAAAAATACCAACCTAGACCAAAATTGCTAAATTAAGTACCAGGCCTGAAAAATTCCCGAACCCTTCTAGTAAATAGCACATCCTATCTAGGCCTTGATTAATTTAATCTAACCACATAACATGCATAATTAACTAATTAAATCGCTAATCTAATCAAACTAATCGCCTAAATCCTAATTAAATTAAACTAAACACCCCTTAAACGTCATTAGCCTACTAAGAAGAGTTTAGTGCATAAACTCACCGGTTTATTGCGGAAACCGGTTCACCGCGACGACGGCGCGACGGTGGTCGAAATTCGAATTTTCGGCAGTGTCGGCGGACACTAGCTTCGGTCTTCTCTGCGGGCGTCAGGGAATGGATCTGCACGCGGTGAAGCCACGCGGAGATGGAAGCAGTTACGGATGATGATGGCGCCGCAACAAATAAAATAAAAGATGGGGAACGACTCCAGCGAAATTTTAGAGAAGGTCAGAGGCGAAGGAGTCCCGAGGGAATAAAACGGTGGATCTGCACGCGGTGAAGCCACGCGGAGATGGAAGCAGTTACGGATGATGATGATGGTGCCGTAACAAATAAAATAAAAGATGGGAACAACTCCAGCGAAATTTTAGAGAAGGTCAGAGGCGAAGGAGTCCCGAGGGAATAAAACAGTGGATCTGCACGCGGTGAAGCCACGCGGAGATGGAAGCAGTTACGGATGATGATGATGGCGCCGCAACAAATAAAAGAAAAGATGGGGAACAACTCCAGCGAAATTTTAGAGAAGGTCAGAGGCGAAGGAGTTGACTGGTGAAGGCGTGGACTGGGCCGAGCGAAATTGTTGGTGGAGATTGTTTCGGTGGAAGGGGACAGCCGAAGGTGGACATGCGTGAATTGTAGGCGGCGATGGCAGAGGGAAAGTGGAGGAGCTGGACGTCTTCTTCGATGGAAAATGAACAAACGATGAAGCTGCCAGGAAAAAAATGAAAGAGAAACAGAACCGACGGGGATGAAGCTAGCGTGCTCGGCGTGAGGAGGAAGCCACGGATGGGGGAAGGAAAAGTCAAGATAAATATCCCATAATTCATCATATCTTAGCCCCAAAGTCCACATAAATATCCTCTTATGTCCCCCAATTAAATCTTGCAAATTAATCCACAAAAATTCCAATTTGAAGCCAAATGTTGCAGCCCCATGCCTAGTCCGAATTTACTTAATTTTGGACTTCAATTTCTTCCCAAACTTCCTCAATTTGACGTCCAATTTTGTTGAAGAAAAAGCCCACACAATTTCTACGAGTCCTCGTCACCAAATGACTTGGTAAGGAGGCCAAAAATCCATTCAATTTAGTCCATCTGAATTTCCGTTCATTTCCGAATCTTCTGAAGTGATTTTTCGTAAAAATCCTGAACTCGACGAAATTTCTCCGAAAGACAAGACGACGTCCTATAAATGAACCGTGACATGCTTGAACGTCCGATTTCCAAAACTGAATTCAATTTCATGGTTAAAATCGATCGAATGCGATTTTAGTCTGATCCGACCTATCGAGTAGATTTAAGGGATTTTACCGCGGTTATATCCCTTAACGGCTTTATCCAATAAATTGGTTAACTCGTGAGTGATCAGCTCAGAGAAAAATGACCATAGGCGCGCCGGCGAAATGCCAATTTCATATATTTGGGATGAGATCGAAATTCAGGATGTCACAGGTTAATTACTATAATCAAGTTCCCGACCCTAGATTCTCCCTAGATTTTCTGGTTGCATAAGAAGTGAGATATACTCTCATACCTCACTTGATTTCTAGCCGACCCCAATAGGCTAGTGGCGACTCTTTTTTGCGAAATTATTTAGAATACCCTAATGTCACGCGAGGTATGGGCTTGGGAGAGCCCGCGTCTAATTATGAGCCTTAGGTCCGTCATTTAGGTAATATCCCTAAACTTATGTTCCCTCTCCAGTAGGTCGCGACAAAATGTCCGCTGAAAAAGTCACTCCGCACCTTCCATTACATTACGAATTTTCTTCATCAACGAATTCAACCATAAAGATGGTCGTTTCATCTCTTATTGGCTCGTCGTCTTTGCTAAAGTCATGCACGCGGGAGACATTGCATGCATTCAGATATCTTTGCCTTGGGTATTGATGTTGACAATTGCCGGCTTTTCGACTTTCAAGTACTTCGAAGTTTCCAATGGATGAAAAAAAGGTTCTTCCTTATACTTTTTCCGTTAGACTGAGGAATCTGTGACTCATTGGAAAAGTACATGTTCAAAGGCACAAACCTATCAACTCACAGCCTGTTTAGCAGAGTTGTTTTCTTTTAATTTGATTCTTTTGATATAAAAAAACTAATCCTTAAGCTTAATCTCTGCGCATCCCTTCTTTCAGCATAAAAGTAGCCATGGTTTTGTGCAAGCATTGCTCTAATTATCAACACAATAGGCCGAGTTCATCAAGATTCTACATCTGATCGTACTTTAAAGAAGCACGGCCTTGTATTTGAGTCTCAAAAGAAGACGATATCTTGATTATTGTCCCCATCTATACCTTGTCCCTTAACTAATTATCTAATTGTGATGGAACATGAAGATGGTCGTAATCTGTAATATGACGAGATTGGTCGGATGTGATAATGATACTTCAGCCAAGCATGGATTTAACTTATAAGAACATCTATAAGGAGTGATAATATGAAAAATAATGAAAAAAAAGTCCATTGAGGGCAAATATACCAAAATATTTGATAATTGTTGCCTTAACTCCCTTTGAAGTGATAAGGTCTTTGGGGCAAAAGATAAATTAAAGTTAAAAGATATTGAATCAATCTGGACTACGAGCCCAACTAATTATTTTGAAATTATATTAAAAAAATCGATTAGGGGAAATTAATCGTGCATCATTAGTGTTGGGATATAATATGCGGAAACGATAGGATCTTGCAATTTACGTTAACGCGAAATCACCCCAGAGAAATAAATGAGAAAATCAAGACACCAGAAATTTAAGTGGTTCGATCCGAGTATTGATAACTACGTCCACGGGGAGAGCTAGCAGCAAATAATCCACTATAATCGGATAATCAGAGTTTACAATCGCCCAATCACTCAAGTGTTTCCTGCACCTAGATTTAACCTCAAACCCAAAGTGTTTATAAATAAACAACCCGCTTGGGTATAAACTCACCGCACAAAATTATCCGACGTTCAAGCTCAAACGAAAAACACACGCGGCTCCTTTCTCTCGTAAAGTTGCAGCGGGTTCTTCCTCGTTAGCTTCGGCGGCATCTCACTTCGGCAGCTTCGTTCTTTTGTTCTCGTCGTAGGGTTTTTATTTCTTTTATACGTGTGCCCCAAAAGTTAAAGCTTGACTTTTGGGCCCCACGAGAATTCAATCTTCACGAGCAAAGGACTTCACGCCAAGAAAGGAGACCTCTTCGTAGGGGTGTCAATGGGTCGGGTCGGGTCGGGTCGGGTTTTGTTGTTACCCGACCCGACCCGAAACACAATCGGTCACATACTGTGACCCGACCCGAACCGACCCGAAACACATTAAATGGTCTAATGTGTTTCGGGTCGGTTCGGGTCGGGTCGGGTCGGGTCGGGTTATTGGGTTTCTTGCCTTTTTTTTTTTTTTTTTTTTTCACCTTTCTTTTCTTTTGGGTTTGGGTTAAAACTCTGCAGCAATCATCCCATCTTGATCCCATTCTTATGCAAACAGGTTATTACAAGAACCTGATTTTAACATCCATTCTTGCGAGTGATCAATCTAAGTCTTTTTAACTGATAAAAACTCAATAGCAGAGCACCAACTAGAAGAACAGAGAGCAGCGAAGAAAAAATTCCAAGAAACCTAAAGCTTTGGCACTTCAACCTGTTGGGCAGGTTCCATATCCAAAATAAAACTGAGTTTTTTTATCAAACTCACCCATAAGACCACTGCAAATTCCTTTTCGATTCTCATGATTTATGAAGAGACAATTACATTTTGCGATAGTAAGGATCATTCCAGTAACACCTACCCAACTGGCCACATTAATGAAGTGCTGAATTGCAGAATTCAACTTAAGTTCATGAAAGACCAGCTACATAGGACTAGCGAGCCACTACTCGTGCTCCACTCTAGATACTCCAAAGAAACATACCAACCTAATACTGCAGTGATGAAGCTGCTTCATGCTAATCCACATTGTTCAATTGCTTTTTCTTTCTCAAAGGTCTCAAAGTACTGATAAATGATGGTGACGGTGAGAAGAATCCCGGTCCAAAGGCAGACTTGACAGACATTTTTCAACTTGCAATAATTCCGGCAAATTTCAGTTTTCTTGCATCTAGCATATGCACCTGTTACGTATACAAAGTAACGAGCGATTGAATCAAAATTGGTAAAACAGAGCACGCCAGTGACAATTACCCATGCCCTTATCGCCAACAATGACAAGCTTGAAGCCCGGGTGATTGAACATCTGCTGATTCGGCAAAGCCTGAAAGAGACGCAAGGGAAACAACAACAATTAAAACAACAAACCAAATGAGATAAAAAAAATCCAAACTTTGCGATCACGTAACCAGAACGCTCAGCTCCAGAACCCCAAAAGAAACAGCATCTGACCAGGACCCAAAAGCTCGAGAAGAATCACAAAAAGAATAGAGATTCAAGAAGACCGGCAACAACAAGAACACGAGCTATTGATATAAGAATGGACGCGCAGAAAATGGAATGATGAAAAGGAAAGAATGGACCGTCAGCGAGCGAAACTTACTGAGAATGGACCGATTCTAATACCAAAACCAATGAACCCGAAGAAAATTCAATCACTCAAGATAAACAGAGACCCAAGCAGCATCACCGACACCGTTGGTCCAACCGAAGTCTCCCACAGGAATACAAGGCAAGAAGCCAATTTCCACTTAAAACCCACCACATTATCCGCAAAAAACGAAAGCCACATTCCAATTTAAACGAACAACAAGTGCCCAAAACACCCATCCTTTGCCACAAGAGAAAAAAGGAGGGGGCAAAAACGCATTTACCACGTCGTGTCGGTGGGGGACTTTCGGACGGCGAGGCGGGTCCAGGCGACGACCTTCCCGAAGGGCAAGTCCCTGGCCTCGATGAGCGTCGAGACGATCCCGATGAGCTGGACGGAGTTAGTGAGCTCCTTCCTCCACTGGATCTCCTGGGGCCTCGGGTACGCGGCTGCCTGGAGGAAGCACCTCTGCCGGGCGTTGCGGGTCGGCGCGAACGAGAGGAGGCGCGAGTTCGGAGAAGACCCGGAAGGGATTTGGGAAGGGGAAGGGGGGGGGTTTTCGGCGACGGACGACGGACGACGATGATCGACTGATTCGACGGCGGCTAGGGTTCCGACGTTGAGACGAGGGGTGGCGACGACGACGGAGAGGCGGAGGCGCGTCGATCGGAGGGCAACAGTGGAATCCACGAGAAGGCGCAGTCATCGGAGAAGCAGCCGAAGGGGAGGGTTTTCACTTTTCAGCGACGTGTTTGAGTGTTTGTGTTTGGTTGGCTTGTTTGGAACAGGTGTTAACGTGTTTCGGGTCTGAACAATGTTCCAACCCTGACCCGACCCGAAACATATTTCGTTACTTGTTTTATGCCTATTACCCGAACAATTTTAAGACCCGAAACACGTACTCAACTTGTTTCGTGTTCGGGTCGGGTCGGGTTTTTTTGACATCCCTACCTCTTTGTACAGGGACTTCATCGGCAAAAGAAATCTTGGAATATTGTGTGTTTGCGCCCACCGTGGATAACATCTTTCAGCAACAATTCCGAAAGAAAGAATTCGTATACCGTGTGCCCATTTATTTATTTTTATTTCCTCCTTTTGAAATTCCTTTGCAAATCCAGCGAATTTCAAACTCGAGTCATAATTTAACAATTCTCCATCTTGGGTCGATGTTTGAAGCTAAGTTATAGTGCTCATCATCCATGCTGCTCTCCCAACGCCCCGATGGGCGCTCACTCTCCACAGACATCAATAGAGCTCAAGCAGAGCTTGAGCTTCGTCACAGAACAGACTTAGTCATCATGTATGCCGGGTTATCTGCTGTAGCAATCTTTTTAATAATAACAATACCCTTAGCTAAAACATCTCCGATGAAGTGGTACCTGATATTGATATGCTTTGTTCGCTCGTGATAAACTGGATTATACGCCAAATATATCGCACCTTGGTTATCACAGTGTATATCAACACTTTTCTGTTCTAACCCAAAGTTCAAGAGCAAACTTTGTAACCATATTGCCTCTTTCACTTCGAAAGTTAGTGCCATATATTTTGCCTCAGTCGAAGACAAGGCAATGTGATCCTGTAAGGACGCTTTCCAACTAACTGCATCACCCGCTAGCGTAAACACGTATCTTGCTAAAGATCTGCAATCATCCAAGTTACCGACGTGATCCGAATCCACAAAACCAGTGGTCTCACTGCCATTGCTATCCCTTCGGTATACTATACTCACGTCTGTTGTCCCTTTCAAATATCTGAAGATCCACTTCACAGCTTCCCAATGAGCTTTACCAGGATGCTTCATATAGCGACTAACCACGCTCACAGCTTGTGAAATATCAGGCCTAGTGCATACCATAGCATACATAATACTACCCACGGCACTAGAATAAGGAACACGGGACATATGTTGACATGCGGACCTCTAGAGTGCTATAACTTGGCAGAAAGGGACACTTAAGTGCCATAACTTACGAAAGGTATACTTAAGTGCCACATTTTAAGAAAAGTGGGACACCCGAGTGCCATCTCCC
Organism: Eucalyptus virginea; assembly: GCA_014182375.1. NCBI lineage: Eukaryota > Viridiplantae > Streptophyta > Magnoliopsida > Myrtales > Myrtaceae > Eucalyptus > Eucalyptus virginea. The sequence continues at coordinate 10,859,285 of CM024523.1, read as the reverse complement.
GAAGTTGGCCGAGGAAATCATACGTGGCATTAAAAATTAATATTTCTCGATGTGTCTCGCCGGAGAGCCGAGTCGGCTCGGGTCGGCAAAAACGACGTCGTTTTTGCCGAATTTGAATTTTATAATAATATAAAAATTATTTAAATTAAATTTAAAATAAATTTATTTTTAAATAAATTTATTTAAAACATTTTTAAAAAATTTAAAAAATTTAGAAACTTTAAAAAATTAAAAAAATTACAAAAATTTAAAAAATTACAAAAAATTTACAAAATTTACAAAAAGAATTAAAAAATTAATAAAAAATTTAAAAATTTACATAAAATTTACAAAATTTACATAAAATTTACAAAAATTTTTAGAAAGTTACAAAAAATTTAAAAAATTTATGAAATTTACAAAAATTTAAAAAATTTACAAAAAAATTTCAGCCCTCAACCGCCTCCCTTTTCTTTTCTTTTTTAAAATTTTTTTGTAACTTTTTTTAATTTTGCAAAATTTTTTAATTTTTAAAAATTTATTTTAAAAATTTTTAAATAAATTTATTTTTAAATTAAATTTAATTAATTTATATATTAAATTTTTTACCATGTCAGCACCAAAATAACGTCGTTTCGGGTGTTGGCCAGAATAGAGCACTTAAATCGGCCAAAACGACGTTGTTTTGGTATAAGTTGAATTTTAATATAATATAAAAATTAATTAAATTAAATTAAAAAAATAATAATATATTTTATATTTATTTTAAAAAAATGGAGGAGGAGGAGGAGGAGAAAGGCAGCCAACGGCTGAGGGCGAGCCCTCGCCGCCGCTGCCTCCCGCCGTTGCCGGAAGGTGGGGGAGGGTTGGCCGGGCCAGCCTCCTTTTCTTAAAAAAATTTTCTAAATTTTTTAAAATTTTAAAATTTTAAAATTTTTTAATTTCTTTTTAATTTTTCAATTTTTTATAAATTTTTAAATTTTTAGAAATTTCTAAATTTTTAAATTTTTAAAAATTTCTAAATTTTTTAAATTTTTCTAAATTTTTTTAAAATTTTTTAAAATTTTTAAATTTTTTTAAATTTTTAAATTTTTTAAATTTTTAAATTTTTAATATTTTAATATTTTTAAATTTTTAATATTTTTAAATATTTAAATAAATTTAGTTATAAATTAATTTAAATTAATTTTTATATTAAATTTTTGGCCACGTTAGTATTAAAACGACGCCGTTGCGCACTCGCTTCGCCGGAAAATTGACACGTCAGCGTTTTGGCCAGATTTTGGCTGGATTGGCACTCAAGTGATCCATTTTTTTTTTTTTTTTTCCGATTTTGGCACTTAAGTGTACCTTTCGTAAGTTATGGCACTTAAGTGTCCCTTTGTGCAAAGTTAAGGCATTTGAAGTGTTCTTTTGCCGACATATGCTCATTCTCCTCCTCAGTCTGCGGTGATAATTTATCTAAAAGTTTAAAGTGCTTTGCTAAAGGTGTACTTACAGATTTTGTCGACTGTATGTTAAAACGTGCCACGATCTTCTCAATATATTTCTTTTGAGACAGGCGTAAAACTTCTGCAGTCCTGTCACGCAAAATCTCCATACCCAAAATTTTCTTTGCAGCACCTAAATCTTTCATCTCAAATTCAGCATTCAACGCCTCTTCAAAGACACATCAATATCAGACATATTCTTAGCTGCTATCAGCATATCATCAACATATAAAAGTAGATAAATCAAAGAACCATTCTTCAATCTCCTAAAGTAAACGCAGCTGTCCATATGACTTTTTGAATAGTTTTGACTAGCTATGAAAGCATCAAAACGTTTATACCACTGTCTAGGAGATTGTTTCAGCCCATACAAAAATTTCTTTAACAAGCAAACATGATCTTCTTTACCCGGAATAGCAAATCCCTCTGGTTGCCTCATGTAAATCTGCTCCTCCAATTCACCGTGAAGAAACGCAGTTTTCACATCTAACTGCTCTAACTCGAGATCCTGCGAAGCAACTAAGGCAAGTAAAACACGAATAGAAGTATGTCTTACCATAGGAGAGAACACCTCATTGTAGTCAATGCCCTCATGCTGTGTATATCCTTTAGCCACAGGTCTCGCCTTATACCTCGCTGCCTCGACACCGGGAATGCCCTCTTTTCGTTTAAAGACCCATTTACTTGCGACAATCTTTTGGCTCTTTAGTACTTTGACTAGCTCCTATGTCTGATTTCGATGGAGTGATTCCATCTCTTCACTCATAGCCCCTAGCCATTGCGACAACTCCGGACTAGCCATCGCCTCAGAATAAGACGAAGGCTCATCTGTCTCCATCTCATCACCTACAGTCAATGCATAAGCAATATATGTATAACCATAACGTACCGGTGGTTTAATTTGCCTTCTCTCCCTATCTGCAGCTATAGTCTGTTGCGGCTTTGCTGGTTGTTCACCCGACTTCAGGAACTGCGGCTTCATCTGCAGTCTCAACCTCTGTTACCTTCGAGGTCTCCGGAGTCTCCACCTGAAGCTCCACCTCACTTATGACACCATGATCTGTCTTCTCTGCTGGTTGTGTCTCAGAACTCCTCTGTTGAAGCATTGTAGTCTCGTCGAAGATCACATCTCTGCTGATTAGAAAACCGGGTGATCTGGGATCAGTGCATCACAGCCGGTAGCCTTTCACCCTATGTGCATAACCCAGAAATATGCACTTCTTTGCCCTCGGCTCAAGCTTACCATCACTCGCATGAGCATACGCAGGGCATCCGAATATACGTAATTCGGAATAATCAACAGGTTTCCCCGATCATACTTCCTCAGGAGTCTTCCACTCGATAGTAGACGATGGAAATCGATTTACCAGGTAACATGACATGTTCACTGCTTCAGCCCAAAATTCCTTGCCAAGTCCTGCATGCGAAAGCATGCATCGAGCTTGCTCAAGCAAGATTCTATTCTTCCGTTCTGCCACACCATTCTGCTGAGGTGTCCCAAGTACTGTGCGGTGTCTTATAATACCTTCTTTCTCGCAGAACTCGGTGCTTATCTGACTGCTTCTCAATCAATACCTTAAATTTCTTGAACCGATCAAACACATCATATTTGTACTTCAGAAAGTATACCCATACCTTCCTCGAATAATCGTCGATAAATGTCAGCATATATCGGGCACCTCTTTTCGAAGGAACCGAAGACGGGCCCTAGACATCTGAATGAATATATTCAACTGGTCGTTTGGTCGAATGAATAGCTGTAGTAAACTTAACTCTGTGCTGCTTCCCATAGATGCAGTGCTCACATAAGTTCAGCTTTCCTGTTTTTTGATCACTCAACAACCCCCTTTCACTCAGCATCGTCATACCTGCCTCACTCATGTGCCCCAAACGCATATGCCATAATTGAGTCAAGTTAGAGTCTGACTCACCTGATGAAACTGTAGCGGTTCCGGTCACGGTCTATCCCAGTAGATGATAGAGAGTATTCACTTTCTTCCCCTTCATCACTGTCATGGCACCTCGAGAGATCTTCAGTACTCCACTTTCAGCGGTGTACCTACTCCCGATGTCATCGAGTGTCCCCAGAGAAATAAGGTTCTTCTTGAGCTCCGGTACATGCCTCACATCTGTCAACGTGCGCACCACCCCATCATGCATTCGAATTCGAATTGTCCCTATCCCCACAGCCTTACAGACTGCATTATTCCCCAAAAGAACCTTACCACCATCTGCAGCTTGGTAAGTAGTAAACCAGTTCTTATGAGGCATCATGTGATAAGAACACCCCGAATCTAGCACCCATTCGTCTCTTGATGAAGTACCAATCACACATAAAACAGCTTCTGCATCCCTATTGCTCCTCTTAGTAACGTTTGCCACACTACTTGTAGCATTTTGCTTATCAACCTTATTTCTTTGCTTTGGACAATCTCTCCTAATGTGCCCCTCCTCGTGACATTCAAAGCACTTCACGTGTCCCTTGGACTTTCTATTGCGTGATTTTGATATGCTTTTACTTTTGCTACTAGGCTCTCGATGTTGTTCTCTACCCCGAATCGTCAGTGTTTGCGCTGCCCCTTTCGCCAGACCGTCATCTTGCAACTTTCTCCGCCACTCCTTAGAGAATAAGGCGGACTTTACCTCCTTTGAGGTAATAGTAGTACGTCCCTGCAACAGCGAATCAGTAAAGTGCTCACATGACTTTGGTAAAGAGGCTAACAACATCATGCCCTAGTCTTCATCATCAAGTATCTTACCGACGTTCTTCAGATCCAACATGAGTTTATTAAATTCATCTAGGTGGGTTCTAATAGACGTACCTTCAGTATATCTAAATTGAAACATCTTCTTCAGCATATACAAGCGATTGTTCAAACCTTTCTTCACATAGAGTGCTTGAAGTTTTGCCCATAATGCTGCGGCATCCTTCTCCTCAATAATCTCTAGTAAGACCTCATCCGACAAATTTAACAGGATTATGCTCTTTGCTTTTTGCATAAGCTCTACCCTCTCTAAGGCTTTCATTATAATCGGCAACTCATCTTCACCATCTAGTGCCTTGGCCAAACCTTGTGTTGTCAATAAAGCCCGCATCTTGATGCTCCATAACACAAAGTTATTTTTCCCATCAAACTTCTCAATCTCAGATTTCCTCTCAGACATAATTGCAATAACAGAATTTCCAGATAATAATCGAACAAGCAAAAGCCCCAAATTACAATCAAGAAATCCAACCCCACGCTTTGATACCAATTGTTGGGATATAATATGCGGAAACGATAGGATCTTGCAATTTACGTCAACGCGAAATCACCCCAGAGAAATAAACGAGAAAATTAAGACACCAGAAATTTATGTGGTTCGGTCCGAGTATTGGTACCTACGTCCACGGAGAGAGCCAGCAGCAAATAATCCACTATAATCGGATAATCAGAGTTTACAATCGCTCAATCACTCAAGTGTTTCCCACACCTAGATTTAACCGCAAACCCAAAGTGTTTATAAATAAATAACCCGCTTGGATATAAACTCACGGCACAAAATTATCCGATGTTCAAGCTCAAACGAAAAACACACGTGGCTCCTTTCTCTCGTAAAGTTGCAGCGGGTTCTTCCTCGTTAGCTTCGGCAGCGTCTCACTTCGGCGGCTTCGTTCTTTTTTTCTCGTCGTAGGGTTTTTATTTCTTTTATACATGTGCCCCAAAAGTCAAAGCTTGACTTTTGGGCCCCACGAGAATTCAATCTTCACGAGCAAAGGACTTCACGCCAAGAAAGGAGACCTCTTCGTACAGGGACTTAATCGGCAAAAGAAATCCTGGAATATTGTGTGTTTGCGCCCACCGTGGATAACATCTTTCAGCAACAATTCCAAAAGAAAGAATTCGTATACCGTGTGCCCATTTATTTATTTTTATTTTCTCCTTTTGAAATTCCTTTGCAAATCCAGCGAATTTCAAACTCGAGTTATAATTTAATAATTAGTGTGGCTTAAATAAGTAGGACTCATCGGACCAGATACGGTCAGACCGGTTTCCTCGATCTCATGTCATGCCTCCCCATTGAAATATTACCGAAAAGAATAGACGATTCCGCGCTTACAATTTAATATCGTGCGCTCGTCCGATGTCGTCCGCAGGATCGGACCTCTCCTTGACATGTCAACCCTCGTCACCCCGAATCCGACGGCCAGAAGATTTCCTTCTGGAAGAGCGCGAATGGAGCGCGAGACAGCGGATTCGGTCGGTGAACCTTCAAAGCCTCTCGCAAGTTGGCTCAAAGCCGCAGGAACGACTTATCGTCTCGATTTGACCGACGACCAACACACGCGTTTTCTGATAATGTCTCTGTCTCTCTCTCGGGATGGATCTTCTTCTTCTTCTTCTGTAACTCTCACTCTCTATATAAAACTCCTCCAGAAACACCTCCTCAAAATCTCTCTCTCTCTCTCTCTCTCTCTTTCACCTCCTTTGCGTCCTCCAAGTTTTCTCATAAGCACACGCACAGAAAAGGAGTGTGCTTCTGCTTCACCATGTGCATATAGATTCTTTCTTTGGTAGTTCGTTTGTTTTTCTTCAAATTCTTGTTCCAGCTCCGGTCCAAGAACTTCGACAAGGAGTATTTTATTCAGGTTTCACGTGTAATATGGAGAGACAGAAGGCGGGTTTGACCATGGCGGCAGCATTGGCTGGCGATGACCTCATGCGGCAGACGAGAAGCCACTGCAGCTGGCTGTTGGGCAGCGTGAGGGATATGTGGAACGCCCCGGACGTGTTCCAGCAGAGCGTCCGGCAGGCGGTGGACGACAAGAAGGAGCTCCGGTGGGCCGCCATCGAGCGGTTGCAGACCTCTGACCAGTTGCCGGAGGGGATACTGAACCAGGTGCGGAGCGACGGGAGGGTGGTGCAAGACAAGGTCGACGTGACGAAGCTTGGGACGCAAGACAAGAAGGTCCTGATGGAGAGCATACTCAAAGCGGTGGAGGAGGACAACGAGAAGTTCCTGAGGAGGCTGCGGGACAGGACTGATCGGGTCGGTATCGAGATCCCGAAGATTGAAGTGAGGTTCCAGAACCTGAACATTGAAGGAGACACTTACGTGGGGACAAGGGCCCTCCCAACTCCGCTTAACGCTACATTGAATGCTATTGAGGTGGTTTACATGAGAATTTTTTTACTTTCTGTGATGTCTTTTTCATGTTCAGTTGACCTTGAGTGTTGTTTAGTGAAGTATCAGTGGCAAACTCAAAAGGGTTGTAGCTAGTCAGGTAAGATTGCTTAGGTGAATAGATCAGGTAAATGTATTTGGTTACGTCTGGCTTTTAATTGTCTTAGAGACTTTAGGAGGAACAAGCTCTTGCGAGTTTCTTATACGAAGCTGTGATACCGCCTCCGACTATATCGAGTAAGCAGGTTGGGTGGGCATGAGGTGAAAGAAGATAGAACATTTGATTGCAAATATGCAGGCAAAAAGAGGAACTTTTAGTGAAATGGTGCATCTTTGTTGCTTATGTAATTAGGAAAAAGGAAAGCTGACGTTATGGGAAGCTGAAAGAGGTAGAGAAGAGCTAAAACAACCCAAGGGCGTTTCAGATGTTGAAACACAAAGATCGATAAATCAATCAGTTGGTTTCTTTTCGTGTCTTCAGGGTAACGGCAGGGTCCGATCCATTCGATGAAGTGAATTCGAAATTTTCTATGCATGCTTAAAAACATTTTTATGCCAACAGGCAGCAATTGGCATGATTGGACTCTCTCCATCGAAGAAGATAGTGGTAAAGATACTTCAAGATGTGAGGGGCGTAATCAAACCTTCAAGGTAAATTCATGGATCCTCAACCTGAAGATCCTAGTCTCACTGCTTACATAAGCAAGTGCAGTTCTAGGCGCTTGATTTGGGAGCTTACAAACATGAAAAAATTTTCAATTTCAGTTTGACCTTGCTTCTTGGACCTCCTGGCTCTGGAAAAACAACACTGCTACAAGCACTTGCCGGAAAGTCTGATGATGATCTCAGGGTTAGTGATGCATTTTGACCTATCTGTATGCAGTTGCTTGCTGTCTTCAGGTTCTCTAGTTCTTAGCGTGAACTAATTTGTTCTATTACAACTATACAGATAACAGGAAAAATCACCTACTGCGGCCACGAATTCAATGAATTTGTTCCTCAGAGGACCTGCGCTTACATTAGCCAGCACGATCTTCACCACGGTGAGATGACGGTCCGTGAGACACTAGACTTTTCTGGCCGTTGCTTGGGAGTTGAAACTAGGTATGAGATGTTGGCGGAGCTGTCGAGAAGAGAGCGAGAGGGAGGGATAGAGCCAGACCCCGAAATTGATGCTTTCATGAAGGCCACCGCCATTACTGGCCAAGAAACCAGCTTGATGGCAGACTATATCCTCAAGGTTTGTTTGCAGAATTTGTCCATTCAATCCCGCTTCAAATTTGACGTTTCATCGTATGAGCTTCTGTGGTAGGCTAAATCTCTAATGTTTGTGGCAGATCCTTGGATTAGATGTTTGTGCTGATATCATGGTTGGAGACGACACGAGGAGGCGCATCTCTGGTGGACAAAAGAAACGTGTCACCATAGGCGAGATGTTGGTCGGACCAGTAAAAGCGTTCTTCATGGACGAGATATCGACAGGGCTGGATAGGTCCACAACTTCTCAGATTGTGAAGTTCATGAGGCAGATGGTCCATATCATGAATGTGACCATGGTCATCTCCCTCTTGCAGCCAGCTCCCGAGACTTACGAGCTCTTTGACGACATAATCTTGCTCTCGGAGGGCCAGATCGTCTATCAAGGGCCACGAGAGAATGTTCTCGAGTTCTTTGAGTACGTGGGCTTCAAATGCCCCGAAAGAAAGGGGGTTGCTGACTTTCTGCAGGAAGTGACTTCCAAGAACGACCAAGAGCAATATTGGTACAGGAAGGACCAACCTTATAGATACATCTCGGTGCCTGAATTCGTGAGGGCTTTCAATAGCTTCCATGTCGGTCAGCGCCTAATCGAAGAGCTTAGAGTCCCTTATGACAAAAGCAGGGCACACCCTGCTGCTCTGGTGAAGGAAAAGTATGGAATTTCTAACTGGGAGCTCTTCAAAGCTTGCTTTGCCAGGGAATGGCTGCTGATGAAGCGCAGCTCTTTCGTGTATATCTTCAAGACCACTCAGATCACGTTCATGGCCTGCATTGCGTTCACCGTGTTCTTCAGAACAGAAATGAAGACCGGCACAATAGGAGACGGGACAAGATTTTGGGGAGCTCTATTTTACAGTCTTCTGAATGTCATGTTTAATGGAATGACTGAGCTCGGGATGACGGTGTTCAGGCTTCCGGTGTTCTTCAAGCAGAGAGATTTCTTGTTTTACCCTGCCTGGGCTTTCACATTGCCCATTTGGTTGCTCAGAATTCCTGTCTCACTGGTTGAATCTGGAATTTGGATCATCCTCACTTACTACACCATTGGGTTCGCCCCGTCTCCTGTTAGGTATGATCACTTTTTCTGCTTTCTCATAAGTCGGTCCTTCCTGTTTTGGTGGATAAGCTACTAACACTAGTGCGACTCTCTAAGTCCTCTTGCTGACAAGTCTCGGTGATTTCTACTTGTGCAGGTTTTTCAAGCAATTCTTGGCTTTCTTTGGAGTGAATCAGATGGCTCTCTCTCTCTTCCGTTTCATAGCAGCAGTGGGAAGAAAACCAGTCGTCGCCAACACACTTGGGACCTTCACATTGGTTCTGGTATTCATCCTTGGTGGCTTCATTGTCGCGAAAGGTTAGAAATGTTCACTTTTTGGTGCTTGGCATTGTCATTCTAATCAATCGCTGATAAGGGCATTCATATATTTTCTTAAAATATGTCTCGAGTTTGACTCTAATGTGAAATTCCGAATATTCTGAATTGGATATGTTGCGGACGTTCGAAATTGGGCAAAGAAGATCCGAAGATCAACTCCCAAAATTTGAATCTGTGTTGGAGAGTTTGGCCACTAAAATAGGAAAGTGCAACTTTGACTTGGATTTTGATTTTGTTTAAAATATACAGAGATATGTTTTGGATAAAATTGTTTAAGATAGGAAATAGAATCCTATGAGAATAGTTGGCAAAACAATAAATGTCTCACTTATATATATATATATAGACTTGTGGCCGTGGGTGGTAGAGAGTTGATCATGAAGAATTGGTCTTGAAGCGTTGTCTCATAGTCAAGTGCTTGGGAGGAATTTTCTTTGTCGTTTTTGTCTGTGAATTACATCCAACAAAGATTAGTGTTTGTAGCCTATTTGATATTGTGCTAAGATTTGCATGTAATTATTTCGTGAGATTGAGAGATTATTTCTTGAGGAATTTCGGGACTAAACATTACGTGCGTTATTAGGTGTAATTGGGGCTTGAGAAACACCGAGAGAGTATTTGAGTAATTCGAGTGTGTAATTTTTTTGTATCGCTTGATCTATAATAAAATTCATCGTTGCTCTCCTCGTGGACATAGGTCTTTACAACCGAACCACGTAAATCTGGTGTCCGATTTATTTTTTTCTTTTGTCTATATTATTGTTTTGTAATTTCCTTGTATCGCTTAATCTATAGTGAAATTCGTCGCTGCTCTCCCCGTGGACGTAGGTCTTTACTATTGAACCACGTAAATCTAGTGTCCGATTTATCTTTTTCCACTATCTATATTATTGTTTGATCACTTGCCTTTCGCAATATATTTCATGTTTCACACCTATAGATTGTTTTTGGTGGTAAGCTTCTAAAAATTAATATGTGCAATGGTGGACAGACGACATTTCAAAAGGGATGATCTGGGGTTACTATGTTTCTCCCATGATGTATGGGCAAAATGCCATTGCTATCAATGAGTTCCTCTCCGATAGATGGAGCAAGGTAAGTTATCTACAAAGCTTAGGATACGATGGAAGTTCAAAAGTCTTCTGAAGATCTCAAGATACATCTAAACTAACTTCTTTTGATGTCACAGCCTGCACCCGGCACCTCTGAACCCACAGTTGGAAAGGCCCTTCTAGCGCAAAGAGGCCTTTACAAGACCGAGAGGTGGTATTGGATCAGTATCATGGCACTTCTCACGTTCTCTGTTGTTTTCAACATTCTATTCACTGCTGCATTGACAGTCTTAAATCGTAAGTGGATGCTCTCGTCCGGTTTTCTTTTTACAAAGTAAAACGAAAAGTATGTGCTGATTTATTGCTGTGCTGATTTATTGCTTTCTGACTGTATCTCAGCTCTTGGTGATAATAAAGCAATACTCGCGGATGATGATACCGAGAAAAGGAGACAATCTCGATCAGAAGGTATGTGATTGTTGTGGTTGGGACTGTCAACTGGATAGATAAAAAGAAATCTGGGATGATGCCTCAAAAACTGAAATTCTATGGACAGGCACTCCTATGCAAGTAAGAAATGCCCGAGCAAACGACAGTATTGTCAGTGAAAGCACCCAGGCTAGGAGAGGAATGGTTCTGCCTTTCCAGCCCCTTTCACTTGCCTTCAACCATGTCAATTACTATGTGGATATGCCCGCAGTAAGTCCATTCCTCCCTAACTTAAGATTCCCCAAGTTCCGTGCAGCGATGAAATGACACGAGCAAGCCCTAAGACAACGACAGTTCTTTCGTAATTTCACATAAAAGTTCAGATAGAAACTGCTAACTTGTCAGAAAATGAAAGGCTGGGGAAGTTCTGGTCGTTAAAGTATTTGTTTGAGACATATTTCTCAGAATACACAATGTAAAATACCTCCACCCAACGTTAAATTCAGAAATAAATGTCTTATGTTGTGCTTCAGGAAATGAAGACTCAAGGGGTTGAGGAAAGTCGACTACCACTTCTACGAGATGTCAGTGGAGCTTTCAGGCCGGGCGTTTTGACTGCATTGGTTGGAGTCAGTGGAGCCGGAAAGACGACACTGATGGATGTGTTATCAGGAAGAAAAACTGGCGGACACATTGAAGGAAGCATAACTGTTTCCGGTTATTCCAAGAGCCAAGCCACTTTTGCTCGAGTGAGCGGCTACTGTGAGCAGAATGACATTCACTCGCCATATGTCACCGTTTACGAGTCTCTCTTATACTCAGCTTGGCTTCGTCTTGCTAAGGACGTAAATATGGAAACCAGGAAGGCATGTAACTACGATACTATCTTCTTGATTAATATCTCCTCCAAGGAAATAAAGGGACCTAGTGGAAATTATGACTAAACGTGAGTTTTCTTGGTTTTGCAGATGTTTGTTGAGCAAGTCATGGATTTAGTTGAGCTTCATCCCTTGAGGAATGCTCTAGTTGGGCTTCCAGGAGTTGATGGACTCTCGACCGAGCAGAGGAAGAGGCTCACAATAGCCGTCGAGTTGGTTGCTAATCCCTCAATTATTTTCATGGATGATCCCACATCAGGTCTCGATGCCAGAGCAGCTGCAATCGTCATGTGTACCGTGAGAAACACCGTGGATACTGGGCGTACTGTTGTGTGCACAATTCACCAACCATGTATAGACATTTTTGAGGCTTTTGATGAGGTGCGGTTAGGATGATTGAATTCCGTGTTCCTTTCATGTGTTTTCAGGATTATCTCTTCAAGGTATCCCTGAGCTGAGGATGTGTGCTTTTTGCAGCTTCTCCTGATGAAAAGAGGAGGAGAAGTCATTTATACAGGGCCTCTCGGTGAACGGTCTCACAAGCTCGTGGAATATTTCGAGGTGCTTATCTTTTAACTTCAATTAAGAAACCCGCATGACCGAAAAATCCATGACTACACTTACCAATGTGGTTATGCGGTTTGACTAAATAGAGTTTAATGTCTGAAAACCAATTGCAGGCTGTTCCCGGTGTCCCCAAGATCCATGAAGGCTACAATCCCGCAACATGGATGTTGGATGTCACTGCTACTTCAGTCGAAGCTCAACTGGACGTGGACTTTGCAGAAATCTATGCCAATTCTGATCTCTATAGGTGAGTGATGAGCACTCCCTGTAATTTCTTCAAAATCCAATCATGAAGGTTCTGAAGTCGATGCCTCACTCCTCAGTTCTGTTTTTTTTTTTTTTACCTTGTTTTCAGGAGAAACCAGGAGCTCATCAAAGAGCTGAGCAGTCCACAGCCCGGTTCAAAAGACCTTTACTTCCCCACCCAATACTGCCAGGGCTTCCAAACTCAATGCCGTGCTTGCTTCTGCAAACAGAACTGGTCCTACTGGAGGAACTCCCAATATAATGCCATTCGTTTTGTCATGACGATCGTCATTGGTCTTATGTTTGGCTTCATTTTCTGGAGCAAGGGAGACAAAATGTAAGCAAAAACTATTGCATACGAAAGATCATTTTCTTTTAGTGAAGTTTGAGCCGCTGCTATTACCTTAAAAGTGTTCGCTCACATTATGTTTCTGTTCCTTTTATCCTGCTAGATATAAACAACAAGATTTGATCAATCTACTTGGTGCCACGTATTCTGCCGTTGTCTTCCTTGGAGCCACTAATGCTGCAGCAGTCCAATCTGTTGTGGCAATTGAAAGAACCGTCTCCTACCGTGAACGAGCAGCTGGGATGTACTTGGGGATGGCTTATGCATTTGCTCAGGTATGATTCTCTTTGTCCATTTCGAATAATTAGAATCTCATTCATTTCATTACAATCGTATATTCTTGTTCTGTGGTGGTGTGTTTTTTGTATCAGGTGGCTATTGAAACAATCTATGTGGCGATTCAGACAGTTATTTATTCCCTCATTCTATACTCGATGATTGGTTTTGATTGGAAGCTCAGCAAGGTCTTGTACTTCTACTACTTCATATTCATGTGCTATACCTACTTCTCGATGTTTGGCATGATGGTTGCCGTGCTCACTCCCAGCCACCAGATCGCTGCCATTGTAATGTCCTTCTTCCTCAACTTCTGGAACTTGTTTTCGGGCTTCCTCATTCCCCGACCTGTAAGTCACCTTACCTCGGTCCTAATTCTAGTCTTCATTCATTTCTCATTGAGAGCATCATCCTCTTTTGTAAACATGTCATATTAATGCTAAGAATGCCCTATTATTGTAGCTGATTCCTGTGTGGTGGAGATGGAACTACTGGTGCTCGCCCGTTGCTTGGACCATCTATGGCATTTTCACATCCCAATTCGGCGACAAGAAGGACCCTATAGAAATAGATGGAGGGCTTTCACTGCCAATAGATAATTTCCTGAAGTCAAGCCTGGGATTCGATTACGACTTCCTCGTGCCGGTGGCTTGCGCCCATATTGGTTGGGTCTTGGGCTTCTTCTACATATTCGCCTACGGCGTCAAGGCTCTGAACCGCCAGGGTGTTGTTGAGGCAGGCAAATCTTGTTTACCGGATTTTTTGTCTTCTCTAGTAGAGCTTTTATGTTCGTTACTAAACTGATTAGAGAGAACCTGCAAAGGGAAGAGAGAAGAAATAAAGAGGAGGAGAAGAAAGAAATAAAGAGAATGCTAAAGCCAAAGAGGGGCCTCTAGGTTTTTGTGTAACAAAAGCCCTACATCCATTGTGTTTATATTGTATATAAATTTTATATGATCATAATACTCTTATGTATGTAAAAAGGAATAAAACCTAGAAAATAAAAATAGCTCAATTATAGTAACGTAACACTCTCCTCAAGCTGGACTGTCACGCCTTGATCCTCAGGCACGCGCACATCCCTTACTTTTGGTCGATTAATAGCAACGTCCCATGACGCATCGCCGACCCTTTGTTTTTAAATGCGCATGCGGAAGCATATATAAAAATCCCCAGACAAAAATTCAATGGGATAGAAAGGCAGGACCGCAACTCATAGAAACTAGGACATACCTTTATACATACCGGGCTAATTTATTCACATCGCCAGCCGATATTTACAAGGTCTAACAAAAAGATTGGTTGTCAAAATTTGTTGTCCTAGGACCAACTATTCAGACTCGACTTTTGGACCCTCAGGGTCCAGTTGATTCGGGCGAGATGACGGGTCTTCCACATCACCGTTAGGTAGGTCCGCTTGTTCCACATCCTTGGCCGCATCAATCACTTCGACAAGGACATTGAAGCTTAAAAGGGGGCCTGTCCTTAAACCGTATGGAGTGGTTCGGAACCAGGCTCTAAAAAGATCTGGTACTTCTTGATATGGGGCCTTTTCTGCCCAGACTGAAGTTACCACCAACTCATATGTCCAGATGCTCCTTCGATCAAGAAAAGCATAGACTCGATCGGTCGTTCTCGTAGGACGACCATACCGGCTAGGGGGATCTGCCATCTCCGAACCTGAAAATGTTGTCCCACAATGGGGTGAGATTACGTCTTAGCAAGTTCTACCCCACTAAGGCCCGATTAGTAAACCATTATACTATAGGTTGCCTAAACATGCAAAGGTGAGAAGAAGTACCTTGGCATCAGTCTCAACTTGCAATTCAGGGTTATATACAGATGCTTCATATATCTCAATGAACAATCAGTCAAATCACAGTTCAATCAACTTAGTCGATTACATGTTAGTTGGACCATTTATAGGTCGTTTCAATTATTCCATCTCAATTCCCAATTACGAATCACGATCCTCAGGTCACAACTTAAGCATAGGTGGAAGATATAGTCCCACTCGGCAACTTTCAATATTTAGTGGCTTTACGGTCCCACTCGATCACTTTAAATGTTCAATGGCTTTACGGTCCCACTCGACCACTTTCAATGTTCAATGGCTTTATGGTCCCATTCGACCCTTTCAATTACGACCAACGATATTGCACCTCATAATTAAATTCCTCAACCAGATAATCAAAATCAACCTAATAGGAACATATCCTAAAATTTCATAATTAAATTAATTTGGGACGGTTCAAAGCTCAATTAAATGAACGGATTGCACCACAACGATCAGCATGAAATTCTGGTCATCGATCATCTCAGCCTTAATTTCCAAAAAATAATTAAATAATTAATCAATTTCGAAAATTAATTAATAAATATTAAAAATTCAATTTAGCTCAAAAGAAAGCCCAATTAAATAAACGGACTTCGCCACGATCACCAGCATAAAATTCTGGTCACTAGCCATCCATTTGAATTTCCGGAAAAATAAATAAATAAATAAATAATTTCGAAAATTAATAATTAATTATAAAAAAATCCAATTTAGGCTCGAAAAACCTAATTGAGGCCCGCTAAGGGTCGGGAAAAATCCCAAGATGCTTTCAATAAATAGTAGACTACGTCTACTTGCTAATTGCACGATCAAAATGTCTAACATGCATTACAATTGTCTAATAATCACTAATTTATTCTAATCTAACCACCTAATTACATTTAATTAAACCTAACCAATCCCTAAACATAATTAGCAAACTAAGCAGGAATTAGTGAGAGGCGTTCAGCTCGTGAAGGCGCTGACCGAAGAAGGCGGGCAAAGGTGGGGTTCGGTGGTTGACTAATTGGGTGGAGTCCATGGCTGCTTCGCTGGCATGGATGCGTGAGGGAAGCAGAGAATTCGGTGGGATTTTGTGGGGGCAGCACACGTGAGAAAGACAAATAAACAAGGAGGAGGGGTAGAGAACTCGGTGGGACAGAGAGCATGAAAGAAACCAGATCGAAGAAGAGAAAAGGAAGCAGCGTTCGACGTCATTGTCGGGCCGAATTCACGTGCAGGTCAAGGACAGAAGAGAAAAGTAAAAAGAAAGAGATAAAAAGGGAGGGGGTGTCGTTGTCGTCTCGGCCAGCTGGGAAGAAAATATCCAATTGTTGGATAAACATGGAGTGGTCAAAACAAGGGAAAGTGGAGTTGGACTCTGCAGGAAAGAAAACTGTCGTGGGGGCATGAACCGAGAGAGAGAGAATGTGCGGATGGTGTTCACGCACGGGGAAAAAGAAAAGAGGACGTGCGTGGAAGGGGGAGAGTGCACGTCCAAAAGAAATAAAAGAAGAATAACCTAAAAACTAAATTGAGATTATAATTTTAATCGACTATAAAATGACTTTGACAATAGGTCATTCCCGGGCCAAATTCTTCATCCATTTCGAAATTTGAAGTCTAAACGAAGACCAAGATAAGACGGCCTCTTTATCTCATGAATTTCTCTTAATCGAATTTTGTTTCAATTTTCTCAGCATCCGATTTTCTGAACAAATAAATTTGGTTGAGGTCCGATTTGAAATTAGAAAAAGCTCAAACAACTTCCATTCACCGATTCGCTTACACCAGATGTCAAAAGTCTATTCAAATAGGCCAATCTGAATTTCCGTTCATTTTCCGCATTGTTCGACCCGGTCTTCCGTAAAAATCTTGAACTTATCGGAATTTCCTCAAAAGGTGAGTCGACGCTCCTAGATTGACTCATGACACGACAAAACTTCCAATTTCTGAAATCGAATTCAAATTCACGGTTATTTTCAATCAAACACGTTTTTAGTGTGACCTTACCTACTTAGTAGCTTTTAGGAATTTTTGGTGCAATTGACCCGTGGTTACTTTTTTCGAATCACAATGAACCCATTCGATACATTGGCGATGCTCGGTGGTCGTGAAAATCTTGAGGTTTCAAATGCGGACACATGGTACCCAAAACGACAGAAAATCGGTTTAGTGTCAATCGATGAGAATTTTGCAATCATGTGGAATCACCCTCACTTCGATCACTATCTCAGTCGAATCGACCTATCTCTGGTCTCTCATCTATTTTTAATTGTGCCGCAATGATCCTTGAAGACTAGCATGGTCGAGTAGTCGATTCCTGGTCGAATTCTCAAGTCTATTGCATTTAAAATCCCTTAATGGCTTCACCAGATAGGTCAGTTATCTCTTGAGTGGCCATCTCAGAGAAAAACACTATAGTCACGTTGATGAGAGGCCCGACTTGTCCAATTGAAATCAGAACTTGAAAATCAGGATGTCACATGGAGCATATAGGTCACCCATACTCAGCTTGGAACAACTAGCGAAAAGGTAGGACAATACAACGCTTTAGTGAATATATTAGCAAACTAATCTGTTGAGGCAATGTAAAGAGTAGAAATGAACTTCTACTTTATCGCATTATGAACAAAGTGATAGTCAACTTCTATATGCTTAGTTCGCTCTTGAAAAACAGGATTTCTAGCAATATAAATAGCCGTTTGATTATCACATATCATATCAATAGGTTGATTAATAAAAAATCCAAGCTCTTGGAGAAGAGATTTCAACCATAACAATTCGGCTACAATATGTGCCATAGCATGATATTCAGCTTCCACATTAGACCTAGAAATGGTAGTTTGTTTCTTGCTTCTCCGAATAACCAAATTACCACCAAGCAATGTGCAATACCCAGTCGTAGACCGCCAGTCACAGGTTGACCCAGCCCAATTAACATCAAAATAGCTAACCAAAGTGGAAGAATCGTTAGGTTTATAAATTAGTCCCTTACCAAGAGAGCTTTCGAAGAATGCGACAAACAACATCCCAAGGAGCCTTCTTAGGTGATTCCATAAATTGACTCACCACACCAACAACAAAAGAAATATCGGGACGTATATGTGACATCCTGAAAATTTAGTTCTGATTTCGATTGGATAAGCTGGGCTTTTCATCAACGCACCTATAGTGCTCTTTTCGGAGTTGGCCACTCATGAGATAACTGGCTTACTAGGTGAAGCCATTAAGGGATTTTAACGCAATAAACTGGAAAATTCGACTAGAAATCGACTACTTGACCGTGCTAGTCTGCAAGGGTCATTACGGCATTGTTAAAATCGATCAGAGATCAGGGATATGTTGATTTGATTGAGATGTGTGATCAATGTGTGGGTGATTCCACTTTATTGCAAAATTCTCATCGATCGGCATTAGACCGATTTTATGTCGTTTTGGGTATCCTATGCCGTAATTGAAACCTCAAGATTTTCATGACCACCGAGAGTTGCCGATGTGTCGAAATGGTACATTGTGGCTCGAAGAATATTGACCACTGGTTAATTGTACTAAAAATTTTTGAAAGCTACCCGGTAGGTTAGGTCACGCTAAAATCGCGCCAGATTGAAATTAACCCCGAATTTGAACCCGATTTCAGAAATTGAAAGTTCTGTCGTGTCATGATCTATTTCAGGAACGTCGACTTATCTTCCGAATAATTTTTGGATATTTCGAGATTTTTACAGAAAATCGATTTGGACGTTACAGAAAAATAATGGAAATTCAGATGGGCTAAGTCGAAGGAAATTTGGACTTTCAAGCTGAGCCTTTGGGTGTTGGGGACTTGTAGAAAATTGTATGAGATTTTTTTCAACGAAATCGGACCTCAAATTGGAAAAATCGGAGAGGAAATTGAAGTTCAATTTGGTGAAATTCGGAACCATGGAAGGGGCTACAATTTTGGTTTCAATTTGGATTAAGTTGTGGCATTATCTTGTTAGAAAGTAATAGGGGGACAATGCATTTAAGTGGATGGATAATTGTTGACTTTGGGACCCCCCTTCTGTAAGCTTCTTGGACAAACTTGGCCGATTCCCTCCATCTTCGTGCGCCCTCTCTATCCCTCTTTCTCTCAACCACTCTTGCTTCTGTTTTTCAATTTCCTTTCCTTCGATTTCCTCCTGCCAGCCAACCGATCGCCCCACCTAGTTCTCTCTCCACCACCAGCCAGCTTCTTCCATTTTTCTCTCCCCCCCCTCACGAAACCAGCGACCAAGCTATGTAGGAGCCACGTCCGAAGCTGCCCGTCCCAGTCAACCACCAGCGTCTCTTCATCTCGTCCCTCACAGCCACGTTCTTGGGTCAACCTTCAACCGTCGAAGCCCAAGTGTTGACCGAAGCAGCTCCTTCCTTCATCCAGCTGCTCCCTTCACCGACTCGCCACCCTGTTTCCCTCAACGCCACAGCAACAACGTCCCAAAGCTGCTTCTTCCTTCTGCCAGCCCCATCCCGCGAGACTCAGTGAATTCAGCCCAGCAGAAGGCCACGCAAGTCCAGCCCACCTCCAACAATGACCCAGCAATCCATACAGCGTCTTAGGCCCGGTTCAGCAGCCCGCGAAATTTTCATCTTCAGCCCAACGAAGACAGCCCATTCCCAGTCCATTTGAAGCCCACAATTCGGCCAAGTTTCGGCCCAGCAGCCTGCTCAATTCAGCCCATCTTCAGTTGCATCTCAGCCCACTCGAAGCCATTCGAAGCCTGCGAAGCAGGCCCAACCACAGCCAAGCCCAAGCTCAGACCAAGCCAAGCAATTTGTTGTGGGCTTGCAAGGCTTTTTGGGCCTAGTCCAAGTGTCCGTTGACGCCGCTGAAAGTTCGGGTTTTGGCCGCCGTCGCGCCGCCGTCATGGTGAACCGGTTTTCGCGATAAACCGGTAAGTTTATGCACTAAACTCTTCTTAGTAGGCTAATGTCGTTTAATGGGCATTTAGTTTAATTTAATTAGAAATTAGGTGGTTAGTTAGATTAGATTACTGATTTAATTAGTTAATTATGTATGTTAGGTGGTTAGATTAAATTAACCAAGGCCTAGATAGGGTGTGCTATTTATCTAGATAGGTTTGGAAATTTTCCTGGTTCGTTTTGGTATTTAATTTAGCAATTTCGGCCTAGGTTAGTATTTTCAGTATTTAAATTGATTTATTTAATTAATTTCAATAATTATTTAATTATTAAATATTTTCCGGAAATTAGACTGGGATAGCTAGTGACCGGAATTTTGGGCTGATTGCAATGCTGTGATTAATTTCTACAATTGAGTGTTAATTTATGCAAATTGAGTGCTGATTGGATTTTTGGTATTTTATTCCAAAAATTGTGAATTTCAATATTTATTCAGAAAATCTCGGGTGTCGAATTTCAACAACGAAAATGGTTTTATATACTATATAAAATAGTGAGATTTTAATTTGGAAGATATCAATTTTTTTGATTCAATCTGACTGTGTACCTACACACAACTATTTTATCGTGTATTTCTAATATGAAGAAAATAGGCCAGGTTCACCATTTTAATGGAGATATTTGGGTGCAATGCACGGTGCCATAGGCCATAATTGAGTAATCGTGTGTTGGTTAAGAAAACCTGTCCCAAATTGTGTCGGATGGACATTGCCTTATATGGGATTTTTGGTCACTGTAGATTCTGGACCTATACTCCTTCGAGAAAGCCATCTTTGAGAGACGTAGCCGTGCTCAATAGTGGTGAGACGATGCTTGGTTACGCCAGTAGACCGTCGAACATCAAGTCGACAGTACCCTAGAGGGGTTTAATTAACAATTGGAACGTATGACTGATTGAGTTTAATGCGCCTGATTATGAGACAAAATTGTGTGGTATGGTATGAACGTGTTATAACGGTTTGACCTTATAATCGGGACCATTGTGATTAATTGAGTTGATGAGGTGTTTCAATTGTTATGTGCATTAATTATATGCACCGCGATATGAATTGTGCTGACGTGCAAGAAGGAACTGAGGCGAGGTAAGTCCTTTGTTCTAATTGTGTGATTGTGTGATTAGGACGCTCTTAGGTGTATTACCCTCCTAATCGGGGTTTAGAGTGTAAACTTGTTGAGATTTATATCTCACCCCGTCGTGAGCTTAAATTTTCAGGACTGTAGAGCGGAGAACCTAGAGTCGTGCAGAGGTGATATGAAGTGTAGGTCAATTAGGATCGCTTCTTTTTGGGGAGCTAGTCTTTTGTAGTCTTTTGGTCATAAACTTTGTACATGACTCAATATGTTTATAAAAGCATGTTTGTTTGTGAATATGTTGTCCTGCTTTTCTATCCCGAGATGGTTACTATCAGGGGATTTGTTATTTGCTTTCGTATGTGCAATAAAAGAAAAGGGTTGACGACTCGTCCTAGGAATTTACAAAATGTTATCGACCAGAGAGGGATGGGCACGCGTTTGAGGATCGGGGCGTGACAGTGTAACAATAAGATAAATTAGTTTCCTGATGTTTATATTTAATATCATCCCCATCATCAACTCCAAACTTTTGATTTGGATCTATAAGAGTATTAACTGGCTTGGAAGCTCGTGTACCATTCTTAGATAAAAGATCAAGAGCATACTTTTGCTGAGACAAATTAATAACTTTTCTACTTTGTAAACTTCAATAGCCAGAAAATATCTAAGAGCTCCCAAGTCTTTAATTTGAAATTGTTGTTGAAGAAAAGACTTAACCTTAGAAATGCTGATCACATCACTGTTAGAGACAACTATATCATCTACATATACAACAAGAATGACCACCCCCGATTCCTTCTTGTGAACAAAAACAGAGTGATCATAATAACATTGGTGAAAACTACACCTAGAAATCACTTAACTGAATTTCTCAAACCATGCCCTTGGAGACTGTTTCAATCCATAAATGGCCTTATTAGCTAACATACTTTACTATGATTCTCCATTTGAGCAACATACGCAAGAGGTTGCTTCATATATACTTCTTTAGACAAATCACCATAAAGAAAATCATTTTTGACATCCAATTGATATTATGGCCAATTAAAAGATAGAACTGCATGATCTTTGTGACATCCCAGATTTTCAATCTTATTGTTTATTAAATAAATCGGACATTTCATCGACACGCCTAAAGGGCTGTTCTCAGAGCTAATCATTCTAGAGATAATTGGACTATTCATGGAAGCCATTAAGGAATTTTAATGTGATAGACTTGAGAATTCGACCAGGAATCGGCTTTTTGACTATGCTCATCTTTAGAGGCCATTACGGCATAGTATAAAATTGATTTGAAATCAGAGGTAGATCGGTTCAACAGAGATGTGTGGCTAATCGTGGGTGACACCACTAAATTGGAAAATTCTCGTCGGCTGGGACTAGATTGATTTTTCTTTCGTTTTGGTACCCTATGTCCGTATTTGAATCCTCGAGATTTTCACGACAAACGAGGGTCGTCAATGTGTCGAGTGTGTTCATTATGCCTTGAAGAAAATCGACCACGGTTTATTTGCAATAAAATTTTTTGAAACCTACTCGGTAGCCTAGGTCACGCTAAAAACGTGCCTAAGTGAAATTAATCGCGAATTTAAATCCAATTTCAGAAATTGAAGATTTTGTCATGTCACAATAAATTCTAGGAGCGTTGACTCAGTCTCAGAAGATTTTTTTGTAAACCGAGACTTTTTGGGAAAAAGTCAAGGTAGGGCCGTTTTGTTCATAAAAAAACAGGGATCGTTTCTGGTCGCAAATTTGTGAAGTAAGTGGATTGTATAGGTGAAGAAAAATGCTGAGATGATCGATGATGGGTTGATTGGATTTATTAAGGCCAAATTGGATTGTTTGAAGCAAGATTAAGTGTCCATTTGATGCCAAAACCCATGAAATTCGTATGTCCCCCTACCCTCACAACTTATGGACCTCTTCAACCTTCTAGATGAGTGCATGGATGGCTGAATTGCAGCCATAGAAGCCAAACTTGGCTGTGGATGAAGTCAATGAGACATTTGAATGGAAAATAAGGCAAGTGGCCCCCTCCAACCCCACCTTGTTCCGTCTCTCTCTCTCTCTAACCGAATGGCAGCCTCCTTTCCCCTCCTCATTGTGCCTTGCTCGAGCCCAGCAAACCATAGAAGCTGCCTGTCCACGCCGCGCGCCGCTGTGACTGCCGGAATGCCGTCCGCGCGCCCCTTCGCCCCGCACGAGTGCCCTGCCGCACCACCGCCCAACCCGACGCCCCTGCTACTTCTAGCCCTCTGTTCCGCCATCCTAGTAGCTTCCCCAGCTCGTGCTGGAGTCGTTTGGCCCGTCTCCGACTTTCGTGAGTTCCCATCAGGGCCCGGTTTGGTTCTTTTTAGCTTTCCCCGAGCCTTGCCGCCCCCAACTAGCTTTGTTTCTCTCTTTTGCAGCAGCAAACAAAGATTTTGTGGGTGGGTTTTCCAGCAACTATCGAGCCCGTTTTGAGGTGGTTCTAAGCCTCAAAACCCAGGCTCGCTTTGGAGGAAATCGTCCCTCATTGCGTTCTCGACGTTTTGAACTGGATGAATCACAAATCAAGTGAGTTGAACTCACTAATCCCCGCTTAGTCAGTTAATTACGTTTAGGGGTTGATTAGATTAATTCAGCATGGTTTAGATTGACAGATTAGATTAGATAAGTTAATTTAATTATCTGTTGATACATGTTAGGTGGTTAGTTAGTGACATTAGCAAGTAGACACGTGTTATTATTTATTGAACGAATCTTGAGATATTTCCATGTCCGTTTTGGCTTCAAATTAGGCTATAACGGGCCTAAGTTGGATTTATTACATTTATTTATTATGTTCCATAATTATTTAATTAATTAATTATTTTCCGAAAATATAACCGGGATGACTGGTGACCAAAATTTCGTGCTGATTACAATGGTGTTCTATGTTTATTTAATTAAGCATTGGATTATGAAAATTGAGTGAATTGGCAATTATGTGAGGATTTATCCCAAAAGTGAATAGTGTCGGTATTCAATTGGAAATTGATCATGAAAGGTTGTGAGTAGACCTAGAAAACCGTCGAAGTATGGCTGTGCTAGTTGGACCGAGATTCGCCATCGAATTTGGGGTCGATCGTGCCCCATTGGGCCGTGATTTGCCATTTATTAGAGGTCATGCCCATTGGACCGTGATTCACCACCTGATAGAGGTTGTGCCTAATAGGGCCGTGATCTACCACCTACTAAAGGTTGCGCTTATTGGGTCGTGATTACCACCTAAAGATAGATTGTGTCCTTAGGACCGGGATTTATAGCCAAGAATTTGGTAGGCTATGCTCACTAAGCCGTGAATAAGAATTGAGATTGAATGATTGAAATGACCCCAGAGTGGTCTTGTTGACATGTAATCGATCGAGTCGATTGATCGATGATTCGATCTGATTTGATTGGGTGTTATGTCTATCAGTATTTATGAATCGAACTGACTTGCAGGAAGGAATTGAGGCCAAGGTAAGTCCTCTGACGCCTGTTTGTGCTTAGGTAGCCTTTAGGGCGTATTGGCTTCCTAATCGGGTCTTAGTGGGTAGAACTTGCTGAGACATTGTCTCACTGGTTATTGTATAACCATTTCAGGCTCATAGATGGTTGCTCCTGAGTTTTTGGGTCGGCCTAAGAAGATTACAGAGTAGACCTTACTTTCCGTTGCATAGGAACCCTAGGGGCTGGACCTATGAGCTGGTGGGGTCTATAGTCTGGGTCAATGCGGGTCTCACCCACAAGGTGCCCCACCGATACCGATCTTGGTACCGCCATGCTTAGGATGGCCAGAGAGAGGGTCTCCTACCGGAGTCTGAGATATCTCTGTGTGTTCTTGAGGTCGCTTTTGGAAAGGGCACCTAAGATCTTCCTCAAGGCTCGGTCGTAGATGCAGTAGACCTGGAATTTGAAGATCTCAGAAGTCCGATGCAGTCTGCTAAAGATTCCAGTTGGAGTGAAGAGGATGATGAAGAGGAGGATGAAGACTCGTAGGCTATGAAACCCCACCCCTGTTTACAGACTGTGTATTCTGAACTTGTTTAAGTTGGACCTGCCTTAATAGTTTGCCTTGTGTCGCGACCAAATTTTCGGGTGCACCACCTAAGGTTTTGCTAATGGATTACTAAGCCTAAACTTAGCTTGGGCTCTCACAAGCCCATACCAATTCATGACTTAGGTTCAAGTTCTTAACATGCAAATGATTTTCAATCAAGAGTCGCCACTAATCTATTTTCGGTAAGTCGATTAGACACCTAAGCAAAATAATGGGAGAATTATTTTACTTCTACGAACCAGAGATTTTGGGTACGAGGACTTGATTACGTTAGATTTCTCTAACGCCATTTCGGTACATTTTCTTTTATTTTGAAAAATGTTTGGCAAGCAGCTTGAATTGATTTTAATTCATTTCCCTAACATGTAAGGTGATCATACGAGTGCGCAAACCACCAATTTAACACTCAGATAAAGCAGTGAATAAATTGTAGGACTTACCTCAAAGCAACGAAAACATCTGCGGCGTTAGATCAGAATTCGCATCGACAGTCCTAGATATGATTTCTAATTAACACACAATTTTATTTTTGCTTTCACTATTTAACAAGAATCATGCTTTATGCAATGCAATGCTTCTAATCTAACATGAAATGAAATGACATGGTAATATAACTTAAACTATATGACATAAATAAGCATGCAGTCTATCCTGAAGCATGAAATTGAAATGTTATAATTAAATGTGCAATCTAAATTAACCTAATGAATTAATGCTAATGACAAGCAATTTCTAACTAAATGAGCCTAGCAACAATCACTAGATGACGGGCATTTCATGAACCTAATCCTACATGACATGCACATGATTTTTTTATTTATTTATGAAAATTCATAATTAAAATCGCTAAAGATAAAAATCTAACTAAAGTGAAATGTTATCTATTCTAAATGCCTTCTAAACATGCATTTTAAAAATAACTAACTATCATGCCATCAATTCAATCTATATGGAATGCAAATGCGGTTTTTTTGTATTTTCGGGATAAGCAAAACAATTAAAAGATAAACATAAATCATCCATGGTCATAAAAAATGTCATCCATCATTCGAATTGAAATTCAAACTTGATTATTTCGCTAATAAATTGATAAATTGATCTTAAGCCTTAAAGATCAAGATATCAATTTTACTCCCGCGTGAATAATTATTCCATCTAAAGCCTTATGATAAAATAAAAATTCGTGCGGTTGCGAATTGGATGCTAAATCATGGAATTTCAATCATGCATTGGAAAATAAATCAAACAAAGAGACAAAATATTCAAAAACTAAAACAAGATAAAGTAAATCTACCAAATAAATTAAATCTACTAAATCTACCTAATAAAATGAAATAGATCTATACCTAAATTTGAATTTTTCCAAAAAAAACCAATCAATAGATTGGACCAACGGTGGGTGTGGCACGGCATAGCACGGCTCTAGGGCAACAGTTGTGGCGGTATCTCAGCGTGGCTTGACAAAGGCACGACAAGTTCGATGGGCTATCGTTCGGGACACCAAGAAATTAGTGGTGTCGAGTTGAACAGGGAGCAGCTACGTCGACACAGCAAGATCGACAAGCTTCACTGATGTTTGGCTGGGCCGTGATGGGCATGATTCAGGCCTGAGGAACCCACAAACACGTTTGCACTGTGACAGCTTGAATTTTCAGATTTCGTTTTTGATTAAATAAATCGGGCATTTCGTCAACGCGCTTATAGTGCTATTCTCTGAGCTGATCACTCACGAGATAACCGGAGTATTTGGGGAAGCAATTAAGGAATCTAAATGCATTGGACTTGAGAATTCGACCAAGAATCGATTGCTCGACCGTGTTGATCTGCAATGGTCATTACGGCATCGTCAAAAATCAATCAGAGACCGGAGATAGGTCGATTCAATTGAGATATGTGATTAGTGCGTGGGTGATTCCACATAATTGCAAAATTCTCGTCGAATGACACTAGACCGATTTTTCTGTCATTTCTGTACTCGGTGCACGTAATTGAAACCTCGAGATTTTCACGACAATCGAGAGTCGCCAATGTGTCAAAGATGCACTATGTGACTCGAGATAAATCGATCACCAGTCAATTATGCTAAAAATTCCTAAAAGTTACCTGGCAGGCTAGGTCACGCTAAAAGCGCGCCAGATTGAAAATAACCACGAATTTGAACTCGATTTCAGAAATTGAAAGTTCTGTGGTGTCACGAGCTATTTTAGGAATGTCGACTCATCCTCCGAAGAATTTTCAGAGATTCCGAGGTTTTTATGGATTTGATTCGGATGGCACGAAAAATTAGCGGAAATTCAGATGGGCTTAATCGATGGAAATTGGGACTTCTAAACTGAGCATGTGAGTGTCAGGGACTGACAGAAAATTGTTCGGGATTTTTCCTTGGCGAAATTGGACCTTGACTTAGGGAATTGGTGAAGAAATTGAGGATTAATTGAGTGGATTCGGAGCTGGATTTTGGGGCAGAAAAATGGGCTTCAAAATTTGATTAATTGAGGATTTTAATTTAAGAAAGAAGTAGGGAGACAAGAAGTTAATGCAAGGGATAAAATTTCTGATTTTTCCCTCTTTTCCAAGACCTCTCGGTCACGACTCTGCCGACTTCACCTTCGTTGCCGTCTCTGCTTTGCTTTCATCCCCTCTCTCTCTCTCTCTCTCTCTCTGTTTACATTCCACCGAACAAGCTCTCACCCTTCTTTCATTTTTCTTCATCCAACGTCCACCAAATTCAGCCATTAATCCACCGCCCCTCTCCACTACTTGCTGTCTCCCTTTGGTCAACCAAAGAAACCCCCTCCCCAACTTGTTGACCGTGAAGCTCCACTCACGCCACACCTTAGCCAACAGAAACCCACGATTGCTTCGCCGAAATCCAGTTTCGCGCAGCATGTTTCATTCGGTCAACTCGTCGCCGTGAAGCCCCCAAGGGTTGACCGCCAGCTGCACCATCTTCGGTCCACCTCTGCCGAATTGCCAACGCCTGCTTCCACGTCCGCATGGCTTCACCGTGCAGCCTTTCCCAGCGAAGCGGCATCACCGTCCACAAAGCTACTTCCTCTTCGTGCGGTTCCACCCAGTGAACTTCGTGGTCCAGCTCCAACGATCTCCTCTCTTCTGGCCCAGCTTCACTGAAGCTCAGCCCACATCAACGGCCCAGCTTTCAGCAGCAGTCCACGCAAGTTGTGGCCCAACAGCTGGGCTTGTCTTCAGTCCATCAAGCCCAGCAAATTTCAGTTTAGCTGGGCCCAAAAGTCTAGCAGTCCAGTCCAACTTTGAAGCCCAGCAAGTTGTCTTTTTCAGCAGTCCAAGACCGCGAGGTCAGCTTGCTTCAAGCCCAGCCCGTTTCAATAACAAATCTTAATTTGTGCTGAGATTTGTTGGGCTCGTTTTAGGCCTGGTTCGAGTGTCTGCCGACGCCGCCGAAAATTCGGATTTCAGTCGTTGTCGCGTCGTCGTCGCGGTGAACCAGTTTTCGCAATTAACTGGTGAGTTTATACTCTAAACTCTACTCAGTAGGCTAATGATGTTTAAGGGGTGTTTAGATTTATTTAATTAGGAATTAGGTGGTTAGTTAGATTAAATTAAAAATTTAATTATTTAAATGAGTATGCTAGGTGGTTAGCATGGTTTAGAGAAGGCCTAGATAAATTGCACTATTTGTTTAGAAAGGTTCAGGAATTTTCCTGGTCGTATTGGCATTTAATTTAACAATTTTGGCCTATGTTAGTATTTTTAGAAATTAAATTGAATTAATTAATTAATTTTCGAAATTAATTAATTATTAATTATTTTTCCGGAATTTAGGCCGGGATAGCCAGTGACCGGAATTTCATGCTGATTGCAATAAAGTGTTAGTTTGTGCAAATTGAGTGCTGATTGGAATTTTTAGTATTTAATTCCAAAATTTATGGATTTTGATATTTATTCAAAAAATCCCGAGTGTCAGGTTTTAACACTGAAAATGGATTTTAAGTACTATATCAATTAGTGAGGTTTGAAAAAGATAGATATTAGTCTTCTGGTTCGAATTGACCGTGTACCCACACACGACTATTTTCAAGATGTTTTTAATGCGAAGTAAACAGGCCAGGATCACCATTTTAATAAAGGCATTTGAATGTAATACACAGTGCCCTAGGCCGAAATTGAATGGTCGTGTGCTGACTAAGAGAACCGGTCTCCGAACTGTATCGGATGGACGTTACCTTATATGGGATACCCACTTAGTGGGATTTGGGTCGCAGTAGATTCTGTACCTATACTCCTTCGGGAAAGTTGTCTCCGAGAGAGACGTAATCGTGCTCAATGGGGTGAGACGATGCCTGGCTACGCCAGTAGACCACCGAACTTCTAGTAGGCCGTACCCTTGAGTGAGCGAAATTATCAATTGGAACGCATGTTGAGCGAAATAGAAGCGTCGGATTATGGGACAAAATTGTGTGACATGGTATGAGACGTGTCATAACGATTTGGCCCTATAATCTGGACCCCTGTGATTTATTGAGTTGAGTGATGCATTTCAATTGTTGTGTGTATCGATTCTATACCTAATGTATATGAATTGTGCTGACCTGCAGGGAGGAACTGATGCGAGGTAAGTCCTCTCTGCTATATGCGTGATTGTGTGGTTAGGACGCTCCTTAGCGTATTTCCCTCCTAATTGGGGTTTAGAGCTTAGACTCGCTGAGATTATATCTCACCCAGTTGTGGGACAATATTTTCCGGGTCATCGAGTGGAGGACCAAGAGCCGAGAGGAGGTGATGTGAAGTGTAGCTCAGCTAGGACCGTCTCTTTTTGGAAAGTCAGTTTTTGTGGTCTTTTTGTCAAAGACCTCGTACATGACTCTATGTGAATATAAAGGCATGTTTGTTTGTGAAATTGTTGTCCTGTTTTTCTATCCCGCATGTGTAATAAAATGGAAAGGATTGGTGACTCGTCTTGGGAAGTCGCAAATTATTATTGACCAGACAGGGATAGGCATGCGCTTGGGGTTCGAGGCGTGACATCCCTTTTTATGGTATCAGAGCGAAGTTTGTGTTTGGAGTGATAAGGTGTGATGAGTTCTTGGGATAGTTAGTAGGAAAAGCCACTTTTAATTTACTGATGCATGTGAGTGATAGCCGTTTGGTAACTTGTTTGGTGGTCACTCAAATTCTAATGTGGAATTGGAATTCGAAAACATGTGTCTATAAGAACTTGCGAGATGAGTAACCAGGAGTCGAGAACTCCTAGGCAAAGGACCTTATCCTTAGTGACTCGGGTTAGGACACCGACAACAGCCGGTGCCTGAGGCGGCCGAGGTAAAGCGTCGGCTCAAGCCAGCGCGAGTGGAGCAGCACTACCTCCAGTTTGTGCTAGTGAAGCAACCCATGGTGATTCGAGAGTGGACGGGATCATGCATGTGCTAGAGGCAATGGGTAACCGAATAGAGCAGCAAGCCTAGAACCAAGCTGCCGCTCCCACTTCTTCAGCCACCGCTACAGCCGCCGCTACCGCAGGCGCTAATACTGCCACCAATGCCGCTGCTAATGTCGCTGCTGTTGCTGCTGCCGTTGCTGCAGCTGCTGCCGCACTTGCCGCCGTACCTGTTGATGTACCTGTTGATGTTCCACCTGGGAACGTGGCCGCTGGGAGGCCGATGCATAAACTGGCAGAACATTTTTTGAGGTTAAACCCGCCAATGTTTACTGGCGCAAGAGATCTCTAGGCTGCAGCCCTTTGGATCCAGGAATTGGAAAATGCCTTTGCACTGTTGATGTGCACTGAGGCAGGGAAAGTTGTTCTTGCAGTCTACCAACTGAAAGGGATTGCAAGCACATGGTGGAGAGCCACCAGAGGAATAGTGTTTCCTAAAGGTGTGGTCCTTGAGTGGAACGCCTTCGTTGAGGTTTTCAACAGTAAGTACTTCTCTGACAGTGTCAGAGAAATGAAGATGGTGGAATTTCAACGCCTCCGAAGGTGCGATGACTGTAGACCAGTATGAGGCAAAGTTCGCCGAACTATCGCAGTATGCTCCTGAACTGGTCGAGAATCTGGTGAACGGAGCCAGACGATTTAGGGATGGGCTCAGACCGGATGTAAAAAGCCTGCTGGTGCCTTTTAACTTGAAGGATTACAATGATCTGTATGAACGGGCCCAGCTGATCGAGAGAGACCAAAATGAATGAGCCGCCGCATCTGAGTCGCGGTTTGGATCAAATCAAGATAGTAATAGGTTTGGGAAAATGCCTATGGTTGGAGGAAGATATCCTATTCCACCTAACAGGAAGGGTGGGATAGGGAACTCGTCAAGCCAGAATGGAGTGTGTCGTGCCTGCGGGAGACGACATGGATTAGCCCCATGTTTTGCTAGAACGGGTGCTTGTTTTGTGTGTGGCCAGCAGGGTCACATGGCCAGGAATTGTCCCAGGAGGCAGATGAGACCGCCATAATTGCCGCCACCGCTGCAGATGGGTCCGAATCGAGGACTTCCGCCACCGATTGCACAGCAAGGTGGACTATTCAGACCTCCAGCTCAGGGAAGGACATATGCTATCACTAGGGGTCAAGCGGAGGACACGCCTAATGTGATTACAGGTACTGTTTCACTAAATGACCACGCCGCTTATGCTTTATTTGACCCTGGTGCAACTCATTCATTTATAACTGAGCAGTATGTTAAGTTAGTAGGATTAATTCTTGAGTTGTTGAAATCAGTGATTAGTATATCAACATAATTAAAGGATAAGGTGTTAGCTACAGTGGGTTGTCTTGGTTGCACGTTAGCGATTGGTGAGTGAGGGGGGAAGATAGACTTGATAGTCCTAGCCATGTATGACTTTGACCTGATTATTGGCATGGACTGGCTCACTAAGCAATGAGCTAAGCTAGACTGGTATCGCAAAGCAATTCAGTTTAACCTGATAGAGGGTGAAAGTTTTGAGTTTATTGGGAGTTGAGAAGGACCCTCGATTTCCCTAATCTCGTCACTAGAGGCAACTCGGTTGTTAAATGAGGGTTGTCAAGGTTATCTGGTGACTGTCGTGGATACGACAATTAAAGAGCTGAAGATAGAAGACATTGCCGTAGTTTAAGAATTTCCATATGTATTCCCGAAAGAATTGCCAGGACTACCACCATAAAGAGAAATTGAGTTTGTGATTGAGTTAGCCCCCGGGACAGAGCCAATCTCGAAGGCTCCTTACCGAATGGCTTTGTTAGAGTTGAAAGAACTGAAGGTGCAAATGTAAGAATTGTTGGATAAGGGATTCATGCGTCCCAGTGCATCACCTTGGGGAGCACCAGTTCTATTCGTGAAAAAGAAAGATGGTTCGTTGCGTATGTGTATCGACTATCGCCAACTCAATTAGGTGACGATCAAGAACAAGTATCCACTCCCAAGGATCGATGACTTGTTTGATCAACTACAAGGAGCGTCGATATTTTCAAAAATCGACCTGAGGATGGGATATCATCAGCTGAGGATTAGAAAGGAAGACATACCGAAGTCAGCGTTTCGTACTCGATATGACCATTATGAATTCACAGTTATGTCGTTTAGATTGACAAATGTTCCAGCTGCTTTTATGGACTTAAAAATTGGCTCTACTTTTCTATCCCATTGTTTTATTATCTAGGGATTTTATATGCTTCTGCATGCTTATTAAAATGAAAGGGTCGGTGATACGTCCTGGGACGTTGCTATTAATCGACCAGGTGAGGAATAGGTGCATGCTTGAGGATCGGGGCGTGACATCCTAGTTAAGTGGTATCAGAGCGTGGTTGTTAAGAATTGGAGTGATAATGAGTGATGGATATGAGATTGTAAATAGGAAAGGCCTTTAAATTTATGTTCGGTGCATGTTGATGGTAGATGGTTGGTATAATTGTTTGCCGTATGTGGATCACTCATCTCCTAATCCGGTGTGGATTTGGAGGATAGGTTTAAGTATAAAGGCTGAACTATGAGCAAGCAGGAGTAGAGAACTCCGAGTAAGCAAACTGTTAGGCCTATAGCTCAGGTTAGATTGCCGACTAGGGTTAGTACCCGAGGAGGCAGAGCTAGGGCACCGGCATAGGCCAGTGCCAGTGGGGTAGCACCACCTCTTTTTGGTGCTGGGGTAGTAGCCCCTGGTGACCCAGGATCGAAAGGATCATGCGGGTGCTAGAAGTCATGGCGAATCAGATGGATCAGCAGGCTCAGAATCAAGCTGTCATTGTTGAAGCCGCCGCTCAAGCCGCCACTATTGCTGTTGTTGCCACCACTGCTGAAGCTGCCCCTGCTGCCGCACCTGCTGCTGCACCTGTCGTTACCCCTACTGAAGTTCCATTTGGGAATGTGGCCGCTGGAAGGCCAATTCATAAGTTAGTGGAACAATTCTTAAAGCTGAACCTGCCGAGGTTCATCAGTGAAGGAGACCTGGAAGTTGCATCACTTTGGATTCAAGATCTAGAGAAAGCGTTTACACTGCTGATGTGCAACAAAGAGGAGAAGGTGGTACTGGCTGTGTACCAACTTCAAGGCAATGCGAACATTTGGTGGAGAGCCGCCAAGGATACCGTATTCCCGGAAGGTGTGGTCCAGGTGTGGGACACCTTCTTCAGAGCTTTGAATGATTAGTATTTCTCGGGTACTGCCCGAGAACAAAAGATGGAAGAGTTCCAACGTCTTTGCTAAGGGAGTATGATAGTTGACTAATATAGGGTCAAGTTCGTGGAGCTTTCACAGTATGCTCTGAGGTTGATAGAAGACCCTGAAGAGAAAGCTCGAAGATTCAGAAGTGGTCTTCATTCTGAGTTAAAACAACCTCTGCTACTGTTGGATTTGACAAATTATCGAGAAGTCTATCATCGAGCTCAAATGATAGAGAGAGGATTGAACGAGCAAGCCGCCTCATCTGGATCGAGGTTTAGCTCTTACAGAGAAGGGATCCGCCAGGGAAAGAGGCCCATGCCTGGAGATAGATTTCAGATACCGCCTAACAGGAAGGGTGGGATTGGTAAGTTTGGGTCAAATAGGATTGAGTTATGTCATGCTCGTGGAAGGCGACATGGAGTGAACCAATGCCCTCGAAGGACAGGCACCTGTTTTAAGTATGGCCATATGGGTCACATAGCTAGGAACTGTCCCTGAAGACAGGGGAGACCGCAACAGTTGCTGCCGCCGCCGCTGTCACCGTTGGGTCAAATTAAAGGGAACGTGCCTCAGATTGCATCGCAAGGAGGACAGTTTAGACCTCTAGTTCAAGGCACGGTGTATATCATCACACAAGGTAAGGCAGAGGCTGCGCTTGACGTGATCACATGTATGGTTACATTGAACAACCATCCTACATATGCTTTATTCTACTCAGGAGCAACTCATTCCTTTATTGCCGAGCAATATGTTAAGTTGTTAGGATTAAGTCCTATGTTGTTGGAGTCGGCAATTTGCATATCTACACCATTGAAGGATAAAGTTATTGCTGTTTTGGGTTGTTCTGGTTGCAAGTTAGCGATTGGTAAGCGAGTGGGGAAATAGACTTGTTAATCCTAGCCATGTACGACTTTGATTTAATTATTGCATGGAATGTCTCACCAAGCAACGAGCTATAATGGACTGTTATCGCAAGGCGATTCAGTTTGATCCGTTAGAGGGTAAGAGTTTCGAGGTTATCGAAAATCAAGGAGGACCCTCGATTGTCCTAATCTTGTCGCTAGAGGCAATTCGTTTGTTAGACGAGGGTTGTCAAGTTAACCTAGCAACTGTCGTGGATATGACAATTGTGGAGCTGAAGATGGAAGACATTGCTGTAGTGCAAGAATTTCTAGATGTCTTTCCAAAGGAATTACCAAGATTGCTGCCAGAGAGAGAAATTGAATTCGTTATTGAGTTAGCACCCGGGACAGAGCCAATCTCTAAGGCTCCTTACCGGATGGCTTTATCAGAGTTGAAGGAACTAAAGGTGCAGATGCAAGAGTTGTTGGATAAGGGATTCATACGTCCCAGTTTTATTTGTCAAGAAGAAATATGGTTCGTTGCGTTTATGCATCGACTATTGGTAACTCAATCAAGTAACAATAAAAAATAAGTATCCAGTGCCAAGGATCGATGACTTGTTTGATCAGTTGCAAGAAGCGTTGATATTTTCAAAGATTAACTTGAGGACATGATATCATGAGCTGAGGATCAGGAAGGAGGATGTTCCTAAGTCAACATTTCGTACTCGATATGGTCACCATGAGTTCATAGTGATGCCATTCGGGTTGACGAATGCTACTGCTGCCTTCATGGATTTGATGAACCAAATATTCAAAGAACATCTAGATCAATTTGTGATCGTATTCATCGATGACATTATAGTGTATTCGAGAAGTGAGGAAGAACATGAGTCATTTGAGACTACTGCTGCAGACGCTAAGAGTCCATCAGTTGTACGCCAAGTTCAGCATGTGTGAATTTTGGTTGGCTCGTGTTGCTTTCTTAGGTCACGTGATTTCAGGTGATGGAATCTCTGTGGACCCGAGCAAGATTGAAGCTGTGATCAACTGGCCAAGACCGACTATAGTGACAGAGATAAGAATTTTTCTAGGTTTGCCAGGTTATTACAGATAGTTTGTGGAAGGGTTCTCATCATTAGAGTCGCCATTGACAAGACTCCTGAAGAAAGAAGAGAAATTTGTGTTGATAGACAAGTGTGAGAGTAGTTTCCAAGAGTTTAAGGAAAAGCTAACTACCGCACCTGGACTGACTATTCCATTTGGTCCTGGAGGATTCGAGATCTACAGTGATGCGTCAGTCAGAGGACTGGGTTGCGTGCTGATGCAACATGATCGAGTTATTGTATGCACCTCCCATCAGTTAAGGCCTCATGAATAGAACTATTCGACGCATGACTTAGAACTTACGGCGATAATATTTGCGCTGAAGATTTGGAGACATTACTTGTGCGGAGAAAAATTCCAGATCTTCACGGACCATCAAAGTTTCAAGTACCTATTTTCTCAAAAGGAGTTGAACATGAGACAGCACTGATTGATGGAATTACTAAAGGACTATGATATCTTATATCACCCTGGAAAGGCGAACAAGGTTGCCTATGCTTTGAGCCGAAAGTCTTCAGTCGCTCATATATTGATTAAGGAGTGGAACCTAATCGAGAGAGCTCGAGATTCGGTATTCAAGTTTAAGGTAGGCCACCTTTCGAGTCTTATGGCCACCCTTAGAATTGAATCGTATGTCCAGATTAGAATCAAGCTACTCCAACCGACAGATCCAGATGTGCAAAAGATCCTTCAAGAGAAAATCTAGAAAAGAAAGGATGACTTCCAGATTTCTGATGAAGGAATACTGAAGTTTTGAGGACAATTGGTTGTACCTGACGATATAAAGCTTAGAGAGGATATCTTATCAGAAGCACATCATAGTAGTTACAGTATCCATCCTGGTAGTACTAAGATGTATCAGAATCCGCGTCAACACTATTGGTGGTATGGTATGAAGGTGAACATTACCAAGCATGTCGCCAAGTGTTTGACATGTTAGCAGGTTAAAGCTCAACATTGTAAGCCGGGAGGATTTCTACGACTTCTCGAGATCCCAGAATGGAAATGTGAGCATGTCACAATGGATTTCGTGATCGAACTACCGATGAGTCAAAGAGGAAATGAATCGATTTGGGTAGTGCTCAACAAACTAACGAAGTTGGCTCATTTCATTACAGTTCAAAAGGACCTTAGTTTGGATAGGCACGTAAATCTATATGTGCATCAGGTAGTTCGTCTACAAGGAGTGCCGGTTATGATAACTTAAGATAGAGACCTGAGGTTTACCGCCGCCTTTTGGAAGAGCTTACAGAGTGCCTTAAGTACCAAGTTGCAGTACAGTACGACATATCATCCTTAAACAGATGGCCAGTCTGAGAAAACAATTCAAACCCTCGAGGATATGCTGAGAGCTTGTGTACTAGATTTCGAAGGAAGTTGGGAAGATCAGGTACACCTAGTGGAATTTGCCTATAATAACAGTTATCAGCAGAGCATACAGATGGCTCCATTCGAAGCGTTGTATGGCTGAGTGTGTAGGACACCAGTATGTTGGGATGAAGTTGGGGAAAGGAAGATTACAAGCCCAAAGTTGGTCCAGCAATTAGTGGATGCCGTGGCAGTGATCAGAGGCAGATTAAAAACCGCTCAGAGTCGACAGAAAAGTTAAGCAGATAAGCGCCGAAGATCGTTGGAATTCCAAGTTGGTGATCACGTTTTTTTGAAGGTATCACCAATGAGGGGAACTTTGCGCTTTGGGAAGAAAGGAAAACTGAGTCCAAGGTACGTAGGTCTGTTTGAAATTCTTGAGAAAATTGGGACCTTAGCGTATCTTCTTGCGTTGCCGCGGAGATTGGCGCAAGTGCACGACGTCTTTCACGTGTCGATGTTGAGGAAGTATGAGCTTGACCCGACCTATGTGCTCAATGTTGAGGAATTGGACGTGGATGACCGTGTGTCATACGTTGAAAGCCCAGTATAGATCATGGATAGAAAAGAGCAAGTCCTACGTACAAAAACCATTCTGTTGGTCAAAGTGGTCTAGCAATACCGCGGTACAGAGGGAGTAATATGGGAGATGGAAGAGTCGATGGGACAGTTATACCCCCACCTTTTTACTTAAGTATTGTAATGGTTTAAATTTCGAGGACGAAATTTTTATAAGAGGGGAAGAGTTGTGACATCCCAGATTTTCAATCTTGTTTTCTATTAAATAAATTTGGCATTTCATCAACGCGCCTATAGGGCTGTTCTCAGAGCTTATCACTCTCGAGATAATTAGACTATTCAGGGAAGCCATTAAGGAATTTT
The DNA here is from genome assembly GCA_014182375.1 of Eucalyptus virginea. Classification (NCBI taxonomy): domain Eukaryota; kingdom Viridiplantae; phylum Streptophyta; class Magnoliopsida; order Myrtales; family Myrtaceae; genus Eucalyptus; species Eucalyptus virginea. The sequence continues at coordinate 10,821,507 of CM024523.1, read as the reverse complement.
AATGCAATAGACTTGAGAATTCGATCAAGAATCGGCTTTTCGACTGTGCTCATCTTTAAAGGCCATTACGGCACAATGTAAAATCGATTTGAAATAATAGATAGATCGGTTCGACAGAGATGTGTGGTTAATCGTGGGTGACACCACTCAATCGGAAAATTCTCGTTGGTTAGTACTAGACTGATTTTTCTATCGTTTCGGTACCCTGTATCCATATTTGAATCCTTGAGATTTTCACAACAATCGAGGGTCGCCAATGTGTCAAGTGGGTTCATTGTGACTCGAAGAAAATCGACCACGGGTCATTTGTACTAAAAATTTCTGAAACCTACCTAATAGCCTAGGTCACGCTAAAAACGCGCTTGAGTGAAATTAACCACGAATTTGAATCCGATTTCAAAAATTGAAGATTCTGTTATGTCATAATAAATTCTAGAAGCGTCAACTCAGTCTCAGAAGATTTTTCTGCAAACCGAGACTTTTTGGGAAAAAGTCGAGGTAGGGCCGTTTTGTTCAGAAAAAGACAATGATCGTTTTTGGTTGCAAATTTGGTAAGTAAGTGGATTGTACGGGTGAAGAGAAATGCTGAGATAATCAATGATGGGCTGATTTGTGGCATCCCAAAATTTCATGGCAATTTCTAGAGGCATTACGACCTATGGAAAAGTGAATGGTTGTGTCGTTGAAGTATGTTGTGACCACTAGACCGAAAAATTGTAATAGATTAAGGTCGAACACTTTAATGGAAAGGTATCTAATGTTCTTGGCTTTGCACCTTATGGATTTGATTTTTTATGGATTAATGTTGCAAGTTTTTGGTCATATTATTTTTGTAATTAGGTATTTATTTAAGTGGAAAATAATAGTGGATTATTAAAGGAGGGAGTGGGCTGATTTTTGGGCCCAACCAGCCCACAATCCCCCACCCTTTGACCTGCAAAGGCTCGGCCCAAGAGGCCTAATGGGCCGTCGACCAAGGCTGGCCCAAGCCCAGCCAGATGAAGCCACCCTCTTGCATGAAGAATGGCAAGTGGCGTGAGGGGTCTTCCAAGTGTCACATTGCATGCAAAGCTAATGATAGTTAATCATTGAGGGGAAGAAATTAGTGAGGGGAAGGGGCGGATTAGGCGAGGAGCAACCGAGAGAGGGGGAGGGGTGTTGCACAAGAGAGGAAAAGAGAAAGAGAGGTAGCCGAAGGAAGAGGAGGACCGAGCCCCCCGTGCGTCCGTTTAGCCGCCGCCGTCGAGCCGCCTTGCCCTCTGTTTTGCTTCCTGTGATTTGCTTGGACTAGAGGCAAGTAGAGTCCATCAATCTACCATTTGCTTTCTGTGATGTGTGTGTAGAAAATGGTAAACTTCGGATGTAGTAGAGGTGATGAAATTTCAGATCTTTGGGTAGAAGTGTCGTGGTTTAGCATTCTGTTTTTATAGAAAGGTAGTCCGTCTCCTTGCTGTTTCGTGAACTTTAGGTTGGTGTCTAGTTGGAATTTCACTTCGACTTCTTGATGAAAGTTGTAGAGACCCTCTTCAAGTATAACATATCAAAATTTCAGAAGAAATGAACAAGTATAGACCGGTGAAACTATTTTTCTTTGAAGAAATTAGATCTGGAGATCGTAATGCTAACCTAGTGTGATTTTGTAAATTTTATAAAATTCTCCGGTTGAAATTTGATCTCATGTTATGAATGAAAGTTGAAGATGACATGTTAAGGAGTAACATACTAAAATTTTAGAGGAAATGGATGAGTTCAGGTTGGTGAAACGATTTTATCCGAAACGGTTGGATCTGGAAGTTGATGTCGAGGGTTATGGACGGTTATGGTTATTATAGTTTTTAACCTATCACAAATCTGATTTCGACTTTTTCATGAAATATTTACTTCTGGATTTTGTATATAACATGTCGAATTTTTAGAATTTATTAAGGCTGTTTACTAATTTTTCAAGAATTATGACCAAAGGAGTGCAATCTGTTTTTATCCGAAATTTTGCTGTACTTTAAAAAATAAATGAAATTGCTACATGTGATATAATGTCTTGAGTGGTTGATTATGCTGCATATGTGGTGACATATGGCATGTTATATGATATCAAAAGCTGGTTGAGACCTTTGATATTGTTGCATCAAATGCCATGTTGAGATTGAGATACATGTGTGAATATAAATTATGATAATGATGATACCGTCGGAGGTGTGAGCTGACCATGCCACGGGAGTGTCGGGATGCCCGGAGTGTGGGTGCCGGATGTTGGAGAAAACCTCCTTGAGTATTTTGAAGTTGACAAAACGTTTCCATCAGTCTAGTCTGAAGTCTTGCAGACTCTACCATCAAAGTCTTAAGACTCTGGATCGCCAGACTCAAGACTCAAAGTCTATCCTCATTGACAGTCTCTAGACCGTCGAAGAAGGCTTATCCAGAACTGGATGTTTCATTAAGGATTTGACTTTATTGACTAGAGGAGATCTTTTGGCTGGATATAGCATGTCAGAATCCATTATTCAAATCAAGATTGATTCAGGGATTGTGGATCCGTTGATTGGCGAAGTATACTTGGAAGGTTCTACTTATGGAAACCGAGATCTTGATTGTATGGGCGAGCAGGATTGATGGGCTATCGTCATGTTCTTTAAATAGCTCGAAAATCTTCCTAATTGATTCTGTCCAATGGGTAGATTAGAAGAATTCCTTTGGTAAGTGCCAACGGGTGTGATGGCATAAAGGAGTATATAAGGAAGACGTTCTAGTTGTTTGAAGGTGTGCGCGATAGAAGAATTCCAAAGTCTGAAGCTCTTCGTTCTTTGTCAATTAAACTGTTGAGTGAAATCTTGTACGTAAAAGAGAGTCTATAACCTTGAGAGAAATCAGACGAAGGCATCTTCCTTGAATATTCAACCACAAGCAAAGCTTACAGAGTCTAAAACAAGAAGACTCAATCTGTGGAGGAATCAATGAATGTCAAATTTCAAGACTCTACGCAAATTGAATCGATTCAGACTCAACTTGAAGAATCTGAACCAGCTCCAGACTCTACAAAGTCTAAATCTCCAGAAGCAGCTCAGACCTTAGAAGACCAACAACAAATGATTGTCGAAGATTCAAATGAGAAAAGTGATCAACAATCTGACAGAGCAATCGGCAACTGGAAGCATAAGTCTAGTCATCCCAAAGATCTCATTATTGGCGATATTAATGAAGGAATTCGCACAAGATCCAAAAGGCGCGAAGAATCTAGTGCTGTGGCTCTTATTTCTGAAATAGAACCCAAGAGCATAGAAGAAGCTTTATGATGAAAGCTAGATTGAAGCTATGCAAGAAGAACTCAAACAATTCAGCATTAATGATGTCTGGGAATTAACTCCTAAACCGAAAGTTAAGTCTATCATTGGAGTTAAATGGGTTTTCAGAAACAAGATGAATGAGAAAGGAAAAGTTATAAGAAACAAAGTAAGACTCGTGGCCAAGGGATATATGCAAGAAGAAGGGATAGACTATGATGAGACTTACGCACTAGTAGCAAGGTTAGAAGCAATTAGATTATTACTTGCTTTTGCTTGTCATAAGAATTTCAGGTTATTCCAAATGGACGTCAAAAGTGCTTTTCTAAATGGATTTATCCAAGAGGAAGTCTATGTGGAACAACCACCCGGTTTTGAAGACCCAAGGAAATCAGACTCTGTATTCAGACTGAAAAATGCTTTATATGGTTTAAAGCAAGCACCTCGAGCTTGGTACGACAGACTAAGTAAGTTTTTAATTCAGAACGGTTTTGTCAAAGGTAAAGTAGATACTACATTGTTTATTAAAAAAGAAAGCAAAAGTTTTCTACTCGTCCAAATTTATGTTGATGATATTATTTTTGGATCTTCTAATGAAAATCTATGCAAGAAATTTTCTAAGTCTATGCAGGATGAGTTTGAAATGAGCATGATGGGTGAGTTAACCTTCTTTCTCGGGCTTCAAGTGAAACAACTGAAGGAATGAACCTTTATTCATCAAGAAAAATATGCTAAAGAACTTATCAAAAAGTTTGGACTAGAAAATTGCAAAAAGACCGATATACCAATGTCAAGTTCTTTGAAGCTGGACAAGGATGAAGAAGGAAAGAAAGTTGACCAAAAGCTATACAGGAGCATCATTGGTTCACTTCTTTATCTAATTGCTTATAGACCTGACATTTTGTTTAGTGTTTGTATGTGTGCCAGATTTCAATCAGACCCCAAAGAATCTCATTTAAGTGCTGCAAAGCGTGTCATCAAATATATTGCCTCAACTTCAGGCTTTGGTCTTTGGTATCCTAAAAAAGGAGACTTTACTCTTCTTGGATACTCAGACGCAGACCTAGCTGCATGCAGAATTGATAGAAAGAGCACCTCAGGCACCTGTCAACTACTTGGAAGCAGGACAGTATCTTGGTTTTCAAGAAAGCAAAGCACAGTAGCTCTATCTACAGCAGAAGCAGAGTATGTAGCTCTTGGAAGTTGTTGTTCACAAATTCTATGGATAAAACAACAGTTAAGAGACTTTGGAATTGAAGATTCATGCACTCAAATCAAATGCGACAACACCAGCGCAATCAATCTCACCAAGAATCCGATTCTTCACTCAAGAGCAAAACATATAGAGATTCGACATCATTTCATTAGAGATCATGTTCAAAATGGAGAAGTTTCAATTTAGTTCATTGACTCAAAGAATCAACTGGTGGATGTATTTACAAAGCCTTTGGAGAAAAGTCAATTTGAAGTTATTCGTTCCAGACTGAACATCGTAAAGTCTGAAGAAGTTCAGACTCAGGACTGAAAGTCTAGAAGAAGTTCAGACTCAGGACTGAAAGTCTAGAAGAAGTTCAGACTCAGGACTGAAAGTCTTGAAGTAGTTCAGACTCAGGACTGAAAGTCTAAAGGATCTTAGACTCAGACAATCAAGACCTTCGACTGTAAGTTATCTTGGAAACCTATCTCTCGGATTAAATCATGAAAAGGTACAATCATCTATCCAAAATTAACTGATGTTATTTTCCCAATTTTTGTGCGATTAGTGACTTTTTTTCAAAAAGAGATTATTTTAAATTGACAGTTATCTAGTTTTTGAAAAGGCAGTTATTTTCGAAAAGGCATTTTTATACTTTCTTTTTGCGATGCTCCGTATGCGTCGCTTCGACTGCCTTATATACAGTCGGTTATTCGTCATTTTACTCTCAAAAACCCTAAGAGAAGCACCGATCTTCCCTTTTTGTCTTCTTCTCATGCTTAATCCTGCAAAAAGTTTTCATCTTTCATGGGACACAAGCTTGGAATCTGTCAAAAACTGTGAAGATGTCTTCTCAAAGGGAGTCTTCGAGGATCGCGAATAGGGGACCACAGCAAATGCGTGAGGGACCTATGCACTTTGATCTCACCGAGGAAGAAGAATCTCCTCGTCAGCAACAGAGCCCACAACATTCTCAGCAGCGTCCGTCCTCTCCTTCTAGACCTCAGAATGTTGGACAACAAGAAGAGGAAGAAATCATCGAAAGCGCAGAACCTGTAAGAACTCTTAAAGCCTTGCTTCACTTATAAGCTTTATCGTGCTTTGAAGAGAGGTGGTACTCCTTTGAACTACATTGACAAATTTTTGAAAGAGAAAGGATATAGAAATGAAACCTATTTTTTGCGCACAATGGAACATTTGGGTATTGCTCTTGCTGGGTCCACAGAAGAAGCCTTTGCAAATATCCCAAGCGATCCAGGCGTTGGAGGGTTTAGTGAACCTGACGGGAATGATGATGATGAGTTGTACTCTCAATTTAAACCTAGATTAGGTGTTGCGGCAAAAGTTCGAAGCAAGAGGACAGATCTGTTTCGTTCGGAGGAACACAAGCAATTATACTCTAAGTTGCTGAAGCGTGGGGTGATAAACCCTAGAAGTGTGGATTTTGATTTCCTGGACTCTGTGAATGTAAATCTGCGGGAAAAATTCAGTCTTTTTCAACTTGAACAATTTTGTTTTGAATCTACAGAGGTTTATGCTGAACTCACTACTTATTTCTACTTGAATCTTAGTTTTCTAGATGCGAATAGATTCTCTTTTACTGTACGAGATCAGGAATATGTGGTTGACATGAATACACTGGCTGATGTGATTGGGGTTGAAAGAGGGAGATATCAACCTATCAGTGTGTCTGTTGCTCGTGCAACATTGGAGCTTGTTAAGGATAGAATGACGGAAGGAAAGATTTCCTATCTGAGGATGAATGCCTCAAACATCTTGCTTCACAAGATTGTGATTAATTGCCTCAGACCAAAATCTACTTCAAAAACCAATGTTTCAAACTCGGAGGCAAAGCTGATGTATGCCATCAATGCTGGGAAAAAGTTTTCTCTTCCACACACTGTTATGTTCCACATGTATAGAGCAGTGATGAAGGACAAGGGTCAACTCCCTTATCCAGCTCTTGTGACCAAGTTATTCAGACATTTGAATGTTCAGCCTCCTCGAATTCTCTGTGTTCGAATGTGCGAACAAATGGTGGTGGGACTGAAGATGGTTTCCAAAATGCGTCTGAAGGAACTTGACAAGGTGATGGAACAATTCAAGGAGAAAACCCCTATCAAGACTCATCAAATCTCTTCGGCTGCAAAGAGAAAAGGAAAGGAGCCCATGGTTGCTCCATCCAAGAGAAGAAGAGCTCTCATTGTTGAGGATGAAGAGGATGAGGATGATATCTCCATTTCTACGATGGCATTGAAGAACTTGAGTCGTTTTGTCCAAGAATCGACAGAGAGACAGGAGAAAGAAGCAGAGGAGACAGAACAGAGGACTGAAGAAAGAGAAGATTTGGAGAAAGAAGCAGAGGAGAGAGATGCAGAGGAGAAAAGATTTGAGGAAAAAGCAGAAGAGGAGAGAGAAGATCAAGCAGAGCATGAGGAACAGCTTTCTCTACCTGTAGGCATGGAAACAGGGGGAGATTCTGAGAATAGAGGAACGTCCTCATTCCCTGCAACCAGTGAAGGAATCAGTCGTTCTCCAGCAGATCCAGAGAACATCTATGCCTCTCAATTTCCTGAGGAGGGACATGATGTTTCATCGCCAAATCTGCATGCCTATGCTAATTTGCCATCTGATCGTGCAGAAGCCAATACTCAGACTGACAATTCAGCAGACTTTCGCAGAATTCTTGATGTTCTCTTGGAAATGCGAGGTCAAATATATGCTCTGGGATGCGAAGTACAGAACTTGCAAAATTCAGCTCAAACCTCTTCAGTTTCCTTGCATGATCAGATTCACGCCCTTGCTCTTCAAGTTCAAGCAAATGCCACGGGTGAAGATGTGGCGCAACTGAAGGAGGATCTGAAAAAGCTGGAAGGGATTGTCCAGTCAATGAGAGATTTCCAGCTTGTTTGTATTCCCAAGCAATCTTAATTTCATTCTCTTTTTCATCTCTACCTTTTTAATGATGACAAAAAGGGGGAGAGATGTGGTGCATATTTGATTTTGAACTTTGATTACTTTGACTTGATCTTGTGTTTGGCTGGTTGGACTTGAACTAGATTTGGACTTGTCTAATTGAACATTTGCTTACTCTAAGTACTATTGATATCTTATGGCTTTGTTTACTTACAAGACTAACCTACTTTCTGTGGATGCAGATTCTAGCGTTATTTTTACTAAGCTACTTATCTTTATAAGATATCCATATTTGCTTGAGTAATGTTTTGCAGGATAAAGTTATCCAAATCTGCAGGAAAGTTTTGTCACCATCAAAAAAGGGGAGATTGTTGGAGAAAACCTCCTTGAGTATTTTGAAGTTGACAAAACGTTTCCATCAGTCTAGTCTGAAGTCTTGCAGACTCTACCATCAAAGTCTTAAGACTCTGGATCGCCAGACTCAAGACTTAAAGTCTATCCTCATTGACAGTCTCTAGACCGTCGAAGAATGCTTATTCAGAACTGGATGTTTCATTAAGGATTTGACTTTATTGACTAGAGGAGATCTTTTGGCTGGATATAGCATGTCAGAATCCATTATTCAAATCAAGATTGATTTAGGGATTGTGGATCCGTTGATTGGCGAAGTATACTTGGAAGGTTCTACTTATGGAAACCGAGATCCTGATTGTATGGGCGAAGCGGGATTGATGGGCTATCGTCATGTTCCTTAAATAGCTCGAAAATCTTCCTAATTGATTCTGTCCAACGGGTAGATTGGAAGAATTCCTTTGGTAAGTGCCAACGGATGTGATGGCATAAATGAGTATATAAGGAAGACGTTCTAGTTGTTTGAAGGTGTGCGCGATAGAAGAATTCCAAAGTCTGAAGCTCTTCGTTCTTTGTCAATTAAACTGTTGAGCGAAATCTTGTATGCAAAAGAGAGTCTATAACCTTGAGAGACCTTAAGGAAGTGTAGTAGAGTCTCTACACTGTGGAATCGATGAAGAGCTTTTCTATAACATCTCTTTTGTTCATAGTGAAATCCAGCCAGTGGGCTGTCAGTGTGGAAGAGTGGACATAGGCTTGGATCAAGCCGAACCACTATAATCTTTGTGTTCATATTCTCTTCTCTACGCTCCGTTACTTTGATCATAACTTGTTTTGATTACAGGAGACGAATCTCCTTTTCATAATCTGTTAATTGATCAGTGTTGCATACTTATATTGCTAAATTGTTTTTGCACCTATTCACCCTCCTCTAGGTGCTCATACTAGCTCTCTCACCGAATGCTTGGAGTGTGTGTGCCGGATGCCCCAGGAGTGTTGGGATGCCCGGAGGTGTGTGCCGGAAGCCCTGGAGGTGTGTGCCAGGGGGATTCCTCGTGATGCCAGTTAGGGTATGATATGCCCGAAGGTGTGTGCCAGATGCCTAGAGGTGTGTACCGGAGGCTCCTCGCGATGTCAGGTTGGATGCGAGCGATAAATTATGGGATGCAAACACTGGTCTCTGGAAAGAAAAATGATGTGATCTAATTGAAAGATAAAAATTGAGAATTGAATCATGCGCATGGATGTGTGCATATGGCATGGGATGAACCTCATGGGAATGCAAGCATGAAGTACATGGTGATATATGCACATTGCATGGTGATGTATGTGTGAAAGCTAGTAAGAGCACCCAGAGGGGGGTGAATAGGTGTAAAAATAATTTTACGAGATAAGTGTGCAGCATTAATCAACAATTGATTATAAAATGCAAATTCGCCTCTTGTAAACAAAACGAGTTACGATCAAAGTAAAAGAGCGTAGAGAAGAGAATATGAACACAGAGATTATAGTGGTTCGGCTTAATCCAAGCCTACTACGTCCACTCTTCCACACTAACAGCCCACCGGCTGAATTTCACTATGAACAAAAGAGTTGTTACAGTAAAACTCTTCCTTGATTCCACAGTGTAGAGACTTTACTACACTTCCTCAAGGTCTCTCAAAGATATAAACTCTCTTTTGCGTATAAGATTTCGCTCAACAGTTTAATTGACTAAGAACAAGGAGCGTCAGACTTTGGAATTCTTCTATCGCGCACACACTCGAACAACTGGAATGTCTTCCTTATATACTCCTTTATGCCATCATATCCGTCGGCACTTACCAAAGAAATTATTCCAATCTACCCGTTGGAGAGAATCAATTAGGAAGATCTTCGAGCTATTTAAGGAACACGATGATAGCCCATCAATCCTGCTTGCCCATACAATCAGGATCTACGTTTCCATAAGTAGAACCTTCCAAGTATACTTCGCCAATCAACGGATCCAAAATCCCTGAATCAATCTTGATTTGAATAATGGATTCCGACATGCTATATCCAGCCAAGAGATCTTCTCCAATCGATAAAGTCAAATCCTTAATGAAACACCCAATTCTGGATAAGCCTTCTTCGACGGTCTAGAAACTGTCAATGAGGATAGACTTTGAGTCTTGTGTCTGGTAGTTCGGAGTCTTCAGACTTTGATGGAAGAGTCTGCAAGTCTTCAGACTTGACTGATGGAAACGTTTTGTCAGCTTCAAAACACTCAAGGGAGTTTTCTCCAACAATCTCCCCCTTTTTGATGGTGACAAAACTTTAATGCATATTTGGATAACTTTGACCTGCAAAACATTACTTAAACAAATATGGATATCTTACAAAGATAAATGGCTTAGTAAAGATAACACTAGAATCTGCATCCACAAAAAGTAGGTTAGTTCTGTAAATGAACAAAGCCCATGAGATAAACAAATGTTACTCATGTTCAAATAGTCAAATCCAAATCCAGTTCAAATCCAAACAGCCAAACACAAAAGTCAAGTCAATCAAACATAATCGACACAAAGGTTCAAAAAGTGAGTTGAAAGTTCAAAATCAAATCTGCACCATATCTCCCCCTTTTTGTCATCATTAAAAAGGTAGAGATAAAAAGAGAATGGATTTAAGATTGCTTGGGAACACGAACAAGCTGGAAATCTCCCATTGACTGGACAATGCCTTCCAGTTTTTTCAAGTCCTCCTTCAGTTGCACCACATCTTCACCCTTGGCATTTGCTTGAACTTGAAGAGCAAGGGCATGTATTTGATCATTCAAAGAAACCGAAGAAGCTTGACCTGCATTCTGCAAGTTCTGAATTTCGTATCCCAGAGCATAGATTTGACTTTTCATCTCCAAGAGAACATCAAGTATCCTGTGATAGTCTGTTGAATTATCAGTCTGAGTACTGGCTTCTGCACGATCAGACGGAGTATAGGCAGATGATGGCAAATCAGTATGGTCACGCAAATTGGGCGATGAAACACCATGTCCCTCCTCAGGAAATTGAGAGGCATAGATGTCCTCTAGATCTGCTGGAAAACGGCTTACTCCTTCACTGGTGGCAGGGAATGATGACGTTCCTCTTTTCTCAGGATCTCCCCCTGTTTCCATGCCTTCAGGTAGAGAAAAGTGTTCCTCATGCTTTGCTTCCGCTTGATCTCCTCTCTCATCTACTTCTTCTTCCTTAATTCTTTCCTCCTCTGCATCTCTCTCATCTGTTTCTTTCTCCAAATCTTCTCTTTCTCCAGTCCTCTGTTCTGTCTCATCCCTGTCTTGTTCTTGTCTATCCGTTGATGCTGGAACAGAACGACTCAAGTTCTTCAATGCCATTGCAAAAATGGTGATATCATCCTCATCCTCTTCATCCTCAATGATGAGTGCTCTTCTTTTCTTGGATGGAGCAACCATGGGCTCCTTCCCCTTTCGCTTTGCCGCCGAAGAGACTGAATGAGTCTTGACAGGAGTTTTCACTTTGAACTGCTTCAAAGCTTGGTTGAGTTCCTCCAGACACATTTTAGAGACCATTTTCAGTCCCACCACCATTTGATCGCACATTCTAACACAGAGAATCCGGGGAGGCTGAACGTTCAAATGTCTGAATAACTTGGTCACAAGTGCTGGGTAAGAAAGTTGACCCTTGTCCTTCACCACTGCTCTGTACATGTGGAACATAATAGTGTGTGGAAAAGAGAACTTTTTACCAGCATTGATGGCATACATCAACTTTGCCTCTGAGTTTGAAACGTCGGTCTTTGAAGTTGATTTTGGTCTGAGGCAGTTAATTACAATCTTGTGAAGCAAAATGTTGGACGCATTCATCCTCAAATAGGAAATCTTTTCTTCCGTCCTTCTATCCTGAACAAGCTCCAACGTTACACGAGCAATAGACAAACCGATAGGTTGATATCTCACTCTTTCAACCCCAATCACATCAGCCAGAGTATTCATGTCAACCGCATAGTCCTCATCTCGAACACTAAAAGAGAACCTATTCGCATCCAAAAAATTAAGATTCGAATAGAAGTAAGCAGTAAGTTCAGCATGAGCTTTTGTAGTTTCAGAACAAAACTGTTCGAGTTGAAGAAGATTGAATTTTTCCCGCAGATTGACATTCACAGAATCAAGAAAATCAAAGTCCACCCTTCTAGGGTTTATTACCCCACGCTTCAGCAACTTAGAGTACAGTTGCTTGTGTTCCTCCAATCGAAATAAATCCGTCTTTTTGCTTCGGATTTTTGTTACAACACCCATTCTCGGTTTAAACTGACTGTACATCATATCATCGTCATTCCCATCTAGTTCACTCAGCCCTCCAACACGTGGATCACTTGGGATATTTGCCAATGCCTCTTCCGCCGACCCAGCAGGGGCAATTCCCAATCGTTCCATAGTGCGTAAAAAGAAAGTTTCATTTCTAAACCCTTTGTCTTTGAGACGACATCTTTCACAGTCTTTGAGAGATTCCAAGCTTGTTTCCCAAGAAAGATGAAAAATTTTCGAGGATTAAACAATAGAAGAAGACAGAAGTGGAAGATCGGTGCTTTCCTAAGGTTTTTGAGAGTAAAACGAAAAAGAACCGACAGTATATAAGGCAGTCGAAGCGAGGCATACAGAACGTCGTAAAAAGGAAATATAAATATGCCTTTTAAAAAATAACTGCATTTTAAAAAATTAGATAACTATCATTTGAAAAATAACTTCTTTTTCAAAAAGGAAGGATTGCACTAATCTCGAAAAATTGGAAAAATAACACCAATTAATTTTGGATAGATGATCGTACCTTTTCTAGATTTGATCCAAGAGATAAGTTTCTAAAATAACTTACAATCGTAGATCTTGATTGTCTGAGTCTGAGAGTCTTTAGACTTTCAATCCTGAGTCTGAACTTCTTCAGACTTTAAGATATTTAGTCTAGAACGAATAACTTCAAATTGATTTTTCTCCAAAGGCCTTGTAAATATATTCGCCAATTGATTCTTTGAGTCAATGAACTGAATCAAAACTTCTCCATTTTGAACATGATCTCTAATGAAATGATGTCGAATCTCTATATATTTTGCTCTTGAGTGAAGAATCGGATTCTTGGTGAGAATGATTGCGCTGGTGTTGTCATATTTGATTTCAGTGCATGAATCTTCAATTCCAAAGTCTCTTAGCTGTTGTTTTATCCATAGAATTTGTGAACAACAACTTCCAAGAGCTACATACTTTGCTTCTGCCGTAGAAAGAGCTACTGTACTTTGCTTCATTGAAAACCAAGATACTGTCCTGCTTCCAAGTAGTTGACAGGTGCCCGAGGTGCTCTTTCTATCAACTCTTCAACTAGCTAGGTCTGCGTCTGAGTATCCAAGAAGAGTGAAGTCTCATTCTTTAGAATACCAGAGACCCAAGTTTGAAGTTGAGGTAATGTATTTGATAATACGCTTTGCAGCACTTAAATGAGATTCTTTAGGGTCTGATTGAAATCTGGCACAAATACAAACACTAAACAAAACGTCAGGTCTAGAAGCAGTTAGATAAAGAAGTGAACTAATGATACTCCTGTATAGCTTCTGGTTAACTTTCTTTCCTTCTTCATCCTTGTCCATCTTCAAAGAACTTGACATTGGTATGTCAGTCTTTTTGCAATTTTCTAGTCCAAACTTTTTGACAAGATCTTTAGCATATTTTTCTTAATGAATAAAGATTCCTTCCTTCAGTTGTTTCACTTGAAGCTCGAGAAAAAAGGTTAGCTCACCCATCATGCTCATTTCAAACTCATTTTGCATAGACTTAGAAAATTTCTTGCATAGATTTTCATTAGAAGATCCAAAAATAATATCATTAACATAAATTTGAATAGGTAGAAAACTTTTGCTTTCTCTTTCGATAAACAATGTAGAATCTACTTTACCTTTGACGAAGCCATTTTGGAATATAAACTTACTTAGTCTGTCATACCAAGCTCGAGGTGCTTGCTTTAAACCATATAAAGTCTTTTTTAGTCTGAATACAGAGTCTGGTTTTCTTGGGTCTTCAAAATCAGGTGGTTATTCCACATAGACTTCCTCTTGGATAAATCCATTTAGGAAAGCACTTTTGACGTCCATTTGGAATAACTTGAAATTCTTATGACAAGCAAAAGCAAGTAATAATCTAATTGCTTCTAACCTTGTAAGTCTCATCATAGTCTATCCCTTCTTCTTGCGTATATCCCTTGGCTACGAGCTTTGCTTTGTTTCTAACGACTTTTCCTTTCTCGTTCATCTTGTTTCTAAAAACCCATTTAGCTCCAATGATAGACTTACCTTTTGGTTTAGGAGTCAATTCCCGGACATGATTAATGCTAAATTGCCTGAGTTCTTCTTGTATAGCTTCAATCCAGCTTTCATCAGTTAAAGCTTCTTCTATGCTCTTGGGTTCTATTTCAGAAATAAGAGCCACAACACTAGACTCTTCGCACCTTTTGGATCTTGTGCGAATTCCTTCATTAATATCACCAATAATGAGATCTTTGGGATGACTGGACTTATGCTTCCAGTTGCTAGTTGATTTGTCAGACTGTTGATCTTTTTCCTCATTTGAATTTTCGTTGATCATTTGTTGCTGGTCTTCTAAAGTCTGAGCTGCTTTTGAAGATTTAGACTTTGAAGAGTTTGAAGCAGGTTCGGATTCTTCAAGATGAGTATAAATCGATTGATTTTGCATAAAGTCTTGAAATTTGACATTCATTGATTCTTCCACAAATTGAGTCTTCTTGTTGTAAACTATGTAAGCTTTGCTTGTAATAGAATATCCAAGGAAAATACCTTCATCTGATTTTTCTTCAAACTTACCAACTCGATCATTTGCATTTTTCAATATAAAACATTTACATCCAAACACATGAAAATATGAAACAATGGGCTTCTTTCCATTGAATAACTCGTAGGGAGTTTTCTCCAAAATAGGCCTTAGAAAGAATATAACATGCTGTAGAAAATGCTTCAGCCCAAAAATGTGATGAGTTGTTACTTTCAATTAAAAGAGTTCTAGCCATTTCTTGAAGCGACCTATTCTTTCTTTCCACAACTCCATTTTGCTCTGGAGTATATGGAGAAGAGAACACATACTGAAAACCAGATTTATCACAGAATTTTGTAAAGTCTTGATTTTCAAATTCACCTCCATGGTCTGTCCGTATACTTGAAATAACATACCCTTTCTCATTTTAAACCTTTTTAGCAAACTTTGTAAAATAAGAAAATGTTTCAGACTTACTTACCAGGAAATATACCTACGTGAATCATGAATAATCATCCACAATCACTAAACAATATTTTTTACCTCCAATGCTCTGAGTTCTGGTTGGTCCAAAGAGATCCATATGCAAGAGCTGCAGGACACGATTAGTGGAAACTTGATTTATTGGTTTGAATGAGTTTCTTACGTATTTTCCCAATACACATGGTGTGCATAGATCCGATTTTTGGTATGACAGGTTGGGTAGACCACGAACAAGCTTCTTTGCTGAAATTTTGGCTATTTGCTTCATGTTGATGTGCCAAAGTTTTCTGTGCCATAAGATTGCTTCTTCTTGAATTGAGATTAGACATTGGGTTTCATCTGGTTTGACATCCAAGAGGTAGATATTTCCATGTCTTCGACCCGTGAAAGACTGAGAGGAGTCTTTACTAGTTCCTAAACATATTCCCTCTTAAAAATTGATTTTGAAACCGGTGTCGCACAGCTGACTGATACTTAGCAAATTGTAGTTTAGTCCTTCCACTAAGGAAACATTACTGATTGTGAGGCTTCTAATCTTTATAGTTCTGTATCCCACAATTCTTCATTTGCTGTTTCCTCCAAATGAAACTTTTCCACCATTAACTTGAACAAGCTTTATGAAGCAATTTGAATCTCCTGTCATATGCCTTGAGCATCCACTATCTAGGTACCATTTAATCTTTTTCTTGGTAGTGACCTGCATTTAGAAAAAAGACTCAAGCTTTCTTTGGTACCCATATTTTCTTGGGTCCATTGGTGTTAGTGTAATATACGGTCTTTGCCCATACCTTCTTAACAGGTTTCCAAACAATAGGACATTCTTTTTCAAAATGGTCTGAGCTATTGCACTTAGAACATCTAAGAGCACTGCGACCTACTGGTTTTACAAAAACTTTTTGAAAATGATTTTTGTAAGCATATCTTGTAGGTCTTTGCTTAATTATTTCATTTACTTTAGGAAAATCAATTAGAGGAATGGTTTCAGCAGTCATTCCTAAACCTGATTTGTTGAAGTAAGGTCTTTGTGCTGAAAGAATTTTTTCAAGTTTTTCATATCCTATAGAAAATCTTTTAGAGATATTTGAAATGTCATTTTTCAAGAATGCATTTTCTTTTGAAAGATTGTCTGCATTTTATTTCAAAGTATTAACACTTTTGTCTAGACTTTTGACATTTTCTTTCCAAATATCTTCCTGTTGCTTTAGTGTAGAATTTTCTCTTTTGAGTTCAGAAATCCTTTTGAGAGAAGTTTTGAGATTAAGACACAATTCATCAATGTATCTAGAGACTTTAGTAGGGATTTTCAAATTACTTACCTCGATTTCACTGTCTGAATCTGAGTCTGATTGTGCCATGAGACAAATATTGGCATAATCATCATCACTTTCTTCACATTCTGTATCACTCCAAGTTTCTACTTTGAGTACCTTTCGATATTTCTCAGCTTTTCCTTTCTTTTTCCTCAGAAGGGAATAGTTGGGTTTGATGTGTCCCTTTTTCTTACATTCAAAATAGACTACATCTCTATTGGTTTCATCATCCTCAACAGACTTAGTCTGTTGCTTTTGAAAAGTTTGTTTCTTTGGATTGAATCTTCTCCCCTTTCTGTTTAGCTTTCTGAATCTTCTTATCATGAGAGCAAGCTCCTCATCATCCATATCATCTTTAGAATCTATGACATCAGAATCATCATTAGATTTTAATGCAATGGATTTCTTACCTTTAGGATTTTCATCTTCATTGATTCGCTCCACTTCATAAGACTGAAGAGTCCCAACCAATTCATCGACAGAAAGTGGCATAATTCTTTGTGTCTCCCTTATTGAGGTCTTTATGTGATTCCAATTCCTGGAGAGTCCACGCAGTAACTTGTTTACTTTCATGGGATCATAAATTGGTTGACCTTGATTTTCAAGACCATTCACAATCTCTGTAAAACGACTAAATATGTCAGTGATAGATTTTCCTGATTTTATTTTGAATGCTTCGTATTGATCGAGCAGAATGTTGATTCTGGTTTCTTTCACTCGATTAGTTCCTTCATAGGTGATGTGTAATCTATCCCATACTTCTTTAGTTGTAACACAAGAAGATATTCTGTTATATTCAGTAGGTGATAATGCACAATTATAAAGAATAAATTGCTTTTGCATTAAGAGCTTGTCTCTTGGTTATCTCTTCTTGAGTCATTTCGCTAGACTCAATGACTTCTTTTTCTCTTTCTGAGACAGGTGCAGCTTTAGGAATGATTCCTTTGTCTACCACATCTCATTCCAAAGGATCGTTTGATCTTAGAAATGCCTTCATCTTGTTTTTCCATATGTTGTATTCCATTCCATCAAAATAAGGCGGTCTGGTATTGCTTTACCCTTCAACCAGTCCTGGAGCCAACATACTAGTCATGGATCTTTAACTCTGAAGCAAAACACTTCAACTTAAGTGAGTACACAGGCTCTGATACCAATTGTGAAAGCCAGTAAGAGCACCTAGAGGAGGGCGAATAGGTGTAAAAATAATTTTACGAGGTAAATGTGCAGCACTAATCAACAATAGATTATGAAAAGGAAATTTGCCTCTTGTAAACAAAACGAGTTATGATCAAAGTAAAAGAGTGTAGAGAAGAGAATATGAACACAAAGATTATAGTGGTTCGGCTTAATCCAAGCCTACACTCACTCTTTAACACTAACAGCCCATTGACTGGATTTCACTATGAACAAAAGAGTTGTTACAGTAAAATTTTTCCTTGATTTCATAGTGTAGAGACTCTACTACACTTCCTCAAGGTCTCTCAAAGATATAAACTCTCTTTTGCGTACAAGATTTCGCTCAACAATTGAATTGACTAAGAACAAGGAGCTTCAGACTTTGGAATTCTTTTATCGCGCACACGCTCGAACAACTGGAACATTTTCCTTATATACTCCTTTATGCCATCATACCCGTTGGCACTTACCAAAGGAATTCTTCCAATATACCCGTGAGACATAATCAATTAGGAAGATCTTTGAGCTATTTAAGGAACATGACGATAGCCCATTAATCCTGCTCGCCCATACAATCAGGATCTAGGTGTTCATAAGTAAAATCTTCCAAGTATACTTCGCCAATCAACGGATCCAAAATCCCTGAATCAATCTTGATTTGAATAATGGATTCTGACATGCTATATCCAGCCAAGAGATCTTCTCTAGTTGATAAAGTCAAATCCTTAACAAAACACCCAGTTCTGGATAAGCCTTCTTCAACGGTCTAGAAACTGTCAATGAGGATAGACTTTGAGTCTTGAGTCTAGTAGTCAGGAGTCTTCAAACTTTGATGGAAGAGTCTGCAAGTCTTCAGACTAGACTGATGGAAATGTTTTGTCAGCTTCAAAACACTCAATGAAGTTTTCTCTAACAGAACGCGCCGGACATGTTCCAATGGAGCGTCCGGCAGGTGGCAGATGACGAGGAGGAGCTCCGGTGGGTTGCCATCGAGCGGCTACTGACCTACGACTGGCTGTGAAAAGGGATATTGACCAAGGTGCAAAGCAACGGCAGGGTGGTGCATGATGAGGTTGACATGACGAACCTTGGGACGCAAGACAAGAAGGTCCTGATGGAGAGCATACTCAAGGTGGTGGAGGAGGACAACGAGAAGTTCCTGAGGAGGCTGCGGAACAGGACCGACCAGGTTGGTATTGAGGTCCCGAAGATCAAAGTGAGGTTCCAGAACCTGTGCATTGAAGGGGATGCTTATGTGGGGACAAGGGCACTCCCAACTCTGCTCAACGCTACCTTGAATGCTATTGAGGTTGGTTTTCATAAGAATTTTTTTACTCACTGATGTTTCTTTTTCACGAGTGTTGTTTAGTGAAGAATCAGTGGCAAACTCAACAGGGTTGTAGTTAGTCAGCCAAGATTGGTTAGGTGACTAGATTAGGAAGAGGTATTTGGTCACGTCTGGGTTTTAACTGTCTTACAGACTCTAGGAGAAAGAAATTCTTGCCAGTTTCTTATATGTGGCTGCAATGCCACCTTTGACAATAGGCAGGTTCAGCGGGCATGAGATGGCGGAAGATATAACATTTGATTGCAAATATGCAGGCAAAAAGTGGACCTTTTAGTGAAATGGTGCGTCTTTGTTGCTTGAGTAATTAGAAAAAAGGAAAGCTGATGTTATGGGAAGCTGAAAGAGGTAAAGAAGAGCTAACCCAACCTAAGAGCGGTTCAAATGTTGAAACACAGAGATTGATAAATCAATTAGTTTGTTTCTTTTCATGTCTTCAAAGAAACGGTAGTATCTGATTCATTCGACGAGGTGAATTTAACATTTTCTATGCATGCTCAATAACATTATTTATGACAACAGGGAGCTATTGGCATGATTGGACTCTCTCCATCGAAGAAGAGAGTGGTAAACATACTTCAAGATGTAAGCGGCTTAATCAAACCATCAAGGTAAATTCATGGATCCTCAATTTAAAGATCCTAGTCTCACTGCTTACATAAACAAGTGCAGTTTTACGCGCTTAATTTGGGAGCTTATAAACATGACATTATTCATTTTCAGGTTGACCTTGCTTCTTGGACCCCCCGGCTCTGGAAAAACAACACTGCTACAAGCACTTGCCGAAAAGCCTGATGATGATCTCAGGGTTAGTGACGCATTTTGACCTATATGTATGCCTTTACTTGCTTGCTATATTCAAGTTCTCTACTTCTTAGCATGAACTAATTTGTTCTATTAAAACTATATAGATAACTAGAAAAATCACCTACTGCGGCCATGAATTCAATGAATTCGTTCCTCAAAGGACCTGCGCTTACATTAGCCAGCACGATCTTCACCATGGTGAGATGACCGTCCGTGAGACACTAGACTTTTCGGGCCGTTGCTTGGGAGTCGGAACTAGGTATGAGATGTTGGCGGAGCTGTCGAGAAGAGAGCGAGAGGCAGAGATCAAGATGGACCCCGAAATTGATGCTTTTATGAAGGCCACTGCCATTACTGGCCAAGAAAACAGTTTGATAGCGGACTATGTTCTCAAGGTTGGTTTGCAGAATTTGTCCATTCAATCTTGCTTCAAATTTGACGTTTCACTGTATAAGCTTGTGAGGTAGGCTAAGTCTGGCAGATGCTCGGATTAGATATTTGCGCTGATATCATGGTTGGAGACGATATGAGGAAGGGTATCTCTGGTGGACAAAAAAAATGTGTCACCACTGGTGAGATGTTGGTCGGACCAGCGAAGGCGTTATTCATGGACGAGATGTCGACAGGGCTGGATAGTTCCACAACTTTTCAGATTGTGAAGTTCATGAGACAGATGGTCCATATCATGGATGTGACCATGGTCATCTCCCCCTTCCAGCCAGCTCCCGAGACTTACGAGCTCTTCGACGACATAATCTTACTCTCGGAGGGCCAGATCATCTACCAAGGGTCACGAGAGAACGTTATGGAGTTCTTTGAGTACGTGGGTTTCAAAAGCCCGGAAAGAAAAGGGGTTGTTGACTTTCTGTAGGAAGTGACTTCCAAGAACGACCAAGAGCAATATTGGTACAGGAAGGACCAACCTTATAAATGTGAAAGCTAGTACAAGCACTTAGAGGGAGTGAATAGGTACGAAAACAAATTTTGCAGAGTAAAGTATATTATTTTGCTTTTAAACTAACTCTGTTTAGCAATAGATTATGAAAAGGAAATTAGACTCTAATAATCAAATAGAGTTACGATCAAAGTAAAAGAGCTTAGAGAAGAGAATAAGAATACAGGGTTTATAGTGGTTCAACTTAATCCAAGCCTACGTTCACTCTTCCGCACTAACAGCCCGCCGGCTGGATTTCACTAGAATCAAAAGAGTTGTTACAGTATAGCTCTTCCTTGATTCCACTGTGTAGAGACTCTACTACACTTTCTCAAGGTCTCACAGAAGTATAAACTCTCTTTTGAATACAAGTATTCACTCAACAATTGAATTGACAAAGAACAAGGAGCTTCAGACTTTGGAATTCTTTTATCAAGCACACACTCGAATAACTGGAATATCTTCCTTATATACTCCTCCATGCCTCCATACTCGTTGGCACTTACCAAAGGAGCTCCTTTAATCTACCCATTGGACAGAATTAATTAAGGAGATTTCGAGTTATTTAAGGAATATGACGATAGCCCACCAATCCTGCTCGCTTATACAATCAGGATCTAGGTTTCCATAAGTAGTTACTTCCAAGTATGCTTCGCCAATCAACGAATCTAAATTACCCGAATTGAAATCAAAATGAATAACAGATTCCAAGATGCTATATCCAGCCAAGAGATCTTCTTCAGTCGATAGAATCAAATCCTTAACAAAATACTCAGTTTTAGATAAGTCTTCTTCGACGGTCTAAAAACTGTCAATGAGGATAGACTTTGAATTTTGAGTCTGGCGATTCGGCGGTCTTCAGACTTTAAGTAAAGAGTTTACAAGACTTCAGACTAGACTAATGGAAACATTTTGTCAACTTCAAAACACGCAAGAAAGTTTTCTCCAACAATCTTCCCCTTTTTGATGGTGACAAAATTTTCCTGTAGATTTGGATAGTTTTGACCTACAAAACAGTACTCAAGCAAACATGGATATCTCACAAGGATAATTGACTTAGTAAAGACAGCATTAAATCTGCATCCACAGGAAATAAGTTAATCTTGTAAATAAACAATTATCTTTGCCATGAAATACCAATAGTGCTTAAAGTAAATAGTCGATCAAACAATCCAAATCCAAATCTAGTCACAACCAAACAACCAAACAAAAGTAAAAAGTCATTCAAAAAATAAGGTCAAACGAGAGTCAAGTTTCAAATCTGCATCATCTCTCATCCTTTTTGTCAGTATTAAAAAGGGTAATGGAATTATGGTTGCCTAGGAATGCGAACAAGCTGGAAATCTCCCATTGACTGGACAATCCCTTCCAGCTTTTTCAAATCCTCCTTCAGTTGAGCCACATCTTCACCCTTGGCATTTGCTTGAACTTGAAGAGTAAGGGCATGAACTTAATCATGCAAGGAAACTAAATAGGCTTGACCTGCGTTTTGCAAGTTCTGAATTTTGCATCCCAGGGCATAAATCTGGCTTTGCATCTCCATAAGAACATTGAGCACTTTGCAAAGGTCTGCTGAATTATCAATCTGAGTATTGGCCTATGCATGATTAGTAGGAGTATTTGCAGATGATGGCAAGCCAGCATGATCACTTAGATTTGGCAATGAAACCTCATGACCTTCCTCTGGGAATTGAAAGGCATATATGTCTTCTGGATCTGCAGGTGAACGACTAACACCTTCACTAGTAACAGCGATTAAAGATGTACCTCTTCTCTCATCAACTCCCCCTGTTTCAATGCCCTCAAGAGGTGAGAAGTACGCTTCATGCTCTGTTTCCTCCTGTTCACCTCTCCCTTCTTCTTTTGTAATCCTTTCTTGCTCTGCTTCTTTTCACATTGATTCTCTCTCTCCACTCCTTTCCTCTTCTTTGTCTCTATCTTGATCCTCTTTCTCCTCTGTCTCTGGAATGGCACTTTGTAGATTTCTCAGTGCAAGAGTGAAAATGGTAATATCATCCTCATCCTCTAGAATGAGTGCTCTTCTTTTCTTGGATGAAGTTATCATGGGCTCCTTCCCTTTCCGTTTTGCAACTGAAGAACCTTGGTGAGACTTGACAGGGGTTTTCTCTTTCAATTGCTCCAAAGCCTTGTCTAGCTCATTCAAACGCATTTTGGAAACCATTTTCAGTCCCACTATCATTTGATCACATGATCGAACACATAAAATCCTAGGAGGCTGAATATCGAAACGTCTGAAAAGCTTTGTAACAAGCGCTCAGTACGGTAGTTGTCCTCTGTCTTTCGCCATCGTTCTGTACATGTGAAACATGATTGTGTGAGGTAGAGAGAACTTCTTGCCAGCGTTGATGGCATACATGAGCTTTGCTTTTGAGTTAGAGACGTCGGTCTTCGAGGTTGACTTGGGTCTGAGGCAATTGATCACGATCTTGTGAAGCAAAATATTAGAGGCATTCATCCTCAAGTACGAAATTATTCCTTCAGCCATTCCATCTCAAACAAGCTCCACCGTCGCACAACCAACAGACACATTAATCGATTGGAATGCCCCTCGCTCTACTCCAATCACATCCGCTAATATGTCCATGTCAACGATATAGTCCTGATCTAGAGCACTAAACGAAAATCTATTTGCATCCAAGAAACTTAGATTAGAATAGAAGTAAGCAGTAAGTTCTGGATATGCCTCTGTCGTCTCAGAACAAAAACGCTCAAGCTGAAGTCGGGTGAATTTCTCTCGCAGCTTCACATTCAAAGAATCAAGAAAATCAAAGTCTACACTTCTTGGATTGATCACCCCTCTTTTTAGCAACTTGGAGTAAAGTCGCTTGTGTTCCTCCGAGCGAAACAAATTTGTTCTTTTGCTTCGAATATTCGCCCCAACACCCATTCTAGGCTTGAAATGAGTGTACATTTTGTCATCATCATTCCCATCAGGCTGACTAAGACCTCCAACACGTGGATCACTAGGGATATTCGCAAATGCTCGATTTGCCAACCCCGCAGGAGCAATCTCCAAATGCTCAATTGTTCGCAAAAAGTGGGTTTCATTTCAATACCCTTTATCTTTCAAAAATTCATCAATATATTTCAAGGGAGTGCCTCCCCTCTTCAAGGCAGAGTAAAGCTTAAAGATAAAAGCAGGCTTTTGAGATCTTACGGGTTCTATGCCTTCAATGATTTCTTCCTCCGCTCTATGATCGCTACCTTGAGGTCTAGCTTAAGGAGATTGATGTGGTTGAGAATGTTGTGGACTTTGTCTTGGGGATTCTTCTTCCTTGGTGAAGTCAAAATGTGTAGGACCCTCACGCATGAGTTGTGGTCCCTTGTTCGCGATCCTTGAAGACTTTCTTTGGGACGCCATTCTCATAGTCTTTGAGAATTTCCAAATTCGATTCGTGAAAAAGGTGAGAACTTTGAAGATTAAACTAGAGGGTAAAAGTAAGAAAACGAAGGTCTGTGCTTTTTAGGGTTTGTGAGGAAGACGATCAGTATATAAAGCAGTCGAAAAGAGACATACGGAACAACGTAAAAGAAAAAATAGAAAATGCCTTTTTAAAAATAACTGCCTTTTTGAAAGAATAGATAACCGTATTTTCAAAAATAACTCCTTTTCGAAAATGAATGATTACAATAATTGCGAAAACTGGGGAAGATAATCGTACCTTTTCGAGATAAATAACATCAATCAATTAAAGATTAATAGATAATGGTACCTTTTCGAGATTTTATCCGTGAGATAAATTTCTAAAAATTAGAATAACTTACAATCGTAAATCTTGAACGTCCGAGTCTGAATATCATTGGACTTTTATCCCTGAGTCTGAACTTCTTCAGACTTTAAGATATTGAGTCTGAAATGAATAAGCTCGAATTGACTTTTTTCCAAAGGCTTTGTGAAGATGTCCACTAGTTGATTCTTTGAGTCAATGAATTGAATCGAGACTTCTCCATTTTGAACATGATCTTCAATGAAATGATGTCGAATCTCTATATGCTTTGCTCTTGAATGAAGAATTGAATTCTTGGTGAGATTGATTGTGCTGGTTTTGTCACATTTGATCTTAATGCACGAATCTTCAATTCCAAAGTCTTTTAGCTGTTGCTTTATTCACAAGATTTGTGAACAACAACTTCCAAGAGCCACATATTCTGCTTCTGCTGTAAAAAGAGCTACAGTACTTTACTTCCTCAAAAACCAAAATAATGTCATGTTCCCAAGTAATTGACAAGTGCCCGAGGTGCTCTTCTTATTAACTTTGCATCCTGCTAGGTCTGCGTCTGAATATCCAAGAAGAGTAAAATCTCATTCTTTAGGATACCAGAGACCGAGATTAGAAGTAGATGCAACGTATTTGATGATGCGTTTTGCAGCACTTAAATGAGATTCTTTGGGATCTGATTGAAATCTGGCATAAATACAAACACTAAACAGAATGTCAGGTCTAGAAGCAGTAAAATAAAAAAGTGAACCAATGATACTCTTGTATAGCTTCTAGTCAACTTTCTTTCTTCATTCATCTTTGTCCAGCTTCAAGGAACTTGACATTGGTATCTCTGTCTTTTTGCAATTCTCAAAGCCAAATTTTTTAACAAGATCTTTAGCATATTTTTCCTGGTGAATGAAAATTCCTTCCTTCAATTGTTTTACTTGAAGTCCGAGAAAGAAGGATATTTCACCCATCATGCTTATTTTAAACTCATCCTACATAGTCTTAGAGAATTTCTTGCAAAGATTTTCATTAGGAGATCCAAAAATAATATCATCAATATAAATTTGAACAAGCAAGAAGTTTTTGCTTTCTTTTTCGATAAACAGAGTAGTATCTACTTTACCTTTAATAAAGCTATTTTGGATTAAAAACTTACTTAGTCTGTCGTACCAAGCTCGAGGTGCTTGCTTTAAACCATATAGCGCCTTTTTTAATTTGAATACAAAGTCTGGTTTCCTTGGGTCTTCAAAACCGAGAGGTTGTTTCACATAGACTTTCTCTTGGATAAATCCATTTAGGAAAGCGCTTTTGATGTCCATTTGGAATAACCTGAAATTCTTATAACAAGCGAAAGCAAGTAATAATCTAATTGCTTCTAACCTTACTACTGGTGCGTAGGTCTCATCATAGTCTATCACTTCTTCTTGCGTATATCATTTGGCAACAAGTCTTGCTTTATTCCTTATGACTTTTCCTTTCTCGTTCATCTTGTTCCTGAAAACTCATTTAGCTCCAATGATAGATTTACCTTTTTGTTTAGAAGTCAATTCTCAAACATCATTGATACTGAATTGCCTGAGTTCTTCTTGCGTAGCTTCAATCCAGCTTTCATCAGTTAAAGTTTCCTCTATACTCTTGGGTTCTATTTCAAAAATAAGAGCCACAGCACTAGACTCTTCACACCTTTTGGATCTTGTATGAATTTCCTCATTAATATCACCAATAATGAGTTCTTTAGGATGACTAGACTTGTGCTTCAAGTTGCTGGTTGATTTATCAGACTGTTGGTCTTTTTCTTCATTTGATTCTTCAACAATCATTCGTTGCTGGATTTCTGAAGTCTGAGCTGCTTCTAGAGATTTGGACTTTGTAGAGTTCGGAGCAAGTTCAGATTCTTCAGGTTGAGTCTGAATCGATTGATTTTGCATAAAGTCTTGGATTTGACATTCATCGATTCCTCCACAGATTGAGTCTTTTTGTTGTATACTTTGTAAGCTTTGCTGATGGTTGAATATCCAAGGAAAATGCATTCGTTTGATTTTTCTTCAAACTTACCAATTTGATCATTTGCATTTTTCAATATAAAACATTTGCAACTAAACACATGAAAATAGGAAATGATTGGCTTCTTTCCTTTGAACAATTCATAGGGAGTTTTCTCTAGAATAGGCCTTAAGAAGACTCTATTAATAATATAGCATGCTGTAGAAACTAGTTCAGCCCAAAAACGAGAGGAAATGTTACTTTCAATTAAAAGAGTTCTAACCATTTTCTGAAGCGATCTATTCTTCCTTTTCACAACTCCATTCTGCTATGGAGTATAAGGTGAGGAGAATACATGATAAAAACCATATTCATCACAGAATTTAGCAAAGTCTTGATTTTCAAATTCACCTCTATGGTATGTCCGTATACTTGAAATAACATACCCTTTCTCATTTTGAACTTTCTTAGCAAATTTTATAAAATAAGAAAAGGTTTCAAACTTATTTGCCAGGAAATATACCCAAGTGAATCGTGAATAATCATCCACAATTACTAGGTAATATTTCTTACCTCCAATGCTTTGAGTTCTAGTCGGTCCAAAGAGATCCATATGCAAGAGCTGCAGTACACGATTAGTGGACACTTGATTTATTGGTTTGAATGTATTTCTTACCTGTTTTCTCAATACGCATGGTGTGCATAGATCAGACTTTTGGTATGTCAGATTGGGTAGTCTACGAACAAGCTTCTTTGCTGAGATTTTGGTTATTTGCTTCATGTTGATGTGCCCAAGTTTTCTGTGCCATAGATTTGCTTCCTCTTGAATTGAGATTAGACATTGAGATTTTTCTGGTTTGATATCTAAGAGATAGATACTCTCATGTCTTCACCCTGTGAAAGTCTGAGAGGAGTCTTTACTGGTTTCTCAACATATTCCTTCTTGAAAGTTGATTTTGAAACTGGTGTCGCACAGCTGGTTGATACTCAGCAAGTTATAGTTGAGTCCTTCTACTAAGGAAACGTTGCTGATCGTGAGACTTGCAATCTTTACAGTTCCGTATCCCACAATTCTGCCTTTCCTATTTTCTCCAAAAGAAACTTTTCCACCATTAACTTGCAAGCTTTATGAAGTAATTTGAGTCTCTTATCGTATGTCATGAGCATCCACTATCCAAGTACCATTTAACCTTTTTCTTGATAGTGACCTGTATTTTTAGAAAGAAACTCAAGCTTTCTTTGGTACCTATATTTTCTTGGGTCCAATGGAGTTAGTGTGATACACAGTCTTCACCCAAACCTTCCTCACAAATTTCCAAACCATAGGACATTCTTTCTCAAAATGTTCTGAGCTATTACACTTAGAACATTTAAGAGCACTGCGGCTAACAGATTTTACAAAAAAATTTTGGAAATGATTTTTGTAAGAATCTTTTGTAGGTCTTTGTTTAATTCTTTCCATTACCTTAGGAAAATTGATTAGAGGAATGGTTTCAGTAGTCATTCCCAAATCTGATTTGTTGAAGTAGGGTCTTTATGCTGAAATAATCTTTTCTAATTTTTTAGATCCTATAGAAAATCTTTTAGAAATACTTGAGATATCATTTTTCAAAAATGCATTTTCTTTTGAAAGATTGTTTGCATTTTCTTTCAAAGTAATAACATTTTTATCTAAACTTTTGACATTTTCTTTCCAAACAATCTCCTGTTGCTTTAGTGCAGAATTTTCCCTTTTTAGTTCGGAAATTCTTTTGAGAGAGGTTTTGAGACTAAGACACAATTCATCAATATATTTGGAGACTTTATTATGAATTTTTAAATTACTTACCTCGATTTCACTGTCTGAGTCTGAGTCTGTCGTAAAGTCTGAATCTGATTCTAAGTATGCCATGAGACAAATATTGGCATAATCATCATCACTTTCTTCACACTCGGTATCACTTCAAGTTTCTACTTTAAGTGCTTTTCGATATTTCTCAGCTTTTCCTTTCTTTCTCTTCAGCAGGGGATAGTTGGGTAGGATGTGTCCCTTTTTTCTTGCTTTCAAAGCAGATTACATCCTTGTTGGATTCATCATCCTCAATTGATTTATTTTGTAGCTTTTGAGAACTTTGTTTATTCGAATTGAATCTTCTTCCTTTTCTATTCAGCTTTATGAACCTTCTTATCATGAGAGCAAACTCTTCATCGTCCATATCGTCTTCAGAATCTGTGACATCAGAATCATCATTAGATTTTAATGTAATGGATTTCTTACCTTTGGGATTTTCATCTTCATTGATTTGCTCCACTTCATAAGACTAAAGAGTGCCAACTAATTCGTCAACAGAGAGTGGCATGATTCTTTGTGTCTCACTTATTGATGTCTTTATGTGATTATAATCTTTGGAAAGTCTACGTAGTAACTTGTTAACCTTCATGGATCCATAGATTAGTTGACCTTGATACTCAAGACCATTGACGATTTCTGTAAAACGACTAAACATGTCAGTGATAGATTCTCCTGGTTTCATTTTGAATGCTTCATATTGACCGAGTAGAATATTAATTCTGGTTTCTTTCGCTCGATCGGTTCCTTCACAAGTGATATGCAATCTATCCCAGACTTCTTTAGCTGTTTCACAAGAAAATATTCTGTTATATTCAGTAGGAGATAATGTACAATAGAAGGAATAAATTGCTTTTTCATCAAGAGCTTGTCTCTTGATTATCTCTTCTTGAGTCATTTCACTAGACTCAACAGCTTCTTTTCCTCTTTCTAAGACTGTTGCAGCTTTAGGAATGATTCCTTTGTCTACCACATCCCATTCCATAGGATCCTTTGATCTTAGGAATGCCTTCATTTTGTTTTTCCATATGTTGTATTCCTTTCCATCAAAATAAAGTGGTCTGGTGTTGCTTTGCCCTTCAACCAGACCTGGAGCCAACATACTAGCCATGGATCGTTAACTCTGAAGTAAAAATACACTTCACCTTAAATGAGTATACAGGCTTTGATACCAATTGTGAAAGCTAGTATGAGCACCTAGAGGGGGTGAATAGGTGCAAAAACTAATTTTGCAAAGTAAAGTATATTATTTTACTTTTAAACCAACTCTGTTTAGCAATAGATTATGAAAAGGAAATTAAACTCTAATAATCAAATAGAGTTATGATCAAAGTAAAAGAGCTTAGGGAAGAGAATAAGAACACAGGGTTTATAGTGGTTTGACTTAATCCAAGCCTATGTCCATTCTTCCGTACTGACAGCCCACCGGCTGGATTTCACTAGAATCAAAAGAGTTGTTACAATATAGTTCTTCCTTGATTCCACTGTGTAGAGGCTCTGCTACACTTCCTCAAGGTCTCACAGAAATATAAACTCTCTTTTGAATACAAGTATTCGCTCAACAATTGAATTGATAAAAAATAAGGAGCTTTAGACTTTGGAATTCTTCTATCGTGCACACACTCGAGTAACTGGAACATCTTCCTTATATACTTCTCCATGCCTCCATATCCGTTGACACTTACTAAAGGAGCTCTTCCAATCTACCCGTTGGACAAAATCAATTAGGGAGATTTTGAGTTATTTAAGGAATATGACGATAGCCCACCAATCCTGCTTGCCCATACAATCAGGATCTAGGTTTCCATAAGTAGAACCTTCCAAGTGTGCTTTGCCAATCAACAGATCTAAATTACCCGAATTGAAATCAAAACGAATAATAGATTCCAAGATGCTATATCCAGCCGAGAGATCTTCTTCAGTTGATAGAATCAAATCCTTAACAAAATACTCAGTTCTAGATAAGTCTTCTTCAACGGTCTAGAAACTGTCAATGAAGATAGACTTTGAATCTTGAGTCTGGTGGTTCGACGGTCTAAAAACTGTCAATGAGGATAGACTTTGAATCTTGAGTCTGGCGGTTCGGCGGTATTTAGATTTTGACTAAAGAGTTTGCAAGACTTTGACTAAAGAATTTGCAAGACTTCAAACTAGACTGATGGAAACGTTTTGTCAGCTTCAAAACACGCAAGGAAGTTTTCTCCAACAATAGATACATCTCGGTGCCTAAATTCGTGAGGGCTTTCAATAGCTTCCATGTCGGTCAGCGCCTTATCGAAGAGCTCAGAGTCCCTTATGACAAAAGTAGGGCACACCCTGCTGCTCTGGTGAAGGAAAAGTATGGAATTTCTAACTGGGAGCTCTTCAAAGCTTGCTTTGCCAGGGAATGGCTGCTGATGAAGCGCAGCTCTTTTGTGTATATCTTCAAGACCACTCAGATCACGATCATGGGCTTCATTGCATTCAGCGTGTTCTTCAGAATAGAAATGAAGACCAGCACAATAGGAGACGGGGCAAAATTTTGGGGAGCTTTATTTTATAGTCTTCTAAATGTCATGTTTAATGGGACGAGTGAGCTCGCAATGACAGTGTTCAGGCTTCTGGTGTTCTTCAAGTAGAGAGATTTCTTGTTTTACCCTGCCTGGGCTTTCGCGTTGCCCATTTGGGTGCTCAGAATTCCCGTCTCGCTGGTTGAATCTGGAATTTGGATCATCCCCACTTACTACACCATTGGGTTCGCCCCATCTCCTGTTAGGTATGGCCACTTTTTCTGCCTTCTCATAAGTTGGCCCTTCCTACTTTGATTTATAAGCTGCGAACACTAGTGTGACGAACATAATCTCTGGTAAGTCCTCTTGCTGACAAATCTTGGTGATTTTTACTTGTGCAGGTTCTTCAAGCAATTCTTGGCTTTCTTTGGAGTGAATCAGATGGCTCTCTCTCTCTTCCGTTTCATAGCGGCTGTGGGAAGAACACAGGTCATCGCCAACACACTCGGGACCTTCACATTACTGCTGGTATTCATCCTTGGTGGTTTCATTGTCGCCAAAGGTTAGAAATGTTCACTTTTTTGCGCTTGGCATTGTCATTCTAAACAATCACTGATAACGGCATTTGGATATTTCATATTTCACACCTATAGATTGCTTTTGGTGATAAGCTTCTAAAAATAAAACGTGGACAATGGTGGACAGATGACATTTCAAAAGGGATGATATGTGGTTACTATGTTTCTCCCATGATGTATGGACAAAATGCCATTGCTATCAACGAGTTCCTGTCGGATAGATGGAGCACGGTAAGTTATCTACAAGGCTAAGGATATGATGGAACATCAAAAGTCTTCTGATTTCAGTATTCATCTAAACTAACTTCTTTTGATGTCACAGCCTATGCCCGTCAACTCCTCTGAACCCACAGTTGGAACGTATCTTCTAGCACAAAGAGGCATTTACAGGACCGAGAGCTGGTATTGGATCAATATCATGGCACTTTTCGCGTTCTCTGTTGTTTTCAACATTCTCTTCACTGCTGCATTGACATTCTTAAATCGTAGGTAGATGCTCAGTGGTTTTCTTTTCTCCAAGTAAAATGAAAAGTACGTACTGAATTATTGCTTTCCGAATGTATCTCAGCTCTTGGTGATAATAAAGCAATACTCACGGATGATGATTCCAAGAAGAGGAGACAATCTAGATCAAAAGTGTCACACCCCGATCCTCGGGCGCGTGCCCATCCCTAAAACGGTCGATTTATTTGCGACGTCCTAGGAAGGTCGCCGACCAATTCATTTATATACGTATGCGGAAGCTTAATAAAATCCCCAGACAATCAAACAATGGGATAGAAAAGTAGCATTACATTTTTCAAACCAAGATAAGTCTTTAAAGACAAACTGGTTAATTACAAACTTAGGCTGTCTGCAAAATTGTCGGCTTATTAAAAAGGTGACTGTCTTAACATCCACTAGTCAGACCCATTTGCCGATTCTTTAGCCTCCACCTCCCGAACTCTAGAACTTCCGGTCCTCCATGATCGTCATCTAGAGACCTGAAATATTTTCCCCAAATCGGGATGAGACTATGTCTCGGCAAGTTCTATCCCACTAAGACCCGATTAGGAAGCCAATACGCCATAAGGGCTGTCTAAGCACAACACAGGTCAAAGGGCTTACCTTGGCATCAGTTCCTTTCCTGCACATTAGTTCAATTAATAATATCGATAACTACAGCAAAAAATTACATTCCACCAATCAGATCGACACGGCGATCAATCGACTTAATCGATTACATGTCACCACGACCTTTCCCTGGTCGGTACATTCAATACTATCTATAAAGTCCGACCATAATCTAGGACTGCTCACCCAAAGCTGAAAATAGATAGCATAGCTCGCCCAAAGTTGATAGATATAGTATACTATGTATATGCTCGCCCAAAGCTGATAGATTAGGGCCCCCAGGCCAATTTAGTATACTATATATATGCTCGCCCAAAGCTGATAAATATATCGCTCGCCCAAAGCTGATAATAAGGTATACTACTCACCCAAAGCTGACATATCACCCGTAGGTCAATATAGTATACCAATATACTGCTCACCCAAAGCTGACATATCGCCCGAAGGCCGATGTAGTATACCACTCCAACCATATAGTCAATTCATCATTTTTATCATTCACGATAAATAGCCGTGTGTTGGTACACGGTTGGCCTTAGCCAAAATATAATAATTTTATTTAAAAATATCCCACCAATTTCATCAGCCCATTACATATTTTTGGCGCTGTAAACCGACGCCCGGTTATTTCTCCATTAATAACCAAAATCAGATAATTTAGGAATAAATCCTAAATTCACAATTAATTCGACTCAACACAAATTGACGCTCAAATAAATAAACGGACTGCACCACGATAATCAGCACAGAATTTCAGTCGTCGGCCATCTAAATCTTAATTTTCGAAATTTAATTAATTAATTAATTAATTTCGAAAATTAATAATTAATTACAATAAATTCAATTTAGCTCAAATTGGAGCTCAATTAAATAAACGGACTTCACCACGATCATCAGCATAAAATTCCGGTCACCAACTATCCCGGTCAAAATTTCCGGAAAATAATAAATAATTAAATTTATTCCGAAAATTAAATATAATAATATAATATTATATTATTATTATAATAGTACAAATTCGAATAATTAATTCAGGCTTAAACAAGATTACTTTAATCCAAACATTTACTTAACCTTAATTAATTATCCACTAAACTAATCACATCCCTTAATCCACTTAACATTTAAATAAATTAATCTAATCACCTAAACCTACTTAGCTTAATCTAAATATCCCCTAAACGTGATTAACTTACTAAGCGGGGATTAGTGAGTTAAACTCACCCGATTAGCGATCCGAGCGGCTCAAATCGACGGGGACGCCGAGGGGATCGATTCACTCCAAGGCGGGCCTAGCTTCCGGGGTTGGGAAGCCGGCCAAAACGGGCCACGAAGCCACTGCCATACCCATTTTTCTCCTCTCCGTTCGCTGCTGGATGAGGCCGGAAAAAGGGCAGATTCGAGTTGAGTTGGGGCATGCAAGGGCCGAGAGGGCTAGGCAAAGCTCCGGCGGCTAAGGCGAGGGTGCACGGCAGCTCACGGCGGCGGGGACGAGCTCCGGCAGCTCCTGGAAACATGCGGACCGAGAAAGACGAGGGCAGCTGGGCTTCGGCCAAGCACGGGCGGGCGAGGAGCAGCGGCTGCGCGCGAGCGAGGAGCGACGAACGGCGACGGCGTGCGGCGGCTCCAGGCGAAGTGCGGCTTCTCCTCTGAAATTTTTGGGTTTGGAAGGCACAACCAGGAGGAAGAAAAGAGCTGGTCGACCGGTAGCAGGAGGGAAGAGAGGGAGGCGGAGGCGCGGCTGGACGTGCGACGGCCTCCGGTGGGCTTACGGCAGCGTTCCGGCGGCTGCTGGTTGCTGCTTTGCGGCTTCTTCGGCTGGCTGGGTTTTCAAAGAAGAAGAAGATGAAGAAGATGGAGAGGGGCCGAAGGAGTCGCACGATTGGGAGAGGGAGGAGAGAGAAGGGAGGGGGAGGCAATTCCTTTTCTTTTTCTCTTTATTTAATCCCCAAAAAAGGCCCACCATGACATCTCCACTATCTCTAATCTCCCACAACCTTAGTCCAATGGGTCCAATTTCTTTTTCCGCCGTGTCATAAAATCTCGTACACTTAATTTAATCAACTCTCAATCAATTCCATCCAATTGAAGCTCAATTAAATTAACCCATGTGTCCTCAACCTTCTTATGACTTTTCCCCATCAAATGGTCCAACTTGCTTCCCAAAGATTCGATCAAAAACAGCCCTCTGACAATCTCGAACAAAAACGGCCTTACTTTGCTTTTCCGCCAAAATCTCGGTTTGTAGAAAAATCTTTTGAAGCTGAGTTGACGTTCTTAAAATGAATTGTGACTTGGCAGAACTCTCAATTTCTGAATTCGGGTTCGATTTCACGATTAATTTCAATTCGACACGAATTTAGTGCGTCCTAATTTACCGGGTAGCTTTTAGGAATTTTCGTATATTTGACCTGTGGTTGATTATTCTCAAGCCACAAAGTACATCTTCGATACATTGGCGACTCTCAATTGTCGTAGAAATCTCAAGGTTTCAAATACAGACACGGGGTATCGAAACGACAGAATAATCGGTCTAGTGCTGATCGACAAGAATTGTGCAATTAGGTGGAATCACCCACACTTAATCACATACCTTTGTCGAGTCAACCCATCTCCAATTTCTAATCGATCTTACTGTGTCGTAATGATCTCTTGCAGATTTACACGGTCGAGCAATCGTTTCCTGGTCGAATTCTCAAGTCTAATGCGTTAAAATTCCTTAACGGCTTCACCTGATAGACTAGTTATCCCATGAGTGATCAGTTCAGGGAAAAGAACTATAAATACGTCGATGAAATGCCCAACTATTTCGATCGAAATCAGAACCTAGATTTCAGGATGTCACAAGAAGTTATGTAATTGTTGTAGTTAGAACTGTCGACTGGATTTATAGAAAAAGAGAATTCTGGGATGTGCCGCAAAAAGTATCATGTGTAGATGCTTATATAAGACTGGAATTTTATGGACAGGTACTCCCATGCAAGTAAGAAATGCCCGAGCAAACGACGGTATTGTCAGTGAAAGCACCCAGGCTAGGAGAGGAATGGTTCTGCCTTTCCAGCCCCTTTCACTTGCCTTCAACCATGTCAATTACTATGTGGATATGCCCGCAGTAAGTCCATTCCTCCCTAACTTAAGACTCCCCAAGTTCCGTGCAGCGATGAAATGACACGAGCAAGCCCTAAGACAACGACAGTTCTTTTGTAATTTCACATAAAAGTTCAGATAGAAACTGCTAACTTGTCATAAAATGAAAGGATGGGGAAGTTCTGGTCGTTAAAGTATTTGTTTGAGACATATTTCTCAGAATACAAAATGAAAAATACCTCCACCCAACGTTAGTAAAGAAACAAATGTCTGTTTTGTTGTGCTTCAGGAAATGAAGACTCAAGGGGTTGAGGAAAGCCGACTACAACTCCTAAGAGATGTCAGTGGAGCTTTCAGGCCGGGCGTTTTGACTGCATTGGTTGGAGTCAGTGGAGCCGGAAAGACGACACTGATGGATGTGTTAGCAGGAAGAAAAACTGGCGGATACATTGAGGGAAGCATAACTGTTTCCGGTTATCCCAAGAACCAAGCGACTTTTGCTCGAGTGGGCGGTTACTGTGAGCAGAATGACATTCACTCGCCATTCGTCACCGTTTACGAGTCTCTCATATACTCAGCTTGGCTTCGTCTCGCTAAGGACGTAAATAAGGAAACCAGGAAGGCACGTATCTAAGGTACTCTCTTCTTCATTCATTTCTCCTTCAAGCAAGTAAATGGACCTGGTGGAAATTATGACTTAACGTGAGTTTTCTTGGTTTTGCAGATGTTTGTTGAGCAAGTCATGGATTTAGTTGAGCTTCATCCCTTGAGGAATGCTCTAGTCGGGCTTCCGGGAGTTGACGGACTCTCGACCGAGCAGAGGAAGAGGCTCACGATAGCCGTCAACTTGGTTGCTAATCCCTCGATTATCTTCATGGATGAGCCCACGTCAGGTCTCGATGCCAGAGCAGCTGCAATCGTCATGCGTACTGTGAGAAACACTGTGGATACTGGGCGTAATGTTGTGTGTACAATTCACCAACCGAGTATAGACATTTTTTAGGCTTTTGATGAGGTACGGTTTGGATAATTTAACTCCGTGTTCTTTTCATTTTTTTTTTTTTTTCATGATTATCTCTTCTAGATATCCCTGAGCTGAGGATGTGTGTTCTCCTTGCAGCTTCTCCTAATGAAAAGAGGAGGGCAAGTCATCTATGTAGGGCCTCTGGGTGAACGGTCTCACAAGCTCGTCGAATATTTCGAGGTGCTTGGCTTATAACTTCAATTAAGAAAACAAGCATGACTGAAAAATCCACGACTACACCTACCGATGAGGCTATGTGGTTTGACTGAATAGAGTTTAATGTCCGAAAACCAATTGCAGGCTGTTCCCGGTGTCCCCAAGATCAAAGAAGGCTACAATCCTGCAACATGGATGTTGGATGTCAGTGCTACTTCAGTCGAAGCCCAACTGGACGTTGACTTTGCAGAAATCTATGCCAATTCCGACCTCTATAGGTGAGAGACGCGCACTCTTTGTAATTTCTTCGAATTCCAATCATGAATGTGCACTGAACTGGGCGCCTCATTCCCCCGTTTTTGTTTTCTTTCCCCTTTTCAGGAGAAACCAGGAGCTCATCAAAGAGCTGAAATCTCGACAGCCCGGTTCAAAAGACCTTTACTTCCCCACCCAATACTCCCAGGGCTTCCTGACTTAATGCCATGCTTGCTTCTGCAAACAGAACTGGTCCTACTGGAGGAACTCCCGGTTTAGCGCCATTCAGTTCTTCATGACAGTTGTCATTGGTCTTATGTTTGGCCTCAATTTCTGGAACAAAGGAGACAAAATGTAAGCACAAATTATTGCGTTTGAAAGATCATTCTCTTTTCGCGAAGGTCAAGCCGCTGCTATAACCTTAAACTGTTTGCTCACATGATGTTCCTGTTCCTTTTATCCTGATAGATATAAACAACAAGATTTGATCAATCTACTCGGTGCCACCTATGCTGCTGTTCTCTTCCTTGGAGCCACTAATGCTTCAGCAGTCCAATCTGTTGTGGCAATCGAAAGAACCGTCTTCTACCATGAACGAGCAGCTGGGATGTACTCGGAGTTGCCTTATGCATTTGCTCAGGTATTATTCTCTCTGTCCATTTCAAATTATTAGAATCTCATTCATTTCATTACAATTGTATTTTCTTGTTCTGTCGTTGATTGGTGTGCTTTGTGTATCAGGTGGCTATCGAAACAATCTATGTGGCGATTCAGACAGTTATTTATTCCTTCATTCTCTAATCAATGATCGGTTTCGAGTGGAAGCTTGGGAAGGTCTTGTACTTCTACTACTTCATATTCATGTGCTATACCTACTTCTCGATGTACGGCATGATGGTTGTCGCGCTCACTCCCGGCCATCAGATCACTGCCATCACAATGTCGTTCTTCCTCAACTTCTGGAACTTGTTTTCGGGCTTCCTCATTCCCCGACCTGTGAGTCACCTTACCTTGGTCCTAATTCTAGTCTTCTTTCATTTCTCATTCAGAGCATCATCCTCTTCTGTAAACATGTCATATTAATGCTAATAATGCCCTATTATTGCAGCTGATCCCTGTGTGGTGGAGATGGTACTACTGGTGCTCGCCCGTCGCTTGGACCATCTATGGCATTTTCACATCCCAAGTCGCGACAAGAAGGAACCTGTAGAAATAGATGGAGGGCTTAAACCGCAAATAGATGAATTCCTGAAGTCAAGCCTGGAATTCGATTAGGACTTCCTCGTCCCCGTGGCTTTGGCCCATATTGGTTGGGTCTTGGTCTTTTTCTTCGTCTTTGCCGACGGCATCAAGTTCCTGAACTTCCAGAGGAGATGAGAAACTACATCTTGTTTCGAAGAAGTAGAATTTTTGAGCTTTTTACTAGTAGGACTGCTGACTGTATAGCAATATGGTCAAATACATATGGAGATGAGCAGAAAACTGTTCCTCCTCTTTTTCTTCCCAGCACAATTCTTTTTGCCTCTGTAATTTTGCTTGGCTTGAATCCCCATTTTTTGTTTCTGTAATATTGTGGTAATGTATAGCTGTTTTTGCCTTGGAAATCTGCTGTTGTACCATTATATAAGAGATGATGGAAAATAAAATCCTTTTACTTCATAACTACATTTCTGCTACTCTTATCTCTTTTTCCACTTTGATACCATTCGAAATCGTGGAACATTTCTGAAAGATTGAATCGTTATAATCCAAGAAAACATTACGCAAGAACAACACCAGTTCTCACCCGCGAAAACTAATCACCACTTTTTACACCAGCCAAACAAGATTAAAAAAAGGATTAAAGTCTTTTAATGAAGGAAAAACACTAGATTCTTCTCCACACCCTCCGACTCCATTCCTTTTCATTTTATCAGAACATCGTCAAATGGCCCATCTCCAGCGAGCCGAGCCTCGATGCCACGGACTCTTTCGTTTTTGCAGGCCAATGTACACTCCGCTTGCAAAATGAGAAACAAATTGAGTGCTTGGAACACTGTGGTACGCTGTTTTGGGTAGGGGTGAGCATCGGTTCACGGTCAACCCTCAACCGACCTTGAACCGGCCCAACACGATCAGTCCTACTCTAGTTCCCTGGGAGATTGGGTTGGTCTTTGGTCTTAGACCTTTAAATCCTGTAATGTGTGAATTAGTTCTCGGTCCTATAAGTTTAGGGTTGGTCCGTGTACGTAATATATATATATATATATAATCTAATATGTTATATAATATATGTTTTTGTCTACTCTAAATTCTAGTAGTTCCTTATCTATTCCCTTTGCAGTTCAATTTGTCACGTAAATTAGAAAGTAGAAGCCCATATCGAATTTAACCAAAAAAAGAAAAAAAAAAACAGAAACCCTCTTCATTTGCCTCGGCCTCGCTCACCTGCCTTGGCCTCACTCGCCTCTCTTCGCTTGTGTCACTCGCCTTGTCGTTCGCCTCTGTTCATATACCTCGCTACTCGTCTCTATTCTCTCGCATCGCATCTTCGTTTTTATGGTTTGTTACTTTTAGTAAGTGTAAGTTACTGTTGTTATCTTATCTTATCTTTATATTGGATATGTATTGGTGTTCATAATTTGGTTGCCCAATATTGCATTGTTGATGAGTATGTAATTTGAAAAAATATGTTTGTCCTTTTAAGGAATATAAAAAGGGAAACAAAAAAATGAACGGTTGGTCCTGGGTTGACCTTGGAACCAGATTGGCCCAATAGAATTGGTTTGGTCTTTTGTCCCAAAAATTGGGGATTAACACTATACGAGTTGGTCCCTAGATTAGGTGCTAGATTGACCCAATTTGGACTATGCTCACACCTAATTTCGGGACATTGCTAAGAAGAAAAACTAGTTGTGAGTCCACCAGGACCAGAAGGGAGAATCCCTCGTTGGGTTCCAGTCCCTTGTCAGAATCTTTACAGAACTTCGTATAAAATCAACTACATCATATACAAAGTGGATTTGAATCAATCGATGATCCAGGTCTACAATATGTCTGTCACCCCGTTAAACTCAAACCGTTTGTGGAGATGTCCATTTGAATGTCTCTTAAAACATTATTAAGTTCATAGTAGATAAAGACTAGAAAATCTCTTAACAATGAGAGTCGGTTCTTATATAGTATGTAGCTAGTTAGCTTGCATCTATGTATTTAACTCGTCCTGAATTTCTCCACAGCTTTCTTGTTTTTTGTTTTGACCATGAAAATCGAAGAGTTTGGAAAAGATCGAGAACTAGATCATTAAGTAGATTGAGCATCCATTATGCATGCTTTAGACACAAAAACATAACTCATTACACCAAATTTCATGATATAACAAACTTATAAGTAGAGAATGAGTTATACACACTTCAACATAGCCATATTTATAGAAGAAATATTTATTTCACATCAATATTAAAACAAATGTTAATGGTACAGCCCATTGATCAATCTCTTCAAAAGCACATGTTGTCACGCCCCGAATCCCGAGCGTGTGCCCATCCCTCTTGTTAATAAAATTTTGCGACTTCCCAAGACTAGTCGCCGACCCTTTTTGTTTTATTGCACATGTGGAAGTGGATTATAAATCCTCCGACAATAATCATCTCGGGATAGAAAAGTAGGACAATAGAGTCACAAACAAACATGCTTTTATATTCACACTAAGTCATGTACAAAAGTCTATGGCCAAAAGACTACAAAAGACTAGCCTTCCAAAAAGAAGCGGTCATAACTGACCTACACTTCCGATCACCTCCTCTCAGCTCCAAGTTCTCCACTCGACAACCCTTAAAATGTTGTTCCACAACGGGGTGAGATATAATCTCAGCGAGTTCGTACGCTATACCCTGATTAGAAGGGAAATACGCCCAGAAGCTTCCTAATCACACAATCACACAATCAAGGATACTTATCTCGTCTCAAATCCACCTTACAGGTCAGTACAATTTATAACTCAGACAGCATGAAAACATGAGCAACAATTAAGCTCCAACAACTGGAACACCACACTCAGTTAATCATGCGTTCTTAGTTTTGATCTCAGCATATAGCACGGCCTACTCTTTGTTCAGCGGTCTTCTGGCATTGCCAGGCATCGTCTCAACCCATTGAGCACAGCACATCTCTTTATCAGACGGCTTTCCCGAAGGAGCGTAGGATCCAAAATCTACTGCAACCAGCTTTCCGTTATCCAAGGGGTATACCAAATAGAGATAACGTTCAGCTTAACAGCCAGGGACGATTTCTCTTAACCATCACATGATCACTCAAAGATAGCCCAGGGCACTATGCATTACACTCAAATGTTTCAATTAAAATGGTGAGCCTGGCCTTTTCTTCGTATTAGAAATTCACATGAAATTACTTGTGTGTGGGTCCATAGTCAACTTAACCCAGAAAAATTGATATTCTTGATTTTTGAAATCCCACTATCTCATAGTACTAAAAACTATTTTTGGTGTCAAAATCCAACACCGAGGATTTTCTGAATAAATGTTGAAAATTCACAATTTTTGGAATTAAATACCAAAAATCCAATGAGCACTTAATTTGCATAATTTAACACTCAATTGCAGAAATTAACACACCATTGCAATCAGCACGAAATTCCGGTCACCGACTATCCCGGCCTAATTTCCGAAAAACTAATTAATTAATAAATAATTCGAAAATTAATTAAATAATTCAATTCAATTTCTAAAAATACTAACCTAGGCCAAACTTATTAAATTAAATACCAATACGGACTCGGAGAAATTCCCGAACCTAGTCCCCGAACCCTTCTAGATAAATAGTACAATTTATTTAAGTCTTAAATAAACCATGCTAACCACCTAACATGCTCAATTAAATAATTAAATTTCTAATTTAATCTAACTAACTATCTAATTCTTAATTAAATAAATCTAAAAACCCCTTAGACGTTATTAGCCTACCAAGAAGGGTTTAGTGCAAAAACTCACTGGTTAATTGCGGAAACCGGTTCACCGCAACGATGGCGCGACGGCAGTCGAAATCCAAATTTTCAGCGGTGTCAGCAGACACTCGGGCCGGAAATGGGCCCAATAAATCTCAGTCCAATCTGAGATTTGCTTTTGAATTGGACTGGGCTTCACTTGACTAAACAGGCCTTGAATGGGCTGTCCTCGCGGGCTTCTGAATCTGCTGGGCTTCTAAAAGGCGTGGGCTTGCTGCTGGGCCAAGACTTGGGCTGTTGGACTTATTTAATGGGCTGAGTAATTGCTTCATTGGGCTGGATTGCTGCAAATTTTCGTGGGCTTCAAATGGCCCAACTGCTGGGCTCACTCAGGCTGAGATGGACTGAAATCTAGGTTGGACCGCCGAGCTTCGCTGGACAATTGCGAGCTACTGGAGGAGACCACGCAGAATGGAGCAACTTCGCTGGGTCTTCAAGCTGCTTCGTTGATGGCTGAAATCGAGGATGCGGAACCGGATGAACTCGAAGCAACAAGATGGAGCAGACAGCTTTGGTGGGAAAATGAAGATGCGTGGAAGTGGAGAGATGGACGGTCGTGGCAATGAAAGGAAGGAGGAGACGCTGGTAGTTGCTTCGGACGAGTGGCTTTTGCTTCGGTCAACAATCCGGTTGGAGAATTCGCTGGGTTTGACCAAACAAAACCAAGACCGAAGGATGGAAATGGCTTCGCTGGATTGTTCGGTGAAGATGGGGTCAACAAACCGCCTTTGCTGGATGCTGGTGTTGACTCCTTGAGTGGGGTTGTTCGGTGCGAGAGATGGGCAGGCGTTGGTGGATTTGTAGGGGGAAAGGAA
Organism: Eucalyptus virginea; assembly: GCA_014182375.1. Lineage (NCBI taxonomy): Eukaryota > Viridiplantae > Streptophyta > Magnoliopsida > Myrtales > Myrtaceae > Eucalyptus > Eucalyptus virginea. The sequence goes on along the minus strand of CM024523.1, from coordinate 10,778,867 downwards.
AGATAAACGAAGGAAAATGAAAGTGAAACAAAGTTGAAGGAGCTGTTCGCATATTCGAGGAAAGAGAGAGAGAGAGAGATTAAGGCGGTGAGATGGGGATTTGGTGGAGAGAGAGCTCGCGCGTAGGAGGAGGATGAACCGGTCGCAGCCAGCGGAAGAAGATGAGGATGAGGGGAGCTAAAAGTCCACAATCCTCATCCCTTGCATTAATGGCTTGGTCCCCCTTTGTCTCCATGTACATCATAATACTTTCCAACCTTATAATTTCTCTAAATTAACAAATTTTAGAGCCTAAAATTGCTGCCCCTCACCTTAATCCGAATTTCACCAATATTAACTTCAATTCCTCACTCAAATCTCTAAATCGAGGTCCAAATTTGATAAAGGAAATTACCGAACAATTTTCTGTAAGTATCTGACACTCAAAGGCTTGGCTTGGAAGTCCAAATTTCCTTTAATTTAGCCTATCCGAATTTCTGTTAATTATCCACGACGTTCGAATCGATTTTCCATAAAAATTCCGGAATCTTTGAAAAATATTCGGAGGATGAGTTGACGTTCCTAAAATAGCTCGTAACACCACAAAACTTTCAATTTCTGAAATCGGGTTCAAATTCACGGTTTATTTCACTTTGGCGCGCTTTTAGCGTGACCTGACCTAACGAGTAGTTTTTAGGAATTTCTAGTGCAATTGATCTGTCGCGACCTACCCTTCGGGGGAGGAAACAGGTTTAGGGGTATTGCTTAAAAGACGGGCCTAAGGCCCATGATTAGACGCAAGCTCTCTCAAGCCCATACCTCGCGTGACATTGGGTGTTTTCAAGAATTTTTATCAAAAGAGTCGCCACTAGCCTATTGGGGTTAGCTATAAATCAAGTGAGGCATGAGAGCGTGCCACACTTCCTACGCAACCAGAGAATCTAGGGTCGGAGACTTGATTACACTAATTGACCAATTAATGCCCTTTCGGTACCTAATCTTGTTCATTTTAACAAAATGATTTTTATCAGGTAGTTTGGATTGATTTTATACTTATCCACTAATATATAAGGTGATTATGCGGGTGCGCAATCATTAAAATAACAATCATAGCTATCAAGATCCTAATTGCAATAAAATTAAACACATGCAATTAAACATAATTAGATATGCAAACTAAGCATGCACATAATTAATATACAAGCAAATAAAGGTCTAATTATACTAAAAAGGAAAAACATAACAATTCCTAACCAAATTCCTCATTTTTGGATTTTCGAAATTATTTTAATTATTTTAATTCTTAATTTTAAAACTTTTTAAATAAAATAATTAAAAATATTTTTTTTTGGCCAAATCGGGTCGAGTCGGTCAGACCCGCCCGGGCTTGGCCCGGATTGGGGTCAGGCCAAACCGGCCCACTTGAAAGGTAAGGCCCGACCAACCTTGGTTGAGCCTTTTCCTTGGCTTGAATTTGGCCCAACTAGCGGGCCCAATCTCGTCCAATATTTTCTATTTCAAAAAAGACGAAGCCCACAAGCCCACATCCTAAACCAGCCCAAATCCATAAGCCCAAAATTAGATGGCCCACCATGATAGGCCCATGCGAACGAAAACACCCTACCTGATTGAGATCTGTGCCCGACCTTATTCTTGGCCGAAACCCTAGGGTTTCTTGATGGCAGTGGCATGGCGAAGCACGGCGACGCGGTGCCGGAGGTTGGTCATGGTGGCGCGGCAAGGCAGCTAAGGTGCAGTGGCTAGCGCGGGTTGCTAGCGTCAAGCAGAGACAGTGGCAACGGTGGTGGCGTCGCTGCGGGGATGGGCTACGACTCGGCAAGGGAAGCTCGGCGTTGACTTGGGCTCTAACGGAGCAATGACTCGAATGGGTCGAGCTGTAGGTCTCAGGCGAAGCAAAGGAGCAATCGATCGGAGGGTGGAAGCGTAGTAGCTTGGGTCACGGGGGGGCTGCAGGCGAACGGCGGTGGCAGGGGTCAGTGCTCTGGCTCGTCGGAGTGCGCGTGCAGGTTGTAGGTGAGGCGGGACCGGTGGTGACGGAGCGGACAACATCAGGTTGAGGCGGCGAGGCATCCTCTCTCCTCGGTTACTGCATTGCTTCTTCACACCGGCACCTCTGCTCTCGATTTGGGTTCCGGGGAGACAACGGCAGTCTCGGTTGGTCGGGCAGCGTTAGGATGAGGCGGCGCCGCCATTGCCCTCCTCCCCTTCATTTCTTCAGATTTGGGTTCCGGGGAAGACGGTGGTGAACCGCGTCGATTGGGTGGCTCGTTGGCGACGGTGACGGGGGCTCAGCTCCCTCTTCGTGAGCTCTCTCCCTCGAGCTCCCTCTTTGTGTTGTTGTCTTCTCTCTTCGAACTCCCTCCTTCCTAGCTCCTGTCTCTCACCATGTTCTGGTTTTTTTTTTTTTTTTTTTTTTTTTTTTATAATTATCTCTTGGTTCCCCCTTTTTTCTCTGCCTTCCACTCCGCCCTCTTTTCTCTAGGGTTTCATGCGAAGGTGGAGGAGGGAGAAGGCGGTATGAGCCGGGCTAAGGCGAGATCCGGCCCGGCCCCTTCCATGTTTTCTTTTTCTCTTTTCTTTTCTTTTCTTTTCTTTTTGTTTTTGCTTTTGTTTTTGTTTCCTTTCTTCTTCTTCTTTTTTTGTTTTTTTTTTTTTTTTCTCACTAATTCCTAATTTTGTACACGATTAAGTCCTAAATAAAATTGTAAAATTTAGGTGTCAACAGTTGCCCCTCTTTGAATGGGAGCTTAAAGAGGTGTCATTCAAAGACAAAAGACACCTAAATTATTTTTGGCGATAGAGAGACCCTAGGTGCATAAGCAAGTATCAGGTCGACGGGAAAAACTTATAACTATGGAAGCATGTCTTGTTAATAAGAGGAAGAAAAAGCCCGGGCTACAGAAGCACGCCGTGTCATAGGAAGAAGGACTTCGGGCTACAAAAGCTCTTCGTGTCATAGGAAGAAGGACTCCGGGCTACAAAGCACTTTGGGCTACAAAAGCTCTTTGTGTCATAGGAAGAAGGACTCCGGGGTACAAAGCACTCCGGGCTACAAAGCTCTTCGTGTCATAAGAAGAATGATTCTGGGCTACAAAGCACTCCGGGCTACAAAAGCACTCAGGGCTGCAAAGCTCTCCGTGTCATAAGAAGAAGGACTCCGGGCTACAAAGCACTCCAAGCTACAAAGCTCTCCGTGGCATAAGAAGAAGAAGGACTCCGGGCTACAAAGCTCTCTGTGTCATAAGAAGAAGGACTCCGGGCTACAGAGCACTCCGGGCTACAACAGCTCTTCGGGTTACAAAGCTCTCCGTGTCATAGGAAGAAGGACTCCGGGCTACAAAGCACTCAAGGCTACAAAGCTCTTCGTGTTATAGGAAGAAGGACTCCGGGCTACAAAGCACTTCAGGCTACAAAGCTCTCTGTGTCATAGGAAGAAGGACTCCGTGCTACAAAGCTCTCCGTGTCATAGGAAGAAGGACTCCAGGCTATAAAGCACTCCGGGCTACAAAACTCTCCGTGTCATAGAAAGAAGGACTCTAGGCTACAAAGCACTCCGGGCTACAAAAGCACTCAAGGCTACAAAGCTCTCTGTGTCATAAGAAGAAGAAAAGATGAGGTCTCGCCGTGTAACAACGGGTTTTGACCGGGTTGGAAATACATGATTTAAGGAAAACCAATGAATCTTTGTAGATGACATGGTTTAAGGTTGACCATGAACCTTTTGAAAATTGCAGTTCAAAGATAGACTCATGAACATTTTAAAAGCGTGGTTTAAGGATAGACCACGAACCATGTGGTTTAAGGATAGACCCACGAACCATGTGGTTTAAGGATTGACCCACGAACCTTGTGGTTTAAGGATAGACTCACGAACCTTGTGGTTTAAGGATAGACCCACGAACCGTGCGGTTTAAGTATTGACCCACAAACCGTGTGATTTAAGGATAGGCCCACCAACCTTGTGTGGTTTAAGGATTGACCCACAAACCTTGTGGTTTAAAGATAGACCCACGAATTGTGCGAAATGGCATGGTTTAAGGCTGACCAGGAACCTTTGGTTTTAGGGAAGCACCCGCAAACCCCTTGAAAACTGCATGGCTTCACTGAGGAATCCTGTCAAACCCAACTTGGGCGAATGTCATTAGAGATGTCATCAAGAGACGTATTGACAATATTGTAGCATTAATTGAATAAGCTAATCAAGCTAAGTCTGACTGCTTTGGAAAAACATTTGATTTCAATCAGCATCATGTGGCGCAAAATTGTCGTCTTGCTCATGGATATATCATTAATCATCAAATTCTCTGAGAGTTAAGTTCTTATCAAAACGGCTACAACTCATGAAAAAGGCTCATTAAGCATGCCAAACTAGAGCTTCTTAGTTAGAAAGGGTTTCTCACGCACTCTCGATAAAATTGCTGCTTGATCCCATCCATTCATGTGGGAGATAACTGATTGCTAAGGGTATCTCACATAACCTATGCCGAAGGCTTCAAGAAACATTCACAATGAGCATAGTCTGATCGATCACAAAGGTCTTTTGAAAGGACCGTAATATGGGTTTGGTCATGGGCTTACACAAAAGGATTATTGCTTTGAGGCCAATAGAGGAGCATTTGTCGCTATCTTGATCGGGTTTACAAGTTGAGAATTTGGAAGATAAGACAAGATAGAATTACTTCCACTCCTTCAAGGAATAGCTTATTTGTGGCATTCTCATTTTCATTCAAATCATCCTATTCGGAAAAGATTTCGGAGGAGGGTTGTAATATTGGCTCGGGAGAGGCTCGAAAGGCTTACAATTTTCAAGAAGGTTTTTAAGAGTCGGTGATCATCATGGCATCGTGACCAAGTCACTCGATCTTTTGGAATCATTCGGCTTTTGAAACACAACGCATCTCGAAAGACCCTTGACTAATCATTTCTACGTAGGAGCTTTATTCTTTTCTCTAATTTCCTTCGCCCTTGCAATGATTTTTTACGCAGGCACTTGGACTTTGATAATTTTTTCTTCTACATAAGATGCAGCTTTTTGGCTTTTTTTTTTTTTAATAGGCATTGGCCTTACTTTTACCAGGCACACTGCTTTTTCATGCCCCTTAGTTTGTAAAACTTTTTGCTCTTTGAACTTTTGTAACTCTTATGACTTTTGAGATGCTTTTCCCTTTTTCTTGTAAATGTCAATTGTATTCGGTCAATTCTTATGCCTTGCCCCAATGAAGGGAGATGATCATCGCTCGGGGGTTCAGAAATGAATAATTTGGCCCAAATTGGTTAAAGCAATGGGTATCAGTATTTGGATAGAGAAGGAAATGCTCTTCTTCACCTTGAGATGAGTCAAGCTCTGATAAGAATTCCTTTGAAGCTATCACCAGAAGATTGATGCAAGTGAAAGTAATAGAATCTTTCTCAACCTTTCGCTTTACAACACGACCGTAACCTGCTATGTTGCCCCAATGTAGGGTCGTTCTCGATAAGGGTACTTTGAAAGATCATCTTTATTTTGCCCAAAGGTCTAGCAAGATGTCAGCTCGATGCTTGGGGTTGATGAAGGAAACGCCTTTATCATTTAGATCTTTGCGCTCAATGCGAATGAATCATCCGTCCTAAGAGAATGTCGCATTTCGCTCAACTCTAAAAAATATTTGAATGACATGTTTGGAAATGGCTTACCTTTCTTCATCCTAAGAATTTCTTGTTTGCCATGGTTAATGTATCCATTTCACTCTGCTGAGATCGTTTGAGTAGATTAATCTCCATAGGGAATTTTGATTCAAAATGAATAATCCCCAAAACAAGAAAACAATTTTGAGATAAAAAAGATGTTCAAAAAGCTTGTAGAAAGTTTTTTTTTTTTCAATTATTCATTTTTGTGCTTGTCTCTAGGAAAGTGCAAAAGGTTCTTTTTTATGATGGAAATTCTCCATTTTTTTCTCTTTTTATTTTAAAAAAAAATTGAGAAAAAGGGTACTTACCTAAGGCATGGTGACTCGATAACCCTGTAAAGAATGTGAAAGAATGTTAGTGCAAAAATCTTTAGGGATTGAAATGTTGGAAACGATACATTATTACCCTTCATTCGCTTTCATCATTTGGGCACTAGTATCTTTCGGATTCACCCTCGTGGATATTTGGTAACTCAACATTACCCTTCACTTGCATTTGCCTTTAAGTGTTTGATACTTTCCTATCAAAGGAAAGAAAGAATCATGTTAGAGATTCTGACACTATCAAAATAACCAACTGGAATCAACACAATTTACTCTTCCTTCGAATTCGCCCCTTTTGGATACTTGGCAACTCCCTTCATTTGTCTCATTGTGCAAAGTGAACGAGATCAATGGGCTGTTTTGGCACCTAAGCCATCTCCAAATAAAGAAACTTCCCAGAACGGAATTCCATTCTGTTTCGCCTCTATTGGGAGATTGGCGCCAATGAAGCATCGACGCATCCTTGCTCCTCGAGCTCCATGAGCCCAAGAAAACGACTACATGAAGAGAGGGCATTAAGCAAAGTTTTCTTGAAATTCATTTTGGAAGGTAAATGCATAGGTTCACTTAAAACATTTCTGAATTTGTTCTCTCTTTTTTTTGTGTTTTTTTTTCTTTTTATGATTTTCACGAAACTGAATTCCATCATTAAAAAAAATGTTAGTCACATGATTTATAAAAGCAACAATTGGATTCGCAATCAAAGCTCAAAATGGAAAACATGATTCTTAACAAGAATAAGAACAAAGATAAAATACAAGAAACTCTTGTATAGATGATGGTAAAAATCAACTCGTCCTAACTCAAGAATTCACTTCTCTACGTGGTCCAACACGAGAATGGTAAGGAGCATCACGCATAACCTACAAAAAAAAAAACGACAATGTCAGTACATGAATGAAAAACTAATCTTTCAATTACGTCGCTTCTTACAACAAAATCAAGGGGACGGTACATGCCCCATAGTCCTTACTACGGGGATTTTGCATTTCGACAAGATTTTATTATAAGAGAAGACATAATTAAAAAAAAAAAACGATCCGCGGCTATCAATCGAACATCCACTCTATTCCAAAAGTTTCATGCAAAAGTGGCATTGATTTTTCAAAGATTGATTTGTGATTTCACTCCTGCAAAATGAAGTGACTTTAGTTTTGAGAAATTTGTACGCAAAATGATTTGCATTTTAGTCACAAAATGTGTGATTGAGAGAATTTGATAAAAAAAAATGCAAATTTAGTTTTTGTGCCTCAATATAAAATCACAACTTGAAAGTTTTTTTTTTTTTTCAAAATGATTTCGAGTCCATAATTAGAAATTTAAACAAAACCATGTGTTCAACAAGGCCAAATCAAAGTGTTCAGAACTTGCATTCAATGTTCACTTATCAAGAGTGATTGCCAATTTTATTATTTTTTTTTATCAAAAGCCTACAACACCGAGGGCATTCGATTGATTTCCACGAATTTCAAGATGAAAATTCAATTAAAAAAAGCGAATAAAAAAGAAGAATGATACTTACAGTAGGGGATGACTTTTCTCTCTTCTTTTTGCTTTTTTTATTTTTTTATTACATAAACATACACACGGGATGTGGTTCGATTTCTACTCTAAACGGCTCAAAATGGAGCCATGGGATCACCGGACTAAACCGGCAAGGTTGCAGTTAGGTCGAGTTACCCATGACTCCGGCTTCGTCAAATAACCGACCTATGTCGCGCGGTTGCAGACCGGGGTGGGCACCTTCGACATGAAGAAAGAAATTTCGTGGTTAAGATGGGCGACTCGTAATACCCGGTTGTAGTCGGAGTAGTATTCATCTCAACACTATCCTAGATGATCCTATGCGGCCCAGGTCTAACGGCAGGTGGTGTGTGCTATGGTGTAGTGCAATGCAGGGGACGCAAGCATGACAATTTATAAGCAATTAGCACTTCATACATAAAAAGTAAACCATACATTTCTACATCTCCCTACAAAGACAAAGGTGAGCAAACACTTCTCCTTATACCTCACATTCTGCAAAAACATTTAACACCTAATGTTAGGGACGTACCTAGAATCCTTGCAACCAAACAAAAATATTTTTGAACAAGATTAATTTTGGCCTAAGTCCTCTAAGGTTTAAAACCAAGTCCCCAGTGGAGTCGCTAAGCTGTCACGACCGACCCGAGGAGGGAGGGAACATGTTTAAGGGTATTGCCTAAAGGACGGGCCTAAGACCCATGATTAGACGCAGGCTCTCCCAAGCCCATACCCCGCGTGACATTGGGTTTTTTCAAGAATTTTTATGAAAAGGAGTCGCCACTAGCCTATTGGGGTCGGCTAGAAATCAAGTGAGGCATGAAAGCGTGCCTCACTTCTTACGCAACCAAAGAATCTAGGGTAGGGGACTTGATTACACTAATTAACCAATTAATGCCCTTTCGGTACCTAATCTTGTTCATTTTAACAAAATGATTTTTGTCAAGCAGTTTGGATTGATTTTATACTTACCCACTAACATGTAAGGTGATCGTGCGGGTGCGCAATCATTAAAGTAACAATCATAACTATCAAGATCCTAATTGCAATAAAATTAAACACATGCAATTAAACATAATTAGATATGCAAATTAAACATGTGACATAATTAATATACGAGCAAATAAAGGTCTAATTACACAAAAAAAAAAAGGAAAAACATAGCAATTCCTAATTCCTCACTTTTGGATTTTTGAAACTTTTTTAATTTTTTTAATTTTTTAGTTTTTAATTTTTAATTTTTAAAACTTTTTTTTTAAATAAAATAATAAAAATATTTTTGGGCCAAATCGGGTTGGGTTCGATTTCGGGTTTGACTCGATCGGGGCGGGTCCGTCGGACCCGCCGGGCTCGCCTTGTATGGGGCCGAGCCGAACCCGGCCCGCTTGAAAGGTAAAGGCGGGCCCGACCAACCTTGGTCGGGCCTTTTCTTGGCTCGAATTTGGCCCAACTAGCAGGCCCAATCTGGTTCAATATTTTCTATCTCAAAAAAGACGAAGTCCACAAGTCCACATCCTAAACCAGCCTAAACCCACAAGCCTAAAATTAGATGGCCCACCATGATAGGCCCATGCGAACGAAAAAACCTTACCAGATTGAGATCCACACCCGACCCAACTCTTGGCCAAAACCCTAGGGTTTCTTGATGGCGATGGCATGGCGACACAGTGCCGGAGGTCGGTCACAGTGGCACGGCAGGGCGGCTGAGATGCGGTGGCCGGCGCAGGTTGCTAGCGTCGAGCAGAGACGGCGGCGGCGGAGGCGGCGGCGGCATCACTGCGGGGATAGGCGACAGCTCGGCAAGGGAAGCTTGGCGTCGACTCAGGCTTTGGCGGAGCAGTGACTCGAATGGGTTGAGCTGCAGGTCTCAGGCGAAGCAGAGGAGTAATCGATCAGAGGGTGGAAGTGCAATAGCTTGGGTTGCAAGCCAACAGCAGTGGCAGGGACCGGCGTTCTGGCTCGTCGGAGGGCTAGCGCAGGTTGTAGGTGAGGCGGGACCAATGGTGGCGGAGCGGATAGCGTCGGGTTGAGGCGGTGAGGCGTCCTCTCTCCTCGGTTGTTGCATCGCTTCTTCACACCGTCACCTCTGCTCCCGATTTAGGTTCCGGGGAGACAACGGCGGTCTTGGTTGGTCAAGCAGCATTGGGTTGAGGCGGCGAGGAGGACAGTGGCTTGAACGGCGTCCGGTAGCGTCGCCGTTGCCCTCCTCCCCTTCGTTTCTTCAAATCTGGGTTTCGGGGAAGATGGCAGTGAATAGCGTCGATTGGGTGGCTCGTCGGCGACGGTGGTGGCGGCTCGGCTGCCTCTTCGCGAGCTCTCTCCCTCGAGCTCCCTCTCTGTGTTGTTGTCTTCTCTCTCTTCGAACTCGCTCCTTCCCAGCTCCTGTCTCTCACCGTGTTCTGGTTTTTTCTTCTTCTTCTTTTTTTTATCTCTCGATTCCCATTTTTTTCTCTGCCTTCCGCTCCCCCCTCTTTTCTCTAGGGTCTCATGCGAAGGTGGAGGAGGGAGAAGGCGGCATGGGCTGGGCCAAGGCGAGATCCGGCCCGGCCCTTTCCATGTTTTCTTTTTCTCTTTCCTTTCCTTTTTTTTTTTTTTTGTTTTTACTTTTGCTTTTGTTTTCTTTCTTCTTCTTTTTTTGTGTTTTTTTTTGTTTTTTTACTAATTTCTAATTTTGTACATGATTAAGTCCTAAATAAAATTGTAAAATTTAGGTGTCAACATGACCCGTGATCGAATTATCTCGAGTCACAGTGTACATTTTCGACACATCGGCGACTCTCGGTTGTCGATCGATGAGAATTTTGCAATCAGGTGGAATCACCCACATTTTGATCACCTATCTTAGTCGAATTGACTTATCTCTGGTCTTTGATCGATTTTTAATTGTGCTGTAATGACCCTTGCAAATTAGCATGGTCGAGCAGTCGATTCCTAGTCGAATTCTCAAGTCTTTTGCGTTAAAATCCCTTAATGACTTTCCCAGATAGTTTAGTGAGTGATCAGCTTAGAGAATAGCACTATAGACGCATCAATGATGTTGGAGAAAATTTCCTTACTTGTTTTGAAGCTGACAAAACGTTTCTATCTGTCTAGTCTGAAGAATAGAAGACTCTTTCGTCAAAGTCTGAAGACTGTCAGATCGCCAGACTCAAGATTTAAAGTCTGCCCTCATTGATTGTTTCTAGACCATTGAAGAAAGGACTTATCCAGAATCGTATAAGGATTTGATTCGAGCGGTTAAAGAAGATCTCACGGCTGGAGAGAGCATTTCAATTTCTCTTATTCGTTTTGAAACTAATTCGAGTAAGTTTGATCCGTTGATTGGCAAATTGTACATGGAAGGTTCTATTTATGGAAACATAGATCCTGATTGCATGGGCGAGCAGGATCGGTGGGCTATCCTCACATTCCTTAAGTAACTCAAGAACTTTCTAATTGATTCTATCCAACGGGAAGATTGGAAGAACTCCTTTGGAAGGTGCCAACGGTTATGAAGGCATGTCGGAGTATTTAAAGAAGACGTTCTAGTTACTCGAGTGTGTACGCGATAGATAAATTTCAAAGTCTGAAGCTCCTTGTTGACACCTAATTTAAATTTAGAAAATAGAAATAGAAGATAATATTTGATTCGAGGAAATTTTTTTATTATTATTATTTTTTTATTTTTTTGAAAAAATTTGAATTCAAAAACTCAATAGTCAGATTTTGGAGCCATTTTTTTTGTTGAAGAAGTTGAGTGAATATCACCATATCTTCAACAACTTCGAGTCTTTCCTCTATAAAAGGGAAGGCGAGGTTTGAACCAGTGGGGGCGACTTCTCTTCGTCGAGGGAAAAAGAAAACAAAAAAAAGGAAAAGTCAAGAGAAGCTTTTGCTTCTGCAGAGAGAGAGTGCAGGGAATGCAGAGAGAGAAGAGAAGGGGAGAAAGGTCAAAAGGCGAAGTGAAAAGTGAAAAGGAAGAGAGCAGAGGGAGAAGACGTGAGAGTGATCGGAAGAGAGAGAAAAGATAAGAAGAAGAGAAATTGCTCATGTTCATCTTCCTCGGTGAACCAAAGTGCTTCACCAGCCACAACTGCCGGTCTCTAACCCCGAACGCCAGTGCTAATCATCGCGCCCGCGCCGCCCGCGCTGCAGACCTGCACGTGACAGCCGAGTTCAACACTGGAGCTGCCCGAGCACCAGCACCCGTGAGCTTGCTGCCGACGCCACTGCACCTCCGCACAGCTACCCTCCTGCCCGCTGCTGATCTGCTAGCTGTCGCCCTCTCACCGGCGTCCCCCGCAACCGACGAACGCACCGCACGACCTGCTACTGTCCTTGCTGCGCCATCAGCTACTACCGAGGCGATCCTCTGTTTTGTTGCAGGTCTACCTCGCCGAACCTCCCACGGACAACCCCAGCTCCGGCCACCAAGACCCATCACCCTTGGCGAACCACCATCACAGCTCAGCCATTACTGCTTCCTCACCATTTCTTCAAGTCCACCGTGAATTAGTCTAGGTAAAATTTTAGATTTGGTTTCATAGTTTTTTTTTTTATTATTTCCATTCTAACTTGATTTGTTTTTATTTATTATCCAATTTGTCATATTAAATCATGATAATAAAAAATATTGAGCTGCGAGACGTCGGGTTAGATTTTTGATTATTTCGACTTTTTATGACAAATTCATGAATTGCTTTGCATTATTGAAATAATATGTCATTGATTTATATTAATGAATTTTCAATAGGACATATTTTGGTGTGTTATTTGAACATCACATATCATATCATGTGTCATATCTTGAATTTAAGTACTTAGGTCCATATGCATTTCATATTTAAAGCTTTGCATTTTGATTTTTTAGATTCATACAGGATTAGGTTAATTTTCCTTTAATAAAACCAAAACATAAAAAAAAATAAAAACAATAAAAAAAATGTTATTTAGTTATATAGATTTCATAATGGGCATACTACATGTTGCACTTTAATTAGTGGGTCGTCGTGTAGTTTAAAAAAAAAAAAAAAGCCAAAATTTATTATTGCATCGTTATGTTGTTTTAATAAGAATTATTAAGTAATTTAAAAAAAAGAAAAAAGAAAACACAAACGGTCATTTATTTGGTTAGTTAATAGGTTAGTTCATAAATAATCTCATTTTATGTCATCATTGTTTAGTGTAGGTAGCATACATTAAAAAAGAATCATAAAAAAAATCATAAAAAGAACATGCATATAAAATTATTATGTCATTCATTCCATATCATGAAATGCATGCATCTTTAAGATTATATAAATTAGATTGTATACATATACTGATAGTTCAAGTTATGCCATATGAATCGCATTTCACATATCATTAAAGTAAAATCCATGCATATTAAGTTTAGATTAAGATTGCATAATAATAAAAATTAGGTGTCATGTCATTTAGAAAGTCATGTTTAGGGTATGCATTTTTATTAACACTTTTGATAAGTTTTTTTTTTTTTTTAGGATAGACCTTAAGAAGGTTGTAGTTTATGATTTCTTATAATTTGTCATTTTGGTTTATTGAATGTTATTTCATTGATTGTGCACCCGCATGAACACCATTTGCATGTTAGTATCTTAGGTTAAAATTGATCATACTGCCTGCAAAATATTCTTTTTGAAATTAAAATAAAAAGGTACCGAAAGGACGTTAGACTAATCTAGCGTAACCATGTCCCCGGACTTATTGAATCTCTGGTTCGCAAAAATAAAGTATTCTCCCATACTTTATTTGGGTTTCTAATCAACCTTAATTGATTAATGGCAGCTCCAAATTGAGTATAATTGCATGATTAAATGGGTTAATTCATTAGTATCAAGTCGCGATTGGTAGGACTTGGGAGGGTTTGCACTAAGTCTTCGGACTTAGTAATCCATTAGCCTTCTTTAAGTAATTTACCTCGGGAAGGTCACGACAACTTGGTGACTCCACTGGGGACAGAGTTAAAACTCATAGTGGACATAGGCCAGTTTCTTTTTTAAAAAAAAAAATATTTTGTTTGGTAGCATGGAAACAAGGTACGCTCCTAACATGAAGTGTTAAATGTTTTTACAGAAATGAGGTATAAGGGGAGTAGTGCTTGCTGACTCTTTGTTTTGTAGGAAGGTGTTGGGATTGAATGTTTTTCTTATCATTGAAGTGTTGCTTACATTATAGTTGTTGTGCATGATTTTCAAATTGTTTTAGCACTACACATTGCACACACAATCTGCCGTCGGACCTGGACCGCATTTAAGGATTTTAGGATGGTGTTGGGAAATGAACCAACCTTGAACGTGAGACCGCGATGTAGAGATTGCCTTTCTCAACCCCGAAATTTTTTTCTTGGTGTCAAAATGTTTATCCTTGTTCGCGAAACTGCATGACCATGGGATTTTCTTTTGACTGAGCCAGAATTAAGAGGACCCGACATTTGTACGCGAGACTGGGCGACTAGTCGGCCCATCCTCTTAGCTCTAACTTGCTAAGCCTTGTAGTTTAGGTGTTAAGCCTCACATCTCATGCGCTTGTCAATGTGGTTGCCATTTTTTTTTTTTTTGAAGTAAGTATTCTTACCTTATAATATGCAATTTATTTACTTTATTGCACTTTCTTTTGGTCCATGACACTAGGTCGATCGTAAAACTTAATCTATATACAATGGGAGATCCGATGTTCAATTCATTCCAACTCCTAAGATTGAGCTCAAAGAGTGGTGGAATAAATTAAGTAAAGAAGGTCAAGATTATGTGGAATCGATACTGGGACGGCTCATCCCCTTTTTGGATATTGGAGTCCATAGTGGTGTTTTGCAAGCTATCTCACACTTTTGGTGTCCCGAGACGGCTACATTTATTTTCGGTAAGAACGAGCTAACTCCAACATTGGAAGAGTATAACATTATCATAGGAATGCCCCTTGAGACTGAGCTTGTTAGGCCACCTTTTGGTATGGAACCCACATCAATTTTATCTCAATTTCTAAGAATTAAAACTGATGTGGTTAAGAAAGTTTTGAAAGCTAATTGTAATGCATGCCCTTTCTCCTTTTTGGCTGATCATTTTTTTAAATCAATCTTCAATGTGCCAAAAGGGTAGGATATTCATCTTAGCATTCTTTGGACTTATAATATTTCCTCATCGAAGAAATGCTATTGATCCTTCGATTGCATGGGTGGTCAAACAAGCATCCGCTGGCATGAACTTTATAAACATGATTTTGGCCGAGACATTTTTGTCCCTCAATCGTTTTAAACAAAATGGAGGAAAAATCATGGATGCCTCTCCTAAAATTTTACAAATTTGGTTTCTTTCTCACATAAAGAAGTTTGGTCATTTCATGCATCGAGGTGAAATTAATGATTCTAGTTACCCAATAAAGAGATTTTCAATCTTAGAGAAAAAGTATACTGGAAAATCATTTTCCGATTGGGTGACTTTTCTTAAAGATCCAGATCTCAAGGGCCTCGTATGGTATGCTAAATGGTTCCATGTTAGCGTGGCTCGTTTCTCTCAAAAGACAGATAATCCAATTCCACTGATGGGAATTACTGGTGCAACATCTTACTATCCTTATAGAGTGGCCTGCCAGTATCGAGTGCTCCAAGATACCCCACCTCCTCTCCGAGTGGATCTGTTTCAAGCCCACTTCATGTGCAAGGATCACAAATACCTCGATGCGATCGAGCGTCTTGAAAATGCATGGAAGAAATGCCATCCGAAAAAGATAGTGGTGCCTAAAAGATTGAAAGGAAAAGAGAGGGTTGTTCATGCCTCGGATTATTATATCCACCATCATGAGATCCCTCAAGCTCTACTTCCCGTGATACCTGAAGTGACCATGAAGCCCACTTGTAAAGCACGAATTGAACATCTTGAAGAAACGGTGGAAAGGAAGGAGGCTCGAATCTCTGAGTTGGTTCGGCATAACAAGAATCTTCGAAAGACTGTGATATCCCAATTGTATATGGAAAAGAGTCGCTAGATTTAGGAGTTTAATTCTGGCTTTAGGGTGTTATTTCAATTTCTTAGATTGATGTTTTAGGAATTTAATTTCCTAGGGAGTTATTTTAATGTTTTAAGTTGATATCTTTGGAATTTGATTTCACTTAATAAAATAAACGATTGACCGTTGTCATGGATCAATCTCATTTGTTATCATGCTTACTTTTTTTTTTTTTTTTACATTGATTAGGTAACAACACGGCTCACCCAAGATTGCCAATCCGTACTCGTTCTAGAGCAACAATGGCTGATGACACCGAACAAACGTGTGTTGCTGAACAAACTCGCATCGCCACCCTCGAATTTGAGATGAAGCAAGTCCTGAATGTTCTTGAGTAGCTCTCTAAGCAAATCGATTCTCTCCAAGCAAACACTGCTTCACCAGCTCCGTAAGTTGAAGTGGTGTTACCACTACAAGCTCCCATGGCTGATCCAAGAGATAAATGCAAGAATATGATCGCAGTTGAGCCATCAACCTTTGAGGATCTCTCCAGGGTTAAAATTACTGACGCGCCTCAAATTGTTGTTGATGATGAGGTACAAATGATACATTCGGCTGCACCAAAAACTGAGTAGAAAAAACGCTTGATAGATATCGAGGAGAAACTTAAGCAGCTGCAAGGTTCATTTAGCCAAGACCCAACTGATCTATCTCATTATGCAAAGATCAAGATGCCAAAGAAGTTCAAAATGCCAGACTTTGAAAAGTATGATGGCACCTCTTGCCCGAATATCCATCTACAGACTTATGTGGTTAGGATGACCCAATATGTTGATAACATACCCTTGATGATTCAACAATTTCAAGCAAGCTTGACAGGATCGGCGCTACAATGGTACATTATGAAGAAAATTAATCTCCTAGAGACTTGGGAGGATTTGACTCAAGCAATATAAGTATAATATTGATGTCACTCCATCTCGAGAAGATTTACTTCGCACTGAGAAGAAGAGGACGGAATCTTTCAAGGCATATGTCACGAGATGGAGGACCGTAGCTGCTCAAATTACTTCGGAGCCAACAGAAAAGGAGCTGATGGATTTGTTCATGAAGACACTCCCGCCTGAATATCGAAATTGCATGCTGGGATCAACTGCCGAGTCGTTCAATCAGCTAATCCCTGTTGGCAAGTGAATTGAAGTAGCATTGCGTGATGGATGGGCGTCTGATCAAACTAGTTCATATAGGAGAATCTCAACCAAGAAGGATAAGAAGCCTGTAATGGAGGTTAACGCAGCTTATGTTCAACCACTTTGCCCTACCCCAAACACCCAACAGGGAGGAGCACGACCATTCTTTGGCCAGCAGAAAAAATTTTCCAAGCGTCAATTTACGCCACTTCCTATGTGACATCCTGAAATTCGACCCCATTTCGATAAAATGAAATGTGCATATCGTCGGCGCGCCTATGATCCTTTTTCTCTGAGCTGATCACTCACGAGTTAACTAACCTATTGGATGAAGCCGTTAAGGGATATATCCGCGGTAAAATCCCTAAAAGCTACCTAATTGGTTTGATTGGACTAAAATCGCGTCCGATCGATTTTAACCATGAAATTTGATTCGGTTTTGGGAATCGAATGTTCGAGCATGTCACAATTCATTTTTAGGACCGTCTCATCGTCTGTCAATTTATTGACGAGTCCGAAATTCCAAGAAAGAAATTATCGAAGGAAAAATCGAAGACCAGAAGAAAATAGAAAGGGAAAGAGAAAAGAAAAAAATAAGAATAATATGATTATTTAATTAATTTTTCTCTCTCTCCCTTTTCTCTCTTTTCTCTCTCTCTTCTCTCTCCTCTCCCCTCCCCTTCGTGCAGACGCTCCCCACCCACCGACTCACTTCTCTCTCTCCTCTCTTTGACTAGTCAAACCCCCTTATCTCTTCCTTCTCTCTCCTCTCTCCTTCCTCTCTCTCGACGCCCTCTCTCCCTCCTTCTCCCCTCCGCGCGTTCGAGCGAGCAAGACCAGAAGCAGAAGAAGTCGAGCAGCAGCTTGCCGAAGCCGTTGCCACCGCCCGCACGGCCGCTCGCACGCCTACCGCTCACCGCCGTTCCGCCGTCCGCGCATCCCCGCGTCCGTCGTTTGCTGTCGTCCCTCCCCCGTGCGTCTCCAGCCCCTACTCTGCCTCTGCCAGCTCGCCCAACCGCCTCCAGCCGCTGCCCAGCTCCGTCCGGCCACTGTTCAGACCCGTCGAAGCTCCCCTCACCCTCTGCCAACCTCCCCTCGCCGCCCTAGCCGCCGGACCAGCCTCGACTAGCCCAGACCAGCAAACCCGCGAGTGGGTTTCTAGCTGGTTCGGGCCCACTTTTGGGCCCTTTCCGGGCCCCGAATCCGAGCCGTGCTTTGGGAAGTTTTGTTCCTCGCGTCGCCCCCGTCGGATTGATTAGATTTGCGCGCGATTCCGGTGAATAATCTCACTAATCCTTTCTTAGTGGACTAATTACACTTAAGTGTTGTTTAGTTTTAATTAATTAGGTTTAGGTGGTTACAGTAGTATGATTAGTGTTTATTAGTCAATTGTGATGCGAATTAGACAAATTGATTGTGCAATTAGCAAGTAGGCATAGTCTACTATTTATTGAAAGTATCTCGGGATTTTTCCTGACCCTAATCAGGCTTCAATTTGACAATTCGGACCTAAGTGGAATTTTTTGGTATTTAAAAATTATTTTTCGAAATTAAATTAATTATCTATTTATTTTCCAAAAATTCAATTGAGATGGCTAGTGATCGAATATTATGCTGATGATCGTGGTGAAGTCCGTTTATTTAATCGGGGCTTATTTTGTGCTAAATTGAATTTTTAATATTAATTCTTTAATTGTTGAAATTAATTAATTATCTATTTATTTTCTTAAAATTCAACTGGGATGGCCAGTGACCAGAATATTATGCTGATGATCGTGGTGAAGTCCGTTTATTTAATCGGGCTTTATTTTGAGCTAAATTGAATTTTTAATATTAATTATTTAATTTTCCAAATTAATTATTTATTTATTTATTTTTCGGAAATTAAGGTTGAGATGGCCGACGACCCAAATCTCGTGCTGATTGTCGTGGCGTAGTCCGTTTATTTATTTGAGCTTTGAATTGTGCTAAATTGAATTAAATGTGGAATTTTAGGATATATTCCTAAATGGTTGTTGTTAATTATTTCATTGAGAAATCGTTGGGTATTGATTGTCGATATCGAAAGTGATCGAGTGGGACCGTAAAGCCATTAAATATCGAAAGTGGTCGTGTGGGACCGTAAAGCCATTAAATATCGAAAGTGGTCGAGTGGGACCGTAAAGCCATTGAATTTTAAAAGTGGTCGAGTGGGACCGTAAAGCCATTGAATATTGAAAGTGGCCAAGTGGGATCGTAAAGCCATTGAATATCGAAAGTGATCGAGTGGGACCGTAAAGCCATTAAATATTGAAAGTTGTCGAGTGGGACGGTGTTTTCCACCTATGCTTAAGATGTGATCTGAGGATCGTGATTCGTAATTGGGGATTGAGATGGAATAATCGAATCGACCTAGAAATGGTCTGACTAACATGTAATTGACTAAGTCGATTGAACTGTGATTTGACTGATTGTTCATTGAGATATATGAAGTATTTTTATATAGCCTTGAATTGCAGGTTGAGACTGATGCCAAGGTAAGTCTTCTGACTCGTGTTGTGCTTAGGTAATCATGTGGTGTATTGGTTCCCTAATTGAGTCTTAGTGGGGTAGAACTTGCTGAGACATAATCTCATCCCGGTTGTGGGACATCATTTCAGGCCGTAGGTGAGCCGAGGAGGAGGAATCAGAGAAGGAGAACATTAAGGTGGAACTCGAGGAGGAGAAAGATTTTTGAAGAAGAAGAAGAAGATGATCTAGCGAGAGATCTTGAGTACAACCCGGATGTGGATTGAGATCCCATCCCTTTTGTGAACCTTGTCTTAGTGTAGATAGGTGTGAGACAAGTATGCTGTGAATAGTATTGTAAGTATTCTATGAGTCGTGCCGTTAATAAAAGTGTGGTTGTAAATTTCAATATGAAAATTATGGCCAGCTTTTCTATCCCATTGTTTTATTGTCTGAGGATTTATAACTGCTTCTGCATGCATAATAATCTAAAAGGGTCGGCGATACTTAGTCCTGGGATATCGCACTTTAAAATCGACCAACGTTAAGGGATGTGTGCATGCTTGAGGATCGGGGCGTGACATCCCCTTTTTGTGGTATCAGAGCGAAGTTCAAGATTGAAGTGATAAGGAGCGATGACCATGGGATAGTTAGTAGGAAAGGCCTTTAAATTCATGCCGGTGCATGTCTGTGTTAGTTGAGTGCTAAAATTGCTTGTTGTTTAAATCGCTCTGTTTCTAATTCGGTGTTGAATTGGAAGCAAGTGTCAGTAGATTAAAGTGACACCATGAGCGATCAGGAGCCGAGAACTCCTAGGCAGAGGACTTTGTCCTTAGTGACTCGAGCTAGGACGCCGACAAGAGTCGGTGGCCGAGGTAGAGCGCCAGCTGAGGCTAGCGCGAGTGGAGTAGCACCACATCCCGTTGGTGCCGAGGTAGCAGCCCCAGTTGATCAGGGAACATTTGGGATCACGCAAGCGTTGGATGCTATGCGTGAGATGATGGGGCAACAGGCCCGGGAACAAACAGCTGCCTTTACTGCCGCCGTTGCAGCCGCCACTACTGCTGCTGCCAATGCTGTTGCTGCAGCCACACCTGCCGCCGTACCTGCTAAAGTCTTGCCTGCAAGATCGATGCCTAGCTTAGTGGAACAATTTTTGAAATTGAAGCCACCGAAGTTTTCTAGGGCAGGAGACCCTGAAGCTGCTGCTCTGTGGATCCAAGGATTGGAGAAAGCCTTTGCT
The DNA here is from genome assembly GCA_014182375.1 of Eucalyptus virginea. Taxonomy (NCBI): domain Eukaryota; kingdom Viridiplantae; phylum Streptophyta; class Magnoliopsida; order Myrtales; family Myrtaceae; genus Eucalyptus; species Eucalyptus virginea. The sequence continues at coordinate 10,758,492 of CM024523.1, read as the reverse complement.
CTATTAATGTGCTATGAAACTGAGAAAGTGGTCCTTGCAGTCTACCAACTAGAAGGAGTTGCGAGTACTTGGTGGAGAACCACTCAAGGAGCGATATTTCCCGAAGGTGTAGCCCCAGAATGGAGCGATATCTCACCCAGCGCCTTCACCAAGGCTCTATGACTGTGGATCAATATGAGGCGAAGTTTGTTGAACTATCGCAATATGCTCCTGAATTAGTTGAGAATCCAGCAAACTGGGTGAGAAGATTCAGGGATGGACTTAGGCCGGAGTTGAGGAGCCTGCTGATTTTGCTAAATCTAAGAAATTACAATGAACTATATGAGTGGGTCCAGATGATCGAAAGAGACCAGAACGATAAAGCTGCCTCATCTGGATCGAGGTTTAGCTCTCGTAGAGACAACATCCGCCAAGGAAAGAGGCCGATGTTTGGAAATAGATTCCAAGGCCCGCCCAGCAAGAAGGGTGGATTTAATAGATCATGACCCATTGGAAATGATGCGTGTCGCTTTTGTGGGAGAAGACACGGGATGGCACCGTGCCCAGCTAGGACGGTTGTCTGTTTTGATTGTGGCTAACAGGGTCACATCGTAAGGAATTGTCCAAGGAAGCAAAGAGGACAACCTCAGTTGCCGCCACCGCCACCGATGAGACAGATAGGAGGGTATGCTCCTTAGAATGCACCGCAGGGAGGACAGCAGAGACCTCCAGTTCAAGGCACCGTGTACGCAATTACACAAGGTCAGGCAGAAGCTACGCCTGACATTATCACAGGTATGGTCTCACTCAACGACCAACCTGCTTATGCTTTATTTGATTCGGGAGCAACCCATTCATTCATTGATGAGCAATATGTTAGGATGCTAGGGTTGAGTCCTGTATTGTTGGAGTCGGCAATTTGCATATCTACACCCTTGAAAGATAAAATTATTACTGCTTTGGGATGTTTGGGGTGCAAGTTAGAGATTGGTGAGCGAGTGGGGAAAATCGACTTGTTAGTCATAGCCATGTATGATTTCGATTTGATAATTGGCATGGACTGGCTCACCAATCAACGAGCTAAAATGGACTGCTATCGCAAGGCGATTCACTTTGACCCGTTAGGGGGTAAGAGTTTTGAGTTTGTCGGGAATCGAGGTGGACCTTCGATTTCCTTAATCTCGTCGCCAAAAGCAGCTCGTTTATTAGACGAGGGTTACCGTGGATACTTAGCAACTATCGTAGATACGACAGTTGAGGAGCTGAAAATGGAAGATATTGCAGTGGTACAGGAGTTTCCAGATGTCTTTCCTAAAGAATTACCAGGGTTACCGCTAGAAAGAAAGATTGAATTTGTAATTGAGCTAGCACCAAGGACAGAACCAATCTCAAAGGGACCTTATCAAATGGCGTTATCTGAGTTGAAGGAACTGAAGGTGCGGATGCAAGAATTACTGGATAAAGTATTTATTCGTCCTAGTGCATCGCCTTGGGGAGCACCAGTTCTATTTGTTAAGAAGAAAAATGGATCGTTGCGCCTATGCATCAACTATCGACAGCTCAACCAGGTAACCATTAAGAACAAATATCCCCTCCCAAGGATTGATGATCTATTCGATCAGTTGCAAGGAGCGTCAATATTCTCAAAGATCAATTTGAGAACGGGATATCATCAGCTGAGAACTAAGAAAAAGGATATTCCTAAGTCGGCATTTCGTACCCGGTATGGTCATTATGAGTTTATAGTGATGCCGTTCGGGTTGACGAATGCTCCAGCTGCTTTCATGGATATGATGAACAGAGTGTTCAAGGAATACTTAGATCAGTTTGTGATCGTGTTCATAGATGATATCTTGGTCTATTCGAGGAGTAATGAAGAGCATGAGAATCACTTGAGATTAGTGCTCCAGATTTTAAGGACGCATCAATTGTATGCTAAGTTTAGCAAATGCGAGTTTTAGTTAACTCGTGTTGCGTTCTTAGGTCATGTGATATCTGGAGAAGGAATCTCCGTCGACTCGAGCAAGATAGAAGCTGTGATCAATTGGCAAAGACCGACATCAGTGACAGAAATCAAAAGTTTTCTGAGATTGGCAAGTTATTACAGACGGTTTGTAGAAGGTTTCTCAGCGTTAGCATTGCCTCTAACAAAGCTCACGAAGAAAAACGAGAAGTTCATATGGACAGACAAGTGCGAGAGTAGTTTTCAAGAGCTGAAGGAAAAGCTGACTACCGCGCCTGTGCTGACGATTCCATCTGGTCTTGGAGAATTCGAGATCTACAGTGATGCGTCATTTAGAGGGTTAGGTTGCGTGCTGATGCAACATGGTAGGGTGGTTGTATACACTTCCCGCTAGTTAAGACCTCATGAATTGAACTATCCAACGCATGACTTAGAGCTCACGACCATTATCTTTGCCCTGAAGATTTGGAGACATTATTTGTGTGGTGAAAATTTTCAAATCTTCATGGACCATCAGAGTCTCAAGTATCTGTTCTCTCAGAAGGAGTTGAACATGAGACAGCATCGATGGATGGAATTACTGAAAGACTACGACTGTGACATTTTATATCACCCAGGAAAGGCGAACAAGGTCGCCGATGCATTGAGTCGGAAGTCTTCAGTGGTGCGGATCTTAGTTAAGGAGTGGAACTTAATCGAGAGAGCTCGGGATTCGGAATTCAAATTTGAGGTAGGCCACCTCTCGAGTCTTATGGCCATCCTCAAGATTGAACCAAATGTTCAAGTCAGAATCAAGCAACTCCAATCGACAGACCCAGATGTACAGAGAATTCTTCAGGAAGACGCAGATAAAAGGAAGGCTGATTTTCAGATTGCTGATGATGGGACTCTAAGGTTCCAAAGACATTTAGTGGTACCTGACTATGTCGAGCTTAGAGAAGAAATTTTATTTGAAGCACATCGTAGCAGTTACAGCATTCATCTTGGAAGCACCAAGATGTATCAGAACCTGCGTCAACACTATTGGTGGTTAGGTATGAGGCGGACATTGCCAAGCATGTCGCCAAGTGTTTGACTTGTCAGCAAGTAAAAGCCCAGCATTGCAAGCCGGGAGGACTTCTGCAACCTCTTGCAATTCCCGAGTGAAAATGGGAGCATATCACGATGGATTTTGTGACTAGACTACCAAGGAGTCAGAGAGGGAATGATTCGATTTGGGTAGTAGTCGACAGGCTGACAAAGTTGGCTCACTTCATTGCAGTTCGAAAGGACCTCAGTCTTGATAGGCATGCAGACCTGTATGTGCGTCAAGTGGTTCGAATGCATGGAGTGCCCGTTACGATAACATCCGATAGAGACCCGAGATTTACTGCTGCTTTTTGGAAGAGCTTGCAGAGTGCTTTAGGTACAAAGCTTCAGTACAGTACGGCATATCATCCTCAGACGGATGGCTAGTCTAAAAGGACAATTCAGACTCTTGAAGACATGCTGAGAGCGTGTGTAATAGACTTCAAAGGAAGTTGGGAAGATCAGCTTCATCTGGTGGAATTCGCCTACAACAACAGTTACCAGCAGAGCATCAAGATGGCTCCATTTGAAGCGTTGTATGGCAGAGCATGTAGAACTCCAGTATGTTGGGATGAAGTCAAAGAATGGAAGATAACAGACCCAGAGTTGGTTCAACAATCAGTTGATGCCGTGGCAGTAATCAGAGACAGATTAAAGACAGCGCAGAGCAGGCAGAAAAGTTATGCAAATAAGCATCGAAGGTCTTTGGAATTCCAAGTTGGTGATCACATTTTTCTGAAAGTGTCACCAATGAGGGAAACTTCGCGCTTTGGTAAGAAAGGCAAGCTGAGTTCGAGGTACGTAGGTCCGTTTGAGATTCTTGAAAGAATCGGAAACCTAGCGTATCGTCTTAAGTTGCCGCCAAGATTGGCGCAAGTGCATGACGTCTTTCACGTGTTGATGTTAAGGAAGTACGAGCCTGACCCGACCCACGTGCTCAATTTCGAGGAATTGGACGTGGATGACCGTGTGTCACACGTTGAAAGCCCGATTCAGATTGTCGATGTAAATAGCAAGTTCTGCGTACCAAGATCATTCCGTTGGTCAAAGTGGTCTGGCAACACCACGTCACTGAAGGAGCGACTTAGGAGACTGAAGAGTCAATGAGAGAATTGTACCCCCACCTTTTTTAGCAAAGTGTGTAATGGTTTAAATTTTGAAGATGAAATTTTTATAAGAGGGGAAGAGTTGTGACATCCTAAAATTCGACCCCATTTCGATAAAATGAAATGTGCATATCATCGGCGTGCCTATGGTCCTTTTTTTCTGAGCTGATCACTCATGAGTTAACTAACATATTGGGTGAAGCCGTTGAGGGATATATCCGCAGTAAAATCTCTAAAAGCTACCTAATTGATTGGATTGGACTAAAATCGCATCCGGTCAATTTTAACCATGAAATTTGATTCAGTTTTGGGAATCGAATGTTCGAGCATGTCACAATTCATTTTTAGGACCGTCTCATCATCTGTCAATTTATTGACAAAATTGAAGACCAGAAGAAAATAGAAAGGGAAAGAGAAAAGAAAAAAATAAGAATAATATGATTATTTAATTAATTTTTCTCTCTCTCCCTTTTCTCTCTTTTCTCATTTTCTCTCTCTCTTCTCTCTCCTCTCCCCTCCCCTTCGTGCGGATGCCCCCCACCCACCGACTCACTTCTCTCTCTCCTCTCTTTGACTGGTCAAACCCCCTTATCTCTTCCTTCTCTCTCCTCTCTCCTTCTCTCTCTCGACGCCCTCTCTCCCTCCTTCTCCCCTTCGCGCGTTCGAGCGAGCAAGACCAGAAGTAGAAGAAGTCGAGCAGCAGCTCGCCGAAGCCGTCACCGCCGCCCGCACCGCCGCTCGCACGCCCACCGCTCGCCCCCGTTCCACCGCCGCGTGTCCCCGTGTCCCCGCGTCCGCCGTTTGCTATTGTCCCTCCCCCGTGCGTCTCCAGCCCCTGCTCCGCCTCTGCCAGCTCGCCCAGCCGCCGCCTAGCTCCGTCCGGCCACCGTTCAGACCCGCCGGAGCTCCCCTCGCCCTCAGCCGACCTCCCCTCGCCACCCTAGCTGCCGGACCAGCCTCGTCTTGCCCAGACCAGCAAACTCACGAGTGGATTTCCAGCTAGTTCGGGCCCGCTTTTGGGGGCCATTTCCAGGCCCCGAACCCGAGCCATGCTTTGAGAAGTTTTATTCCTCGTGTCGACCCGTCGGATTGATCCGATTTGCGCGCGATTCCGGTGAGTAATCTCACTAATCCTTGCTTAGTGGACTAATTACACTTAAGGGTTGTTTAGTTTTAATTAATTAGGTTTAGGTGGTTAGATTAGTATGGATTAGTGTTTATTAGTCAATTGTGATGCGAATTAGACAAATTGATTGTGCAATTAGCAAGTAGACATAGTGTACTATTTATTGGAAGTATCTCGGGATTTTTCCCAACCCTAATCGGGCTTCAATTTGACAATTTGGGCCTAAGTGGAATTTTTAGTATTTAAATATTATTTTTCAGAATTAAATTAATTATTTATTTATTTTCCGAAAATTCAATTGAGATGGCTAGTGACCGGAATATTATGCTGATGATTGTGGTGAAGTCTGTTTATTTAATCGGGCTTTATTTTGTGCTAAATTGAATTTTTAATATTAATTATTTAATTTTCGAAATTAATTAATTATTTATTTATTTTCCGAAAATTCAACTGGGATGGCCAGTGACCGGAATATTATGCTGATGATCGTGGTGAAGTCCATTTATTTAATCGAGCTTTATTTTGAGCTAAATTGAATTTTTAATATTAATTATTTAATTTTCCAAATTAATTAATTAATTAATTACTTTTCGGAAATTAAGGTTGAGATGGCCGACAACCCAAATCTCGTGCTGATTGTCGTGGCGCAGTCCATTTATTTATTTGAGTTTTGAATTGTGTCAAATTGAATTAAATGTGGAATTTTAGGATATATTCCTAAATGGTTGTTGTTAATTATTTCATTGAGAAATCATTGGGTATTGATTGTCGATATCGAAAGTGGTCGAGTGGGACCGTAAAGCCATTAAATATCGAAAGTGGTCGAGTGGGACCGTAAAGCCATTGAATATCGAAAGTGGTCGAGTGAGACCGTAAAGTCATTGAATATCGAAAGTGGTCGAGTGGGACCGTAAAGTCATTGAATATCGAAAGTGGTCGAGTGGGACCGTAAAGCCATTAAATATTGAAAGTTGTCGAGTGGGACGGTGTCTTCCACCTATGCTTAAGATGTGATCTGAGGATCATGATTCGTAATTGGGGATTAAGATGGAATAATCGAATCGACCTAAAAATGGTCCGACTGACATGTAATCGACTAAGTCGATTGAACTGTGATTTTACTGATTGTTCATTGAGATATATGAAGTATCTGTATATAACCTTGCATTGCAGGTTGAGACTGATGCCAAGGTAAGTCTTCTAACCCGTGTTGTGCTTAGGCAATCATGTGGTGTATTGGTTCCCTAATTGATTTTTAATGGTGTAGAACTTACTGAGACATAGTCTCATCCCGATTGTGGGACATCATTTCAGGCCGTGAGTGAGCCGAGGAGGAGGAATCGGAGAAGGAGAACATTGAAGTGGAACCCGAGGAGGAGAAAGATTTTTGAAGAAGAAGAAGAAGAAGATGATCAAGAGAGAGATCTTGAGTACAACCTAGATGTGGATTGAGATCCCATCCCTTTTGTGAACCTTGTCTTAGTGTAGATAGGTGTGAGACAAGTATGCTGTGAATAGTATTGTAAGTATTTTATGAGCCGTGCTGTTAATAAAAGTGTGGTTGTAAATTTCAATATGAAAAATATCGCCAGCTTTTCTATCCCATTGTTTTATTGTCTAAGGATTTATAATTGCTTCCACATGCATAATAATCTGAAAGGGTCGGCGATACTTAGTCTTGGGATATCACACTTTAAAATCGACCAACGTTAAAGGATGTGTGCATGCCTGAGAATCGGGGCGTGACATCCTAAGCTCTTGTCCAAGATCTTGCCGACCCTTCAAAAGAAAGGATTACTCGCTAAATAGCCTAAGCGATCTAATCCCGAATGTTTTCCCAACTATGATTCATCCAAGACATGTGCTTATCATATGGGGGAGGCAGGGCATTCTGTTGATGATTGCTATATGCTGCAACACAAAATCCAAAATCTTTTGGATGCCAAGGTGGTCTCATTCCGCGATGCAAAGCCGAACATCTAGAATAACCCACTCCCTGACCACCCAGAAGCTGTGAATGCCATTTTCAGTTTTGATGTTGAGCCCACAATGTTTCAGATGATGCATGACGAAGCAGAAGTGATGGACACCCTAGGGCAACCAAGTGGCAAATTCGATTACTATGTAAAGTACTCGGCTCCTCCCAGCTCCTACATCGACCCACGGGATATCATCCCAGATGGATGGGATGGCATAGATGATCTCGCACCTCCAAAGATTGAGAGCTCAGATGACACACCTGAAGGAATGACTGAATTATTTGGAGATAATTTAGTGTTTGTCATCGACGAAGCTTGAGAGTAGGAGAATTTTAATTATTTGCACACTCCTCTGTGCAGAAGTCTTGATCGCTTTCCGTATTTACATATTTGCATTTTCAATTCTAGGATTTCCCTCAATTCAGTAATGTAATTTGCTTTTCATCCAATAAAACGCATTGAGATTTTTCATGTTTTAAGGGCATGTTGAAGTACACCAAACTAGCCTTGTGATGAAATCCTACCAAAATAAAACGGCAAGGAGCTAATTCTGAATGTTGGGCTTCTTCATGTTCCCTTAAAAAATTTTCAAAATAAAGTAATTTTCCAGCATGCATCTAATTTACCCCATTTGTTTCTTTTAATTATCTGTTTTATGTTTCAGGTGCAGCCCTGCACACACTTAAGGAACCTCTATGAGCTCCCTTGCAAAGAGGGGCAAGACATAGACACTTAACAGCTTTGACTTTATGATTTGATAGAGCATGGCCTTTTTATCATTTCAGAATGTTTTCACATGATGTGTAATTCACCAATTCCACTTGAAATTTATTAAAATGGATAATTCAGTGAAGGATGTTGAGTTACTTGAACATGCTAAATGATGTTAAATGAGGCGTGAAAGGCAAGCCTTATCCCATACACAGTCCCTTGTCTATACATTGTGAGGTGAGTATGGAAACGTTTTGTATTTCAAGGTGAAGAGTTTTCTTGCAACAAGTACGACAACTAAAATGACGAGGGGCAATTCATTTCTCTACTAGTGAACCCTTGTTTAACCCTTCTTTGAGCCCAAATACTTGAAGAATATCTTTCATATTACCCCTGTCAAGGACCACCCCACTTGGGGCAAATGGAGGTAAGTTGACATTGAAGGAGGGGAAATGGATAGAAATTTTCTGGCTCTCACTTGCATCAATCTTCAAGTTGTGCTATTACATTGAATTCATGTGGTAATTTAAGTGCCTTAGGATGATGAAGAGCATTTCTTTCGCTATCCTATACAGTTATATTCTTTGCATAGCCCACTTGAGCCTATAATTTCATTTCTTTAAACCTAGTTGGTGATCATCCCCCACACTGGGGCAAGGCAAGAAAAAAATTCAAATAGCATGGCTCAGAATGCTGATGAAAGATGGGAGCTGCGTGAGTCCAATGAAAGTAAGTGCAAAAAAATAAGGGGCATGAAAAAGCAATGTGTCTAGTAAAAGCAAGGCCAATGCCCAAAGAGAAAAAATCAAACACTTGATGTAGTGAGTCGTATCCCCAATAAGGAGATACTAAAAAAAACTCAAATGCTATTGCAATTAATAGAGTTGTGGTATGAAGAATATCTTCAAATGTGGAAAAAGAAAACTGGTGGTAATGTCAAGATGATCACCAACTCTCACCCTTTACACACATTTTGAGCCTAACGATCCTCTCGTTTCTCAGCCTATGAACCCAGCCTATGTTACGTCCCTTACAAAGTTTGTTCAGATTAGGGCATTTGAATTAACATGGGAGTTCACATGTTTTAAGTATTGCTCGAAGAAGTGCGACCAAGATTATTTCTTTCTCATATTGCAGGGTTCTTGACTTGTAAACCTGGAGATGATTACAAAATTGTTCTTTCAATTTGCCTTGACTCAAAGAGTCCCTTTTGTTAAGCCGTTGACCAAGCCCACATTATAGTTCTTGTCAAAGACCTCTCAGATTGGTAAGGTCGTACTGCTTGCAAGAAAATTCGGACTTTTGTCGACAAGATGATGATAAGATAGAGTGATATATCCCCGCATCAATGGTCGGAACAAATAACCCCTCCTAAATGAGAGTGAGTGAAAAAATCTTTCACACCAAAGGTGTCTCATTTAGCATGTTCAACAGATTCACAGCTTAATGAAAATTGTTTTAATGATAATTTTTCCGGTGGAAGTTTGAAAAAGCCATCATGCATGGACCTTCATTGAATTAAAAAAAAATGAAATGAATTTTTCCTCAAAGACCAAACGATTTGTCTTTGAAGCCCAGAGTTTGTTCAGTCATCTTTGAATACTTGATGAGATTTCCAAGTACCCATGTTTTTAAATGTCTAGTATGAATTCCAGATATTTGAGCATTTAAACGCTTGATATGACTTCCAAGTGTTTATATTTTCAATCATCTGATGTGATTTCTAGATATTTAGTAAATGTTTTTAGATATCTAGTGTGAACTCTAGATATTTGAACCTTTAAACGCTTGATGTGATTTCCAAGTGTTTGTCTTTTCAAACATCTAATGTGATTTCCAGATGTTTAGTAAATGCTTTCAAATGTTTGACATAAGAATCAGATTTTTGAAATTTTAAGTACTTGATGCAATTTCCAAGTGCTTGAGATCTGATGAGAGTTCCAGATCCCTGAAGACTTTGAGCCTTTCAATTATCTTAAGAGATTTCCAGATGTTTATCAGAACTCATAGGAATCATTTCACACCTAATAATACTTTTCTGAATCTCCAGATAAGTATGACAGGTATGTGTTCTTCTTTGCATTTGCATTTCATTGGGCGTGGACACATTGAGATCTACGTTCTCGGCCAAATCATTGCATTTACATGGCATTCTTTATTGCATGACCTTGCATTTATTTGATTCCATTTCTCAAAAAAAAAAAAAAAAAAGGTCATTAACATTTGCATATTCATTTCATATTCATTTTGCATGATTTAAATTTAGGTGTCATTTATTTTTGAAGGAAACCTCTACGAGCTTCCCTTCAAAGAGGGACAGCTATTGACACCTAATTCAAATTTAGAAAATAGAATAGAAGATAATATTTGATTAGAGGAAAATTTTATTTTTTTAATTTTTATTTTTATTTTTTTTGAAAAATTTTGAATTCAAAAACTCAACAATCAGATTTTGGAGCCACTTTTTTTGTTGAAGAAGTTGAGTGAATATCGCTAGATCTTCAACAACTTCGAGTCTTTCCTCTATAAAAATGAAGGCGAGGTTTCGAAATCGGTGGGGCGACTTCTCTTCGTCGAGGGAAAAAGAAAACAAAAAAAGGAAAAGTCAAGAGAAGCTTTTGCTTCTACAAAGAGAGAGTGCAGGGAATGTAGAGAGAGAAGAGAAGGGGAGAAAAGTCAAAAGGTGAAGTGAAAAGTGAAAAGGAAGAGAGCAGAGGGAGAAGACGTGAGAGTGACCGGAAGAGAGAGAAAAGAAAAGAAGAAGAGAAATTGCTCATGTTCATCTTCCTCAGTGAACCGAAGCGCTTCGCCAGCCACAGCTGTCGGTCTCCAACTGCAAACACAAGTGTCGATCGTCGCGCCCGCGCCGCCGCGCTGCAGACCTGCACGTGACAGTCGAGTTCAACACCGGAGCCGCCCAAGCACCAGCACCCGTGAGCTTGCTGCCGACGCCACTGCACCTCCACACAGCTACCCTCATGTCCACTGCTGATCTGCCAACCGTCGCCCTCTCACCAACGTCCCCCACAACGGACGAACACACCGCACGAGCTGCTGCTATCCTTGCTGCGCCATCAGCTACTGCCGAGGCGATCCTCTGTTTTGTTGCAGGTCTACCTCGCCGAACCTCCGATGGACAACCCTAGCTCCGGCCACCAGGACCCATCACCCTTGGTGAACCGCCATCACAGCTCAGCCATTATTGCTTCCTTGCCATTTCTTCAAGTCCACCGTGAGTTAGTCTAGGTAAATTTTTAGATTTGGTTTCATAGTTTTTTTATTATTTTCATCATTCTAACTTGATTTGTTTTTATTTATTATCCAATTAGAAAATTTGTCATATTAAATCAAGATAATCAAAAATATTGAGCCGCAAGATGTCGGGTTAGATTTTTTATTATTTTGACTTTTTTATGACAAATTCATGAATTGCTTTGCATTATTGAAATAATATGTCATTGATTTATATTGATGAATTTTCAATAGGACATATTTTGGTGTGTTATTTGCACATCACATATCATATCATGTGTCAGATCTTGAATCTAAGTACTTAGGTTCATATGCATTTCATATTTAAAGCTTTGCATTTTGATTTTTTAGATTCATACAGGATTAGGTTAATTTTCCTTTAATAAAACCAAAACATAAAAAAAATAAAAACAATAAAAAAATGTTATTTAGGTTATATAGATTTCATAATGTGCATACTACATGTTGCGCTCTAATTAGTGGGTCATAGGTTAATGTTTTAATATTCCCGTCGTGCAGTTTTTTTAAAAAAAAAAAAAAAAGAAAAGCCAAAGATTGTTATTGCATCATTATGTTGTTTTAATAAGAATTATTAAGTAATTTAAAAAAGAAAAAAGAAAACACAAAAGGTCATGTATTTGGTTAGTTAATAGGTTAGTTCATAATTAATCCCATTTTATGTCATCATTGTTTAGTGTAGGTTGCATATATTAAAAAAAAATCATAAAAAAATCATAAAAAGAACATGCATATAGAATTATTATGTCATTCATCCCATATCATGAAACACATGCATCTTTAGGATTATATAAATTAGATTGCATACATATACCGATAGTTCAAGTTATGCCATATGAATCGCATTTCACATATCATTAAAGTAAAATCCATGCATATTAAGTTTAGATTAAGATTGCATAATAATAAAAATTAGGTGTCATGTCATTTAGAAAGTCATGTTTAGGGTATGCATTTTTATTAACACTTTTGATAAGTTTTTTTTTTTTTTAGGATAGACCTTAATAAGGTTGTAGTTTATGATTTCTTATAATTTGTCATTTTGGTTTATTGAATGTTATTTCATTGATTGTGCACCCGCATGAACACCATTTGCATGTTAGTATCTTAGGTTAAAATTGATCATACTGCCTGCAAAATATTTTTTTTGAAATTAAAATAAAAATGTACTGAAAGGGCGTTAGACTAATCTAGCGTAACCATGTCCTCGGACTTATCGAATCTCTGATTCGCGAAAATAAAGTATTCTCCCATACTTTATTTGGGTTTCTAATCAACCCTAATTGATTAGTGGCAGCTCCAAATTGAGTATAATTGCATGATTAAATGGGTTAATTCATTAGTATCAAGTCGTGATTGGTAGGACTTAGGAGGGTCCGCGCCAAGTTTTCGGACTTAGTAATCCATTAGCCTTCTTTAAGTAATTTACCCTCGGGAAGGTCGCGACAGAAGAACTCCTTTGAAAGGTGCCAACGGTTATGAAGGCATGAAGGAGTATTTAAGGAAGACGTTCTAGTTACTCGAGTATAAATTTCAAAGTTTGAAGCTCCTTGTTCTTTGCGGATTCAATTATTGAGTGAGAATTTGTACTCAAAAGAGAGTCTAGACATTTGTGAAGCCTTGAGGAAGTGTAGTAGAGTCTCTACACTATGGAATCAAGGATGTGATGCTATAACGACTCTTTTGATTCATAGTGAAATCCAGCCAGTGGGCTATCAGTGCGGGAAAGTAGATGTAGGCTTGGATTAAGCCGAACCACTATAAAATTTCGTGTTCTTTTTCTCTTCCCTGATCTCTTTAATTCAGTTCGTAACTTTATTTGCATAAGTGTGATTTCCTTTGCAGAGTCTATTGTCTACCAGACTCAGGTCAAATGTAAGATCTTATCTTATATTTCGCAAAATTTATTTTAGCACCTATTCACCCCCCTCTAGGTGCTCATACTAGCACTCTCAGATGAAATGCCCGATTTATTTAATTGAAATCAGATTTGAAAAAATCAGGATGTCTCACATGTTAATGGTTTATTTCATTAGCCAATCTCGTGCTTAGATATTTGACCATGATCATACATAACACATAATGACAAGACAACCAAGCTCCCCTTGGCAAGGTCTCCATCTATATTACAGATGGCTAACTCATAAGTATCTTCTAAACTAGTATGTTTACTCACAAGTCCTTTAATGGGCTTACAGTGATACTGAGCATCAAAGCCAATCCACAACAACATCCTTGCAAATCCTCATAGCCAAATCCATAATTGATATTAATCTTTTGCAGTTCAACTCATCCACTAGAATACCTTTTGCAAATTTATTTCATAAAAACTTTTCAAACCATTTCAAATAACAAATAAGATAGCAAATGCTTGATTTGAAATTATGCATCAAATATGCCATAAAATTCACTTTTCCTTTTGCACATAATATGTCTCACTTTTCATTTTCAAAGTATGAGTTTATAAACTTAAAGAAGAGATAGAACCACTCATCTGGGAATGCCTGAATCAAACAATGCATAACTAAATGAGTCGACAATCTCATAATCCTAGCAATTAAACGAGAATTGATGTCAAAGGCAAGTAAAACTCTACCTCAACTATGTGGCTAAACTAGCCTAAATGCAACGCAGAACTCGCGTGTGAAATTCTAAATTTTCGCTCCAACTAAACAATGACTCTTGTCAAATCCCATGTTTCCACAATATCATTATCCGTCATTTCCATAAAATCCCAAAACTCAACTCAAAAATTGGATTTTCCGGCTCAAGTTTCACTAAACTTTGAATTTAAGCTCTAATTCTGAAAACTTTTCAAATTGGTGAAAGAAGGTTGCAAGCATTTACGGAGCATTACAAGTGGAGTTGAATCGGCTTGGTAAGATCCCGTGGCGTGTGCACTCTCGCTCTCTTCCCCCTCTCTTCTTTCTTTCTTTCTTTCCTCCTCTCCCTTTTTTATTTTCTTTCTCGTGAGCTCTCGTTCTCCTTTTTAAACTGAATCGAGCCTCCACTTTCTACTTTCTTTGACTTTTCAACCTTTTTTTGTTTTCCTGCACGTCCAACCACCATGTTGCACTAACAAGCTCGGCGAGGTAGTCCACGAACCTGCCACTGATTTCTCTGCATGTCCTGACCGGGATTGCGCTCTCAGACCTCTTGATGCTCTCTAAAACCTGGTCCATGTCTCTTGTGTCATCGCGCATGAATTGCATGATCTTATTTCTCTCTTGTAAAACTGTGGAAAGATAGAAAGTGTTTTGTGTTATGTGCAGAATTTTTTATTTATTTAATAAGTGTCTTTGGATACTCGTCAATAAGATGCTTCTATTATATATGAAATGTCCGCCGAAAAAGTCACTCCGCACCTTCCATTACATTACGAATTTTCTTCATCAACGAATTCAACCATAAAGATGGTCGTTTCATCTCTTATTGGCTCGTCTTTGCTAAAGTCATGCACGTGGGAACATTGCATGCGTTCAGATATCTTTGCCTTGGGTATTGATGTTGACAATTGCCGGCTTTTGGACTTTCAAGTACTTCCAAAGTTTCCAATGGATTAAAAAAAGTTCTACCAGATACTTTTTCCGTTAGACTGAGGAATATGTGACTCATTGGAAAAGTACATGTTCAAAGGCACAAACCTATCAACTCAGAGCCTGTTTAGCGGGGTTGTTTTCTTTTAATTTCATTCTTTTGATAAAAAAAACAAAAAACAAAAAACTAGCCCTTAAGTTTAATCTCTGCGCACCCCTTCTTTTAGCATAAAAGTAGCCATGGTTTTGTGCAAGCATTGCTCAAATTATCAACTCAATAGGCCGAGTTCATCAAGATTCCAAATTTGATCGTACTTTAAAGAAGCAAGGCCTTGTATTCGAGTCTCAAAAGAAGACAACATCCTGAGTATTGTCCCCATCGATACTTTGTCCCTTAACTAATTATCTAATTGTAATGGAATGTGAAGATGGTCGTAATATGTAATATGACGAGATTGGTCGGATGTGATAATGATACTTAAGCCAAGCATGGATTTAACTTATAAGAACATCTATAAGGAGTGATTATATGAAAAATAATGAAAAAAAAAAGTCCATTGAGGGCAAATATACCAAAATATTTGATAATTGTTGCCTTAACTCCTTTGAAGTGATAAGATCTTTGGGGCAAAAGATAAATTAAAGTTAAAAGATATCGAATCAATCTGGACTACGAGCCCAACTAATTATTTTGAAATCATATTAAAAAAATCGATTAGGTGAAATTAATCGTGCATCATTAGTGTGGCTTAAATAAGTAGGACTCATCGGACCAGGTACGGTCGGACCGGTTTCCTCGATCTCATGTCATGCCTCCCAATTAAAATATTACCGAAAAGAAAAGACGATTCCGCGCTTACAATTTAATATCGTGCGCTCGTCCGATGTCGTCCGCAGGATCGGACCTCTCTTTGACATGTCAACCCTCGTCGCCCCAAATCCGACGGCCAGAAGGTTTCCTTCTGGAAGAGCGCGAACGGAGCGCGAGACACCGGATTCGGTCTGTGAGTCTTCAAAGCCTCTCGCAAGTTGGCTCAAAGCCGCCGGAACGACTTGTCCACGTTGTCGTCTCGATTTGACCGACGACCAACGAACGCGCGCGCGCGCGCGAGTTCCTCTTCTTGCTCCGGATGGATCTTCTGCTTCTCCTTCAACTCACTCTCTATATAAAGCTCCTCCAGAACCACCTCCTCAAAATATCTCTCTCTCTCTCTCTCTCTTTCTCATCCTCTGTGTGCTCCAAGTTTTCTCATAAAAGAAAAGGAGTGTGCTTCTGCTTCACCATGTGCATATAGATTCTTTCTTTGGGAGTTCATTTGTTCTTCTTCAAGTTCTTGTTCCAACTCTGGTCCAAGAACTTCGCCAAGGAGTAATCTACTCGGGTTTCACGTGTGATCCGGAGAGAGAGGAGGCGGGTTCGACAATGGCGGCGGCATTGGCCGGCGATGACCTCATGCGGCAGACGAGCAGCGGTCGGAGCTGGCGGTCGGGCAGTGTGAGGGAGATGTGGAACGCACCTGACGTGTTCCAGCGGAGCGCCCGGCAGGCCACGGATGATGAGGAGGAGCTCCAGTGGGCTGCCATAGAGCGGTTGCCGACCTACGACCGGTTGCGGAAGGGGATACTGACCCAGGTGCGGAGCAACGGGAGGGTGGTGCACGACGAGGTGGACGTGACGAAGCTTGGGACGCAAGACAAGAAGGTCCTGATGGAGAGCATACTCAAAGCGGTGGAGGAGGACAACGACAAGTTCCTGAGGAGGCTGCGGGACAGGACTGACCGGGTCGGTATCGAGACCCCAAAGATCGAAGTGAGGTTCCAGAACCTGTGCATTGAAGGCGACGCTTATGTGGGGACAAGGGCACTCCCAACTCTGCTCAACTCTACCTTGAATGCTATTGAGGTTGGCTTTCATCAGAATTTTTTTACTTTCTGTGATGTTTCTTTTTCATGTTCAATTGATCTTGAGTGTTGTTTAGTGAAGTATCAGTGGCAAACTCGAAAGGGTTGTAGCTAGTCATGTAAGATAGCTTAGCTGACTAGATCTGGTAGAGGTATTTGGTCACGTCTGGCTTTTAAATGACTTAGAGACTTTACGAGGTACAAGTTCTTGCGAGTTTCTTGTATGTGGGTGCGATACTGACACCGCTTTTGACTATATCGAGTAGGCAGGTTTGGTGAGCATGAGATGGCAGAAGATATAACATTTGATTGCAAATATGCAGGCAAAAAGTGGATTTTTTAGTGAAATGGTGCGTCTTTGCTGCTTAAGTAAATAAAAAAAAGGAAAGCTGACGTTATGGGAAGCCGAAAGAGGTGGAGAAGAGCTAACACAACCTTTGAGCGGTTGTTAGCGGTTCGAATGTTGAAACACAGAGATCGATAAATCAATCAGTTTGTTTCTTTTCATGTCTTCAGGGTAACGGCAGGTCCGATTCATTAGATGAGGTAAATTTGTTATTTTCCATAAATCCTCAATAACAATATTTATGTCGACAGGGAGCTATTGGCATGATCGGACTCTCTCCATCGAAGAAGAGAGTAGTAAAGATACTTCAAGATGTCAGTGGCATAATCAAACCGTCAAGGTAAATTCATTGATCCCCTCAACTCGAAGATCCTAGTCTCACTGCTTACATAAAAAGGTGCAGTTCTGCGCGCTTAATTTGGGAGCTTATAAACATGAAAATATTCATTTTCAGGTTGACCTTGCTTCTTGGACCTCCTGGCTCTGGAAAAACAACACTGCTACAAGCACTTGCTGGAAAGTCTGATGATAATCTAAGGGTTAGCGATGCATTTTGACCTATCTGTATGCATTTACTTGCTTGCTGACTACAGGTTCTCTAGTTCTTAAGAGTGAACTAATTTGTTCTGTTACAACTATACAGATAACTGGAAAAATCACCTACTGCGGCCACGAATTCAATGAATTCGTTCCTCAAAGGACCTGCGCTTACATTAGCCAGCATGATCTTCACCATGGTGAGATGACGGTCCGTGAGACATTGGACTTTTCGGGCCGTTGCTTGGGGGTCGGAACTAGGTATGAAATGTTGGCGGAGCTGTCGAGAAGAGAGCGAGAGGCAGGAATCAAGCCAGACCCCGAAATTGATGCTTTCATGAAGGCCACTGCCATTACTGGCCAAGAAACCAGTTTGATGGCGGACTATGTTCTCAAGGTTGGTTTGCAGAATTTTTCCATTCAATCCCGCTTCAAATTTGACGTTTGGTTGTATAAGCTGGTGTGGTAGGCTAATTCTCTGATGTTTGTGGCAGATCCTCGGATTAGATATTTGCGCTGATATCATGGTTGGAGACGACATGAGGAGGGGTATCTCTGGTGGACAAAAGAAACGTGTCACCACAGGTGAGATGTTGGTCGGACCGGCAAAAGCGTTCTTCATGGACGAGATATCGACAGGGCTGGATAGTTCCACGACTTTTCAGATTGTGAAGTTCATGAGGCAGATGGTCCATATCATGGATGTGACCATGGTCATCACCCTGTTGCAGCCAGCTCCCGAGACTTATGATCTCTTTGACGACATAATCTTGCTCTCGGAAGGCCAGATCGTCTATCAAGGGCCGCGAGAGAACGTTCTCGGGTTCTTTGAGTACGTGGGCTTCAAATGCCCGGAAAGAAAGGGGGTTGCTGACTTTCTGCAGGAAGTGACTTCCAAGAACGACCAAGAGCAATACTGGTACAGGAAGGACCAACCTTATAGATACATCTCGGCGCCTGAATTCGTGAGGGCTTTCAATAGCTTCCAGGTCGGTCAGCGCCTTCTCGAAGAGCTTAGGGTCCCTTATGACAAAACCAAGTCACACCCTGCTGCTCTGGTGAAGGAAAAGTATGGAATTTCTAACTGGGAGCTCTTCAAAGCTTGCTTTGCCAGGGAATGGCTGCTGATGAAGCGCAGCACTTTCGTGTATATCTTCAAGACCACTCAGATCACGCTCATGGCCTGCATTGCGTTCACCGTGTTCTTCAGAACAAAAATGAAGACCGGCACAATAGGAGACGGGACAAGATTTTGGGGAGCTCTATTTTACAGTCTTCTGAATGTCATGTTTAATGGGATGACAGAGCTTGCGATGACAGTGTTCAGGCTTCCGGTGTTCTTCAAGCAGAGAGATTTCTTGTTTTACCCTGCCTGGGCTTTCGCGTTGCCCATTTGGGTTCTCAGAATTCCCGTCTCACTGGTTGAATCTGGAATTTGGATCATCCTCACTTACTATACCATTGGGTTCGCCCCGTCTCCTGTTAGGTAAGACCACATTTTCTGCTCTCTCATAAGTTGGCCCTTCCTGTTTTGGTTTATAAGCTACTAAAACTAGTGCGAGGAAAATAATCTCTGGTGAGTCCTCTTGCTGACAAATCTTGGTGATTTCTACTTGTGCAGGTTTTTCAAGCAATTCCTGGCTTTCTTTGGTGTGAATCAGATGGCTCTCTCTCTCTTCCGTTTCATAGCGGCTGTGGGAAGAACACCAGTCGTCGCCAACACGCTTGGGACCTTCACATTGCTGCTGGTATTCATCCTTGGTGGTTTCATTGTCGCAAAAGGTTAGAAATGTTCACTTTTTAGGGCTTGGCATTGTCATTCTAAGCAATTGCTGATAATGGCATTCGGATATTTCATGTTTCACACCTATAGATTGTTTTTCGTGATAAGCTTCTAAAAATTAATTTGCACAATGGTGGACAGATGACATTTCAAAAGGGATGATCTGGGGTTACTATATTTCTCCCATGATGTATGGGCAAAATGCCATTGCTATCAATGAGTTCCTGTCTGATAGATGGAACAAGGTAAGTTATGTTCAAGGCTTAGGATATGATGGAACTTCAAAAGTCTTTTGAAGATTTCAGGATACATGTAAATTAACTTCATTGATGTCACAGTCTGCACCCATCGGTACCTCTGAACCCACAGTTGGGAAGGCCCTTCTAGCGCAAAGAGGCCTTTACAACACCGAGAGCTGGTATTGGATCAGTATCATGGCACTTTTCGCGTTCTCTATTGTTTTCAACATTCTCTTCACTGCTGCATTGACATTCTTAAATCGTAAGTTGATGCTCTCTTCCGGTTTTCATTTTGCAAAGTAAAATGAAAAAGTATGTACTGATTTTATTGCTTTCCGACTGTATCTCAGCTCTTGGCGATAATAAAGCAATGCTCACGGATGATGATTCCGAGAAGAGAAGACAATCTCGATCAGAAGGTATGTGATTGTTGTGGTTAGAACTGTCAACTGGATAGAAAAAAAGAAATCTGGATGATGCCTCAAAAAGTATCATGTGTGGATGCTTGTTTAAGACTGGAATTTTATGGACAGGCACTCCTATGCAAGTAAGAAATGCCCGAGCAAACGACGGTATTGTCAGTGAAAGCACCCAGGCTAGGAGAGGAATGGTTCTGCCTTTCCAACCCCTTTCACTTGCCTTCAACCATGTCAATTACTATGTGGATATGCCCGCGGTAAGTCCATTCCTCCCTAACATAAGACTCCTCAAGTTCGGTGCAGCGATGAAATGACACGAGCATGGCCTAACACAACGACAGTTCTTTCGTAATTTCACATAAAACTATCAATAGAAACAAGTAACTTGTCAGAAAGAAAAAGGCTGGGGAAGTTCTGGTCGTTAAAGTATTTGTTTGAGACATATTTCTCAGAATACAAACTGTAAAATACCTCCACCCAACGTAGATTCAGAAATAAATGTCTGTTTTGTTGTGCTTCAGGAAATGAAGACTCAAGGGGTTGAGGAAAGCCGACTACAACTCCTAAGAGATGTCAGTGGAGCTTTCAGGCCGGGCGTTTTGACTGCATTGGTTGGAGTCAGTGGAGCCGGAAAGACGACACTGATGGATGTGTTAGCAGGAAGAAAAACTGGCGGATACATTGAGGGAAGCATAACTGTTTCCGGTTATCCCAAGAACCAAGCCACTTTCGCTCGAGTGAGCGGTTACTGTGAGCAGAATGACATTCACTCACCATATGTCACCGTTTACGAATCTCTCTTATACTCAGCTTGGCTTCGTCTCGCTAAGGACGTAAATAAGGAAACCAGAAAGGCACGTGACTACGATACTATCTTCTTCATAAATAACTCCTTCGAGCAAGTAAATGGACCTGGTGGAAATTATGACTAAACGTGAGTATTCTTGGTTTTGCAGATGTTTGTTGAGCAAGTCATGGATTTAGTTGAGCTTCATCCCTTGAGGAATGCTCTAGTTGGGCTTCCGGGAGTTGATGGACTCTCGACCGAGCAGAGGAAGAGGCTCACAATAGCCGTCGAGTTGGTTGCTAATCCCTCGATTATCTTCATGGATGAGCCCACGTCAGGTCTCGATGCCAGAGCAGCTGCAATCGTCATGCGTACTGTGAGAAACACCGTGGATACTGGGCGTACTGTTGTGTGCACGATTCACCAACCGAGTATAGACATTTTTGAGGCTTTTGATGAGGTACCGTTAGGATGATTGAACTCCGTGTTCCTTTCATGTGTTCTCAGGATTTTCTCTTCAAGATATCCCTGAGCTGAGGATGTGTGTTCTTCTTGCAGCTTCTCCTGATGAAAAGAGGAGGGCGAGTCATTTATACAGGGCCTCTCGGTGAACGGTCTCACAAGCTCGTGGAATATTTCGAGGTGCTTATCTTATAACTTCAATTAAGCAACCCGCATGACTGAAAAATCCATGACTACACTTACCCATGTCGTTATGTGTTTTGACTAAATAGAGCTTAATGTCTGAAAACCAATTGCAGGCTGTTCCCGGTGTCCCCAAGATCCATGAAGGCTACAATCCTGCAACATGGATGTTGGATGTCACTGCTACTTCAGTCGAAGCTCAACTGGACGTGGACTTTGCAGAAATCTATGCCAATTCTGATCTCTATAGGTAAGAAACGCACTCCCTGTAATTTCTTCAAAATCCAATCATGAACGTTCTGAACTCAATGCCTCATTCCCCTGTTCTCTCTCTCTCTCTCTCTCTTTTAACCTTCTTTTCAGGAGAAACCAGGAGCTCATCAAAGAGCTGAGCAGTCCACAGCCTGGTTCAAAAGACCTTTACTTCCCCACCCAATACTCCCAGGGCTTCCTAACTCAATGCCATGCTTGCTTCTGCAAACAGAACTGGTCCTACTGGAGGAACTCCCGATTTAACGCCATTCGTTTTGTCTCGACGATCGTCATTGGTCTTATGTTTGGCTTCATTTTCTGGAACAAAGGAGGCAAAATGTAAGCACAAATTATTGCGTTTGAAAGATCATTCTCTTTTTTCGAAGGTGAAGCCGCTGCTATTACCTTAAAGTGTTTGCTAAAATGATGTTTCTGTTCCTTTTATCCTGATAGATTTAAACAACAAGATTTGATCAATCTACTTGGCGCCACCTATGCTGCTGTCCTCTTCCTTGGAGCCACTAATGCTTCAGCAGTCCAATCTGTTGTGGCAATCGAAAGAACCGTCTTCTACCGTGAACGAGCAGCTGGGATGTACTCGGAGTTGCCTTATGCATTTGCTCAGGTATTATTCTCTCTGTCCATTTCCAATAATTAGAATCACATTCATTTCATTACAATTGTATTTTCTTGTTCTGTCGTTGATTGGTGTGCTTTGTGTATCAGGTGGCTATCGAAACAATCTATGTGGCGATTCAGACAGTTATTTATTCCCTCATTCTCTACTCGATGATCGGTTTTGAGTGGAAGCTCGGCAAGGTCTTGTACTTCTACTACTTCATATTCATGTGCTATACCTACTTCTCGATGTATGGCATGATGGTTGTCGCGCTCACTCCCGGCCACCAGATCGCTTCCATCGTAATGTCGTTCTTCCTCAACTTCTGGAACTTGTTTTCGGGCTTCCTCATTCCCCGACCTGTGAGTCACCTTACCTCGGTCCTCTTTTGTAAACATGTCTTCGTTCATTTCTCATTGAGAACATCATCCTCTTTTGTAAACATGTCATATTAATGCTAATAATGCCCTATTATTGCAGCTGATCCCTGTGTGGTGGAGATGGTACTACTGGTGCTCGCCCGTCGCTTGGACCATCTATGGCATTTTCACATCCCAAGTCGGCGACAAGAAGGACGGTATAGAACTAGATGGAGGGGGTAAACCGGCAATAGATGCATTCCTGAAGGAGAACCTGGGATTCGATTACGACTTCCTCGTGCCCGTGGCTTTGGCCCATATTGGTTGGGTCTTGGGCTTTTTCTTCATCTTCGCCTACGGCATCAAGTTCCTGAACTTCCAGAGGAGATGAGAAACTACATCTTGTTTCGAAGAAGTAGAATTTTTGAGCTTTTTACTAGTAGGACTGCTGACTGTATAGCAATATGGTCAAATACATATGGAGATGAGCAGAAAACTGTTCCTCCTCTTTTTCTTCCCAGCACAATTCTTTTTGCCTCTGTAATTGTGCTTGGCTTGAATCCCCATTTTTGTTTCTGTAATATTGTGGTAATGTATAGCTGTTTTTGCCTTGGAAATCTGCTGTTGTACCATTATATAAGAGATGATGGAAAATAATATCCTTTTACTTCATAACTACATTTCTGCTACTCTTATCTCTTTTCCACTTTGATACCATGCGAAATCGTGGAACATTTCTGAAAGATTGAATCGTTATAATCCAAGAAAACATTACGCAAGAACAACACCAGTTCTCACCCACGAAAACTAATCACCACTTTTTACGCCAGCCAAACAAGATTAAAAGAAGGATTAAAATCTTTTAATGAAGGAAAAACACTAGATTCTTCTCCAGACCCTCAGACTCCATTCCTTTTCATTTTATCAGAACGTCGTCAAATGGCCCATTTCCGGTGAGCGAGCCTCGATGCCATGGAGTCTTTCATTTTCGCAGGCCAATGTACACTCTGCTCACGAAACGAGAAAGAAATTGAGCACTTGGGACACCGTGGTACACCGTTTCAGGACATTCCCAGAGTCCACCAGGAGCAGAAGGGAGGACCCCTCGACGGGTTCCAGTCCCATGTCAGAATATTTAAAGACATTCGTACAGAATTAACTACATCACATGCAAAGTGGACCTGAATCTGTGACATCCTTGGTTAACTTGAGGTATTATCGGCTTTACGGTGTTATCTTTCAGTGTACAGGTAGTCACTTTTCTAGAGATCACCCATCCGGGTAATGCTTTAGAATGGGCTCGCTTAACTTTAAAGTTTCAAAGCAAAACTTGTCATTACATCGAAAAGTACCTCCGTCAATTAATTTCAATTTTAATAAATGCACACACACACATTTCAAAATCGCTCTCCCTATTTAGTGGTTCATTTCTGTCCTCTTTGCCATCCTAGAAACCTA
Source organism: Eucalyptus virginea (assembly GCA_014182375.1). Lineage (NCBI taxonomy): Eukaryota > Viridiplantae > Streptophyta > Magnoliopsida > Myrtales > Myrtaceae > Eucalyptus > Eucalyptus virginea. Next base: position 10,734,408 of record CM024523.1, on the reverse strand, counting down.
TCAAGAGTCGTTCCTTGTTCAGATTCTTCAGATTCTCTCGGTGACCACTTTCTGCCCTCGTTGAACACAATCGTTACAAAATCAATCAATGATCTAGGTCCACAATATCTATGTCACCTCCTTAAACTCAAAAAGTTTGTGCATATGTCAATTTGAATGTCCTCAAGGTTGAAAACCTTATAGAGTTTTTTTTTTTTTTTTTTTTTGGTGAAGTAATAGTATATTGAGCTATAACTAGAAACTATAAAGCGGATTGGTACCAAAAAATTACACTCACAAAGACAAACTAGTCAGAACGAGTGGAAGGGTGTCGACAAAAACAACAAGTCACTAAGACAAGGCAACAACGCCAAAAGGGCCAAACAAGGCAACCGGGTAGCTAAAAACAAAGGCAACTAGCCAGCCAAACAACGGCTATCAAAAGAAAACGGGGAACCCTGAAGATGGAAGCCACAACCAACGAGTAGCAACCGGTCGAACAGACCCACTAATGCCAGCTACGGAATAGCCACCAGGAAAAACACCCTCGCAACAGCAATCTCCAGCTTTAGAGCACCAAGCCACACCAAGCCACAACAGCAATAGAACCTCACAGGAACAACAACAACAAAAATAGGAAAGCAACCACCTCAAGGAGCAAAACAGCAAATGCATTAAAGCACCCAAACCTCAAAAGAGAAGATGATCATGTAAAAACCCCAGTTGCACCGAAGCCTCCTATTTCTTGGACTATCCTCCACATTTCTAAACGTTAAAGCCTTGTCCTTAATAACTTTAATGAGATGGTTTTTCATGGCCGGGACCGCCAACGTTTGTTCTCTAAATAGAATACTATTCTTGTTCTTCCAAATTAAGTGACATAAGGCACCAAAAGAGAACAGGGCGATGCAGTGATAGAAATCCTTGCTAGAAAGAAACTTCATTGCCCATTGAAGATTCTCCGATGAAGACCTATTGCGCCAAGGGAGGTTGCATCTAGCAGCCCAAAAGAAAGCAAGGCTAGCAGTGATGCAACAACCAAAAAATAGATGATCGATGGAGTATGGTGTCGACTTGCAAAAACCACACACTGCATTGTCTATCCTACCATATGATAAGAGAAGAACCTGTGTAGCTAGTTGGTTCTTGGTAATAAGCCAAAGGTTGAAGTGGAACCTTGGAGAGATCGTGTTGCACCAAATTAAACAGCCCAAGGAACCCGGTTCTTCTTGCTTCTAATGGCCTCCCATGTCACGCCCCGATCCTCAGGCACGCGCACATCCCTTACTTTTGGTCTATTTTAAAATGCGATATCTCAGGACTATGTATCGCCGACCCTTTCATTTATATATGCATATGCGGAAGCGGTTATAAATCATCAGATAATAAAACAATGAGATAGAAAAGCATGCCATATATTTTTCATACTGAAAATTCACAATCACACCTTTCTTACACGCATATCATAGTATTCTACAATATTATATATACGTAAGTCTGATCTAACATCCATTCACATGCAGACAAGGTCTGACAAGACAGGACAGGATCTCAGTCCTCATTCGGGTCGTACTCGAGGTCATCCTCGGGGTCCTCCTCCACGTACTCCTCTTCAGGTTCCTCATTAGAGATCTCCTTGTCAGATTCCTCCTCCTTAGGCTCCTCATCCGGGTCCTGAAATGGTTATTCAATAACCACTGAGACAACGCCTCAGCAAGTTCTACCCCTTAAGACCCGATTAGTAAACTAATACACCTTAGGGCTGCCTATGCACAACATGAGTCAGAGGACTTACCTTGGCCTCAGATTCCACCTACATATTAGTACAGATCAAATAGGCATCTAAGCAATCATATCACTGATCGAAGCATCGATTAAATCAACCTAGTCGATTACATGCCAACAAGACCATTCACGGTCATTCCCATTCAATCAATCAATTCACAACATCAAATCAAGGTAATTATCAATCGACTTAGTCGATTACATGTCAGTCGGACCATTTCTAGGTCATTCTAGTCATTGCTATACAGTCTCAACTAATAAAACCAATCACCGAGCCACGTGCATTCTCCGAGACGATATTCTTTATCACTGAGCCACGTACATTCTCCGAGGTGATGGAACCGATCATCGAGCCACGTGTCTCTTCCAAGATGCCATGCTTAACTCACTAGGCTCACGTGCATTCTCCAAGGCAATGCATCAAGTCATCGAGCCCACGTGCCCTTTAAAATGCCATTCTGAATCAGCGAGCCCACGTGCATTCTCCAAGGCGATGCATCAATCACCGAGCCCACGTGTCTCTTCAAGATGCCAAATGTACTCATTGAGACCACGTGCATTCTCTGAGGTAATGCATCAAATTACCAAGCCCACGTGTCTCTTGAAGATGCCAAATGTATTCATTGGGACCACGTGCATTCTCTGAGGTAATGCATCAAATTACCGAGCCCACGTGTCTCTTTCAAGATGCCACACTTAATCACCGAGCCCACGTGCATTCTCCTAGGTGATAGACCAACTCACTGAGCGCACGTGCCTTCTCCAAGGTGATATATAACCTATCATGAATCCACTATACACATGACCGAATTCCTAGATGACATGTCTAGGCATCGGGTCAGCATACATCTTACACACTCACTTTCATTTCCATAATTTCCAGTATGATCGGTAGTCTACCATAATACCTTTGTCACTGGCAACCGATACTCAATTATTCACCAGTCAATTACTCAAATTAATTCAATTTAGGAATAAGCCCTAAAAATCCACAATTAAATTAATTCAGCACGACGTAGAACTCAATTAAATAAATGGACTGCGCCACGACAATCAGCTCGAAATTCCGGTCATCGGCCATCTCGGTTGAATTTCCTGAAAATAAATAATTAAATAATTAATTTCGAAAATTAAATAAATAAGTACAATAAATTCATTTTTGCACAACATAAAGCTCAATTACATAAACGGGCTATGCCACGATCATTAGCTTAAAATCTCGGTCACTGGCCATCCCAGTTGAATTTCCGGAAAATAAATAAATAATTAATAAATTTCGAAAATTAATATTTAATTCCTAAAAATTCCATTTAGGCCCGAATTGCCTAATTAACACCTGATAAGGGTCGGGAAAAATCCCACGAATCATCCAATAAATACTATAGGCAATTCTCTATCTAAGTACACTAACCAAACAACTAATATGCAATATAATTAACTAATAATCGCTAATCAATTTTAATCTAACCACCTAATTACACTTAACTAACACTAATCAACCTTTAAGTATAATTAGCGAACTAAGAAGGCATTAGTGAGTAAAACTCACTCAAAACGACGGCATCGATGCGAGGATCGACTTTCCTCAAAGTGGGCCGAGCATCCGGGCTCGGGAAGACGGCCAAAACAGGCCAAACCCCACTGTCATACCCATTTTTTGCCCTCTCTATTCGCTGCTTGTTAGGGCCGTTTCGGGGCTGATTCGAGCTAGACAGGGCCGACGAAGGGCGAGGGGACTCCGGTGAGGCCGAACAGTGGCCGGAGGAGGTCGAGTGGCGGCCTATTCTGGCCGAACAAGACTAAACCGAGGCAAAACAGGGGCTGGGGTCGCACGGCGGGGTGGTGAGAGGCGCGGCCAAGCACGGCTGCATGCGTGCTCGCGCGGGGACGGGCGACCGGTGACAATGGCAGCTCCGGTCCACGACGTCGGCTGCTGCTCCAACTCCGGTGTCCTCCCAGATCTGGGACCTCGAGTAGCAAACGGAGGGAACGTCGACAGCGGCTGAAGAGATGAGAGAGAGGCAGAGGGTTTTTCGGCTGCAGTGGAGTGCGCGGGCGGCGACGGTGCCCCGACGCGACGGCGAGCTACTCCGGTCTTCCCCTCGGTGGTGCTGTCTCTACTTCTGTTCTGCTATGTTCGAACGACTGAGAGGGAGAAGAAGAGAGAGGCTGTGGCGGAGGGCGCTCAAGCGAGCGAGAGGGAGACGGACGGCGGCGGTACTCCGGCACGACGGCAACGGTAGCTTCGTCCTGCAGCTCCTTCAACCGATGCTGGTTGCTGCTTCCGTTTCTGCTTCTGTTATCTTCGAACAGGCCGAGTGGGAGGAGGAGGAGAGAGTGTCAAGAGGGAGTACCGAGGGAGAGAGATAAGGATAAGAGAGAGAGAGTAGATAAGTTTGAAAAGTCAAAGAAGAAAAAGCAAAGTGGAAGCCAGCCAAGCATTCGGTCGGTGGGGGGAATTCGCATGAGGGAAAAGAAAAAGAGAGGGAGAGAGAGAGAAAAAGAAAAAGAAAGAGAGAGAGAGAGAGAGAGAGAGAGAAAAGAGAAAAATGAGTGTTTGGCTAAAAAGGGAAAAGAAATGGGAATATCACAAAAATAAAAGGATTTCCTCAAATAGAAAATCCTAATCCCAATTTCTTTTAAATAAGCTCATAGATTCTCAAAAGCGATTTTCCAACTTAGAGTTCGATCCCCACTGCATTTCTCGCATCCATTTCCTCTTGAAATTCTCTCAAACGACTCAAAAATCAATGATGTCTTACTTATCAAATTGATTATTTTCCTCATCCCGTAATCCCCACGCTTCTCAATTTCACAATCTCCGGCTTTCACTGAATGAAAATGGCCCTAAATTGGCTTTTTTTTTTTTTTTTTTTTTCCAAAAAGTCTCGGTTATCAAAAAAAATCTTCTGAGACTAATTCGATGTTCCTTAAATAACCTGTGACATGACAAAACTTCCAATTTTTGAAATCGGACTTAGACTAGCGGTTAATTTCACTCGGACACGCTTTTAGTGTGACCTAAACTATCGGGTAGTTTTCAGAACTTTTTAGGACAAATGACCCGTGGTCGATTTTCTTCGAGCCATGACGAACCCACTCGACACATTGGCGATTCTCGATTGTCGTGAAAATCTCTAGGATTCAAATACGGACATAGGGTACCAAAACGATAGTAAGATCAAGTTAGTGCTGATTGATGAGAATTTTCCAATTTAATGGAGTCACCCACGATCGGTCATTCATTTCAGTCGAACCAACCTATCTTTGATCTTAATTCGATTTTTAACTGTGCTGTAATGATCTCTAAAGATGAGCACGGTCGAGAAATCGATTCATGGTCGAATTCTCAATCTCTCTACCTTAAAGTCCTTAATAGCCTATCCAGCTAGTTTCATTATTTCGTGAATGGCCAACTCAGAGAAAAACACTGTAGTCGTGTCGATGAAATGCCCAATTTAACCAATCGAAATCAAAGCCTGAAAATCAGGATGTCACATCCCAAGCCGAGGCAACCAAGCTTAATCTAGAGGAACTTTCCATCCAGTTAAACCGATCAGGGACTTGAGAAAGGATAGGGAGGGGAAACTCCCAAGACTCCAATACTATCTTGATGGACTGGCCAAAAGGGGAGAAAAGGTCAGCCACCGTCGCCTGCCTAGATAAGCCAGAACTATAAATGAGAGAGTCCAAAAACCGTCGAGTGCCAATGGTCGAACTAGAAGGACACTAAGAGGCCATCTCCTATCCTCCAAAGGAAGGAAAGCCAGAACTCCCTCCTGAGTTGTAAAATTTTCTTCCAGGCCCATGAGCAGTGGGTTGGTTTCCTAACTACCTAAAAGTTTCTCCTTTTTAAAAGAGTCAAATAGATCCACTTGCACCAAAGGGATTCCCTGTCAGTAAAGAGGATCCAAATATGCTTAAGCATGGTCGCCTTATTATAGTCCCGTAGCCTGCGAATACCAAGCCCTCCTTCCTTTTTTGGAAGACAAACGTCTTCCCATGACACTTTAGCTCCTCCCCTCCCTAGGCCAGGGCCTTTCCAAAGAAATTACCTTAGGACTTGTTCAATGCGATCCAACATTGCAATAAGGATAATAAACGCACTAGCCCAATAAGCTTGAATCGCATGAATGACAGATCTGATTAGCTGAAGACGGTCTGCAAAAGAGAGGAAACGCTAGGTCCAAGATTGTACTCTTGTAGTAATGCAAACAATTAGGGAAATACAATCCGCCTTGCCAAGTCTTAAGGAGATAATGGGCACCCTCAGATAGCGCACCGGCAACTTCCCTTCATGGAAACCGAATGCATGGAGAATTTGACTCCGAAAAGGAGCCGACCCTCCAGCAAGGAATACCTCACTCTTGTTTGTATTTGGCCTTAGCCCACTCCAAGCTGAGAAAGTATCAAGGCCTCCTTCAAGAGAGAAACCGAGGCCATATTAGCTTCGCAAAAAAGGAAGACATCATCCGCAAATAATAAGTGTGAAAACTCCAATGCTTTGTACCTCCAGAAGTATAAGAATCCCGGTTGCCTAGCACGCAAGCTTAGTGTGACATCCCGATTTTCCAATTCTATTTTCAATAAATTGAGACGGGCATTTTGTTGGCACGCATATAGTTCATTTCCTTGAGTCAGCCACTCATGTGAAAACTAGTTTATTAGATGAAGCCGTTAAGAGATTCTAATGCATCAGACTTGAGAATTTGACTATGAAGTAACCTTTCGACCGAGCTAACCTGCAAAGGTCATTACGGCACAATTAAAAATCGATTAGAGACTGGAGATAGGTCGACTCAACAGAGGCATGTGATCCGGTGTGGATAATTCCACCAGATCACACAATTCTTGTCGATCGGCACTAGACCGACTTTTATGTCGATTGGATACCCTGTGTCTGTATTTGAAATCTTGAGATTACCCCGACAATCGTAAGTCGCCAATGTGTCAGAGATGTACGTTGTGGCTTGAATTGATCAACCACGGGTCAAATGCATGAAAATTTCTAAAAGTTACCCGGTGGATCAGGACGCGCTAGTATCGTGCCAAAGTGAAATTAACCGTGAAATTGAGATCAGATTTAGAAATTGGAAGTCATGGTATGTCACAAATTATTTTGGAAACATTGACTCATCTTCGGAAGATTTTTCTTGTAATCAGAATTTTTCAGCAATTAAATCAGAGAATGGCTAATTTGGCTCGAGAAATTAATAGGCCCGCTTTTGGTGGTATTTTTGAGACCAAGTTGGTTCTATGGTCAAGTAAATATGTGAATTGAAGTGTGGTGACATTGGATTAATTTTATGGACTTCAATTGGACTCAATTAGAAGAGAATTGAATGGAATTAAAGAAATTAATGTACAAGGTTTCATGCCTCGACGGAAAAGGAAATTGGACCTATTGGAGAAAGGTTGTGGAAGAATTTGGATAGTGGAGTATGACATCATGTGATGTTATGGCGGTTGGGCCAAATTGAAGGAGATTTGGACAAGTGGATGGTGTAGATTGGCCCTCAAAAAGTACCCATCAACATCATCTTCTTCCTTTGGACTTTGGAGGAGAGATAGGGGGAGCTTCGACTGAAACCAGCAGCCCGATGCCCCCCTTCGTTTGCCCCTCCGTCCGCTTGTTCGTTGCCGTCGTCGCTAGTGCCGTCGTCGTCGCCCGCTCGCTGCCGTCCCGTGCGCGAGTTGCTCCGCCCTCTTGTCCCTGCTTCGTCCGTGCGCCAGCAGCCATCGTCCATTGTCCTGAGTTGCCAGTCGTCGCTAGAGATCCTGCCAGGCCGCTGTGAGCCACCGCCCGAGCTGTCGCCGCCTCTCTCCGCCACCCCGCGCTCGAATCGCCGCCGAACAGCCCTCCTCCGAGCTTGGACAGCAGCTGGTTTTAGTGGGTTTCTCAACCCGGTTTTGGCCTGTTTTGGCCGGCTTCTCGACCCCGGATGCTTGTCCGCTTTGAAGAAAGTTGTTCCCCTCGGCGTCCCCGTCATTTTGGTCCGCTCGGCTCGTCATTTGAGTGAATTTAACTCACTAAATCTTGATTAGAGGGTTAATGATGCCCTAAGTGTGCTTAGTCTAAGTTAAGTAAGCTTAGGTGGTAGTTTAGTTTATTTAATTGTGAATTAGATTAAGAGGTTGGTTTAATTTGAAGTATGTTTAGTTAAGGTTAAATTGATGTTTATATTAGTATAATGGTGATTTGACATAAATGAATTACTTTTGGATTAAATAAATATTTCGAAATTGTTTAATAATTTAATAATATTTTATTATTCGAAATTATTAAAATATTATTATTTAATTAATTTTCGGAATAAATTTAATTATTTATTAAATTCCGAAAATTTTGTCGGGACCTTAAATTCTTAGAATTTCGTCTTTGATCACCTTGTGTATTAAGAATTTGAATTTGATGATTGGATATTGCAAATTGAGTGTTGATTGTGAAAATATTGATTTTATTAAAAAAATCCCAAGTGTTGAGTTTTGATACAAAATTGGATTTTAAGAATTATATTAAATAGTGGGGTTTGAAAAAAGTGAGGTATTGGTTTCCTGGTTAAAAATTAACATGCCCCCACACATGTGAATAATTTCTGAAGTATTTTTAATATGAAGAAAAGAGGTCGGGATCACTATTTTAAATTGAAGCATTGAGTGAAATGCAAATTGTCCTGGGCCGAGTGTGAATTGGCCGTGTGATAATTAAGTGAAAATCGTCCTGGGCTGTTGAGTCGAATTTGCCCCTATATGGGATGCCCACGTAGTGGTTGCAGGTTGTAGTTGATTTGGCCCATGCTCCTTCGGGAACGCCGTCAAGGTACTGACGAAGCCGTGCTCCAAGGTGGGAGACGATGCCTAGCTATATACCAGTAGATAGCCGAACTGCGAGTAGGCTATGCCCTTGTGTGGCAGTGAATAACAATTGGAATGCATGTTGAGTGTTGTTGATGTGTCGGATTATGGGACGGAATTGTGTGACATGGAATGAGATGTGTCATAACGATTTAGTTTTATAATGGTTGTCAATTATATGAAAGCGAATGCGTTCTGGTTGTTTAAGTTCGTAATACTATATGTGGTCGGGTGATATGAACATGTGATTGAGTGATATGAATTGTGCTAACCTGTAGGAAGGAACTGAGGCGAGGTAAGTCTTCTATGTGGTGTGGTTAGGCCATCCTTGGGCGTATTTTCTTTCTAATAGGAGTTTAGGGGGTTGAACTTGCTGAGACAATGTCTCACCCCATTGTGGGCCAACATTTTCAGGTCCCTTGTGGATGGAGCGGCCAAATCGCTTTGGTTGGCCTTGAGGAGTTGCAGAGGTAAAGTCAGGAGGATTGGAGAACGTGTCCGACTTGTAGGTCATAGGACAGTTCCTTTTTAAGAGCCGGTCTTTTGTAGACTTTTGGCTGTAGGCCTTCGTTTGTAACTCCGTTGATTTATGAAAGTGTATTATTGTGAAATTGCTTCATGCTTTTCTATCCCATATTTTATTGTTAGGGGTTTTATAATATGCTTCCACATGTGCACTAAAGAATTGATTGGGTCGGCAACTTCACTTGGGAACGTCGCGTTTGAATGACCATGGCTGGATGTTGGCACGCTCGAGGTTCGGGGTGTGACATCCCCGTTTAAGTGGTATCAGAGTATGGTCTGTGTACAGAGTGATAAAGTGCGATGAGTCATGGGATAGTTAGTAGGAAAGGTTTTTAATATGTTGATGCATGTGGTTGATAGCTGTTTGGTAGTGTATTTGTGGGGTCACTCTAACCTGATGTTAGAATCGAAAAACAGGTGTCTATAAAGAGCCTGTAAGATGAGTGACTAGGAGTGGAGAACTCCTTGGAGGAGGTCGATAGGACCTGTACCTCAGGGTAGGACGTTGATAAGAGTTGGTACCCAAGGTAGAGCGCAGGCTTAGACTAGCGTGAGTGTGAGAGTACCGCCACAAGTCGGTACTGAGAGTGTAGTAGCACCGAATGATCCTAGGTTCGACAGGACTATTTAGGCGCTAGAGTCTTTGGAAAGCATTTTGGGTCAGTTAGCTTAGGATCGAGCCGCCGCTGTTGCCGTTGTTTCTACCGCTGTCAGTGTTGTGACTGTTGTCGTTGCCACGCCTGTTAAGGCCCAATCTGGAATTATGATCGAGGATCAAGTCGCTGTATCTAAGTCAAAGTTCAGTTTAGGTAGAGATAGAAATCGATTGGGGAGAAAGACTGATGTCAGAAGAAAGGTGCCCTGTTTCACCCACCCGGAAGAGTAGAATTGGAAAGTTAGTGCTCAACTCGATCGATGTCTGTCGTGTCTGTAAGGAAAGACATGTATCTGTTCCGTGCTGTAAGAGAGAAATGACTTGTTACAAGGGTCGCTAGTACAGTCATTTGATCAAAAATTGTCCGTATAGACAGATGAAATCACAGCTGTTTCTATCACCGTCGTCGATAGAAAAGAACAGAGGAAGCATGCTTCAGGATGTTCAATGGGGTACTTGAAATGGACCCCAGTGCAAGGAAGGGTGCATGATGCCACTTGATGGGAGGTAGAGGACTCACCGACTGTGTGCCGAGTTCATGGAAAGAGGCTTGAGTCAGCCTAGTGTCAGAGTAAAAAGAGAGCATGTTTTGAATGTGGCCAACACGGCCATCGGGTTAGGAACTGTCCGCATAAGTTCAGGAGAGCGTAAGCACTATTACTGCAGATAAGATGCCACTAGGATAGCTAGAAGAGCATGAAGGGATTGACCATGCATCTATTAAGGGAAGAATGTTTTTGAGATGTTTTTATCAGAGTAGTGCAGTAGAATTTTCAGTGAAGGTTGTAGGATTTTCGTTGTGGTAATAAAGTAATAGAAAGATGAATCTCTGACTATAGTTGTACTTGAAGGGTTTGTTTAAGTATGACTTGGAAGTCATTTATAAAAAGGTTTGGCTCAAGGAGTTTTCTGTTGTTTTGAATCGTGGTAGTGATATAATTTGGTTTGTGCAGTTAGTGTGTGAAAGTTTTGAATCACTGAAAGTCGAAGAGGAATTTCAATCCCTGTTATTCATCACTGAAGATGACCTGATTCTGGTTGTTGGTTATCGAATCTACATGGCAACTGTAATGGATGCGTTAGTTGAGGAGCCAAATATGGAGAACATAACCGTGGTATAGAAGTTTTTTGAGGTATTTTATGAAGAATTGCCCGGTTTGCTGTAAGAAAGAGAAATAGAGTTTGTGATTGAATTAGCCCCCAGAACAGAGCCAGTCTCTAAGGCACCTTACCGAATAGCGTTGTCAGAGTTGAAAGAACTGAAGGTGTTGATGCAGGAATTGTTAGATAAGGGATTCGTATGTTCCAGTGCATTACTTTGGAGAGCACCGTTCTGTTCATGAAGGAGAAAGATGGTCCGTTGTGGTTGTGCATCGATATTCTTCAAGATCGACTTGAGGACAGAGTATCATCAATTGAGGATCAGGAAGAAAGACATACCGAAGTTAGCATTTCGCATTTGATACGGCAGTTATGAGTTCACTGTAATGCAGTGTGGTTTGACGGACACCTCAACTGTTTGTTTGGGTTTGATGAACAGAGTGTTTATTGGGTATTTGGATTAGTTTTGTGATCGTGTTCATTAAAGTTAACCTGGTGTGTTCGAAGAGTGCTGATGAGCACGAGAGAAATTAGAAGATGATACTTCAGACCTTGAGGACTCTTGAAATTTACGCTAAGTTTAGCAAGTGTGAGTTTTGGATGACTCGTGTTGCGCTCCTAGGTCACGTGATTTCAGGCGAAGAAATCTTCGTGGACCCCGCCAAGAATGAGGTAGTGATTAACTGGCCAAGACTGATTACAGTAACAGAGATCAGAATTTTTCTGGGTTTAGCAAAGTATTACAAACAGTTTGTGGAAGAGTTTTCAGCGTTAGCGTCGCCATTGACAAGACTGTTGAAGAAGAAAGAAAAGTTCGTGTGGGCAGGTAAGTGCGTGTGTAGTTTCCAAGAGCTTAAGCAGAAGCTGACCATTCCATCTGGTCCTGGAGGATGCGAGATCTACAGTGATGCGTCATTTAAAGGACTGGGTTGCGTGTTAATGTAGCATGGTAGGGTTGTTGCATACGCGCCCGTCAGTTGAGACCTTATGAGTTAAATTATTTTACGCATGACTTAGAACTTTTAGTAGTTATGTTCGTTCTGAAAATTTAGAGGCATTATCGGTATAGAGAAAAATTCCAGATCTTCAATAACCATCAAAGTCTCAAGTACGTATTTTCTCATAAGGAGTTGAAAATGAGACAGCGTCGCTGGATGGAACTCCTTAAGGATTATGACTATGATATTTCGTATTACTCTGGAAAGGTGAGTAAAGTTACAGATGCACTGAGTCGAGAGTCCTTAGTTGCACAGTTGGTACTCAAGGATTGGATCTTATTTGAGGAAGTTCGAAATTCGGTTTTCAAATCTACGGAAGGCCACCTTTTGAATCTTATGACCACCCTCAGAATTGAGCCAAGAGTATAGATCAGAATCAAAATGCTTCAGTTGACAGATTTAGAAATTCAGAAGACTCTATAAGAGAATGTAGATGAGAGAGAGGTTGATTTTCAAATTTCTGAAGACAAAACGTTAAGGTTCTGAGGACAATTGTGTGTAATTGACGATGCAGAGATTAAAGAAGAGATCTTATGATAAGCTCATCATAGCAACTTCAGCGTTGTCTAAACAGTACGAAGATGAGTCAGAATCTACATCATCGGGATTGGTAGATCGGTATAAAGATAGATATCGCTGAACAAGTTGTAAGTGTTGGATGTATCAGTAAGTGAGAATTTGGTAATATAAGCAAGGAAAGCTTTTTCAAGCACTTGAGAGAGTCCTGTGTAGGAATGGAAGAATTGCATGATAGAATGTTATGACAAGCTTATTAAGGAGTTGGGAAGAGTATTGATTCCTTATGGGGTTGTGGTTGACAGATGAACAGAGTCAACTCACCTTAGTACTGCACGAAAAGATCTCGATTAGAATAGGTACACCGAAGTGTGTGTATATCATATAAATCATCTGCATGGAGTGCCGGTGATGAATTGTATTTCAAATCTAGATCAGATGTTCCAAGTTAGCAGAGCTTTCATATGGTTCTTTCTTAAGCAGTGCATAGCAGAGAGTGCAGAATTTCAATTGCTGAGATGAAGTCAAGGAAAGAAAGATCACAGGCCAGGGCCAGTACAGTAGTCAGTCATTGTAGTTGCCGAGATCAGTGTTAGAGTTATATTAGATCTTGACCAGAGGTTCTCAGTTTCAGCAGATCAGTCAAATAGTTTCTTTTTAATTAGTGCAGAGTAGAGTGTTCAGAACTTCAGTTGTTCAGTTGAGATCAGAGAATGAAAGGTCGCAGCCTAGAGTCAATTCAGTAGTCAGTGGAAGTAGTTGCAAATATTAGTGACAGATTAAGGACCGCTTAGAATCACCGAGAAAATTTATGATGTTAAGCGTCAGAAACCTTTGAATTTCAGGTTGAGAATCCTATTCTTCCTTGGATGTCGCCTAGGATAGGGACGTCTCGAATCATTATGAAAGGAGAGCCAGAACTGTTTAATCGGTGGAATATTTCGAGTTTGAGATCAAAGGAGAAATTTAGCTTTAAAAGGGAAAAGAAAGCAGTTTGGAGCACCGTCAGCGCCTCTAGCCGAGTGATACCCAGGATGAAGCCGCAAGTCCGAAATCGGGGGTTCGAATCCCCGAAGCGGCAGTTAGCTGCTTAGTGGGAAGGGAAATAAAAAAGAAAAAAAAAATTGCAAATTTCATTTTTGTAAAATTGGACAAGTGCTTAGCCTTTTTGGGAATCAAGAGTTGGTTTGGTTAATTTGGAAATGTTTGGGCAGCACTGAGGATCATGGATAGCATTGCGAATCAGAATGAAGGAGCAGAATTGATGAGACAACAATACCCCACCATTTTGAAGAAGAATTTTAATGGTTTAAATTTCGAGGACGAAATTTTTATAAGAAGGGAAGAGTTGTGACATCCCGATTTTCCAATTATATTTTCAATAAATTGAGACGGGCATTTTGTTGGCATGCATATAGTTCATTTCCTTAAGTCGGCCACTCATGTGAAAATTAGTTTATCAAGTGAAGCCATTAAGAGATTCTAATGCATCAGACTCGAGAATTTGACCAGGAAGCGACCTTTCGACCGAGCTAACCTGCAAGGGTCATTACAGCACAATTAAAAATCGATTAGAGACCGGAGATAGGTCGACTCGACAGAGGCATGTGATCAGATGTGGGTGATTCCACCAGATCACACAATTCTTGTTGATCGGCACTAGACCGACTTTTCTATCGATTGGGTACCTTGTGTCCGTATTTGAAACCTTGAGATTACCCCGATAACCGTAAGTCGTCAATATGTCAGAGATGTACGTTGTGGCTTGAATTGATCAACCACGGGTCAAATGCATGAAAATTTCTAAAAGTTACCCGATGGATCAGGATGCGTTAGTATCCTGCCAAAGTGAAATTAACTGTGAAATTGAGATCGAATTTAGAAATTGGAAGTCATGGTGTGTCACAAATCATTTTGGGAACATTGACTCATCTTCAGAAGATTTTTCTTGTAATCAGAATTTTTCAGCAATTAAATCAAAGAATGGTTAATTTGGCTCGAGAAATTAATAGGCCCGCTTTTGGTGGTATTTTTGAGATCAAGTTGGTTCTATGGTCAAATAAATATGTGAATTAAAGTGCGGTGACATTGGATTAATTTTATGGACTTCAATTGGACTCAATTGGAAGAGAATTGAATGGAATTAAAGAAATTAATGTACAAGGTTTCATGCCTCAGCGGAAAAGGAAATTGGACCTATTGGAGAAAGGTTGTGGAAGAATTTGGATAGTGGAGTATGACATCATGTGATGTCATGGCGGTTGGGCCAAATTGAAGGAGATTTGGCCAAGTGGATGCTGTAGATTGGCCCTCAAAAATACTCATTAACATCATCTTCTTCCTTTGGACTTTAGAGAAGAGAGAAGGGGGAGCTTCGACCGAAACTAGCAGCCCGACACCCCTTTTGTCTGCCCCTCCGTCTGCTTGTTCGTTGCCGCCGTCGCTAGTGCCGTCGTCGTCGCCCGCGCATCACGCCCGCTCACTATCGTCCCGTGCACGAGTTGCTCTGCCCTCCCGTCCCTGCTTCGTCCGCGCACCAACAGCCATCGTCCGTCGTCCCGAGCTGCCAGCCGTCGCCAGAGATCCTGCCAGGCCGCCATGAGCCACTACCCGAGCTATCGCCGCCTCTCTCCGCCGCCCCCGCGCCCGAATCGCCGCCGGACAGCCCTCTTCCGAGCTTGGACAGCAGCTGGTTTTAGTGGGTTTCTCAGCCCGGTTTTGGTCCGTTTTGGCCGGCTTCCCGACCCCGGATGCTTGGCCTGCTTTGAAGAAAGTTGTTCCCCTCAACGTCCCCGTCGTTTTGGTCCGCTCGGCTCGTCATTTGAGTAAGTTTAACTCATTAAATCTTGATTAGAGGGTTAATGATGCCCTAAGTGTGCTTAGTCTAAGTTAAGTAAGCTTAGGTGTTTAGTTTAGTTTATTTAATTGTGAAGTAGATTAAGAGGTTGGTTTAATTTAAAGTATGTTTAGTTAAGGTTAAATTGATGTTTATATTAGTATAATGGTGATTTAACATAAATGAATTACTTTTGGATTAACTAAATATTTTGAAATTGTTTAATAATTTAATAATATTTTATTATTTGAAATTATTAAAATATTATTATTTAATTAATTTTCGAAATATATTTAATTATTTATTAAATTCCAAAAATTTTGTCGAGACCTTAAATTCTCAGAATTTTGCGCCGATCACTGCTGTGTATTCATAATTTGAATTTGATGATTGGATATTGCAAATTGAGTGTTGATTGTGAAAATATTGATTTTATTTAGAAAATCCCAAGTGTTGGGTTTTGATACAAAATTGGATTTTAAGAATTATATTAAATAGTGGGGTTTGAAAAAAGCGAGATATTGGTTTCCTGGTTTGAAATTAACGTATCCCCACACATGTGAATAATTTCTGGAATATTTTTAATATGAAGAAAAGAGGTCGGGATCACTATTTTAAATTGAAGCATTGAGTGAAATGCAAAGTGTCCTGGGCCGAGTGTGGATTGGTCATGTGATAATTAAGTGAAAATCGTCCTGGGCTGTTGAGTCGGATTTGCCCCTATATGGGATGCCCACGTAGTGGTTGCAAGTCGTAGTTGATTCTTGGCCAATGCTCATTTGGGAACGCCGTCAAGGTACTGACGAAGCCGTGCTCCAAGGTGGGGAGACAATGCCTGGCTATATGCTAGTAGATAACCGAACTACGAGTAGGCTATGCCCTTGTGTGGCAGTGAATAACAATTGGAATGCATGTTAAGTGTTGTTGATGTGTCGAATTATGGGATGGAATTGTGTGACATAGAATGAGACGTGTCATAATGATTTAGTCTTATAATCAGGACCCCTGTGGTTGTCGATTATATGAAAGTGAATGCGTTCTGGTTGTTTAAGTTTGTATTACTGTATGTGGTCGGGTGATATGAACATGTGATTGAGTGATATGAATTGTGCTAACTTGCAGGAAGGAACTGAGGCGAAGTAAGTCTTCTATGTGGTGTGGTTAGGTCATCCTTGTGCGTATTTTCTTTCTAATAGGGGTTTAGGGAGTTGAACTTGCTGAGACAATGTCTCACCCCGTTGTGGGCCAGCATTTTCAGGTCCCTTGTGGACGGAGCGGCCAAATCGCTTTGGTTGGCCTTGAGGAGTTGCAGAGGTGAAGTCAGAAGGATTGGAGAACGTGTCCGACTTGTAGGTCATAGGACAGTTCCTTTTTAAGAGCTGGTCTTTTGTAGACTTTTGGCTGTAGGCCTTTGTTTGTAACTCTGTTGATTTATGAAAGTGTATTATTGTGAAATTGCTTCATGCTTTTCTATCCCATATTTTATTGTTAGGGGTTTTATAATATGCTTCTGCATGTGCATTAAAGAATTGATTGGGTCGGCGACTTAACCTGAGAACGTCGCGTTTGAATGACCATGGCGGGATGTTGGCGCGCTCGAGGTTCGAGGCGTGACACTCAGAATCCTTGAGAACACCTCCATGACGAAGGTAAAAAGATAAAGGGAGATGGGATCCTCCTTACGCAAGCCACGGCCACTCGGGAAAAAGCCATGTAATTCCCCATTTAAAGAAATATAATACTTTGGTGTGCATACACAAACCATAATGAGCCGAATCAGCTGGTTAGGAAATCCAAAAGCACGGAGAACCAGCTCGAGAAAGTCCCAATCCACTGTATCATAGGCTTCTTGGAAGTCTACCTTGACTACACACTTAGGGGAATAAGGGTCCAGGTGGAATCCAATAAAAAGTTCCTAAGCTAAAAGAATGTTGTCCCTGATACACTGCCCTTTGACGAAAGCATTTTGAGACTAGCTGATAACATCAGGTAGAACTGCAGCCACCTGGCTAGCTAAAACCTTGGTGATACATTTGTAAATAGTATTGCAGCAGGCAATGGGCTTATAATCATTGATTGAAGAAGTATTAGGAACTTTAGGCACCAGGACAAGGATGGTGTTATTAAGCTCCCAAAGAAGTCTCCCCAAGGTAAAGAAATTTTTAACCGCTTCTAGGACCAATGGCCCTACAATCTCCCAGTTTATGTTTGAAAAACCCATCCGGTCCAGGCGCCTTCCCACGAGCAAGGGAGACAAGAGTGTTACAGATCTCAGACTCAAAAACAGGACGAGCAAGTGAACTAACCTACTCCTCACTTAGAGGATACCGTATGACCTCATGTACATCTAGTAGCAACGGCCTCAAAGGCAAGGTCCTCGGCGCTAGGAGTTCTTGAAAGTTGGAGACAAAGGTGTGCTGCACCACCGCTGGATCCGAGACAAGAATACCGGATGTGTCCATGATAGAATGGATTCTGTTCCTCAGATATCTCCTATTGATAGAGTGGTGGAAGAACTTAGTATTCCGATCACCCTCTTTGAGCCACCTAATCCTGGACTTCTGTCTAAAGAAGGACTCTTCCTGACTTCGCAAGTCTACAAAGTTCCGCCGATGAGTCTTCTCCAGCTCTATAAGAGCTTCGCTGGTCGGGTCCTGCTAGAGGCCAACCTAGGTGAGCCGAAGAGCATTCCTTGCCATAACTACCCTTTAGAGATATTAGAGAATGACTCCCTATTGAGCTGCTTTAAATGGCCTTTGAGGGTTTTTAGCTTGCTTACTAACCTATGCATGGGAAAACCTTCATCAGGACTCTTCCATACTTGAGTAACAAAGCATGGAAGTCTGAGTGCTTTGTTTAGAAATCAAAGAACTTAAAGGGTTTCCTCCGATGAATTGGTTGCAACACCTTTACTACCATAGGAGTATGGTCAGAAATGCCAGGGGCCAGGAAGGAGGCTTCCAAATAGGAGAATTCTTGGCTCCATTTTGTATTGACAAGCACACGATCTATCTTCTTTAGTTTCCGGCTAGCTCCAGATGAAGTAAACCAGGTGAAGCGAAGGCCAACATTCCTCAGATCTTCCAGCTTTGTCTGAGAAAGACACTGATTAAATTCATCAAAGTAATGAATCCAAGAGTTCAAACTTCCAATCCGATCAGATGGGTGCCTGATGGCATTAAAATCTCCAGCCACCATCCAAGCCATGTCTTGTAAGATAGAATTCTTTTGGACAAGGTCCGCCCACAAAGGCCGCCTAGCTAGAAAGGTATGCTTTGCATAGATCACTGAGATACAGCAAACCAGCCCCGACAAAAGAATCTTAAGACTCCCATGGACCACTTGAGCATTAGAAGAGGACACCTTAAAACTAACCAGGGAAGGGTTCCAGCTGACCCAAATCCTACCCCTTGGGGAGAACTCGTAATTGGCTACCCAACACCAACCAGACAAGAGGTTTGTAGAGATAGAACCAAAAAGAGATTCTGGGACTTTAGTCTCCAGCAAACCAACAAAACATAGCCCATTAGAAGTAACTAGATTCCTAACTTCTGCTTGCCTAATAGGGTTAACCAAGCCCCTAATATTCCAGAAACCTATATACATAAGTAGTATAGTATAAGAGGACAACGCCTACCTTCACTTACTTGATCTCCGCCAACTAATCGTCGGCCTGGGTTGAACAGCAAGAGAAAGGGCTGGGTGTATCCGAGTCTTTTCCTGTCTGGGATCAAGCTCTTTACAAGTGGAGGTGACCTTAGGAGAGGGAGGGTCCAGCAAATCATCATCGTTCGAATTACTAACCTAACTAGCATGCCCATCCGATTCTTCATCAGAGGACAAAGCAATATAGCTCGTGGCAATCGCTGAGTTGTCCTTAGGAATGCTAACGGGGGCCTCAAGGGGAGTGCAAACCTACCTCAGCTCCTTTAGGCGCCTTTGGTTCCTCCAGGAAAAAGTGGAAGGCTTCCCTGATCCTGAAGAGACGCCCTTCAAATTTAGGGGTTGGTCCATTTCGAAGTCGCATCTGGAAGAGAGGACAACCACTCCTTGGGTGTGAGGGAATGCTTTTTCCTCCTACCACCAACCTGGTTCCATTCAAGCCCATGACCAGCAGATGTCGCAGCCGCTTCTGAAACAGGGGTTGAGGGCTGGACAGCAGGAGCAGGGAGTTCAACAATCGAGTCTTGTTGGGCTTCTCCTTTTGGGCCTGAGGGGGTAGGAGGCGGGGCACACTTGTGGCCAAAAGTGCCACAACTCGGGCACGCAATTAGTCGTCATTCGTACTTAATCTCCATGGAACAAGATTCCCCATTGAGGTCTATGTCCATTGCGTTACACCTAGGCTGTGTTGCTGATATCTCCACACAAACTCTTGCAAACGAGATCAATTTCATTTGCTCGGTACGGATATCAACATACGGCGGTTTGCCCACCGCACTGGCCCACTGTACTTATCCCCATCGTAGACCAAAGCGCAAAGGAGAGATTCTTCAACCTAATCCAAATAGGGACCAAAGAGTGGCTGTCTTTTTTAAGCTTCAACCTTAGTTGCCATTGTTGTATGACCAAAGGAACTGTGGCGACCGTTAGCGGGCCACCATCTAATATCTTTTTACGGAACTCACTATCCGGGATGTGAAAAAAGTAGAACCCCTAGTTATCAGCCAAGACTTCAACCAATTTCTACCCCTAAGCATGCTTCAAAGCTGTCTTGGTTAATTTGAATGGGAGTTTCTTCCCAATGTAGCACCCAACTAGGCATTCATGCCATTTAGGGTCGGTAGCCTCCAGAATTTCAGCAGACAATTTAATAACAGGCTTATCATCAACATATGTAGGGGGAATAAACGAAAGATCATACCCCTTGGTCGTTATTTTAGCTATGTTGGCCCACGAGCGGGCAGGAGGGGGATCCTTTCCTTGTAGGTTGTTGGGCTGAGGATGCTTAGAGGCGGACCTAGCGCGAGAATGACCATGAGAAGCATCAGGGCCTTACGAGGCCTTACGGGACACTTGAGGGCCTTTGCTCGAGGGAGCCGCATTAGCCTGAGGTGCTACCGTAAGTCCAACAGCAACTGAAGAAGGCTGAGCTTGAGGACCCAAGGAGGGAATCCGCCCACCAGAACCATCTGCAACAAGTTGGGCCGAGGCCACTTCTCCAGTCATCATCGCAGACGAAGAAGCCATACCAGATGACAAACCCGAGAGGAACCCGGAACCCTAGCACGAACAGAGCATAACTCTAGAAGGAGGGCGTACCAGTCCAATCAGTTTGGTGGGAAGGAATAGGAGGGGAAGGCAAGCCCAGCCTCTGAAAAACAGCTCCAACTGTCGGTCACAGTTGCATAATCGAGCAAAATCAGTAGCACGGGAACAGTAGTAAAATCGCCAGAAAAGAGAGCAAACATGAACAGTATTTAGTTGGGCTTTATGAAAACCTTATAGAGTTCATAACAGATAAAGACTAGAAAGGTTGAAACTTGTCTCCTTGACCATGAGAGTCAATGCTATAGTTTGTAGCTAGTCAGCTAACATATATGTATTCAACTCGTCCTGAATTTCCCGACAGCTTTCTTGTTTTTTTGTTTTGACCATGAAAATTGAAGAGTTCGAAAAAGATCGAGAATCGGATTAGATTCATGAAATATCATGCAAAATGAAATTATTCCTCCTCTTATTTATGCCTCCAACTCTATGAATTATCCCAGCAACTAGCAAATCCAAATCTAGGTCCACCATGTCAAGTCACAGTATCGCAAGGTTAAGAGTTGTCTGATCTTCAAAAAGTTGTTCCAGCTTCTTCAATGTCGTGCTCATCTCTTCCTCCTCTTGCCTCTCCCAAATCCTCGCACCTAGTTCTTTGGCCCTTTTTCGGACTTGCTCGTCTCCTTCTTAAACCACCACTAGCTCGATCGCTTTCGCCACCTCCTCCCTCTTGCAACTGCCGTCTTCTCTCTAAACCTCCACACCGACCCCAAGATTCGCCACTAGTTTGGCGTTTAAGGGCTGATCTAGGTGCATTGGCATGGCTATGATGGGTACACCAAAGAAAATTGCCTCCAACGACAAGCTCCAACCACAGTGACCCATAAACCCACCTGTTATATCACCACTTATGATGTCACAACATTGAATGAATCGATTTTAAACTCTAGCATTAGCTTTGTCGGCACGAAATGTGATAGCTTGAATTTTCAAATTTTGTTTTTGATTAAATAAATTGGGCCTTTCGTCGACGCGCCTATAGTGCTATTCTCTGAGTTGATCTGATCACTCATGAGATAATTAGACTATCTGGGGAAACCATTAAAGGATTTTAATGCAATAGACTTGAGAATTCGACTAGGAATTGATTGCTCGACCGTGTTGATCTACAAGGGTCATTACGGCACTATCGAAATCGATCAGAGATCGGAGATAGGTCAATTTGACTGAGATATGTGATCAGAGTGTGAGTGATTCCACCTGATTGCAAAATACTCGTAAATCGGCATTAGACCAATTTTTCTATCGTTTTGGTACCTGATGCCCATAATTGAAATCTCGAGATTTTCACAACAATCGAGGGTCGCCAATGTGTCGAAGATGTACATTGTGACTCGAAATAAATCGATCACGGGTCAATTGTACTAAAAATTTCTAAAAGTTACCCGGTAAACTATGTCACGCCAAAATCGCATCGAATTGAAATTAACCGCGAATTTGAACCCAATTTCAGAAATTGAAAGTTCTGTCGTGTCATGATTCATTTTAGGAACGTCGACTCATCCTCTGAAAAATTTTTGAAGATTTCAAAATTTTTACAGAAAAACGATTTAGATAATGCGGAAATTAGTGGAAATTTGGATTGGCCAAATTGATTAAATTTTTGGCCTCTTTACCAAGCCTTTGGGTGTTGGGAACTTATAGAAATTTTATGGGCTTTCTTCTTCATCAAATTGAACACTAAATTGGGAGTTTCATGGAGAAATTGAAGTTCAATTGGAAGAATTCGGAGCATGGTTTGGGGGCTGTGTTTTTGGCATCTATTTGTGCTATTTATGAATTCAATTTACTCTAGAAAGAATTAGGGGACAAAGTAATCAATGAAGGGGATAAAATTGCGGACTTTGCCTCTTGATCCAATCTCTTTGATCAAGCAAAACAGCTAGCCCTCCCGTCGCTATCTGCCTTCCCCACTACCTTAATCTCTCTCTCTTTCTTCGAATACGCAAACAATTCCTTCAGTTTTGTTTCACTTTCACTTTCCTACGCATATCTCTCCCTTTTTGCTATTTTCTTTTCCTCCATCGATGCCCTTGCAACGCCACACATCCGAAGCCGCTCCATCTTTGTGCCCCCTTGCCTCTCACGCCTTACAGCCTTCAGCTGCCACATTCGAGCCTTCAATCGGCCCAGTCAACTTTATGTTTTCCCCAGCTGGTCGGTTGACCACACACGTCCAACAACCAGCCCTCTGTTGCTCTCTCTCTCTCTCTCTCTCTCTCTCTTTGCTTCGATTCTCTGCAGTGGCCCGTTAACCGAGCAAGCTTCAGCCACGCATCTTCCACCCTCACCAAATCCTCTTCCCAGCCGCTGCCACATTGAGTCAGCAAAACTAGCATAAGCCCTCGTCGTTGACTCCTCTTCGACGTCATCTTCACCATTTCGCATGTCCATGCAGTCGACCGAAGCAGCTGCCAGCGCCACCAGCCTGCTTCTGTTTCCTCAATCAACTCCAGCAGCGTCCAAGTCTCTTCCTTTGGGCCATCGAATCAACTGAGCCAGTAGTCTAGCGAGCCTCCATCCAGCATCTTTGGCCTAAGCTCAGCCCAGCTATGGTCGTGAGTTGGCTAGGCTTCTCAACCCAACAGCTCCTTTGAGCTCGCATAGTAGCCCATCTTTAGTCAAGCCTAGCAAGTGTCGCAAGCCCAATTCGCAATTTCAGTTTTTGGTCCAGCCCACTTGGGGCCCGCGAAGCAAGCCTGCAAGACTAGCCCAGTTTTGAAGCCGCTCAGCCCGCTTCAGGCCCAACCCAATTTAGCAACAAGTCTCAGCTTGGGTTGAGATTTGTTGGGCCAGTTTTAGGCCCGGTCCAAACCCATTGACGCCGCCGCAAACCCAAGTTTTGGCCGCCGTCGCGCCGTCGTCACGATGAACTGGTTCTTGCAATAAATTGGTGAGTTTATGCACTAAACTCTTCTTAGTAGGCTAATGATGTTTAAGAGGTGTTTAGTTTAGGTTAATTAGGGATTAGGTGGTTAGTTAGATTAGATTAGTGATTTAATTAGTTAATGATGCATGTTAGGTGGTTAGAATGGTTAGATTAGGGACTAGATAGATCGGATTATTTATCTAGATGGGTTCGGTAATTTTTCAGGCCCGCTTCGATATTTAATTTAGCGATTACAGCCTAAGATAGCATTTTTGCTATTTAAATTGATCTATTTACTTAATTGCACTAATTATTTAATTATTAATTATTTTTCGAAAATTAGACTGGAATAGTTGGTGACTGGAATTTTGTGCTGATTGCAATGGTGTGGTTAATTTCTACAATTGAGTGTTAAATTGTGCTAATTGAGTGCTGATTGAAAAAAATTGAATGTTTAATTCCAGAATTTATGAATTTCCAATATTTATTCAGAAAATTCTAGGTGTCGAATTTTAACACCGAAAATGGTTTTATATACTATATAAAAAAGTGGGATTTTAAATAGGTAGATATCAATTTTTTTGGTTCGAGTTGATCGTGTACCCACACACGACTATTTTACAGCGTATTTTTAATACAAAGAAAAATGCCAAGTTCACCATTTTAATTGAGGCATTTGAGTGCAATGTACGGTGCCCTGGCCATATTTGAGTGATTGTGTGTTGGTTAAGAGAACCCGTCTCGGGCTGTTAAGCTGACGGTAACCCCTATATGGGACGCCCCTACACAACGGGAAGCCGGTCGCAGTATATTCTAGATACGTGCTCCTTCGAGAAAGCCGTCTGATGGAGACGTGCTGTGCTCAATGGTGTGAGACGAAGCCTGGCAATGCTAGAAGACCGCCAAATAGAGAGTAGACCGTGCTATATGCGGAGATCAAAACTAGGAACGCATGATGAATTGAGTTGAATGCGTCGGATTATGGGACAAAATTGTATGACACGGTATGGGATGTGTCATAACGATTTAGCCATATAATCAGGACCCTTGTGTTGGTTTGAGAATTGAGTGTGGCGTTCCAGTTGTTGAAGCTTAATTGTTGCTCATGCTTTTCGTGATGTCTGTGATATGAATTGTACTGACCTGCAGGGTGGATCTAAGACAAGGTAAGTTTCTGTGATTATATGATTGTGTGGTTAGGACGCTCCTGAGCGTATTTCCCTCCTAATCGAGGTTTATAGCGTGAACTCGCTGAGATTTATATCTCATCCCGTCGTGAGCTTAATTTTCAGGATTGCATAGTGGTGGATCTGGAGCCTAGCTGTGGGGACCTGAGGAGTAGGTCAGTTAGGTCAGCTTCTTTTTGAAGAACCACCTTTTGTAGTCTTTTGGTCAAAGACTTTGTACATGACTCAGTATGTTTATAAAAGCATGGTTTGTTTGTGAATCTGTTTCCTACCTTTCTATCTCAAGCTGTCTACTGTCAGGGGATATTTATTTGCTTCCGCATGTGCAATAAAATGAAAAGGGTCAGCGACTTGTCCTAGGAAGTCACAAATTTTATCGACCACTGAGGGATGGTATGTGCTCGAGGATCGGGGCGTGACACGAAATATCGGAGCTCGAATGCATAAGGATCTTGGCCTGAGGAGCCCATCCTTGGACCACTATGCCTCTGTCCTACGTCTTCTCCAAGAACCCTTCAGGCAAAGCTTCAACAATATCCATACTCTCCCCGTCTCCTCTAGGAAACCTCACCACCCACACAAACCCCACTGCGTGCCCCAGCCCACGTGCCACCTCCTCCATCTCCTCCTTCGATAGGAAGCACTCACTCCCGAACGACACAAACACCATCGAGCCCCTCTCTTTCTCTCCTCCAGCCACCTTATTATCTCCACTTCGTCATCTCTAGCATTGCCCCCGGCTGGTTCTTGAATCAGAGGCCCGACAGTGATGACCTCCTTATTGACTGTCGCACCCCAAAACCAACAAGAATGGGAAAGACATAGCTGTCCTTCCAACCGAATGACTTCCACTTGAAAGACATAGTCCCAAATCATATCCAAAATCAACTCTCAAAAGTCCCCGTGATAGTGCTGTCACACCCTGATCCTTGATCGTGTGCCCATCCCTTACCTAGTCGATTAATAGTGACGTCTCAGGACGCATCGCCAACCTCTTTCATTTTAATACGCATGCGGAAGCAGACAATAATCCCTAGATAATAAAACATTGGGATAGAAAAGTAGGCCATAATTTTCACAACATGAAAACACATAACCACACTTTTATACAAGGCAAATTATAGTATAATACAATACTATTCACACGCCTGATCTACTATATATCCGATCAAAACCCAAAGTTTGTAAAACAGGATGGGATCTCAGTCCTCATCCGGGTCATACTCAGAATCCTCCTCAAGGTCATCCTTCTTCGACTCCTCTTCACTAAGCTTGTTTTCTTCTAGCTCCTTGTCTTCTTCCAATTTGTCCTCGAGTTCTTCTTCAAAATTCACCTCTGGCTTGTCTCAACTTCCTCTGCTACAGGTTCTGCCTCTGGCCATTCCCACTCCTGATTCTCCTCCTGTCCCTCCTCTTGCTCGACTATCTTCTTCTTCCTTTCTCTCCAACCACAGTGACCCACAAACCCACATGTTATATCACCACTTATGATGTCACAACATTGAATGAATGGGGCGAGCACAGACGTAATCACGACAACCTCATCACTGTCTCAGTCCGCCGTCGTCGAGCTCGAGCTCGGCCGGCGAACTTGAGCCTCAGATTTTGGATCTAAGGTCGAGCGAGCCCTAGATTTGTGATCTAAAGCTCAGCTCGACCTCAAATCTGGGTTTCGTTTAAGGTCGACCAAGGTTGGCTTAGGCAATGGCGCGGTTCATAGACATGCGTAGGACCTCAACCTCCTGGTTGACGTGGGTGCGAACGCAGAGGACGCAGGAGGAGTTGAACAGGAGGCGGCAGCTCTGGAGGTCGAAGAAGAAGCAAGCAAAGATGGAGGGATAGATGGAGGGATAGATGGAGGCCACGTGCCGGAAGCAGCGGTGGTGTGTCTGAGGTCGGAGAAGTGAAAAGGGGTCAGGCGGAGTAGAGAGAGAAAAAGAGGAAGACGTGGGGGGAGAGAGAAGAGAGGGCGAGGGAGGGAGAAGAGAAGTGGAGACAGAAACTTACTTGTGCTGTCGTGTACGACACGTGTCGCAAAATAAATGGACTCGTTTTTGGCTGAGCCAATATTTACTCCTACGTGTCATGCCTAACTACCGAAAACAAAAGACGATCCCGCGCTCACAATTTAACATCGTGTGCTCGTCCGATCTCGTCCGCAGGATCGGATCTCTCCTTGACATGTCAACCCTCGTCGCCCCGAATCCGACGGCCAGAAGATTTCCTTCTAGCAAAGCCCGAACGGGAACGGAGCACGAGACAGCGGATGCGGTCAGTGAATCTTCAAAGCCTCTCGCAAGTTGGCTCAAAGCCACAGGAACGACTTATCGTCTCAATTTGACCGACGACCAACACACGCACGTTTTCTGGTAATATCTGTGTCTCTCTCTCGGGATGGATCTTCTTCTTCTTCTTCTACACCTCTCACTCTCTATATAAAGCTCCTCCAGAAGCACCTCCTCAAAATATTTCTCTCTCTCTCTCTCTCTTCCCCCTTCATTGTGTCCTCCAAGTTTTCTCATAAGCACACGCACAGAGAAGAAAAGAAGTGTGCTCCTGCTTCGCCATGTGCATATAGATTCTTTCTTTGGTAGTTCAGTTTTGAGGAGTGTTCGAGTTGGGTTTTGAGTGTGATCTGGAGAGACAGAAGGCGGGTTTTGCAATGGCGGCGGCATTGGCCGGGGATGACCTCATGCAGCAGATGCGCAGCCGCAGGAGCTGGCGGTCGGCCAGCGTGAGGGAGATGTGGAACGCGCCGGACGGGTTCCAGCGGAGCGTCCAGCAGGTGGCAGACGACGAGGAGGAGCTCCGGTGGGCTGCCATCAAGCGACTGCTGACCTACGACCGGCTGCGGAAGGGGATACTGACCCAGTTGCGGAGCAACGGGAGGGTGGTGCACGACGAGGTGGACGTGACGAAGCTTAGGACGCAAGACAAGAAGGTCCTGATGGAGAGCATACTCAAAGCGGTGGAGGAGGACAACGAGAAGTTCCTGAGGAGGCTGCGGGACAGGACTGACCGGGTCGGTATTGAGATCCCGAAGATCGAAGTGAGGCTCCAGAACCTGTACATCAAAGGTGACGCTTACGTGGGGACAAGGGCACTCCCAACTCTGCTCAACGCTACCTTGGATGCTATTGAGGTCGGTTTTCATGAGAATTTTTTTACTTTCTGTGATGTTTCTTTTCATGTTCAGTTGATCTTGAGTGTTGTTTAGTGAAGTATCAGTGGCAAACTCAAAAGGGTTGTAGCTAGTCAGGTAAATGTATTTGGTTCGTCTGGCTTTTAATTGTCTTAGAGACTTTAGGAGGAACAAGCTCTTGCGAGTTTCTTATACTATGCAGGAAATGAACATGCACGTTCACAACCATTAAAAATAATAATCAATTAATAAAGCAATCAAGTTGCAAGAAAAGAAATTAAACACACCAAAGCATTCAATTATTTTGGAGGTTTTCTTTTATCTTGAAATTAAAACTAACCTATATCACATGCAATTCTAATTAAACATATTGACTATATTAACTCAATTGGCAAAATGAGAAAATGTTTAGGATTAGTTAACAAAATTGAAAGGTTTATGATTGAATTGGTAAAAGTGCAATAAGTTTAAGACTTTTTAGATAATTTTTCTTTTGAGAAATGGTACTTAAATTCGATTTTGGTTCGGCACTGCCATTGCACAAAAATGAAAAGGTGTACTTTAGCTATTTTTAACCATACATTTCATGTCTCAGTTAAATAGATAACTCAATATATGTCAAGACTATACCAGTGAGCCTATTTACAAACCTTTCTACACAATCAACTACATCATATGCAAAGACTAAATCAAGCAATGGTCCCAGTCCAAAATGTGTCTCCCCGTTAAAATGATGGTGAGGATGTTCATTTGAATATCTCTGTAAGTTTGAAAACCTTATCGAGTTCGTGGTAGATAAAGATTAGAAAGGATGAAATCTGTCTCCTTGATAAGGAAATTCAATGCTTTTATAGTATGTAGCTAGTTAGCTCCCATCTATGTATTCGACAGCTTCTTTGTTTTTTGTTTTTGGTTCTGACCATGGAAATCAATGAGTTTGGAAAGATCAAGAACCAGATCAGATTCGTGAAACCTCATCCGAAATGCATCGATTCCTCCTTTTATTTATGCCTCCAACTGCATGAATTATGCCAGCAATTAGCAATTCCAAATCTTGGTCCACCATGTCAAGTCACAGTTTTGCCAAGATTAAAAGTTGTTCTGTTTTCCAAAAAGTTGTTCCAGTTTCTTCATCACCGCGCTCGTTGTGACATCCTGAAATTCAAGTCCTCTGAAGGACGAGTGGATGTGAATTTCGTCAATGCATTGTTGGTTGATCTCACTCAGAATTGATCACTCCTGAGATACTGACCTTGAGGGGAAAGGCTAATGAGGACAGAACTTGTACGACTAAAGGACTCGACCTGGGAAAACGACTTGACCATAAGACTTGCGTGAGGATGATCCTGTAGATAAGCAAGCCGATTCTAAGGACGACTAAAAGTCGATTCGCGGACAGAACATAATAGAACGACGGGTGATTCCGTTTACTGTTATCAAATCCACGAACGACCCTATGTCGATCCTCAATAATCGTGTACTTTGAAATAAGAATCTATCATCCATAATTTCATGCAGTTAAGGACGTCCATGCGTCGAGATGTCTTGAACGTGGTTTGGCACGAGTCGGTCACGCGTGAATCCTCACAGCCACCCGTCAGTCTAAGTTGTAACCGAAATGGCATTTGGCGAAATTGACATAGCAAGAGAACTTATTATTGGACTTCGAATTATCGGGAATGTCCGGGATGGACTTTGGATGAAGCTACTTCAGACAGTCGACAGAGCCAGTTAAGCCGAGCAATTGGAAAAAAGGGATTTTCGGACCGAGGAAGCAAGCCCGTGAGGTCATGGGCCGGGCCAAACCAACTATTTCTCTTTCAAAGCCCATGGTCCAACTTTGAGCCCAATCAAGCCCAACCAATTTCCAAGCCCACTCCTATTCATGGCCAAGCCCATTTCTTAGGCCCATCCACCAATTTCAGCCCAAGGTCAGATGTGTAATTTGTGCAAGGTGAAATGACCAAAATACCCCTAGTTGTAGGGAGAAAAGGCTAGAGAAGAGAGAGAAAATAATGATGGCTTGGCATGGGGACTTGAAGCAAGCATTGATGGGGGTCTTGACGGCCCTCACTTCACTCTCTCTCTCCCCCATTCGGCCTCCCTCGAACGGAGCTCTCTCTCTCCTCGTTTTCCCTCTCCTTCAGTTTCTGCTCCAGCTGACCCTTCAGTGAAGAATCGAGTCAAAAGTGGTCTTTCCGGATGAATCAGCCAACAAGCCACATATCACCGTGACCGGGAGAGACAGACCGTTCCAACGAGCTCAATTTCGTCCCGAACGGAGCCGCCGTCCGGCCTGGGAGCCGCCGGGAAGGAACCGGTCGCCGGTCCGTCGGTCCGCCTGCAGCCTGCACTGTTTCGCGTTTTCAGCCATTTTTCTCCCATTCCGGTCCTTCCTCCGCCCATCCGAACCTCCAGCAAGACCCCCAAGACCTCCGGGAGCCTCCGGTTGCCAACCACCCGCTTGCCGGAGCTCCGATCGGCCCGTTTTCGCCATTGAAGCTGCTGGTTTCTTCTCTGCAGTTCAGCCAAGAACAGAAGCAGAAGACAGCAAGGTTTTGGAGACTTTGTGGCCCGTTTTCAAGCCCTTCCCGGCCTCCGTTGGTGTCGCCTCTTTGGGGTTTATCGACCGCCTTGGCGTCGTGGTCGCCGTGAACTCACCGGCGCGCAAAACCGGTGAGTTTATCCTCTAATTCTTGCTTAGTGAGTTAATGACGCTTAAGGGGTGTTTAGATTAGTCTAATTAGGTTTATGTGATTAAATTAGATTATTTTAATGTAAATTAGATTAGTTGTATGATTAGTTTAATGGATGTTTAATTAGGGCTAATTATATGTTTAAATTAGTGTAATCTAGTTTAAGCCCTAATTAATTATTTTTAATTAAATAATTATTTCGAATTTTTAAATATTATTTTATTATATTATATTGTTATAATATAATATTTAATTATTTAATTTTCGGAATTAAATTTAATTATTTAATAATTTCGAAAATTATCGGGATGGCTTGGCCGATAGAATTTCGCGCTGATCGCAACAGTGCGGTCGGTTTGTGTTAATTGTAAGCTTAAATTGAGAAATTGAGTGATTGATAGTTATGGTTAATTATTTCAAAAGTGTGGAATTGAGTGATATTGATGAAGTTTTGGTATTTAACTTGAAAATACCCGGTGTCGGCTTTTGGCACCGTAATTGGTTGGTAGGTCCAATTTGTATCGATTGATTGAATGGATGTTTATGTGGGGATTTATCCCAAAGTTAATTAGTGTTGGTTTTGATGGGAAAATGACCATGAGAGGTTGTGAGTTGAACCTAGAAAGCCATCAAATCTAAATGATGCCGAGTGGGGCCGTGATACCACTACATATAACATTGCCGAGTGGGGCCGTAATGCCACTACATATTATATTGCCGAGTGGGGCCGTGATGCCACTACATATAACATTGCCGAGTGGGGCCGTAATGCCACTACATATGTATTGCCGAGTGGGGCCATAATGCCACTACATATAACATTGCCGAGTGGGGCCGTAATGCCACTACATATAGACTTGCATGTAAGGCCGTGATTGAGAGTCGAGAATGAATAGTCAGAATGACCGTGTGATGATTTCGATGACATGTAATCGACTAAGTCGATTGATCGCTGAATCGATCCGAGTAATTGAATTGTTTGGATGATATGGTTGTCAATATTTATTGATTAAACTGATGTGCAGGAAGGAATTGAGGCGAGGTAAGTCCTCTGTCCTATTTGTGTGGCTAGAGCGCCCTGAGGCGTATTTTCTTCCTAATTGAGTTTTAGAGGGTAGGACTCGCTGAGACGTAGTCTCATCCCGGTTGTGGGATAATATTTCAGGTCCCTAAATGACGGTCGTGGAGGACCGAAAGTCCTGGAGTTCGGAAGGTGGAGGCTGAAGAATCGGCGAACGTGTCTGACAAGTCGGTCATAGGACAGTTCCCTAGTTGTTGAGCCTGTCTATTTTGTAGACAATCCAGTGTTGTATATAAACCTAAGTGTTTATAGAAAGCTTATTTGGTTGTGATTGATTACCTGCTTTTCTATCCCAAGTTAAATGTTGTCAGGGGAATTGTTTCGCTTCCGCATGTGTAATAAAAATGAATGGGTCGGCGACACATCCTGGGAAGTCGCATTTGTATCGACCAGAGTGGGATGTTTGCGCACTCGGAGGATCGGGGCGTGACACTCGTCTCTTCCTCTTGCCTCTCCCTTATCCTCGCACTCAGTTCCTTGGCCCTTTTCCGGACTTGCTCCCCTTCTTCTTGAATCACCACTTGCTTGATCACTTTTGCCACCTTCTCCCTCTTGAACCTGCTGTCTTCTCTCCGGACCTCCATGCCAACCCCAAGATCTGCCACCAGTTTGGCGTTTAAGGGCTGATCGAGGTGCATCGGCATGGCTATGATGGGTATGCCAAAGACTATTGCCTCCAATGTTGAGCCCCAACCGCAGTGACTTACAAACCCACCTGTTGTATCACCAAGTATGGTGTCAAAATATTGAATAAATGTCAAAAAAAAGGAAAATAAACGTGGATGACAGCACAAACAATATCGACTCATTATACGAAATGCGTGACACTGACACCTCTTATTTGGACGTTTGAGTAAGGCCTCCTTTTTCTAAGTACCGACTTGCAATTTAACAAGTAGGTTTTGTAAAGCTCTAGCATTAGCTTTGTTGACACGAACACACCTGTGCTCGGGTGCATGAGGATCTTAGCCTGAGGAGCCCATCCTTGGACCACCATGCCTCTGTCCTTGGTCCTCTCCGGGAACCCTTCAGGCAAAGCTTCAACACTCACCCTCTCCCCGCCTCCTCCTGATAACCTCACCACCCACACGAACCCCACTTCTTCGCTCGCCAGCTCCAGCCCATGTGCCACCTCCTCCATCTCCTCCTTCGATAGGAAGCACTCGCTCCCGAACGACACGAACACCACCGAGCCACTCTCTCTCTCCTCCAGCCACCTCATTATCTCCCCTTCATCATCTCTGGCATCGCCTCCTGCCGGTTCTTGAATCAGAGGCCCGACAGCGATGACCTCCTTGCCGACAAGCTCGGCGAGGTAGTCCACGTACTTGCCCTCGATCTCTCTGCATGTCTTGATCAGGATCGCGCCCTCGGACCTCCTGATACTCTCTAAGAGCCTGTCCATGTCCTTCGTGCCATTGGCCTTGTTGTGCACGAACTGCATGATCTTATCGCTCTCGCTCCTCTCGACCCTCAGCGGTGAGAAGGGGTTCTCTCCTTCTGGGTCCATGCTGTGGAGGGTTAGGAATGACACCGCCGCTGCACTGCAGGGCAAGAAGAGGGACGCCACCCGGGGAGCCCCCGTTTGCGAGCTGCTTTCAGGGCCCAGGGCTGGAGGAAGTCGTAGATGACCAAGTCAGGTTTGAGAGCATCGATGAGGTCGGAGAAGGCCGGGCCAGCAGTGTCAAAGGCAGATTTGAGGGAGGGCATGAGGTGGGGAGGGAGGTGGCGGATGGTGTGGAAGCAGGGAGGGAGGGCATCAAGGGGAGGGGCCGGCGGTGGGAGGTGGAGCTCAACAAGCCGGATCGAAGGGGAGAGATGGGGAGGGAGGAGGGTTTGGAGGGAGGAGAGGTTGACGGGGGTGGAGCAGAAGAAGATGAGGAAGGGGTTTTGGCAAGAAGAAAATGAAGAGAGCAGCTTCTTGGCGAGCTCCAGGAAGGGAGAGATGTGGCCGGGGGCTAACCAGGGCAACATGAGTATACTTCGCCGTCGTGGACCGGTGATCGGAGAGTTGGGTGTGTCCATGAGTGAGCAGCCGGCGAGGAATAATGAAGATCTCCAGGCATATAGAGGATATGCTAGATCAAACATATAAAAATTCCTTAAAAAAGAATCGGTTCCCTCATTTTTAGATGGCGTAATTGTGGTCCCAACGCACATATGGCTACAGGAACAATCGCAGATTCTTAAGCTACTTAGGCAGTGTTTGATGGAAAATCAATGGTTTAAAAATCATTTTTAAAAAATAATAGCATTTACCGCTTGAATTAATTAGTCAATGAAGAATGTTTTCATTGTCGATAACAATTAATGTTTAAATATTTTTGGAGATAATATTTTTTTTTTTGTTCATTCATTATAATCCATAACACATATTTCTTGCATACTAGGTCAACAATCGAGAAACCATTGCTTCACAAACTCTAGTCAAATCAGTTTTGTCACAACCTAAATTTGCCTTATCATGTAAACATTGAATTTGGTCACTTTCACGTATTTAGCCTCAACTCGTGTACATAATAACTCTCAAATTAGAATATATATCTTTACTTTCACTACACACTCTGATTTTATCCTTAAGAGACTTTCTAGGGTGCTAAATATCCTCGACCACTTAAATAAAAGGACTTGAATAACTCGAAGCATTAATCACCTTTTAAGCATACAAGATAACTAAGACCAAACAACTCAATCAAATACACTTTGGCACCACAAGAACCTTGAGACACATTTCTAATGTTTCAAGTAAGGACTTATTAACTCATATTATTCTTTGAGATGAAAAATTGTCTCTGAGTTAGAACTCATTATCACCTGGACTTGAAATTAGACTTACACCTTAAAACCAAACAAAAGGAATGAACACATTACAAACTAATGTACAATCTCACAACATCCTATAAGATCTATACCCAAAAGATCATAACATAAGCTAATATTGCACTCCAAATCTACAAGAATAGAGGCTTCACACGGTTGTCCTTCCACCTAAAGGACACGTTCTTAAATACAAATATGATATCAAAATATATATGATAAAACAGGGAGTTGGTTACACAATTAAAGTTCTAAAATCCATGTAAGAAAATTCTTAACTCCAAACCCAACTGAACCCAACAACTATTGTTAGACATATATATAACTATCTCAGACCATGCCCAAAATCCAATTATGAACAGTCTCCATCAAAAATGCTATTGCTCTATCTCCATTAATTGAAGGATTTTGAAAAACATTTGGAATGAATACTATGAGCAGCCACAACCCAATGAGTGTTACATTTGTTCTAAGCAAATCAAACCTTCATTATATATTTTTATAAAACAATATCATAACTCATCAACAAATCCAGTATACGATATATGTAAGATATAAAAGTGCGTCATATCTTTTCAACAAATTTTTGTGCATATTAGATCAAATAACAATATCCAATCAATAATAACAAATCAATAATCTAGTTTATATTATTGATCAGCCTCTATCAAATTAAACAGCAATGGTACGTTTTATCTATTGATCTAATGCTGAATGTTTAGCTATGATCACGTTTAATGCTCATGATAAAGGTGACTGAGTTTACCTCATTGGCTTGTTTCTCCACCTATATCAGTCGGTGGTTTGGCAAAAAAGATCTAGTACGTATACTTCATCCTCAGTGGTTCTAACCATAACAATATGAATATAATTCACTAACAAAATTCTCCAATAATTCACAATCAGTTTCAAAACTTAGATTCACTAACCAAATCATATTTCTTTTCATGATTCAATTCATCAAACATAGAAGTATCCATAAACCATAATCAAAGTCAAGAACTATTCCTAATTTTTCATAAAGAGGATTTTTCATTTACTATTAGCTGGAAATCTGGACCATGAGTCCAATTATTTAAAAAAAATTAAAATGAAAAATTCGAAATTTTTTCAATCACGGATTAGGGGATATTAAACGTGCATCATTTGGTTCGGTTTCCTCGATCGCATGTCCCTTAAAGAAGATTACCAAAAAACCATTCCATGCTCACAATTGTATATTATGCGCTTGCTCAATATCGTCCGCAGGATCGATCCTCTCCTTGACATGTCAACCCTCGTCCCCGAAATCCAAAGTTCAGAAGATTTCCTTCTGGAACAACGCGAATGAAGCGCGAGACACCGGATTCGGGGCGTTGAATCTTCGACGACTTTCTTTTTTCTTTTTTTTTTGGTCAGAAAATCTTCGACGACTTTCGCAACACACACATTCATGTTCTTGCTCGGGATTGATCTTCTTCCTCTTCTTCAAGTTCTTGTCCGAACTCTGGTCCAAGAACTACTAAAGAGTATTCGATTCAGTTTTACGTGGGATCCGGAGAGACAGACGTGGGGTTCGAATATGGCGGTGGCATTGGCCGGGGACGACTTCATGCGGCAGATGAGCAGCCGCCGCAGTTGGTGGTCGCTGTCGAGCATGAGGGAGATGTGGAAGGTGCTGGACGTGTTCCGGTGGAGCGTCCGGCAGGTGGCGGACGAGGAGGAGGAGCTCCAGTGGGCCACCATCAAGCAGTTGCCGACCTACGACTGGATGCAGAAGGGGATACTGACCCAGGTGCTTAGGTGACTAGATCAGGTAGGGGGCTTTGGTTACGTCTGGCTTCTAATTACTTAAGAGACTTTAGGAGGAACAAGTCCTTGCGAGTTTCTTATATGTGGCTGCGGCGGTCCGACTATGACTATATAGAGTAGGCAGATTCGGCGGCATGAGACGACGGAAGAGATGACATTTGATTGAAAATGTGCATGCAAAAAGAGGACCCTCTTAGTGAAATGGTGCGCCTTTGTGGCTTAAGTAGAAAAAGGAAACATGCATCTCCGCGTCGCAGTTGAATATAAAGCTCCATTCATTTTATGGAAAATATAACGTCTCTAAAAATTATCTTTGTCACACCCCAAAACCACAAAGAATGGGAATGACACAGCCGTCCTGCTTTACAAAGGACGCAGCCTCAAACACAACCAATAAACTGATATTAACTATATATATATATATATATATATATATATATATATATATATATATATATATCTCAAACCATATATATCAGATAAACCAACAAATTAGTTGCAACATCAGAGTTTCTATAATCCACCAAAAGAGAAAAGAGATATATGTTTAAAACTCAGACGATCCAACTACTAGTAAGTATCATTTGCACCACTTCCTTAAACCATACCAAAAACAAAATAGAACTCCCCAAAAGTTTCCCACCAACTATGCACTCGCTCTATTCGCCGCTAGCTGAGGAACCTAAAAAGATTAAAGGAGGAATGGGATGAGCAACCACAACTCAGTGAATAGTACATACCTTCTAAGCAGATTGAACAACCACTATGCATGTATACAAAACAATACCAAATTCCATAACGCCAATTCAATATATAAAATACATATCGAATCATATAAAAGTTATTTCTCATCATCAAAGCTTTATACTAATATGGAAAACTCATTTAAATCGCCATCAAAAGTCAAGTATCAATAGTCGAATCCATTGAATAATCTCCATCAAAAACACATATCAATGGTCTATCCATTGATCAATCTTTTGCTCAATAACTAACCATGGTCACGATACAACGCCTTGTGACAAGGCGACCAAGATTCTCCCCTTGGTAAGGTCTCCATCTACAAAGCCGGTGGCTAGGCCCTGAAGGATATCCTAAACCTGGTATGCATACCCCAAAAACCCCTCATTGGTTCACAGTCATATTGAGCATAAATAACCATTTTTCAATACTAGAAATCAAATCCAGAAATCAATATCTTAAACCAAACAAATAACATTTTGCAACATAACCCATCATCCATTTCATATCCATTTCTCAAATCATCATAAACCTTTTCATAAATTAGTCGCAAAACAATTTCATATATGTTTCTCCACAAACCTCGTATAACGTGCTTTTCAAAGATTCGCAATCAACCAAAGGATAGCAATTGCTCGATCTGGCTTTTATGCAATAAAAATGCTCTTCTCACTTCAATATATATACATATATGTATATATATATACTTCAAGACATGATTTTATAAAACCAAAGAAGATATAGTACCACTCACCTCGTCATCTATGACCAAACGACGAACAATACTCGTATCGTCGAACTCAAAGCCCTATCAAATAACCGAAGAATAATGTTAAAATCTAATAAAATTCTATCTCGACTACAAAATGACTAAGTTACGCCTTAACTCTAACAAAAGGACTTCTGCGCGCTAACAAATCGCATAACCAAAGCGATTGTTCAAGCCATTCGCAACATGAAGTTTAAGCACAAAACTTGATCAAGCCTTGACTTTTTCTTCCGAACCCCGATCTGAACGTACTTATAGTCAATAGAGAGCCCTTGACACATATTACAAGAATCCCAACTTGGCCATCCCAAAATCAAGCCAAAAAATGACAAAATACGGCCCTAAAGCTGCTGGACCCGTACTGTTCACTGCGCGCGGGAAACTTTGAAATTTTGTTTCG
The DNA here is from genome assembly GCA_014182375.1 of Eucalyptus virginea. Taxonomy (NCBI): domain Eukaryota; kingdom Viridiplantae; phylum Streptophyta; class Magnoliopsida; order Myrtales; family Myrtaceae; genus Eucalyptus; species Eucalyptus virginea. The sequence continues at coordinate 10,696,397 of CM024523.1, read as the reverse complement.
GACAAACCATAAGCTCAAATCACGATCCATAAAATCCCACGGCTCCACAACACCCCAAATTACCATTCTTACAAAAATACGCTGCTCAACGACTCCAAAATTAGACTTCGCCGCTCGATTTTCAAAAAATTCCGAATTTGAGTCCTAAATCCAAAAATTACTTCAATCGGACAAATGAGGGCTTGATCTCTTACCGGGTACTGTGTTATGGAGTCGAGTTGGCTTGGCGAGGCATCCGAGGCGTGCACGTGCCAAAATTCCTTTCCTTTTTTTTTTTTTTTTCCTTTCTCTTCTTCTTCTTCTTCTTTTCTTTCTTTTCTTTTTTGGTCGAGGGAACTCTCAGCTTCTATTTAGCCGAGCCCTCTCCCCTCTCCTTTTGCTTTACTGACTTTTCAGTTTCTTTTTCAGTTTCTTCTTTTGGGGCCCACTAACATAATATTACAATCTTCAAAAAGTCATTTTTTAGGAAAATATCATTATTTTCTATTTTTTTTTTTTCGTCAAGATTATTTTCTAGTGTTCATCTAAAGCTTAAAAATGAAGTAGAAAGTATTTTTCACTATTTACTAAGGGAAATATTTTTTTCTATGAATTTTTTTTTCAATAATAATATTTTTTTAATTTTTTAAAATCAATTTTAAAATTATTTTTTAAAAATCAAAATTTTTATTTTTTAAAAAAATCGATTTTTAATTTTTTTTTAATTTTAATTTTAATTTTCTTTTCTTTCTTTTTATCTTCTTCTTCTTTGGTCGGTCGCCAACCATGGCGATGGCCGATAATCAGCCAAAGGCTAGCTTTTGCTAGCTCACTGATATGGCGAGCGGCGAGCTCAAACTCATTGGCCTATGGCCACACTAGATCGCCGAGCTAGAGGCTCATGCTCGTCGGTGGCTCGCCAATCTTGCTAGTGGCGAGCAGCGTGCCTCAAACTCGCTGCTCACTAGAGATCGGCTTTTCTCGTGCCTCACGCTTGTTGTTGATTTGTTGATTTGGCGAGTAGTGAGCTCGCCACTTGCCGAGATTGGTGAGCCAGGCAAGGTTGAAGGCTCGCAGTAGTGAGCCTCGAGCTCGCTCGAGCTTGGCGAGCTCAAGGCTTACCTATGGCTGGTTGTCGGCCGTAGCAATGCGTCGACGATGACGACCGGCCAAAGAAGAAGGTGCAAAAATATAAAAGGAAACAGAAAAGAAAAAAAAAAAGAAAAAAGAAAAAAGATTAATTTAAAATTCAAATTATTAAAAAAGACAACAAGAAAGAAGGGGGCTAGTAGGCTATGAAACAAGAGAGAGTTAGTAAGGAAAATGTTTTCTCCAATTTGAAAGTGGAAAACATTTTTCCCTCTTTAAGAAGACTTTTTTTTTTTTTTTGTTGGACTAGTTCATTTTTGGTGAAACGAACACCGAAAAATCTAGAAAATATTTTTCCGGAAGTTATTTTTCAGAAACGAATGGACCCTAAAGTTGATGTTATGTGAAGCTGAAACAAGCCCAACATGGAAGCTTTTGCCGCTCCAATAGAAACGACGTCGTTTCCATGCAAACCCCACCCCTTCCGATGGAAACGATGTATTTTCTTTCTATCTCTCTTCTGAGAACAATGACCTCATTTCACTCGCACTCTCTTCCTCTTGTTTGTCTCCAAATTTAGCATCTCAATTATTGATTTCAGCTTATTGGCACACCATGTCAGAAATTCCAGCGAGGCAAATTGCCGATATCAATTAAGTGATCGATTTTTCATATTTGCAGCAAGTGAGAGAAAGAAATGATATGGCAGCCAAATGGGTGCAGTACCAAAATTATACCACTCGTATTGTTCTATCCCGGGAAAGTCCTGAGCATTTCTGATCTTTTCTCTCTTTATTTATAAATACAGGTCTTTTTACGAAATTGAACCTCTTTTTTTTCCTGTCCTGTCGTGTTAGTTTGAGTTTGAGATAAAAAAAAAAACTTAAGTTTGATTTTTGGTTTGCTAGACTCCTAAACTGCACAAAAATTAAATGGCGAACCTTTAGCTATTTCTAACCATACGCTTCGTATTGCAGTAAAGTATACTAGTGAGCCTATTTACAGACCTTGGTACAAAACGAACTACATCACATACAAAATGGAACTGAATCAAACAATGGTCGAGGTCCACGATATTTGTGTCTCCCCCACAAAACATTTGTGCGGATGTCCATTTGAATGTCTCTACAAGGTTGAAAACATTATCGAGTTCATAGCAGATAAAGACTAGAAAGGAAGAAATTTGTCTCCTTGATAAAGAGAGTCGGTGCTTATATATAGTATGTGGCTAATTAGGTTACATCTATGTATTCGACTCATCCTGAATCTCTCTCGACAGCCTTCTTGTTTTTATGTCCTTTTGCTTTGACCAGGGAAATTGAAGAGTTTGGAAAAGATCAAGAGAACCAGATCAGATTCGTGAAACATCATCCGAAACGCTTCGATTCCTCCTCTTATTTATGCCGCCAACTCTATAAATTCTGCCAGCAACCAGCAAATCCGAATCTTGGTCCACCAATCATGTCAAGTCACAGTCTCGCCAAGATCAAAAGTTGTTCTTCTCCAAAAAGTCGTTCCAGCTTCTTCATCACTACGCTCGTCTCCTCCTCTCGCCTCTCCCTGATCCTCGCACTCAGTTCCTTGGCCCTTCTCCGGACTTGCTCGCCTTCTTCTTGAACCACCACTTGCTTGATCGCTTTCGCCACATCCTCCCCCCGGAACCTGCCATCTTCTCTCTGGACCTCCACGCCAATCCCAAGATCTGCCACCAGTTTGCTGTTCAAGGGCTGATCAAGGTGCATTGGCATGGCTATGATGGGTACGCCGAAGACAATTGCCTCCAATGCTGAGCTCCAACCGCAGTGACTCACAAACCCACCTGTTATATCACCAGTTATGGTTTCACAGCATTGAATAAAATATCGTGTGGGGCTAATAGTTTTCATTACACAAATCATGGAAAAGCCTTTTCCCTCCACTTAGCCCCATTCTAGGTAATTTATTGATAGTTTTTGTAGGAACGGGATGATTGTTGGAGAAATCTTTCTAAAAGTGTTTTGAAGCTGACAAAACGTTTCCATCAGTCTAGTCTGGAAGCTGTGCAGACCCTTGTACTGTGAGTCTGAAGACTTTCAGATCACTGACTCGGCTCTCAAGACTCAAGACTCAAGACTATTCTCATTGACAGTCTCTAATCCAAAGCGACGAAGGCGATCCGTAACTAAAGTGTTTGGTTGAGGATTTGGTCTTATCGACGGAGAAGATCACTTGGTTGGATTTGATATAACGGATTATTTATTCGAATTCAAGATCGTTTGAAGATCCGATGATTGACAAAATATTATTGGAAGGTTCTATTCTTGGAAACCAAGATCCCGATTGTATGGGCGAACAGATTGATGGGCTATCGACATGTTCCTTTAATAGCTCGAATAATCTTCTTGATTGATTGTCCAACGGGTTGATTGGAAGAATTCCTTTGGTAAGTGCCAACGGGTATGATGGCATAAAGGAGTATAAAAGGAAGATGTTCCAAGCTGTTCTAGTGCGTGCTCGATAGAAAAATTCCAGTAGTCCGAAGCTTCTTGATTGTTAGTCAATTCATATTGAGCGAAACCGTATACACAAAGAGAGTCTATACTTAGTGATACCTTGAGAAAGTGTGGTAGATCTTCTACACCGAGAAATCAAGGAAGATCGGTCTTTGTAACATCTCTTTGTTCATAGTGGAATCCAGCCGGTGGGGTATTGTCGGTGCGCGTAAGAGTGGACGTAGGCTTGAAACAAGCCGAACCACTATAAACCTTGCGTTCAATTTTCTCTTCCCTACTCTCAGTCTTATCTTTATCATTGCGTGCTTATTAACAAAGATAAATTGTCTCATTTCTATTGATTGTCCGGTATCGTGCGATTATCAAGAGAAATTATTCTTTATACCTATTCACCCCCTCTAGGTACTTGTACTAGCCATATCAATTGGTATCGAGCTCGTGTACTCACTTTATTTGAAGTGTTTTACTTGAGTAAAAGATCCATGGCTAGTATGCTAGCCTGTGGCTGGTGGAAGGGCAAAGTAATACCAGACCACCATACTTTGATGGAAAGGATTACAACATCTGGAAAAACAAGATGAAAGCGTTCCTACGATCGAAGGATCCTCTGGAATGGGACGTTGTAGAAAAAGGAATCACTCCTAAAGCTGCATCTGTCTCGTAAAGAGGAAAAGAAACTGTTGAGTCAAGAGAAATGACTCGGGAAGAGATAACCAAGAGACAAGCACTCGATGCAAAAGCAATTTATTCTTTATATTGTGCTTTGTCACCTACGAATATAACAGAATATCTTCTTGTGATACAGCTAAAGAAGTCTCGGGATAGATTACATATCACTTATGAAGGAACAGATCGAGTGAAGGAGACTAGAATCAACATTCTCCTCGGTCAATACGAAGCCTTCAAAATGAAACCCGGAGAATCTATAACCGACATGTTTAGCCGTTTTACGAAATTGTAAATGGTCTTGAAAATCAAGGACAACCAATTTCGATCCCATGAAGGTAAACAAGCTACTGCGTGGACTCTCCAAGGATTGGAATCACATAAAGACTTCAATAAGAGAGACGCAAAGAATCATGCCACTATCGTCGACGAGCTGGTTGGAACTCTTGGTCTTACGAAGTGGAACAAATTAACGAAGATGAAGATCCAAAAGGTAAGAAGTCCATTGCATTAAAATCAAATGATGATTCGATGTTACGATTCGAAGATAATATGGATGATGAGGAGCTTGCTCTCATGATAAGAAGATTCGAAAGCTGAATAGAAAAGGAAGAAGATTCAACTCAAAGAAACAAAGCTTTCAAAAACAAAGACCAAGTCTCTGTTGATGATGATGAATCAAACAACGATGTAGTTTGCTTCGAATGTAAGAAAAAGGGACACATCGACCTAACTGTCCTCTTCTAAAGAAGAAGAGAGGAAAAGCTGGAAAGTCTCGGAAGGCTCTCAAAGCCGAAACACGGAGTGATACTGAGTGTGAAGAAAGTGAAGATGAGTATGCCAATTTGTGTCGATGGCGCAATCGGACTCACACTCGGACTGGATCGACTCGACATGTGAATTTGAGGTAAGTAATTTTAAAATTCCTGTCAAGGTTTCAAGTATATTGATGAGCTGTGTTTTAGTCTTAAGACTTCTCTTAAAAGGATTTCCGAACTAAAAAGGAAAACTCGCTTTAAAACAACAGGAAAATGTTTTGAAAGAAAGAGTCAAATGTTTAGACATAAATGTTTCTACACTTAAAGAAAGTGAAGAAAATCTTTTGAAAGAAAATGCTCTTTTAAAAATTGACTCATCAAATATTTCAAAGAAATTTTCAATAGGGTCCGAAAAACTTGAAAAAATTCTTTCGGCTCAAAGACCGTATTTCAATAAATCTGGTTTAGGTATGACAACGAAACTATTCCATTGATTGATTTTCCTAAAGTAAAAGAAAGAATTAAGCAAAGACCCTCAAGAGAGGCTTACAAAAATCATTTCAAGAAGGTTTTTGTAAAGTCTCGTAGGTCGTAATGCTCTCAAGTGTTCAAAGTGCAATAGCCCCGGATCACTTTGAAAAAGAGTGTCCTATGGTTTGGAAACCGTTAAGAAAACTTGGGCTAATCTTGTTTATCTCACTAACAACAATGGACCCAAGAAAATATGGGTACCAAAGAAAGCTTGAGATTCTCATTTGATTGCGGGTCTCCATCAAGAGAAAGGTAAAGTGGTATCTACGGACAGCGGATGTTCAAGACATATGACGGGAGACTCAAATTGCTTTACAAAGCTTGTTCAAGTAAATGGTGGAAAAGTATCATTTGGAGGAAACAGCAAAGGAAGAATTGTGGGATTTGGAACTGTGAAAATTGGAAATCTCACAATAAGTAATGTTTCCTTAGTAAAATGACTCAATTACAATCTTCTCAGCATCAGCCAATTGTGTGATACTGGCTTTAAGATCTTCTTTCAAGAAGGAATATGTTCTGGAACCAGTAAAGACTCTACTCAGTCTTTCATGGGTCGAAGGCATGGAAATATCTATCTTTTGGATGTGAAACCGGATGAATCGCAATGCTTAATTTCAATCCAAGACGAAGCAAGCTTGTGGCACATAAAGCTTGGTCACATCAACATGAAACAATTGGCCAAAATCTCATCAAAGCAGCTTGTTCGTGGTTTACCCAATTTATCATACCAAAAGTCGATCTATGCACTCCATGTATATTGGGAAAGCATGTAAGAAATTCATTTAAGCCAATAAATCATGTCTCTACTAATCATGTCTCTGCATTTGCTTTGCATATGGATCTCTTCGGACCAACCGTAACCCGAGCATTGGAGGTAAGAAATATTGCCTAGTAATCGTGGATGATTACTCCCGATTTACTTGGGTATATTTTCTTGCAAGTAAGTCTCGAAACCTTCTCGTATTTTGAAAAATTTGCTAGAAAAGTTCAAAATGAAAAAGGATGTGTTATTTCAAGTATAAGAACAGACCATGGAGGTGAATTTGAAAATCAAGATTTTACAAAATTTTGTGATGAATCGGCTTTAAGCATGTGTTCTCCTCTCCATACACTCCTCAAAGCAAAATGGAGTTGTGGAAAGAAAGAATAGATCTCTTCAAGAAATAGCTAGAACTCTTTTAATTGAAAGTAAAATTTCTTCACGATTTTGGGCTGAGGCTGTTTCAACAGCGTGCTATATTATCAATAGAGTCTTTTTAAGACCTATTCTAGAGAAAACCCCTTATGAGTTATTCAAATGTAAGAAGCCTATTGTTTCGTACTTTCATGTATTTGGTTGCAAATGCTTTATATTGAAAAATGCAAAAGATCGAGTTGGTAAATTTGAAGAAAGATCAGATGAAGGCATCTTCCTTAGATATTCTACATCAAGCAAAGCCTACAGAGTCTATAACAAGAAGAGTCAATCAGTGGAGGAATCAATGAATGTCAAATTTCAAGACTCAGTGCAAAATGAATCCAGTCAGACTCAACATGAAGAATCTGAATCTGCTTCAGACTCTCCAAAGGTTTCAACTCAAGAAGCATCTCAGACTCTGGAAGACCAGCATCAAATTGTTCGTGAAGATTCAAGTAAAGAAAGAGATCATCAACCAGACAAATCAACCAAGAATCGGAAGCATAAGTCCGGTCATCCCAAAGATCTCATTATCGGCGAAATTAATGAAGGAATTCGCACCAGATCCAAAAGGCGCGAAGAGTCTAGTCGTGGCTCTCATCTCGAAATTGAACCAAAAAGCATAGAAGAAGCTTTATCGATGAAAGCTGGATTGAAGCTATGCAAGAAGAGCTCGACAGTTTAACATTAATGATGTCGGGAATTGACATCCAAACCAAAAAGTAAAACGTTATTGGAGCTAAATGGGTGTTCGGGAACAAGATGAATGAGAAAGGAAAAGTCGTAAGAAACAAAGCAAGACTCGTGGCCAAGGGATACACGCAAGAAGAAGGGATAGACTATGATGAGACTTACGCACCAAAAGAGTAGCAAGGTTAGAAGCTATTCGATTGTTGCTTGCTTTTGCTTGTTATAAAAATTTCAGGTTATTCCAAATGGACGTCAAAAGTGCCTTCCTAAATGGATTTATCCATGAGGAAGTTTATGTGGAACAACCACCAGGGTTTGAAGACCCAAAGAAGCCGGACTCGTCTTCGGGACCGAAAAAGGCCCCATGTACGGTTTAAAGCAAGCACCTCGAGCTTGGTACGACGGACTAAGTAAGTTTTTAATTGAGAATGGTTTTGTAAAAGGTAAAGTAGATACTACTCTATTTATCAAAAAAGAAAACAAAAGCTTTTTACTTGTTCAAATATATGTGGATGATATCATTTTTGGATCCTCTAATGAAAGTCTCAGGCAAGAAATTCTCTAAGTCTATGCGGGATGAGTTTGAAATGAGTATGATGGGAGAATTAACCTTCTTTCTTGGACTTCAAGTAAAGCAATTGAAGGAAGGAACATTCATTCATCAAGAAAAATATGCTATTGATCTTGTCAAGAAGTTTGACTGGAAAAGTGCAAAAAGACCGACATTCCGATGTCAAGTTCTTTAAAGATAGACAAAGATGAAGAAGGGAAGAAAGTTGATCAAAAGCTGTACAGGAGTATCATCGGTTCACTTCTTTATCTTACTACCTCTAGACCTGACATTTTGTTGAGTGTTTGCATCTCGTGCAAGGTTTCAATCGACCCTAGAGAATCACATCTCGGTCTGCGAAACGTATTATTAAATACGTTGCTTCATCATCAAGCATCGGTCTTTGGTATCCTAAGAAGGGAGACTTCAATCTTCTTGGATATTCGACGCAGATCTAGCTGGTTGCGAGTTGATAGAAAGAGTACCTCGGGAACTTGCCAATTGCTTGGGAACGGGGACGGTGTCTTGGTTTTCAAGGAAACAAAATACCGTGGCTCTCTCTACAACGAAGCGAGTATGTAGCTCTTGGAAGCTGTTGTTCGCAAATTCTATGGATAAAACAACAACTACAAGACTTTGGAATTGAAGACTCATGCACGGAGATTAGATGTGACAACACCGGCGCTATCAATCTTACAAAAAATCCAATTCTTCACTCAAGGGCAAAGCATATAGAGATTCGACATCACTTTATTAGAGATCATGTTCAAAATGGAGAAATCTCGATTCAATTTGTTGATTCAAAAAGCCAACTAGCGGATATATTTACAAAGCCTTTGGAGAAGAATCAATTCGATACTATCCGTTCCGGACTCAACATTTTGAAGCTTGAAGAAGTTAAAGTCTAGAGACTCTCGGACCCTCGGACTCGAGACATTCATGGCTATAGCGTAAGTTGTTTTTGTATTCAATCTCGAAAAGGTACGATCATTCGTTCGTTATAAATAATTTATATTATCTTTAATTTCCGTGAAAATCTGGAAACTTGCCTTTTCAAAAAGATAACTTCTATTTAAATTGGCAGTTATCGTTTTTAAAAAGAGACGACTGTTCACTTTCCTTTATATTGATTGGTTTTTTCTTTTTAAAAAGCGAGTTATATATAGTCGGTTGTCTTCTTGCTTAAACTACAAAACCCTAAAAAGGCATTCTCCTCCCAATCTGTCTCGACTTCGTGTTCATCCTCGAGAAAGTTGTCATCTTTTCTTGGGAAAGCGAGCAAAAGCATCTTTCATCGACAAGAAACGATGTCTTCTTCAAGAAAGTCGTCAAGAATCGCGAGTAGGGGACCACCGAAAATGAAGGAGGGTCCTACCCACTTCGATCTCACCGAGGAGGAAGAGTTACCGAGACAGCGACAGAGCCCAATTTGCTCTCAACCACGTCACTCTCCACCATCTACCCCACAAGGTGTGAGTCATCAACCGGAGGAAGAAATAATCGAGGAAGCAGATCCTGTAAGAATGCAAAAACCCTCTTTTATTTACAAGCTCTATCGTGCTTTGAAAAGCACTGGTACACCTTTGAACTATGTAGATGATTTCCTTAAAGACAAAGGGTATGGAAATGAGTATATCTTTTTGAAACGGATGGAGGATTTGGGAATTGCTCCCAAAGGAAAGGCTGAGCAAGCACTTGCGAACATTCCAAGTGACCCTCGTGTAAGTGGATTAAATCCGATTGACGGGAATGACGATGACAAAATGTTTAGTGAATTCCAACCCGGGATGGGTGTTGCTGCGAAGGTGAAGGGAAAAAGAACGGAGTTGTTCAAATCAAAGGAACAGGAGGATCTGTTCTTCAAATTGTTGAAACGTGGGGTGATAAACCCCGGGAGCGTCGATTTTGATTTTCGGATGCTATCAATGTGAACTTAAGGGAGAAGTTCAACTTGCTTCAACTAGAGCAATTTTGCTCGACACCACGACGGTTATGCACAATTGACAGCATATTTCTATTCGAATCTTAGCTTTTAGATGCGAATAGAATATCCTTCAAGTGTTCGAGACCAAGATTATGTGGTGGATGTGGACATGTTGGCGAGACATAATTGGAGTTGAACGAGGACGATATCAACCGGTCAAAGTTTCTATTACTCGTACCACACCGGAACTTGTCGAGACGGGAATACGTAAAAGCGAATTACCTACACAAGAATGCATGCCATCAACATCTTGCTGCACAAAATCGTGATCAATTGTCTCCGGCCAAAATCAACATCCAAGACAGACGTGTCTAATTCTGAGGCGAAATTGATGTACACAATCAATTCGGGAAAGAAGTTCTCTCTTCCTCACACCATTCTCTTTCACATGTACAGAGCGATGGTAAAGGACAGAGGTCAGTTGCTTTATGCAGGTCTTGTGACCAAGATCTTCAGACACTTGAACATTGAACCTCCCCAGACTCTTTGTGTTCGACCATGCGACAAAATGGTGGTGGGTTTGAAAATGCTGACAAAAATGCGTCTGAAAGAGCTTGATAAGGCAATGGAGAAGTTCAAAGTGAAAACTCCAGTATCTTCTGCATCAAAAAGGAAAGGGAAGGAGCCCATGGGTGCTCCATCCAAAAAGAAAAGAACTCTTATCTTAGAGGATGAAGATGAAGAGGATGAACTCACTATCTCTCGCCTTGGCATTAAAAGGGTCGGTCATTCCGTATCCGAATCCCAGAGCATCGAGAGGAAAGGAAAAGAAGCGAGAGGGAGAAGAACAGAGAGAAGTAGAGGAAAAAGAGAAGGAAGTTGAAGTAGAAGAAGAAGCGAGACAAAGAAAAGTCTCGTAGATGAAGCTGGAAAGGAAGGCAATCAAGACTCTGCCGAGCATGACCATCACTCTTCCCCAGATGAGGCCTTAGAAACAGGGGGAGATGGCGAGAAAGGAAGGACTACACCTGTCCACAGTGAAGGTATGAGTCAGTCGCAAGCAAATCCAGAAGATATTCAGGCTTCTCAAATGCCTGAGGAAGGACATGACACCTCAACGCCAAATCGCACGAAGTTCCATCGTCCGCCTTTGCACCATCCGATAGAGCAAATGCCAAAGCACGCGGACGAGACAATACAGCAGATTTTCGTCGCATCCTTGATCTTCTTCTCGGAAATGCGGGGGTCAAATATACGCTTTGGAATGTGAACTTCAAGTCCTCGAAGAATGCTGGACAAGCATCTTCGTTGCCCCTGTCGAATCAAATGCAAGATCTCTCTCTTCAAATTCAAGCAAATGCCAAAGGAGAAGAGGTGACACATCTACGGGAAGACTTGAAAAGGCTGGAAGGCACCGTACGGTCGATGGGAGATTTCCGGCTCGTGCGCGTTCCCAAGCGAGACTTGACTCTTTCTCACCTTTTTAATGATGACAAAAAGGGGGAGAATTGCCAGCTTTGAATTGAACTAAACTCAACTTTGACTTTATTTGTGTTTTATTAGTTTGTGTTTTGAGTATGACTTGAGTGTGGTGAACTTGGTGAAATTGACTGACTTGGGTGTGGATTGGATTTTGACTATTGCATTTACAATCAAGTGTTATTTTATGGCTTTACTCATGAAAGACTAACCTATCTTTTGTGGATGCGAGTTTAGTTGAATGTTTAATCTTCATGAGATATCCATATTGCTTGAGTAATGTTTTGCGGGTCAAAGTTATTCAAATCTACGGGAAAGTTTTGTCACCATCAAAAAGGGGGAGATTGTTGGAGAAATCTTTCTAAAAGTGTTTTGAAGCGACAAAACGTTTCCATGGGCCTAGTCTGGAAGCTGTGCGAGACCCTTGTACTTGTGAGTCCGAAGACTTTCAGATCACCGACTCGGCTCTCAAGACTCAAGACTCAAGACTATTCTCATTGACGGAGTCTCTAATCCGGCGACGAAGGCGATCCGAACTAAAGTGTTTGGTTGAGGATTTGGTCTTATCGACTGGAGAAGATCACTTGGTTGGATTTGATATAACGGATTATTTATTCGAATTCAAGATCGTTTGAAGATCCGATGATTGACGAAATATTATTGGAAGGTTCTATTCTTGGAAACCAAGATCCTGATTGTATGGGCGAACATGATTGATGGGCTATCGACATGTTCCTTTAATAGCTCGAATAATCTTCTTGATTGATTTGTCCAACGGGTTGATTGGAAGAATTCCTTTGGTAAGTGCCAACGGGTATGATGGCATAAAGGAGTATAAAAGGAAGATGTTCCAAGCTGTTCTAGTGCGTGCTCGATAGAAAAATTCAGTCCGAAGCTTCTTGATTGTTAGTCAATTCATATTGAGCGAAACCGTATACACAAAGAGAGTCTATACTTAGTGATACCTTGAGAAAGTGTGGTAGATCTTCTACACCGAGAAATCAAGGAAGATCGTCTTTGTAACATCTCTTTGTTCATAGTGGAATCCAGCCAAAGTGGGGCATCGGTGCGAGGAAAGAGTGGACGTAGGCTTGAAACAAGCCGAACTACTATAAACCTTGCGTTCAATTTTCTCTTCCCTACTCTCAGTCTTATCTTTATCATTGCGTGCTTATTAACAAAGATAAATTGTCTCATTTCTATTGATTGTCCGATATCGTGCGATTATCAAGATAAATTATTCTTTATACTTATTCACCCCCCTCTAGGTACTTGTACTAGCCATATCAATGATACTTTTTGATCAAATACCTAGCAACAAACTCCTATGTTCCTTTCATTAAAGTATTTCTAAACAAGTTCCTAGATAACAAGCTTAAAGATTTTCTTATTGATGATATCAGTATTGAGGATAATGACGATATTGATATTTTAAACTTCGATATTAGCTTTGTTGGCACGAAATACCTATGCTCGGGTGCATGAGGATCTTGGCCTGAGGAGCCCATCCTTGGACCACCATGCCTCTGTCCTCTGTCCTCACCAAGAACCCTTCAGGCAAAGCTTCAACGAGGCTCGCCCTCTCCCCGTCTCCTCCAGGAAACCTCACCATCCACACGAACCCCACTTCTTCGCTCGCAAGCTCCAGCCCTCGCGCCATCTCCTCCATCTCCTCCTTCAATAGGAAGCACTCGCTCTCGAACGACACGAACACCACCGAGCCCCTCTCCCTCCCCTCCAGCCACCCCATTATCTCCCCCTCGTCGTCTCTAGCATCGCCTCCGGCCTGTTCTCGATTCAGAGGCCTAATGGCAACGACCTCCGACGGCGAGGATGCTTTGCTGTTGTGGACTGGTGATCCGCGAGTTGGGTGCATCCATGGCCGTCGTGGTGAATTTGGTGATGTATGAGCAACGGGTGAGGAATGATGAAAATCTCCTTATTAACAGATATATGTTATATAGTTGGGAAAAGAGATGAAAATCGTATGACAACAAGAAACTTTAGAAATGCAAGACCAAATAAATACATTCTTCAAAAAAGAATCTATTCCCTCCCTCATATTTTCAAATGGCATAATTGAGGCCACAGAAACAATTGCTGAAATTTTAAGCTAATTAGGCCATTTTGATTTTAACTTTAAATTGAAGAAATTTTTAAAAAAAGAAAAAAAATAACCATTTTGATTTTGAATTTTTTTTAGCAAAATTTTGATTTTGAATTTAAATAATAAAAAATTCAGAAGAAAGAGTGAGTAATTTAAGGGCTTTGTCTGTCTAGGCCCAAAAGGCATATGAGCTTCTGGCCCAGTCCATACTGCCCCGACCCGGGTTCGGCGGACCCGATTTCCTCCTTTTAGCCGGACTGGAGTCTGGAGAGGGAGCCGAACGCAGCCGGAAGATGGACGGCGGCGCTGCACCGGAGCGAACCCCCAGCCCCGGCGACGGGAGCCCCGCCCCCGGCGGGCGGAAGCCGAAGGTGGTGGTCGTAATGGGCCCCACAGGCTCCGGTAAGTCGCGCCTGGCCATCGACCTGGCGTCCCACTTCCCCGTCGAGGTCGTCAACGCCGACTCCATGCAGGTCTACCGCGGCCTCGACGTGCTCACCAACAAGGTCCCCCTCGATCAACAGCAAGGTATTCCCTCGAAACCCCTCTTGATTTCCGACCTTGATTGTCGTCGTTTCGGAGCTTTTCACGAATTTTGTTGTTGTGCAGGCGTGCCGCATCATCTTTTGGGCACCGTGAGCCCGAACGTGGAGTTCACGGCCAAGGCGTTTAGGGACGCTGCTGTTCCTGTGAGTTCGCCTCCTTTGACCGACGATTACATGTGGATCTCATTTTTGTGTTTTGGTGAGATTGAGAACTTAGTTTTTTTCCCCGAATTTCAGCTCATTGATGAGATCTTGTCTCGAAATAAGTTGCCGGTCATCGTTGGGGGTACAAATTACTACATCCAGGTAGAGTGTGCAGACCTTATGCTCTTAACGCGAGATTGTAAAGATGGGTTCGCATAAATTTTGTCGCTTTAAGTCGATCCCTCGTCAAGGTCAATTTTTGAACTTAGTTTCCTGACTGAATGTGAGTGCTCAGCTTCTGGACTATGAGATTGTTGAGTTGCCAATGCCTGATGGGGATGGCTTTTTAATGTCTCTACATGTCCTGTGTAGTTTTTGCACTTATGATGCTCTACCTGATTCTACCGTGTGAATCTCAGCGATGTATCTGTGGCTGGAAAACGGAACTTTTGATCTTCTTTTTACTCAATTTGGATCTATAGCAATTGGTAGTTCAGGAGATGGATTTTGATGGGTATATCCCGGGAGAAATTTGTTCACTTTAGGTGTTTGGTTAATTTTCTTTATCTCTTTGTTGCCAACTAGGCTCTCGTGACTCCGTTTCTTCTGGATGATTCGATGGATCACATGAGTGACGGCCACTTAGATGAAACTCCTGGTAATTGTTACTCTCTTGTTTGTGCCCCTGCGGTTATTGTACATTAACGATTGCTTCGTTGAATCTCAGGTGATGAGCATGACGATTGCGAAGTTGACTTCAATAGAGACGGGGAGGCTCCCACCTTCGATCGCTTGAAAGACATTGATCCAGTTGCTGCACAAAGAATTCATCCGAATAACCAGAGAAAAGTATGGATGTTAGTGTAGTTGTCATTCAACATACAATCGTAAATCAAAATATGGAATTTAAGAATTGGGTGAATATATTGATTTGTATGGCTTCAGTTTCAATTGTGAACTTATATTGATGTAATTTAGGTTACTTGAAAAAAATGCACATATTTTAGGCTGTTAAATGAAGCGAAAGATTCAATTCCTACTCAATAAAGTACAAAAACAGGGTTTGTCAATGAATTGATTTGCACCTACTTCAATTGCACATTTCCCTGTTCAGCAGGTTATATTTCCATATACATTTAGGTCTATGCACGTTAGCAGACTCATGGTCATGGAATTCCATAATTTCTGCCAATTCAGGAGAGCAAATAGTTCGTAGGATTTAGCAACTTATAGATACCACTGTGGAAAAGCAATTATTTTCTTCATGGTGATTGCCTGCATAGAACTTGAAACTGAGCAATATTTTGATGACTTTCAAAGCACCTATGCATTTCAATAGGAAATGAACTCAAAATCAGTCCCAAATGACAATGGAAGCATGCCTTGCCACAGATCTTCCTAAGGCAGGGCATGATAGGGAAATTCTGATGTCAAATCAGACTTTTGGCAAGGATTTGTAGCATTTTCTGAATCCCACTGTAGTCACGAATGATTAGTATTGCTGGATCATGTCTCTGTATTATCTGTTTATGCCTTTTCCTCTTAGTTTTTATAAGGTGAAATTATTATACTCCTACATTTTAGAATTCCTGGTTTTTCTGTAACTATAAATTTATCACATAGGCAGAGAGATATTGTTTGACTGAAGCTATTGTGCTGGATCCTTTGCAGGTCAATCAATATCTTAATTTGTATGCTCAATCAGGGCTCCTTCCCAGTGAACTATTTCAGAGCAGAACTTTAGAGGTTGGTCAACTTGCTTATTGTTTATGATTAGGTGCATCTACAAATTTTGTCTTGATATGTACTTAAGTAGCTCAATCAGTTGGTCTTTAGGTTTCATTTGTGCCTTTTTAAACACGACATGTTTGTAGTGGCATTAACTTGAAGCACCAGAGTAACAAACTTTATTGGTAAGTTTTGTGAATCTGTAGTTGTTTTTCTGGGTATTTTATTTCCAACTTTTTATCAAAAATATTTGTCTGTATCTATGAATGATTGGTGTATCTACAGTGTTTGAAAAACTTGGTAATTGACCTCGTATAGGCATGAGTGATGGGACTTATAAAAGCTGCCATTACCTCAGTCTACTTTTATCCCGTAACTTTTTATAAAGTTTTATCGCTATCCTAGGAATGGATTTATTTAAGTTAAGTGCAAGTAAACATTCTTGCACTTCATGCATAAATAGCTTCTGATATGAACACGGTCTCTGGATTCTGGAGGTTTTAATATTTTGAAATAATCCTTCATATTCAAATATAGGGTTCGTTTATTGACTTCTTGAAAGTAAAAAGTAATTATTTTGATTTTGCTGCGAAAATTTAAAGCAAAATTCAAGTTTCAAAATTTTATGAAAGTAAGGATGTGAATTTGTGCCAACATATGTATAATAGTACTCAAGATTAGAAAAATCAATATGCATGTGCCCCAGTTTTTGAAAGAGCATAGAAGATCAAAAGTAAAAGTCACTCCAGACATACTCTAGAGAAGTGGTTAATGAAATTTTATCCCCTTACATCATAGCACTGACGTAGAGAGGGATACCCTTTCCTTTCATTGTGGCAGGGCAGAACTGGGGGCGTGTTGAGAATTCAAAGTATGATTGCTGTTTTATATGTGTGGATGCATGTCTTCCTGTTCTCGATCAATACGTGGAGCAAAGAGTTGACTGCATGATGGAAGCTGGATTGCTTAATGAAGTCTGCGACATCTACTGCCCTAACTCAAATTACACTCAAGGTCTGCGCCAAGCAATTGGGGTTCGAGAATTTGAGGATTTTCTGCAGGTTTACATTGGTGACACTGGCGACTCTGAAACAAGCAGTTTTCATGATAAGAGTATGTTGAAAGAAAACATTGGGTTGATCTTGGCATCCCTGCCGACAAATAAACTAAAAGTGTTAATACAAGAAGCCGTTGACAAGTTTAAACTAAACACTCGAAGACTTGTGCGTCGACAGGTGAGTATAGTGTGGTGAAGCATGTAAGTAATATGATTCATATTCCATCAAGTTTGGTATATTTTTCTGTCGATCTATCTCTTCTACCGAGTGGTGCCAAAGCCTAAATCCTTCTTCTAGGAACACATCTCATGATATTCATTCAGTACATACTATGAAAATCTGTTACGTGTAATACCTTCAGTTTGTCTAATAGCTCGAAGCCAGATGCTTTTTGGTTTCTCAACAATGTTTATGTGATGTTCAAGTAGTGAAGGTTGTTCTCACTTCTTTTTCAGACCAGGATCCCTTTTTTTCATATCTTTCTTGAGGTGCCGATGTATATTCGGTTGCTTGAGAACCGAAGCATGCAAAGATTCAGATCTTTCAACTCCCATTTTCTAGCTTGATATCATTGTGGCTGTGCTTTCTAGTGAGACGAGTTTCTGTTGTTTCACAGAAAAGGAGGATCCGTCGACTACAGACATTGTTTGGGTGGAACATCCATTATGTGGATGCAACAGAAGCTATCTCATGTATACAAATCTCCTTTCTAAACGATTTCATTTTGCTGTCAGTTTTTCTATTCTCACGTCATTTCTTGTAATGTTATCCCATTTTAGGTCGGTCAGAAGACTCCTGGATCAAGCAAGTAGTTCAACCTTCCGTGCAGTGTATAAGATCTTTCTATGAAGAGAGAGTGAGCATCGTGCCTGATGATGAAGCCCCAAAAGGCTCTGCTACTAATCTTCTGCAAAGAGACTTGTGGACTCAATATATTTGCAAGGTAAGCAAAAGCCTCGAATGTTGTGTGGAGTATTTCTTTTTCCTGAATTTGGCCTGTCCTTCAACTCGTTCTGCAAAGTTGTTTTTCACTGTCTTTGATATGTTTGAGCCGAATTTTTACAGGCCTGTGGCGATCGTGTGCTCAGAGGAGCACATGAATGGGAACAACACAAGCAGGGCCGAGCTCATCGAAAACGAAGTGCACGGTTGAGAAAGTCTCTAAATCAAGGCTTGGTCACTGTAGTGGAACAACAACAACGGTAGCAATAATAGGAGTCCTTTTAGGGGCTGGTTTCAAAAATTTATAGCAACGTTTCATATGGCTATTCATCATTAGTAATGAGAATGTTTATCGTCCACATCAGGTCATCGATGTAGTGAGATTTTCGACCTTAATATGTTGTAAGCTACCATGCTGAGCTTAAACTGTAGGCTCCCTTTTGTCCATTATTATTGTCTTTTACTTTTACGTTTGATGTTCTATTGATATGCACGGTGAGGATTCATTCACACAGAGTCTCGTGAAATAGTTAACATTAGCTCGCGTATCAATGTATTTTTCACGTTTCAAACATGATTTTACAGTTTCATTTCCTCCTCCGATGAAAATCCCCATCTTATTTATTTTGATGCATCGTTTTTTATTAGTTTTTAGAGACTAAATAGTATAAATGTTGACGTGAAAATTATTGTTTAGAGAAATAGGGGTGAAACAATAAGAAGTAATACCGACAAGGTCAGCCTTGTGAGGGTCAATCGACCCTAGCACGGTGATGGCGTCATCACGGCACGTAAGCGAGCGCTTCCCCTTAACTTTAAAAAAAAAAAAAAACTTTTCAATCTAATTTTAATTAAAGTAGGAGGGAAATAGTGTCATTTTAGTTGGTTTTGCACTTTTCATTAACTTAATGGCAACGTAGGACAAGTTCAAGTAATAACAAAATCACATAAGCATTTCTACCACTCAAATTGGACTGAGCTAATGGAGTTATGTGATTGCGTAAATTGGAATAAGTTTTAGGATCTGATTGTCCAAATTGAAAGTTTCATGACTTCGTTGTATTTTCACAAAATTTCAATCTCACTTCTCCCATTAACAATGACACTAACTTCTAGCATTTGTGTATGTTAATGCTAAGGGAACTAGCTGAAAAGAGCACTCCTTAAACACATTAAATAAGCATAATCTTGACTTTCAATCCACTTCTAACGCATATTGCTTAGAAAAATCAATGAATTAGAGATTGAAAGTTTTCTTTATTCGTCAAATCTCACAAAAAACAATTTCCAAACACCTTGTTGGGATTTTGCTCAAAAAAAAAAAAAAAAAAAACACCTTGTTGGGATTTTTGAAACCATTCTTGGATAGGATGTCATAGGTGGGTATAGTCAAATTTCTGAATGTCGCGGAGGCCGGGTGGTTTAAAGATCTGGAAGGGAGGGCGGCGAGCAAAGGGGGTGGGGGAGGGAGGTGGAGCTCGACGAGCCTGAGGGAGGGAGGGGAGGTTGATGTGGCGGTGTAGAAGAAGATGAGGAAGAAGAAGAAGAGAGCAGCTTCTTGCGAGCTCGAGGAAGTGAGAAACTTGACCATGGGCTGGCTAAGGCAGCATGAGGATACTTTGCCGAGGAGGAAAGGTGATCGGCGAGTTGGGGACGGCCATGGCTATTGCGGTGTCTGAGAAGAGCTTGATGGAACGGAGGCAGGCGGGGTGACGACTAATGAGGATTTCCCTACTAAAAGATATAAAGTTGGAAAAGATGATAATCTAAAGACAATAAGAATCATTCCCTCTTTCAAATGGCATAACTCATGTCGCAACTAATGATACATACCGCCATAGAAGCAATCACAGATTTGTGATTTCCCCATTATCTAATTCTTTAAACTCTAGACTTGGATTATACTAGCTAAATCGAAAAATTTGGAGTCCATTCAATTTCTGTTGCTCTGTTAAACTTTTAATAAATATTTTCCTTTGTCAAGTTTTATTAGTTGCAAGTAATTAATGGTTCATTTCGAAATTATCAACAATGGACCTATCACAAAGCCTCTTATTATTCATTTTAATGAAATTTCTCAAAAATGCACATGGTCTATGCCGCGTCTAAAATATAATGGATCCTACTTCTTATCTATAAGAAATTTTTTTAAAAAAAAGAAAAAGAAAAACAATATCCATTTTGATTTGAATTTAAAAAAAATAAAAATTCAGAAGTAAGAGTGAGTAATTCGAGAGCTCTGTTTGTTTTGTGGAAGCATAATTCTTTTCTCGTCTGTAATTTTGCTTGGCTTGATTCCTCGTTTTTTGTTTCTGTGATATTGTGGTAATGTATAGCTGTTTATTTCCCCGGAAATCTGCTGTTGTACCATTACAGAATGAAGGAAAATAAAGTCCTTCTACTTCATGACTTACATTTCTCCTCCTCTCTTTCTTTCTTTAAATTATCTGAAAGATTGAATCGTTATAATCCACGCAAACATTCACGCAACAAGACAACACCAATGCAATTCTTACCCATGAAAACTTATCACCGCCTTCTCCACCACCCAAACAAGATCAAAAGAAGGATAAAAATCTTATAATGATAGAAGTATTTACATCTTCAAATACTAACAGAGAGAAAGAGCATCATAGACTATGTGACAATGTTGGCACTCACAAGACGGTACAAAAGAAACCCTGAAAAACACACAACGAGCTCGGAACAAGTATCATCTGTCCATGCGAATCAACAATGAAAAAAGGTGGATCCATGTCGTGTCGTGAAAGTGAACGTTGCAAATTCTGGTGGATTCTTCTTTCCTTTCGCATTTGATTGTTCTTCTCTGAACAACCAAGCCTGTACATCGCACGCAATCTCGACCTTCAAGCCATCCGCCAAAATCTTCGTTTGCATTCCTCTGAAGTTCCAATGCAACTTCCTCACCTTCAATGCAGGCTCGTTCCCTATACGAACGGACAACGCTGGATTCTCCTCCAGACCCTCCGTCTCCACTCCACTGCATTGTATCAGAACATCGTCGAGTGGCCCATTTCTGGTGAGCCGAGCCTCGATGCCATGGAGCCTTTCGTCTTTGTAGGCCAATGTACACTCTGCTCGCGAAACAAGAAAGAAATCGAGCGCTTGCAACACCGTGGTACACTGTTTCGGGACATCCCCGAGAAGAAAAGCTACTTGTGAGTCCACAAGGACCAGGAGAGAGAACCCCTCGACGGGGTCCAGTCCCGTGTCGTACATAACTTGGGAGAAATCCCAGACGACTGCTAGTTCGGCGCTCTCGTACTTTGTGAGTTCCCGGCCTCTGTTCTGCTCAGAGACGCTGGGGTTTATGCAGACTTTGTACTTGAAGAGAGTACATGGGTCATCGCCACCAATGACGTGAAGACTAACAAGAAGTTCGTGGAGACCGGTGGGTGTTGTGTACCAGGAGAGGGTGGTGGTGAGGTGGTGGTGATTGGGAAGAGCGGTTTCGTAAACCCAATTGGTTCGAGTTCGCAGTGAACTAGGAAGTGAAGTAGGAGGATTAAGAGAAGTAATATGATGACCGTTTTTGAGTGAAGCCGGTAAAGGAGGAACAAGCGAAGCCGACGCATTCGGAAGCAAAGGAGAGATGGTGGTGTAAGAGTTTTTCCTAATGTGGACTAAATTAATTGATATTGTAATTTACTGTTTTTACGGTTACCGCAAAACAGGGTTGATCTAAAGTGAGATAGAAGGTTTCTTAATTAGTCTAATATGGGGCCATTTAGTGTGGGCCGAGTTGAGCGGCCCGTAATGAGAGAGACCGGTTGGAAACTCTATAAATAGTCTTCAAGTCTCTCCTCTAACTCGATTCTTACCTGTATCATCACCTAAGGGGCGTTTACCTAACGCTAAACGTGAGGGGGCCGCCTCATTGAGCCAGTGATACGGAGGGCAATAGAGGAGAAGGACTTGCGCGTGGAACATTGTGTTTCCGCTTCCGCTTCAAGAACAATGGATCTCAAAACAGGTGCGTTAATCTTTCTACTTAATTATGTATGTTCTTGTTCTAGTTATGGAGATCTTGGGATTGTGCAATTTGCGTCCAACATGTGGTATCAGAGCCTCCATAACTTTAGAACTTGAACGCAATTGATTTTGCCCTAATTTGTACGGATTAGCCCTAATTAGTACGGATCTTGCCATAATTTGTGATTTTCGAGACTTTTTGTTCAATAAAAATTAAATTAAATCACAAATTCGGATTGGGCTCGACGAGACGAGCAAGAGGGTCGGCGGCGCATCGCAGGAGGAGGCCGCACGCGCCCCCACGCGCGGCCACCCGCCGCCTGGGCGTCGAACGCGCGCCGCGCGTGAGATCCACGCGCCGCGCACTTAGGCGGCGCGTGTGAACGCGTGGGGCCTCCGTTCGGCGCGTGGCCGGCGGCGTTGGACTCGTATGGTGATTTCCTATCACGTGGTATATTTATTTTACATGTTTGATATTTTATGGATGTGAAAATACATACGGAACCCTAAATACGTGTATTTTTAGTGTATTTTTGCGTATTTTTCTTATATTTTCTGTGATTTTGGAAATATAAGTGTTGGGTTATAGGTATATTATCACATAATCATTATAAAGGTGTGATTCATCAATAAAAATCAAACTTTATTGTGAACTGAAGCTGGCTTAATGAGATACAATCATTATGAGATAGTAATTGAATATATCTTGAGATAATGAGAAACAGTAAAGGTTATGAAACTTTTGTTGCTCAAGCATACTCCTTGACATGCTGGTAATCTTTGAATGATGGATGTTTTAAGAACTCGTGACCAAACTGATTGTACTGATTAACACATATGTTGAATGTGGGTAATGCATGTCAATTAAGTTACTGCATATTGTACATGAACTCATCTAGTCACTTGTTAATGTCTATCAAGTTGAATATTTTTTATGGTTAAGGAGTATGACAACATTTATGCAGAGCAATAGTATTTACTATTAAATTTTAGATATTTGGTTCTCTGGTTTGACTCAATTAATAGGCTACTGGTTGATTACAATGATAATTTGTTACTTTGGCTAATAAATCAGTTGTTGGCCTTGGAGTCATGTTTTGCCGTATGAAACTCATGAGCAATAGTTGATTAGTTATCAAGCTTGTCAATCTGGAGTATCTTGTATTGCTATTGATGTTAACTTGTGAGGGATCCTTTGAATCGGCATTCTTTTAACGTTGTTCTGGTAATATGTAATCGAGGTGCATAAGAGATGTTTTATTCTCTGTTATGAGAATTTTTTTTTGTGTTACTGTGATCAGTGATCTCATTGGAATCTGTCTTTCAGGTTCGCTATATATATGTTTATATATATATAAAGATTTTATTAATGAATAAAGCAATGTAATTAGCATGATATGTGATTTTGGTGATATGTTGCCCCTATCACTAAAGTTAAAATCACATGTATATGGTGTGTGTAAGGAGTAAAGTTTATATCTCTGGTATGAGAGAATTTCAATGATTCAATTGAGTAGTGACCGCCAAAGTGGCACGCTTGATTGGGTTTGAGAAATTTCGATCTCGTATGATGATTGTGATGTCTCCTAATCTAATGCGTGGTCATACTCCCAAAGGAGGTGATTGTGTATTAGTTCATGGAGGGATACATGATAGTATAGGGGCAACAAAGGTGATGAATTCACGAAGAATTGGAATATATTCTCATAACCGCTATCATGTGGGGAGTGTACAATTGTATGTCATGTATTTTGCCCAAAGGTGATTATATGATTATGCGTGTAACTCTCTGGATGTGTACTTGTACGTCAAGTTACATGGTACTCACATGATGCTAATTATATACATTGCTTGGTTTTCAGTCACATTTTCTGTAATTAATAACTTCACTATTATTGAGGTTTTTACTACTTCAAATTTTAAGTTGTGGACATATGATTTGTTGCTTGAGAAAAGAGCAATTGAATTTGCTTACTGTCCATGAAGCGTTCCATTCTAGAACACTTGAAAAGAGGTTTGCCCGCGGACTGCACTGCTATAAGATGATAGAAGCCTTAATTGCTTGAAATTATGTCTTGTCTGATATTGAAATTAGGACACATATGCAAAGATTGTGTTTAAATCCTAATGACATATACATCTCGTATATGGTTAAAAGGTTGTTTCCGAAAGTTTTCTATTTAAAGAAATTGATTGAGATAAAGAATAAACTGGTTCAAATTAGTCTTGAAGATTGTCAGGCTTAATAGTGGCCGTTAGTATTTTGGCAAGTATGACAATGCGAAATAGCTTAAAGGGTCATTTGTCAAATACTTGGTAGATTCTGGGGTGGTAACTTAATTACTATACCTGAAAATCCTGACAAGAAGATTTGGCTAAAAGGCATGAAGCACCATAATAAACATGGTGATGAGTATGATCAGTAAGACTAATTTATCTGGTCTTCTGTGGGCTAATATTATGAAAGCAATTTTTGCACATACAAAATGTGTCTCTTATCAAAATTGTTTCATAAACTTCTTTTGAGTTATAAATTGGACATAAATTACTTGAATCATATGAAATTTAGAGGTGTCATGCAAAAGTGAGGTTATCTAATCCAATATTAAGTGTGTTGGAATTCAGATCCACTTGGAATTATTTTGTATCTTATCTAGATTGTTAAAGGGGTATTGATTTTATGACCCTAAAGAAGGTACAAGAATTATGGAATCACATACTCTAAAGTTTCTAAATATTGACGTAATTGTAGAGGATAGCTGCTCTTAGACTATTAAAGATAATAGTATGATGGAGGTTACTATGTTTTTGTCTTTACTTATACAGATAATTATGGAATCTCATGTACCATAGACTAAACTTGTTGAGGTTCAAGGTACTATTCTTGATATAGTTTATAATGAAATTTCTTAAACCTCTCAAGTACAGAATGAAATGGTTGCGGCTTTATTAAGGAGATTTGTTAAGGAAAGACGATCAGTTATACCATCAGACTATATAGTCTATTTGTGAGAGCATGATTACAATATCCACTATATGGTTGACGTAATGACATATTTATAAATGTCGTTTCTTATTCTCAATTAAGTATGTGATTAGATGCCATAAAATGCGATATACAATCTATGAAACGTCATAGTATTTGGAAACTAACTTACTTGCTTAAAGATTACAAGTTCATTAGTTGCAAATTGGCGTATAAAATTAAAAAAATTTCAAAGAAAGATTGTGGAATTTAAAGCCAAATTTGTAACTAAAGTTTTCACTCTGAAAGATGGGTGAATTGTTTATAGTGAAGAAATAAATATTTCTTTCTAGTATTTTTTAAAGATTCTTTCAGAGTGAATGTGGCATTAATAATTTATTTTGATATGGAGTTACGCCAAATAGATACAAAATCTATATAGTGCAACTTGATGATTTTGCAGCAGATTCAAGTAAACTTGTATGTAGACTGAAAAGTTCTAATTCATGGTCTTAAGCAAGTTTCCAGACAATATTATTAAAGTTTCATAGTGTTGTTATTTTGTTCAATTGGGAACAAAGTAATTCAATATACTGCAAGGTCAGTGGGAGGAAATTTATTTTTTCTCATACTTTATGTACATAATATTTTGCTTACAAGTTGTGACCTTGACACATCTTATATCCTTTGTACTAAGGTCTGTAAGGATTGTTTTTGCCATATTATATTAGATTTTCTCGGATGACATTTGCTGATTGTATATGGGAAATATTCAATATACATTATTGCAAGTCAGGAATTGCTCCTGTTGTTAAGGGTGATGAACTGAATCTATCACATTGTCCTTATTTAGATATTGAGAAAATCTAATTAAATGGTATACCTTGTGTTAGTGCACTTAAAAGTATAATATATGCTTTGATTTTGCACTAGATTAAATATCGCATTTGCAATGGAACTTTTAAGCAGATATAAGTTAAATCCAGGACATGATCACTGGGTTGCTGTCAAGAAGGTTTTATGGTACTTAAAGAAGACAAGAGATTATATGCTAATTTACAGACATATTCAATTCTTGCAGTTAGTAGGGTATTTAGATGTAAACTTTGCTGGCTATTCTGATGACATACAATCAATAACAAGATACAGATTTATGTTAGTAAGAAGTGCAGTAAATAAAGTTTTATGTTATCTTCTACTATGTATGCAGTTTTAGTAACATTCTTTTAGGTTGTTACTTGGGCTATTAGGCTCCAAAACCTCATGAAGAAGTTAATCGTTTTAACTTTATGGATAGACCCATACGGTTGTATTGAGATAACAAATTTGTAGTATTATTTATTTACTACAGAGGTCTCAAGGGGTCTAAATACATGGTGGTCAAAATTTTTGACCAAAAACAAACGGTACAGAAAGGTGACATTTTAATATAATATATTTTTACAGATGATGTGATTGCAGATCCACTAACTAAAGGCCTACGCTCGTGTGTATTTGAGTGACATATCGTTAGCATGGGCCTAGGATCATCATGAGATGCTGTTGTTTAGTGGGAGCTATTTTGGCTTTACTCTGATAAAGGTCTCATCTGTGTTCGTTACACTTTGTAACGGTTTGATATGTATCAACTTTTGCATTCAATAAAATATTTTTGAATGTATTGTTATTATGTTGAATACATACTGATAAAGTCTCAAAGGATTGTATAAACATTGAGTGAAGGCTAGGGGCATCCAGGCATCCGGTTATTAGCCTTGTGCATATGTCTTGTGATACAATACATAAAGAAAGGTTAACCATAAGGACAAGACATATGTGGGTTCATTAGAACCATAAAGCATTCTCTAGTGGCACAAGTTTTTGTGACACCTAAGGTAAGAGAATGGTGACTGACAAATGGGATCTCTCTATGAGAGATGTTATTCATTTGACACACTACCATATTGAATCCATATCAATAAAGTTGAGAGCATTCGTGACCATGGAAGGCTCTGTGTGTATACATGCAGTTACCGCCATGATTCGGTGTTTAAGACTTTATGGGATATGATTGACTATTAAGAATTATCTCTGGACCAAATGTGCGCACATACATTACGATTTCAATTAATATAGTTCAAGTGGGAGAATGTAAGAGTTTTTCCTAATGTGGACTAAATTAATTGATATTGTAATTTACTGTTTTTACGGTTACCGCAAAACAGGGTTGGTCTAAGGTGAGATAGAAGGTTTCTTAATTAGTCTAATATGGGCTGGCTAGTGTGGGCCGAGTTGAGCCTGGCCCGTAATGAGAGAGACTGGCTGGAAACTCTATAAATAGTGCTCAAGTCTCTCCTCTAACTCTGATTCTCACATGTATCATCACCTAAGGAGCGTTTACCTAACGCTAAACGTGAGGGGAGCCACCTCATTGAGCCAGTGATACGGAGGGCAATAGAGGAGAAGGACTTGCGCGTGGAATATTGTGTTTCCGCTTCCGCTTCAAGAACAATGGATCTCAAAACAGGTGCGTTAATCTTTCTACTCAATTATGTATGTTCTTGTTGTAGTTATGGAGATCTTGGGATTGCGCAATTTGCGTCCAACAGGTGGTGCTTCTTGAAGCGGAATTGCGAGTACGCGAAGAGACGAAGGCGGCAATGGCTTTCACGTCCTTGCAGAAGCGAGAGAACCTGCGTTTCATGGTCGATGTCGAAGTTTTTCTTGGAAAAACTTCGGAAGGGAGAGAGAGACGGATCAATCGGAGCTAGGAGGAGCTATGTTATATACAGGGGAGGGACTGCTGAAGAAGTCAGATGATTTCAAAATCTTTTCCGACAATCATATCTTAATTAACACGGATTTAACCGGGCCTCGTGAACAGCTTCGAAACAATAACTACTTATATTGGGAGGTTAGTAACGAACTTTTGAACGTCGGATAGCAGTCTGCTCCGAGAAACTAATCATTACAGGAACTTGGTGCAGCCCACGGTAGTAAACTCAGTTCAGTTCAACAACTTGACGGTTAAGTATTCCGTCGGTTGCCTTGAGTTAGTTTAAATGTGAGAATATGATTTCGATTTGAATCCAAACCAATGTTAAAACTCTCTTTATTTGGTGGAAAATAAATAATCTACAAAATATTTTTCTAAAAATGATTACTTATATCTCTCAAAACATTTATCAATGAAATATGGTTACATAATTGACAATAATTTATGCCTTAAATATTTTCATAGATGATAAAAATATTTTTTGTTCATTCATATTTTTAGAGAATAAGTGATCATTTTGAGAAAAATCTTTTTAAAATTATTTGTTTTCCATGAAATAAATGCACCCCAAACTTAGAGAGACAATCTATCAAATTAGAGATCATGGCATTGGATCAGATCAAATTTTGGGGATTAGATGATTAGCAGGATTAATCCACTTGCTTTCAACTTCTTGTCCAAGGTCTCTCCCTCTTCCAGATAAGTGGCGAACTTACTCGAGAGGTGTGGGCTCACTTTTCGGATTCTTTCCTTCACTGAATGACAAACTAATAATGGGTTTGCCGATAATGTCTTTCGTTTTCATTGTCCGAAGTCACCAGACCCCAACTTGAAGCTTTCCTCTGATAGCCTCTGGAGGTGGTCATAAACAAACGATAATTGACGTAAGGGTTGTTGCATCTTCAGCAAAAACAGATTGTAGTCATTGAAATCTCAAAAACCATTCATTTTGAACGGGAGAGCGATTAATTTAGTCCGACATGGGAGCGTCTCAACATATCAATAGATCACAAGGTTTGTGAAATCGCCCGCAATCGTATAGGAAATGACCTAGGAATGTCTCATATTTTCTCTCTTTATGTATAAACACGAGCCTCCTTTCACAAAATCGAATTTTTCGCTTTAATTTAGTTTGAGTTTGAGAAATAATACTTAAATTCTACTTTGGTTTGCCATCCTCCTAAATTGCACAAAAATGAAAAGGCGAACCTTTAGCTAATTTTTACCAGACATTTCGTATCTTAGTTAAGTAAATAAATCAATATATGTCAAGATTATACCAGTTAGCTTACTTACAAACTTATGTACAGAATCAACTACATCGTATACAAAGTAAACTTGAATCAATCATTAGTCTTAGTCCACAATATTTGTGGAAAATTATCAAACAAGTCATAATTTTTTTGCAATTGTACCAACTTAATCAATTCGACCAATTTTGACATGAAATCGCGGACATAAATCTCGGCTGTCCTACATAGCATTGCAACGTTAATGTGGACATTCTTAAAAAATATTGATATTTCCGTTAGATGTCACAGGAATAAAAAAGAACGGTATCATGTGATTGTAGTAGGGGAGAGTAGTAGGGGAGAAAAGCTTCCAATCCGGTCCAGTTTCTAGGCATTTCAGCATAACCAATCCAGTTCAAAGGAGAGAATACCTCAAATTTTCATGAAAGGTGAAGGTAACCCAAAAAAAGGGGGAAGACCGAAAGGTGTGATTAGGCATGAGGGTCATGGGACGAAAAGGAAAGATTGAAAGAGGAGAAGAGACGTACATAAGACATTTAAAAAATAAAATTAAATAATAGCAATTTGTCCAGCTCCTTCTTTAGAATCGGAACCGAACTAGCATTCCCAGGAACTGGACACAATCGGCTAATTTGGTCTGATCCGAGCGGTTCCCAATTTAGTAAGTTTATAGTGAAGTGTGAAACTCCTATTAGACTATGGATATTCAATCTCGATTACAAATAAGTAAAATTTGTTTGGTACAGTCTTTCTCAAACTTCGCTAGAGAAAATTAATTTGCAAAATTGATATTTATCTGAATCTTTTTAATTAGTTTATCCAATCAATTCGAAACTGTCGACTTTTCGCCGTAACTATCCTTGCGTGTTCAATGATTCTTTCCTTTATTAAAACGTGGATTTTCGTCCTTCCCAATTCCCCGAAAATTGATTTCTCGGTCGCTATTTAAGCGCCAGAATCCGACTCCCAAATTCGTCCAACGCCACTAAGCCCTTCCCTCTTGATCACCACCATGTCTCTGTTGGATTCCCAGACCCAGAAACGGAAGAGGAGCCCTGAGACTTCAGAAGTCTTCGACTCCTTGTTTGGCTTCCTCATGGACTTTGCCGACAAGGCCCTCAGCCTAAGCACAAAGCCATTGTCGATGAAGATGCGACGAACGAAGTTGGTGATGACAAGCAGGAGCCACCGGAGAACGGGGGCGATGGTAATGCAAGGGGAATTGTTCGACAAATTGCCAGTAGAAGGCAAGGACGTGCTCGGCGAGATCGTGGGGAACACGTTGGACAAACACCCCCACACCATGACCACATGGCGGTCCGTTCCTTCGTTGATCCGGTCTTGGTTTCCTCCTCTGATCATTTGTACCTCTGATCCGGTCTCCATCTAACAGGACAGAGCGAGCACCATTTATTTGTGTATTTATTTATTGTTTTTGCCTAAGCCGAGCATTAGTTTGACCGACTTGTTATTAGTGACCTGCACCGGTATTGTTTGTACCCACTAGGACAAGGCGTGAACCGTCAACATATTTATTTGCTTACTTCTTGTTTTTTGGCCAAAGGCGAGCATTGATTTGATTCAACTAAACTTGCAATGCACGTTTTGAAACGCAGTAGGGATGGATGTCAATACCAATGCCAGCCGCCCCAATTGAAATGAAAAGGGAAAAAAATGAGGAAGAGGAAAGTCGTAAGTCGATGTATAAAGCCCACGTTCACCCAAGTGCAACGACACAAGATACAATGAAAATACGAGTGCCATCCCCGTTCAAATCAATCTCTATATTTTTCGCTGCTATTTTCAAATTGATCTTCAGAGGTGGCCCTCCCCCTCAACGCACTTCTGTGCCCGTGCGGTCCTTTGGATCGACTCCTGCATCGTGGACGCCGGAAGTTGCTGAGCCCCGCCCTCGCCCCAATCCCTCCGTGTGGAAGACTTGCCAAGGAACCCGAGGCCACGACTGTGGTCTGCCGGGCATGCAACGTTTGTAGCAACAAGGTGTGTTCTTATCGCACGAAGGGCCCTTGTCCGGGCAAGGACCGCCCCTTTCATTCCACAGCTATGGCTCTTTGTGCTGCCATTTTTTATTTTTTTTGCCTTTCGATTCAACAAGGCGTGTTCTAATTTCGTTTGCTTCGCTCTATTCAGACGACAGTCAGTCCCTGTACATCGCGTAGTCTCTTTCGCTGTTGTTATCGCTTAATAAAGGGAAAATTTCAAATAAGGACCCAAAGTGCCATCATTTTCTCAAAAGAAGATCTGAAGTGAAGTTTGTCTCAAATAAGGACCCAAAGTGCCTTCATTTTCTCAAAAGATGACCTGGAGTAGAGTTTGTCTCAAATAAGAACCCAAAGTAATCATTTAGTCTCAAAGAAGGACCTCATTTGCCGGCCGGTGAATAGATGCATCTCCGATGCATATTGCGGTAGCTTGTTTAGGGATATTTTTGTCCATTTCTTTTTAAAAATTTTTTTTGGTTGTCTTGTTCTTTATTATTATCATTATTTTGGGTCAATGTGGCATTGTTCATCATTTTCTTTGTCCCATGTTCGTCTTCTTCTCAAGAGCATCAGACTTGGGAAGAGCCAGCAAGCATTGGCTGTTGGTGAGGGCCAGCGAGGGTTGGACGCCCATCGCTGATAGTAGGCGAGGGCCACCAAGCCCTCGCCGGCCGTGGGTGAGGATGGCCTCAGTTGCGACTGGCGAGAGCCGTCGAGCCTTTACTGGCTGCGAGCGAGGGCTGGCAGGCCCTCGCCGGCCCTTATTAGTGGCCAGTGAGGTGGGCAAGCCCTCGCCCAAGGTCAGTGAGGGGTGACCTCACTGATGGCCGTGAGGAGCAACCTCCTCCACCTTCGCCCACTACTCCACTGACAACCTCGTCTTCTGCTAGGACTACGACTGGAACGCCCGCGTCGCTTTCTTCATCCCTTCCTCCCACCACCGCTCCCAGATTGACAACTTCTTCGACTACCCCTATTGCCCTCGAGGACCTTCTTATGAGGCCTCGATTTGGATGACCCCCCTCCCCTATGGCCAACGAGCGCTCGATGGCCCTCGCTCGCTGTCAGCGATGGGCGTTGAGCCCTCACTCACTGCTAGCGATGGGCGTCGAGCCCTTGCCGACCCTTACCAGTAGCCGGCGCTCGCCAGCCTTTCCCCAAGTCTGGTGTTCTTGATCTGGGCAAGAAGAAGTGAACAAAGGACGAAGAAAACAATGAACGGGGCAACCAAAATTGAAAAAAAAAAAAAATGGACGAAAATACCGTAATCAAGCCACCAGAATATACATCGGAGATGCATCTATTCACCGGCCGACGAGTGAGGTCCTTCTTTGACACTAAATGACTACTTTAGGTCCTTCTTTGAGACAAACTTCACTTCAAGTCATCTTTTGAGAAAATGATGACACTTTGGGTCCTTATTTGAGACAAACTTTACTTCAGGTCCTCTTTTGAGAAAATGATGGCACTTTGGGTCCTTATTTGAAATTTTCCCCTTAATAAATGGATCTGTTTATTAAAGCCATCCATAACTTCGATCGTTCTGTGACTGATAATAAATTGCAGATTTGCCATCTGTCTGGACGGCCATACCTTTCCTATTATGATACCTTGACCTAGATTTGTTTCGGTCGAGTGCCTGAACGTAAGACTGCTCTTCGTCCGCTAGTCATGTTGCAAGCTCAATCCAAGCTAAAATTAATAGATAGATGACTCAATTTGGAGTGGATGAGACCTGATATGGGCCTGGACAAGGACATTGCTTTCTTGTAACCATCGACGCTAGATCAACAACAGAAATAGGAAACAGTAGTGAAAGCTTCACGTGGGAATGTGCTTTTAAGCTACAAGATTGAAAACAGGAGTTTGGGGTGCATCTTTCTTTCGATTTCGAGGGCCCCTAAAGCAAGTTCCTCCACATTTATTCGAGCTTGGTGATGGATGATGGCTCTTGGTTTGGTGGAAGTAGTTAATCCTGGGCTCTAAGAGAATTCCATATGGACAATGTCCTCTTGCTCTCGGGCTGCGAAAAATGCCTCATTCCGACGCTCCACAATCGTCAAGGCCCACGCCATGCATGATTGGTGAAAAGTAATTCACTCGGGGTTAACATCACAAAACTTATCAAAATAGTACATTGATATCACATTTACCTCAAATTATTTTCCATGTCACAAATATCTCAAAATAGTACATCCGTGTCATATTAATCTTAAACTTATTTTCGTGTTATTAAAACTCTCCAATCAATATAGCCATGATAAATCTGCCATCTATTAAGCTTGGCATTGACAGCTAGGGGCCTAGCTTAGGCCAAGGCCAGGGGCAACGGTCGATGGAGGCAAAAAGGGAAAAGGAATGAAGAAACAGCAAAAAAAAAAAAAAAAAAAAAAAAAAAAAGAAGAAGAAGAAGAAGAAGAAGAAGAAGAAGAAGAAAAGGGAAGAAAAAAAGGTAAAAAATGAACGAGGAGAAAAAGAAAAGAAAATGAAAAATTTAATAAAATAATTCAAAATATATTAAAATATTATTTAAGTATTATCCATGTTAGGACGTAGCTATGCCACGTGGACCGGTGGACTCTACATTAGCAATTTTTAGACAAAATTGATCGAATGAACTCAATTAACAAAATGTGAAAATGTTTATAATTAAATTAATAAAAGTGTAATAAGTTTATGACTTTTTGGACAATTTACCTCTTTAATTCGTGTTTTCATCTTTGATTTCTTCCAATTTCGACACTGTTCTTTGGTTCTGTTGCGAAAGGTGCTCGAACAATAATATAAATAGAAGAAGAAAATAAATCAAACACCAGATTTACGTAATTCGGTCGTAAAGACCTACATCCACGAGAAAAGCAGCAGCGAATTTCATTATAGATCAAGTAATACAAGGAGATTACACACTCGAGTCACTCAAACACTCTTCCGGTGTTTCACAAACCCCAATTACACCCAATAACACACAGTGTTTAGCATTGAAATTCCTCAAGAAATAATCTCTCAATCTCATAAAGAAATTACACGTAAATCTTACCACAAGATTTAAATCGGCTATAAACACTAAATCTTCTTGGATGTAATTCACGAACAAGAATGACAAATAAAATCCCTCTCAAGCACTCGACGATGAGACGACGCTTCAAGACCAATTCTTCATGATCAACCTATTTCCATCTACGGTCACAAGTATATATATATATATATAAGTGAGACCCTTATTCTTTTGCCAACTTCTCATAAGATTCTGTTTTCTATCTTAAACGATTTTATCTAAAACATATCTCTGTATATTTTAAATAAAATCCAAGTCCTAATCAAAGTTGGACTTCCCTATTCTAGCAACCAGACTCTCCAACGCAAATTCAAATTTGGGAAGTTGATATTTGGATATTCTTTGCTCAATTCCGAACGTCCGCAATATATCCAATTCGGAATATTCGGAATTTCACGTTGAGCTCAAACTCGAGACATATTTTAACAGGTTTTCTTTGATTTCTGATCCTTGAAATTTACTTTACAAGCAATTCACCCATTGTCATTTAGATGAATCTAGCAACTTCCACTTCACACTCGGCTCTTAGGAGGTGGCACGTCTATTTTAATATAATCATCATTCTATCCATCTTTGACCGTGGAGAGTTTGATCACATTGCCACGGTTCAGGTCTTCCCAGAATTGCGTCCTTTGAAACGTCAAGTCCAGGCGATCGCTTCGTCAACCCGCCACGTGCGTCTTTCATCTGTGCAAAGCGCTGCAACGGGGAGTACGGATCAAAAACATGCCCCACTTCAAGGGATCGATGCAGAGATTCCATATGAGAAGTTCCTCGGATCATGCGACTCTTCCCGAAATCTCCACCCTCTTTCTCCGCACGCGTGAGCAAAGACCTAAGATCGATCAAGAGTCAACGGGGCCACCCATTTTTTCATCTAAATCGCGGACTTTCATCCTTCCCAAATCCACCAAAAAATGATCCTGTCCACTATAAAATAGATGTCTAGTAGTCTTCTCATCCGAGTCTAGAACGCTGAGAGTTGCTTTTCTTTACTTGAGGAGCTGTGTTGTTCGAGTAGAGAAAAAATCAACAAGGAAATCATATTTCAATATGCACCGTATATTTTTGGGCAATGGGCAAAGTGCTGTTGATGGGAATTTCTTCAGGAATGCGCGTGGTCTTGGAGCACTCATCCATCCTGTTGGATAGCATCCTTGGGCATGAACGAGGCATGATCACTCTCCATGAACTCGTTGTGAAGTGGAGGACACATAAACGAAAATATTGTGGCTTAAAGTTCGTTGCCCCCAAGAAAGGCAATATATTCCTCCATTTCTCTCTCCTTCAATCATGTCTTTGATTCGTGAGTTAAATTTATGATCATCACTTGCATGTAAATCTAATTAAACAAAAATAAATCTAGATAATATTTATACATGTGATACATGATGATATTATTACATGGGCATAAGACTTTCTTATTTGCCGAATACACATTAACATCAGACTTAAGGAAAGTATTGGAATGTGCTTTCATTGAGCATCTTGCCCACTAATTTATTGGGAAAATTACCAAAAAAGTCCTAAACCTATTGTAATTGTGCCAATTCAGTCCTAAACTTTTTTTTTGGCCAATTTAGTCATAAACCTTTTGTTTTTGTTCCAGTTCAGTCCATCCGGCCATGCATAGTCGGAAAAATTTGATGTGGCATTCTAGTCAGCGCCGGTCGGCGTTGCCGACGCTGACATGGCACCGGAGAGCAAAACGTCGTCGTTTTGCTTTAAAAAAAATAAAAGCCAAAGAGAAAAGGCAGAAGAGAAAAGGGCGTGAAGAGAAAAGGGCGTGGGGTTGGCTGGGTTCTTTCCCAAAATCAAGCAGGGAACCCTAAATTGAGAGGATCTTCCCTTGATTCATGGTGCCTGACATTGATTCTTGGTGGATGCCTCCATTCAACACCTCCGTCGAAACCCTTTGGCCTCTCGCTCGCCCAACGCCTCGCTCGACGCCTCCGTCCACCCCTCCAGCCAACGCCGCCCAACGCCTCTGTTCGAAGCCTCCATCCAATCCTTCTGGCCGACGCTCGCTTGACGTCTCCATCCGACGTGTGCGTCAGCCCGACGCTCGACTCACCCAACATCTTCGTCCGATGCTCGCCTGACGCCTACATTCGACGCTTGCTTAGATTCGCGTGCTTGCTTGACGCTCACTGAACGCCTTGATTGTCTTCTTGAAATTGCGGTGCTTTATATTTATGTTGTCTTGATTTCACTTGAATTTTATTTTAAATTTCGTTAACATGGGTTTGTCGCAGTAATGGGTTTGTGGTTGTTGAACTGGATGGCTGGGCAAATTGCTGACATGAGTTTGTGGATGGTCTCGCGTATAATGTCTTTGTCTCGCCTAGAATTTTTGGTATTGTTGCTGCTTTTGGCTCATTTGGGAAGAATATATTGCTTTGAGTTGCTGCTTTTGGCTCATTTGGGAAGAATATATTACTTTTGAGTTGCTGCCTTTGGTTCAGATTGACAAAGTTTGTTAGGTATATGGAGTTCCTAATATACTTCTCGTTCAGATTTTCCAAAGCTCGTTTGGATCACCTAAATCTCATTGCAATTGCAGCAATTTTGGCCTGCCTATGTTGTGGATTTTATATTATACTTGGAGGGATTTTGTATATATCATCCATGAGCACAGATGTCATATGATCGATCATGTTTTGAATTCAATCTGCATTAGCTCCTTCCAGTCCCAGATGTCATATGATCTGATCATGTTTTGAATTCCCGATATTGATGCAGTCATTCTTATAAGAAGATTGAGAGCACAATTATTCTTTTATTGTTGGTATCGACTATGCTTTTGTTGTGCTGATCATGTCCACGCTGACCGATGTTTTCAGTTGGTTGGCCGGCTCGACAAAGTGCTGTCTCATCAGCCGGTGCCAAGTTGGCATTCAAGTCCAATGAAGAAATAGAACTTCAAGTAAGGTCCATCCCACTAGACGAAGTGATACCGAGTCGAACCGGTTCTTCTCGTCAAAATAGATGTTCAAGGCTGGGAGCATCATGTTCTTAAGGGGGCCGTGAAGTTACTGTCGAGAGAGGTAGGCAAGGCACCGTATTTGATTTATGAGGAGGATGAACGGTTGTTGCAGGCAAGTAACAGCGGTTCTAAAGAGATTCGAGAATTTCGTCACTCTGTTGGGTATCGTCATTGCACCCAACATGGTACAGACGCAAACTGCACCAAGAACAGCTGATACTGGATTAATTTACCTTAGCCTTGTTGATGTAAGATCACCTAGTCAAGCATGAAAATGGACAATTCTTTAGCAGACTCCTTTGTGAGAGTTTTGCCTACCCTTAGACAGAACTTCCACTCAGTTCTAGATAGAGAATTAGATTTGGAATTGTAATGAGACACACTGTCCATTGAAGGAGCCAGTTATTGAGCAAGTGATGAAGCACAGATACATTATGGTTTTCTCTTGGAGTATAGTTAGGGTTGTATCTATCGCCATTAGATCTGCCACACCCAATTTGTTATTATGTTTATTTATTGCAATTCATGCTTTGTATTTGTAGCAAATGACCTTATGATTTGCGAGTGAATGCAGAATAAGTTGTTGACCAGAGCTTACAGAGGCATATTCAATACCTTTTCACTTGTAGTCTTGTTTTTCCTGTTCTTTTTTTTTTTCTTTAAAGCTTTCGGAAATAAATTCGTATGTGCTCCCGTACTCTAAATTATTCTATCAAACTTTACACGCACCTAGTTTAAAACCTCATTGTTTCATTGGGAAAATAAAATTTGGCATCCAAACCCGACACCTCATTTTTTTTTAATTTCTTGCCCAATAATCCTTTTTAAAATAAACTTGGCCAACTTTTTTTTTTCTTTAAAGCTTTCGGAAATAAATTCGTATGTGCTCCTGTACTCAAAATTATTCCATCAAACTTTGCACGCACCTAGTTTAAAACCTCATTATCTTATTGAGAAAATAAATTTTTGCGTCCAAACCCGACACCTCATTTTTTTTTTTTAATTTCTTGTCCAACAACCCTTTTTGAAATAAACTTGGCCAACTTTTTTTTTCTTTAAAGCTTTCGGAAATAAATTCGTACGTGCTCCCGTACTCAAAATTATTCCATCAAACTTTGCACGCACCTAGTTTAAAACCTCATTGTCTTTTGGGAAAATAAAATTTGGCATCCAAACCCGACACCTCTTTTTTTTTTTATTTCTTGCCCAACAACCATTTTTGAAATAAACTTGGCCAACTTTTTTTTTTCTTTAAAGCTTTCGGAAATAAATTCGTACGTGCTCCCGCACTCAAAATTATTTCATCAAACTTTGCACGCACCTAGTTTAAAACCTCATTGTCTTATTGGGAAAATAAAATTTGGCATCCAAACCCGACACCTTATTTTTTTTTATTTCTTGCCCAACAACCCATTTTGAAATAAACTTGGCCAACTTTTTTTTTTTTTTTTTTTTTTTTTTAGTTAAAGCTTTCAGAAATAAATTCGTACATGCTCCCGTACTCAAAATTATTCCATCAAACTTTGTACGCACCTAGTTTAAAACCTCATTGTTTTATTGGGAAAATAAAATTTGGCATCCAAACCCGACACCTCATTTTTTTTTTATTTCTTGCCCAACAACCCTTTTTGAAATAAACTTGGCCAACTTTTTTTTTTCTTTAAAGCTTTCAGAAATAAATTTGTATGTGCTCCCGTACTCAAAATTATTCCATCAAACTTTGCACGCACCTAGTTTAAAACCTCATTGTCTTATTGGGAAAATAAAATTTAGCATCTAAACCTGACACCTCATTTTTTTTTTTATTTCTTGTCCAACAACCCTTTTTGAAATAAACTTGGCCAACTTTTTTTTTCTTTAAAGCTTTCGGAAATAAATTCGTACGTGCTCCCGTACTCAAAATTATTCCATCAAACTTTGCACGCACCTAGTTTAAAACCTCATTGTTTTATTGAGCAAATAAAATTTGGCATCCAAACCCGACACTTCATTTTTTTTTTCTATTTCTTGCCCAACAACCCTTTTAGAAATAAACTTGGCCAACTGTTCTTTTTTTTTTTTCTTTAAAGCTCTCGGAAATAAATTCGTCTATGCTCCCGTACTCAAAATTATTCCATCAAACTTTGCACGTACCTAGTTTAAAACCTCATTGTTTTATTGGGAAAATAAAATTTGGCATCCAAACCCGACACCTTATTTTTTTTTTATTTCTTGCCCAACAACCCTTTTTGAAATAAACTTGACCAACTTTTTTTTCTTTAAAGCTTTCAGAAATAAATTCTTTAAAGTTGGCCAAGTTTATTTCAAAAGGGTTGTTGGGCAAGAAATAAAAAAAAAAAAAATGAGGTGTTGGGTTTGGATGCCAAATTTTATTTTCCCAATAAGATAATGAGGTTTTAAACTAGGTGCGTGCAAAGTTTGATGGAATAATTTTGAGTACGGGAGCACGTATTGAATTTATTTCTGAAAGCTTTAAAGAAAAAAAGAAAAAAGTTGGCCAAGTTTATTTCAAAAAGGGTTATTGGGCAAGAAATAAAAAAATGAGGTGTCGGGTTTGGATGCCAAATTTTATTTTCCCAATAAAACAATGAGGTTTTAAACTAGGTGCGTGCAAAGTTTGATGGAATAATTTTGAGTACGGGAGCACATACGAATTTATTTCCGAAAGCTTTAAAGTAAAAAAAAAAAAAAAAGAACAGTTGGCCAAGTTTATTTCTAAAAGGATTGTTAGGCAAGAAATATTAAAAAAAAAAGAAGTGTCGGGTTTGGATGCCAAATTTTATTTGCTCAATAAAACAATGAGGTTTTAAACTAGGTGCGTGCAAAGTTTGATGGAATAATTTTGAGTACGGAGAACGTACGAATTTATTTCCGAAAGCTTTAAAAAAAAAAAGTTGGCCAAGTTTATTTCAAAAGGGTTGTTGGACAAGAAATAAAAAAAAATGAGGTGTCGGGTTTAGATGCTAAATTTTATTTTCCCAATAAGACAATGAGGTTTTAAACTAGGTGCGTGCAAAGTTTGATGGAATAATTTTGAGTACGGGAGCACATACAAATTTATTTCTGAAAGCTTTAAAGAAAAAAAAAAAAAGTTGGCCAAGTTTATTTCAAAAGGGTTGTTGGGCAAGAAATAAAAAAAAAAAAATGAGGTGTCGGGTTTGGATGCCAAATTTTATTTTCCCAATAAAACAATGAGGTTTTAAACTAGGTGCGTACAAAGTTTGATGGAATAATTTTGAGTACGGGAGCATGTACGAATTTATTTCTGAAAGCTTTAACTAAAAAAAAAAAAAAGTTGGCCAAGTTTATTTCAAAATGGGTTGTTGGGCAAGAAATAAAAAAAAAAAATAAGGTGTCGGGTTTGGATGCCAAATTTTATTTTCCCAATAAGACAATGAGGTTTTAAACTAGGTGCGTGCAAAGTTTGATGAAATAATTTTGAGTGCGGGAGCACGTACGAATTTATTTCCGAAAGCTTTAAAGAAAAAAAAAAAAACAGGAAAAACAAGACTACAAGTGAAAAGGTATTGAATATGCCTCTGTAAGCTCTGGTCAACAACTTATTCTGCATTCACTCGCAAATCATAAGGTCATTTGCTACAAATACAAAGCATGAATTGCAATAAATAAACATAATAACAAATTGGGTGTGGCAGATCTAATGGCGATAGATACAACCCTAACTATACTCCAAGAGAAAACCATAATGTATCTGTGCTTCCTCACTTGCTCAATAACTGGCTCCTTCAATGGACAGTGTGTCTCATTACAATTCCAAATCTAATTCTCTATCTAGAACTGAGTGGCAGTTCTGTCTAAGGGTAGGCAAAACTCTCACAAAGGAGTCTGCTAAAGAATTGTCCCTTTTCATGCTTGACTAGGTGATCTTACATCAACAAGGCTAAGGTAAATTAATCCAATATCAGCTGTTCTTGGTGCAGTTTGCGTCTGTACCATGCTGGGTGCAATGACGATACCCAACAGAGTGACGAAATTCTCGAATCTCTTTAGAACTGCTGTTACTTGCCTGCAACAACCGTTCATCCTCCTCATAAATCAAATACGGTGCCTTGCCTACCTCTCTCGACAGTAACTTCACGGCCCCCTTAAGAACATGATGCTCCCAGCCTTGAACATCTATTTTGACGAGAAGAACCGGTTTTGACTCTGGTATCACTTCGTCTAGTGGGATGGACCTTACTTGAAGTTCTATTTCTTCATTGGACTTGAATGCCAACTTGGCACCGGCTGATGAGACAGCACTGTTGTCGAGCCGGCCAACCAACTGAAAACATCAGTCAGCGTGGACATGATCAGCACAACAAAAAGCATAGTCAGATACCAACAATAAAAGAATAATTGTGCTCTCAATCTTCTTATAAGAATGACTGCATCAATATCGGGAATTCAAAACATGATCAGATCATATGACATCTGGGACTGGAAGGAGCTAATGCAGATTGAATTCAAAACATGATCAGATCATATGACATCTGTGCTCATGGATGATATATACAAAATCCCTCCAAGTATAATATAAAATCCACAACATAGGCAGGCCAAAATTGCTGCAATTGCAATGAGATTTAGGTGATCCAAACGAGCTTTGGAAAATCTGAACGAGAAGTATATTAGGAACTCCATATACCTAACAAACTTTGTCAATCTGAACCAAAGGCAGCAACTCAAAAGTAATATATTCTTCCCAAATGAGCCAAAAGCAGCAACTCAAAGCAATATATTCTTCCCAAATGAGCCAAAAGCAGCAACAATACCAAAAATTCTAGGCGAGACAGAGACATTCTACGCGAGACCATCCACAAACTCATGTCAGCAATTTGCCCAGCCATCCAGTTCAACAACCACAAACCCATTACTGCGACAAACCCATGTCAACGAAATTTAAAATAAAATTCAAGTGAAATCAAGACAACATAAATATAAAGCACCGCAATTTCAAGAAGACAATCAAGGCGTTCAGTGAGCGTCAAGCAAGCAGGCGAATCTAAGCAAGCGTCGAATGTAGGCGTCAGGCGAGCATCGGACGAAGATGTTGGGTGAGTCGAGCGTCAGGCTGATGCACACGTCGGATGGAGACGTCAAGCGAGCGTCGGCCAGAAGGATTGGATGGAGGCTTCGAACAGAGGCGTTGGGCGAGCGTTGGCTGGAGGGGTTGGACGGAGGCGTCGAGCAGAGGCGTTGGGCGAGCAGAGGCCAAAGGGTTTCGACGGAGGTGTTGAACGGAGGCATCCACCAAGAATCAATGTCAGGCACCATGAATCAAGGGAAGATCCTCTCAATTTAGGGTTCCCTGCTTGATTTTGGGAAAGAACCCAGCCAACCCCACGCCCTTTTTCTTCACGCCCTTTTCTCTTCTGCCTTTTCTCTTTGGCTTTTATTTTTTTTAAAGCAAAACGACGACGTTTTGCTCTCCGGTGCCATGTCAGCGTCGGCAACGCCGACCGGCGCTGACTAGAATGCCACATCAGATTTTTCCGACTATGCATGGCCGGATGGACTGAACTGGAACAAGAACAAAATGTTTAGGACTAAATTGGCCAAAAAAAAAAAAGTTTAGGACTGAATTTGCATAATTGTAATAGGTTTATGACC
Organism: Eucalyptus virginea; assembly: GCA_014182375.1. Lineage (NCBI taxonomy): Eukaryota > Viridiplantae > Streptophyta > Magnoliopsida > Myrtales > Myrtaceae > Eucalyptus > Eucalyptus virginea. The sequence continues at coordinate 10,653,915 of CM024523.1, read as the reverse complement.
TTTTTGGTAATTTTTCCCTAATTTATTTATAGCCTTTTCAATTAATAAATACATTTTGACAAATTTTTTTTATAAATAACATAAAAAAAAATATGAAATATTTCGACGCGCATTCTAGCTACTCTAGTGACAAGACAGAGGCCCCGTAGTTTACTCGTCTAGCGAGAAACAGACAAAAGCGGGGTACTTAGCAAATCTAGATTCTGGCTAGTCTGAAAAAGTTAAAACACTTTTAAAAACACCACGGTGCCACCCATTTTGAGGATCATTCACATGCCCAACTCCTTGGATCTATGCAGAGATTCCATATAAGAACACCTAAATAAATTCCTCATAATCATATGCCACTCTTCGGCCCCATTTGGTTTAGTGTTTCAAATGAGCTTTGGGACTTTGAAGTCCTTTGGTCAAATGCAAATAGTGTTTGTTTATTTTTAGCTCAATTTTGGAAAAATACAATTGCATTTCCAAATGGCTTTAAGGGCCTTTAGCCCAAGACAGGTTTAGATGTCATTTGGGAAGTTGCATTCTCGAAATACAATTCTTGACCTTGTCACCGTTCATTCATTGTTCATCTTCTCAATGGGTTTGGATGGAGAAGCTAACGGAGGTCAATGACTGCTGGCCAAAGGGTAGTGTGTGGCGGCGACCACATGACCCAAGCGACCATTGGCCTACGGCACATGACCCAAGCGTCGCTTGAGGTCGTGCAACCTCGGTGACTGTTGCCGGGGTTGCACAAGTGGCTGTCTGAGTCAAGCTACCTAAGCAATTGTTGTCTAAGGTTACGAGAACCTAGGTGACTATCGCTTAGGCTGCAGCAACCCAAGGAACCTTACCTGAGGTTGCACAACCTCAGGCAAGGCTATTCGGTTGCCAAATCTGGCCATCGGCGAATGGCCGGTGGCTGTTTCGGTAGGCAATGGCTGACCTCTACCAAAAAAATTAATAAAACTTTTTTAAATTTTTTTTTAGCAAGACTCATTTACAAAATTTAATTTTACCAAATGGAATTTAAGCCGCAGAAGTTATTTTTCAATGCACTTTATAATTACAATTTAGTAAACACTATTTGTGTTTTGGAAAACCCTTTTAACCCAACGGTATTTGTATTTTCCCAAGGACATTTCCCTAAAGCCGAACCAACTAGGGCCTTCATGGAATCTCCACCCACTTTCTTCTTCTTCCTCTAAATTTTGATTATTAACATTTTAAAAAGACCATGGTGCCATCCAATTTGGGGATCAATCACATGCCCAACTTTTTGGACCGATGCAGAGATTCCATATAAGAACACCTAAATAAATTCCTCACAATCATACCACTCTTCTTGGAATGTCATTCCACTTTCTTCTTCTACCTCTAGATTTTGATTACTAACATTTTAAAAAAGACCATGGTGCCACCCATTTTAGGCATCAATCACATGCCCAACTTCTTGGATCGATGTAGATATTCCATATTAGAACACCCAAATAAATTCTTCATGACCTTGCCACTCTTCATGGAATCTCCAGCCACTTTCTTCTTTTACTTCTAGATTTTGATTATTAACATTTAAAAAAAAAAAAACCACGGTGTCACTCATTTTGGGGATCATTCACATGCCTAACTTCTTGGACCGATGCAGAGATTCCATATAAGAGCATTCAAATAAATTCCACACAATCATACCACTCTTCATGGAATCTCCACCCACTTTCTTCTCCTACCTCTAGATTTTGATTATTAACATTTATAAAAAGACCAGGGTGCAACCCATTTTGGGGATCAACCACATGCCCAACTTCTTGGATTGTTGCAGAGAATCCATATAAGAACACCCAAATAAATTCCTCGCGATCATGCCTCCCTTCATGGAATCTCCACCTACTTTCTTCTTCTACCACTAGTTTTGATTACTAAAATTTAGAAAGATTTTGATTATTAACATTTAGAAAAAGACCATGGTGCCACCCAATTTGGGGATCAATCACATGCCCAATTTCTTGGATTCATGCAGAGATTCCATATTAGAACACCCACATAAAATTCCTCATGATCATGCCACTCTTCATGGAATTTCCAATCACTTTCTTCTTCTACCTCTAGATTTTGATTATTAACATTTAAAAAAAGCCATGGTGCCACCTATTTTGGGCATCAATCACATGCCCAACTTCTTGGATCGATGCGGATATTCCATATTAGAACACCTAAATAAATTCCTCACAATCATGCCACTCTTCATGGAATCTCCATCCACTTTCTTCTTCTACCTCTATATTTTGATTATTAACATTTAACAAAAAAAAAAAAAAAAAAAAAAAAGACCACGGTGCCACCCATTTTGGGGATCATTTACATGCCCAACTTCTTGGACCGACGCAGAGATTCCATATAAGAACACCCAAATAAATTCCTCACAACCATTCCACTCTTTATGGAATCTCCAGCCACTTTCTTCTTCTGCCTCCAGATTTTGATTATCAACATTTAAAAAAAAAGACTAGGGTGCTACCCAGTTCGGGGATCAATCACATGCCCAACTTCTTGGATATATGCAGAGATTTCCATATAAGAAAACCCAAATAAATACCTACGATCATGCCACTATGGAATCTCCACCCACTTTCTTCTTCTACCTCTAGATTTTGATTATTAACATTTAAAGAAAGACCACATGCCACCCATTTTGGGATCAATCACATGCCAAACTTCTTGGATCGATGTAGATATTCCATATTAGAACACCCAAATAAATTCTTCATGACCTTGCCACTCTTCATGGAATCTCCAGCCACTTTCTTCTTCTACCTCTAGATTTTGATTATTAACATTTAAAAAAAGACCACGGTGTCACTCATTTTGGGGATCATTCACATGCCCAACTTCTTGGACCGATGCAGAGATTCCATATAAGAGCATTCAAATAAATTCCTCACAATCATACCACTCTTCATGGAATCTCCACCTACTTTCTTCTTCTACCATTAGTTTTGATTATTAACATTTAAAAGAAGACCATGGTGCCCCCCGATTTGGGGATCAATCACATGCCCAATTTCTTGGATTGATGCAGAGATTCCATATTAGAACACCCAAATAAATTCCTCATGGCCATGCCACTCGTCATGGAATTTCCAATCACTTTCTTCTTCTACCTCTAGATTTTGATTATTAACATTTTAAAAAGGACCATGGTACCACCTATTTTGGGCATCAATCACATGCCCAACCTCTTGGATTGATGTAGATAATCCATATTAGAACACCTAAATAAATTCCTCACAATCATGCCACTCTTCATGGAATCTCCATCCACTTTCTTCTTCTACCTCTATATTTTGATTACTAACAGTAAATAAATAAATAAAAAAGACCACAGTGCCACCCATTTTGGGGATCATTCACATGCCCAACTTCTTGGACCGACGCAAAGATTCCATATAAGAACACCCAAATAAATTCCTCACAACCATACCACTCTTCATGGAATCTCTAGCCACTTTCTTCTTCTGCCTCTAGATTTTGATTATCAACATTTTAAAAAAAGGCCAAGGTGAAACCCATTTTGGGGATCGATCACATGCCCAACTTCTTGGATTGATGCAGAGATTCCATATAAGAAAACCCAAATAAATACCTCATGATCAAGCCGCTCTTCATGGAATCTCCACCCACTTTCTTCTTCTACCTCTAGATTTTGATTATTAACATTTAAAGAGAGACCACGTGCCACCCATTTTGAGATCAATCACATGCTCAACTTCTTGGATTGATGCGGAGATTCCATATAGAACACCCAAATAAATTCTTCACGATCACCCAACTCTTCATGGAGTTTCCACCCACTTTCTTCTTCTACCTCTAGATTTTGATTTATTAACTACCCCTGCATGTTCTGAATCTTTTTCAATTAATATCTCCATGAATTTCGAAAGTCTTCTAAGTCAAAGTGCCTACCCTTGCGTGTTTCATGATATTAAATAAGTGACAAATTTTGGAAGAATAGTAACTACTCGAACAATATTAGATTAGCACAGCAGAATAAAACAATATTTCCTCTTGTATAAACCTAATAGGAAATGATATAGTAGTGCAATATAAATATCAAGCGCACTAACTCAAGGCAATTTTTTACATGGAAAACCTCCTTAGTGTGAGGAGATAAAAAAAAAAAAAAAAAAAAAAAACCATGGATCAAAATCCACCCAAAGATCTTCACTATCAACAAAACTAGGTGAACAAAGTTCTTCCCTAGTAAATATTATAAGTATATGTTAACACCTAAATTTTGGTCATCTGGTCGCTTATTTATTGCATAGAAAATTAGGGTTAATTTTATCCCTAAAAAAATAATTAATTGCATAGCATATAATTTTAGGTACATTGATTTTTAATTTGCATTTTTTGCATTTATTGGACCAGTGACGGATGTGTTTGAATTAGTAGTTCTGAACTTTAATTTGATGAGTCGAGCTAAGTCCATGAAGTGAGCAAATTGGCCCAAGCCCGTTTTTTTTATGATTGGAAATTATCTTGTGAAAATAGGATTTTGAAATTTTCCAAGATATAATGGAATTTTTTTCGGATAGGGCAAGTGTAAACAAATATTGTGTTTGGAAAAGTGAATATTGCATTTGAAAAAAAAAAGATCTTTGTGGATATTGATTTGGAAAAATTAAAAACCCTAATCGGTGGCCTATAAAAAGGTAAAATGCTAGGGTTTTCAGGGGCCACACAGTAGAAACACTGCAACAAAAAAAGGGAACTCACGTTCTCCATGGCGAGAGTCAGCAAGTCGTTATATCGGAGGCCACGAAAAAAAATTGAGACACGTGAGAAAGGGAGAACAGAGAGGGAAAGAGCTCTCTCGGTCAACTTTGGCCGAGATACTTGTCTTGTCCCGCCGCACCGCCATCGCGCTGTCACCCTTAACGACGTAGCTCCTCTGTCCCTTAGCCGACGTGATGCTGCTTTCCCCTCGCATCTCTGCCGCCCCAGAGCCTCTAGCCGTAAACGGCCCCGCCAACTCATCAGCCTTTCCTGACAATCACCCGTGAGCCGTCGAGATCCCGGTTGATTGTAGCAAGTTTCTCGGGAACGGTTACTACTTTCAGATTGTTTGGCGTTTTTGCTCCTGTGGATCTTGGGACGCATCTCTTGATCGTTGTTACTGCCCTCCGGATCTCCAAAACTCTTATTATTGGTGGAGTTTCCAGCAAATCTCTATCCTCCTGAAGTCCACCAGCGAAGAGGGAGAGGGCCACATGGGAGCAAATAAAAAATATAGAAAGATTTTTCTCTTCTTTGCAGGTTACTCACGTTCCACCATCTTCTTGTCTCATTGACTAATAAAATTCGCGAGCTCAATTCCAGCGAAGCACCATCCCCTGTGGCGATTCGTGCCGTCATCCCGAGCCGACGATAGTGCTGCTGATCCCCGACACTCTACCTGACGAGCACCCAGTACTCCTATCGCACCTCGACATCAAGCCCCGCCGTGGGACTCCACATTCGCGAAAAAGTGCAACCTGCTCGAGGACGCTCTACCATTTTCTGTCCCTTGGACGAAACCTTCATCACGTTAGCAGGCCAACGAGCCCACCAATCTGTTGTGGTCTCAGCCCAATTGCCCTTCAACTATCGCCCATGGTCTCCTCAAGGAAGCTTCACCACTGGGCTGCATTGAACGGTTAGTATAGTATTCCTCAAGTTGCTTGGGGTCCATCTTCATCGGTCTTGTTTGGTTTTGTGCATGTTGTGTTTGCAGGTTTTCTCTAGCAACTGTCCGACAAACTCAGAAGGTCCAGCAAGGAGCACCACGTCCTTACCTACCTTGGTGTGTGGCCATGTCTTGCGCTGCACCGCTCCCCGATAGCCATGCCTGCAAGTAACTGGCAATACTGACGCCCCCCTAGTTTCTCTGGTGTTCCAATTCGCCACAACTCTTCGCTGGCACACGTTCAAGTCTACGGCCATAACATTATTTTATTTTGCCTCTTGGTGTCCGCAAAACCCACTTCAAGGTCAACTAAGGACTTTGTCCTCACTCTGACAAGTTTTGCAGGTTTGTCGAAGGTCTCTCTTACGGTTAGCAAGCTTTTGTCTTCTCTGGTGAACATCGGAGCGTCTATCCCACACTGCGGCACCATCAATGGCTGAGTGTTGGTAGAAAAGAATAATACAAAAAAGAAAAAGACAAAAACAACAAAGGAGAGAGCCTCTTTCGTGAAAGAGGCGAAGGAGGAAATTCAAGTTTTGAAATTCACGGATAACTTCTTGCTCCGATCGGCCACCGTGAGCAGCACCAACGAGCAGTAATCGCTGGGCCTGTAACACCCGTCTAGCAACCCTTGGTATCATAGCACCATCTCTTCATTGTGCCAAGCCTCACCCGTGAGCCACTGCCGGTCATCCGTTGAGCAGATTCCATTTTATTCAAATTTGGCAATATTATTTGCGAAATTAGGTATCATATTATCTAAATTTGATTTGGATATTTTATTGCATAATATATATGCTTTTCAATATGCTTTTCAATATCTTACATGCATCTTTGAATGATAGGCATATTTCCAATTAGGATTTATTGCCCAATCCGCAACCGCACGCCAATTTTTTATTCCATTTATAAGGTTTTATATGGAATAATTAATCACGCGGGAATAAAATTGATATCTTGATCTTTAAGACTTAAGATCAATTTATTGATTTTATTAGCAAAATAATCAAGTTTGATTAGATATCGTTTCCAAATTCGAACAATGGATAATATCTTTGATGACCGTGAGTGATTTTGTGCTTATCCTTTAATTGCTTTATTTATCCCAAAAATACAAAAAAAAAAAATTGCATTTGCATATCATGTATATTAGAATTGATTTCCTAGATAGAATTGCATGATAGAATAGTTAGATTCTTTTCTAATTATATTAAAATGTATGTTTAGAAGGTATTTGAATAGATAGCATTTCACTTTAGTTTTCACTTTAGTTAGATTTTTTTATTTTTAGTAATTTTAATTACGATTTTTCTTAAATAAAAAAATCATGCGCATGTTATGTAAGATTAGGTTCATGAAATGCCTGTCATCTAGTGATTGTTGTTAGGTTCATTTAGTTAGAAATTATTTGTCATTAGAATTAGGTCATTTGGTTAATTTAGATTGCATATTTAATTGTTGCATTTCTTTAATTTCGAATTTCATGGAAAAAAATTAGAATAAATTCATCTCATGCTTCAGGATAGATTGCATGCTTATTTAGGTCATATAGTTTATGTCATATTGCCATGTCATATCAATTCATGTTAGATTAGTAGCATATATTGCATAAAGCATGATTCTCATTAAATGAGTGAAAACGAAAATTGAATGATTGCGTGTTAATTAGAAATTATATCTAGGACTGTCAATGTGAATTCTGATTTAACATTGCAAATGCTTTCGTTGCTATAAAGTAAGTCTTACAATTTATTCATTGCCTTATCTGGGTGTTAAATTAGTGGTTTGCGCACCCATATGATCACCTCACATGTTAGAGAAGTAAATTAAAATTAATTGAAGTTGCTTGCAAAATATTTTTTCGAAATAAAAATAGAAAGGTACCGAAAGGGCATTAGAAAAGTCTAGTGTAACCAAGTCTCCGTACCCAAAGTCTCTGGTTCGTAGAAGTAAAATAATTCTCCAATTATTTTACTTAGGTGTCTAATCGACCTATCGTAAACTGATTAGTGGCGACTCCCTTTTGCATGCGACATATTTAAACCTATGTCGCAAATTAGTATGTGCTTGGGAGAGCCCGAGCTAAGTTAGACTTAGTAATCCATTAGCCTAATTTTAGGTGGTGCATTCGAAAATTTGGTCGCGACAGCACATAGCAGCAAAGATATCAAGAATATCAACAAAAGAACGCTTCAAGTGCCATAACTTTGGCCAAAGGGACACTTAAGTGCCATAACTTACGAAAGGTACACTTAAGTGCCACATTCGAAAAAAAAACGGATCACTTGAGTGCCACTCTGGCCAAAGTCCGGCCAAAACGCCAACGTGGCGTTTTTCCGGCGAAGCGTGCCCAAAACGACGCCGTTTTGCACGCTGACGTGGCCAAAACGGCGTCGTTTTTGGGCCGACGTGGTAAAAAAAAATCAAAAATTAATTAAATTAATTTTAAAATTAAATTTAGTTAAAATATTTAAAAATAATAATTTTGAAATTAAATTTATTTAAAATATTTTTAAAAATATAATTTAAAAACTTTAAAAAATTTTAAAAAATTAAAAAAAAAAAAAAAGGGAATGGGGAGGCGGGCCGAGGGATCGCCCTCGCCCGCCGCCGCCGCCGCCCCCCGCCGCCGGGAAGGGCCGGCGACGGCGGGGAGGGTCGCCCGGGTCGCGGGCCCGGCCGGGGGCCGGCGACCCCGGCAGACGGGGCGGCGAGGGCTCGCGAGCCCTCGCCCGGATCGGGGCGAGGGTCGCAGCCCTCGCCGGATCCGGGCGAGGGCCGCCGACCCTTGCCGGATCCGGGCGAGGGCCGCGCACCCCCAGATCCGGCCGGCGTGGCTCGCGGCCCTTGCCTAGATCCGGCGGCGAGGGCTCGCGAGCCCTCGCCGACGGTCGGCTGCGAGGGCTCGCGGCCCTCGCCGGATCCGGCGGCGAGGGCTCGCGAGCCCGCCGCCGGTCGGCCGTGGTCGCCGGCCCTTCCCGGCGCGACGGCGGGGGCGGCGGCCGAGGGCCGATCCTCACCCGCCTCCCCTGTTCCCTTTTTTTTTTTTTTTTAATTTTTAAATGATTAATTTTTAAAATATTTTAACTAAATTTAATTTTAAATTTAATTTAATTAATTTTTTATTTATTTTTTTTTTCCACGTCAGCCCAAAACGACGCCGTTTTGGCCACGTCAACGTGCAAAATGGCGCCGTTTTGGCCGCGCTTCGCCGGAAAAACGCCACGTTGGCGTTTTGGCCAGATTTTGGCCGGATTGGCATTCAAGTGATCCATTTTACTTCGATTTTGGCACTTAAGTGTACCTTTCGTAAGTTATGGCACTTAAGTGTCCCTTTGGCCAAAGTTATGGCACTTGAGGGGTCCGCACGTCCAAGAATATCATTCTTGACAATACATATAAATTTCACAAGATATCAAGGATAAAGCTCACTAAAAATGCAAGTTCTGTTCAACCCATGAAAAGCCGACATAGGGATCTTTAATAATAAAAAATAAAACCATTCAAATTCGATAAGAGTATGCCATGAACACATTGACAAAATTTTAATTCAATTGGACCACGAATCGAGTTCCAACGCCAGCTAGATATTAATTAGATATTGCCCTCAACTAGAGGTGATAAATGGGTACACAACCCATTTTTGGACCCATTAATGGGTCGGGCTTTATTTTCTAAGGAACCCATGATGGGTTTTAAAAACAAAAGGTTTAAAGTATATGAGTCTTAAATGGGTCTACTTTATAGCCATTTAAGACCCATTTACCAACCCATTAAAGATGAATCTAGTAACCCACGAGAGCCACGAGTCTACTCTACCCCTTTTCGCTTTCGATTTGCCACCACCTCCATCACCCCTCGCCTCGTCGCCACTTGCTGCCACCTATCGTCGCCTCGTCGCCGCTTGTCGCCGCCCATCGTCGCCTTGTCGCCGCCCATCTCTAGTGGCCGAGGTTGTCCGACAACTCGATCGTCCTACACGGTGGCGCTCGTCTTGCACTTTTTGCAAATAAATCTCTCCAGTCAGCGGTCACCACCAGCAGTAGGGTTCAGGTCGGCGAGGATGGAGGAGGGTCACTCGTGCTAGTCTGCAGCGAGTGTTCCAAGGAGGAGGGAGGGACTACTTCCAGCAACAGCCGTATGGAATTTGTCCATTGAATCAGTCGGGAATTTTAGCGCCACGATCGGTCTCGCGGATCAGCTGGACAAGGGTGTTCCTCTTGATTTCGCGAAGCACGTCAATCGACATCTTTATTCGACATCGAATCAGAATATGCAAAACCCTAAAAGTAGCACTCGTCTGCTCGCTGCGAACGGCTCGCAGATCCATCGTTGGAGGATGGAGCCACTTGGTTCAGGTACTCCGTTTGAACACGCATTCGTGGATTTCATTTTGAGTTCGGGCTTGCTGTTTTACGTAATCAAGTGTGCACATGTGGCGAGATGGTCCCAACAACATGTTTGATCGATCACTGGTTGCTTAGTGTCGTCAATTCATTTGCAGAAGTGGTAATTTTGCTCGAGTCAATTCGACGGTGGAAGTGGTTTGTTCTATGCTAGGTTGATGTGTGTTTTTTCTGCTGCAAATTTGGAAGGGTGCCCGAATTGCACTGTTAGAGCAGATTGTCTTTTCATGTTAATGGTTGCATTGGTCTGATAGTGTTGCTAATGCCCATTTATAGTTTGTTATTGTCAATCCTATTCCATGTGGATGATTTGTCCCGGACCTTTTTATTTGAGAGTTAGGTTGGAACATTTGGTTTTCTGATGCTGACTTGTAAGTTACATTGGTTGTGAGTCCACCATGTTAAGACACCTCGTGTATTCAGGCAAAAACCCATATGTGATGAAATGGCTTCTTGGCTTGCTTTTTTCTTTGGACAGATTCTTTGATAGATGCTAGAGACTTGGATTTTTTGTTAACATCCATGTTCCATGTATGAACTCATTCTTTACCCTTTATGTTAAATTCATAACATGCAATCCTGAACCTGTTTTAATTTATGTTTTATCCAACTAATTAGTTGACATGTCAAGAGATAACGAGAATCGAGAAGAATATTCAACTACGGAACAATTCGAGAGACGTAGAGTTGCATCCTTAGTTCGTGAGGACGAGGAAGATAACTCTACTTGCTCTAAGCGTTCAAGAAAATGCACTTCAATTGTATGGTCTGAATTTGAAAAGTTCATAGATGGTGATGGCATGAAGAAGGCTAAATGTGAGTGGTGCGAAGTAACTTACACGGCTAGCCATGGGACAAAAAACTTATTGCATCATTTAGATACTTGTCTCAACCGAGAGGTTAATGTTGATGGTTCCGTAGTACAATTTGACCAAGGTGTGTTTAGAGATATGCTAGCAAGAGTGATAATCAAACACAATTATACATACTCTTTTGTGGAGCATGAGGCTACTAAAGAGTTATTTAGTTACCTTAACCCTAATTTGAAGCACATTTCAAGGTTTACAGCAAGAAGTGATGTAGTAAAAGTTTATGAAAAAGAGAAGGGAATTTTGAAATCCAAATTATTATCTCTTTTGAGTCGAATATGTTTGACTTCTGACCTATGGACTTTTGTTACTACGGATCATTATATGATTGTCACTGCTCATTATATCGATGACGATTGGGAATTGCATTCAAAAGTCTTGTGTTTCTCCTATGTGCCACCTTCATATAGTGGTCCCATACTTTTAGAAAAATTGTTGACTTTGTTAAGAGAATGGGATATTGAGAGAAAGATTTTCAGCGTTACTTTAGATAATGCATCACACAATGACAGTATGGTTGATATTTAGAGAAATACACCTTCTGTGAGATCCTTTTTGTTATGTGATGGATAGTTTTTTCATGTGCGTTGTGGTCCACATGTTTTGAATCTTATTGTACAAGAAGGTTTAAAGGTTATTGATGGATCGTTACATAATATTAGAGAAGCTGTCAAGTATGTGAGGGCTACACAAGGGGGGAGAGTAAAATTTGCCGAATGTATATCGCAGTCGTGCTTAAAGACCAATAGAAAGGTATGCCAAGATGTGGCTAAGAGATGGAATTCTACATATCTAATGCTTGAGGGTGCCATTTTCTTTGAATGTGCATTTTCACATTTGAAGTTAATCGACCATAACTTTTTCTTGTCCATCTTCTGAAGATTAGGTTAGAGGAAAGAAAATTGCTTTCTTGTTGAAACCCTTTTATGATATTTCTACTATGTTCTCTGGAGTTAGATATCCCAAGACGAATTTATATTTTTATGGAGTATGGCAGATTCAGCTTCGTTTAATACAGGCAAGGGATATTGAGGATGAGGCTATTAGTTCTATGGCTAAGGCAATGCTCAAAAAGTTTGAAAAATATTGGAAGTGTTATAGTGTTGTCTTATTATTTGATGTTATATTAGATCCCCGCTATAAGTTACACTTGTTAGAGTTTTGCTACTCAAAGTTGGACATGGATGATCATGTGGAATTTGTATGGGGCATTCGAGAAAAACTCTATACACTTTTTGATGAATATGTAGCCTCAATGTCTAGAGATAATCGCTTTACTTCTTCAACTAGTTGAGGTAACATTTCAGTTGAGGGCATCGATGAGAACATTGGGGATGACATTGATGAGTATGATGCATTTGAGAGTGAACACTTTGGATCACAATCTACTAAGTCACAATTGGATTTGTATTTGGAGGAGAATAGGCTTGATAGAAAGAAGTTCCCGGATCTCAATGTCCTTTATTATTGGAAGACTCATTCTCATCGGTATCATGAGTTATCCCTCATGGCACGTGATATATTGAGCATTCATATCACTACCGTTGCCTCAGAATCAGCCTTCAGCATTGGAGGACGCATTTTAAATAAATATCGTAGTTCCCTTTCCCCAGAAAGAGTAGAGGCTGAGCTGTGCACTAGAAATTGGTTATTTGGAGTTCCGCCCAAGGAAGATTTGGATGAGGAGTCTCTCATCATTGACTTTCAAGACTATTTGCATTAGGTACTTTTTTTCATATTCTTTTCGGTTAATCATATGATTTAATACACTTGTCTTCATAATGATGTATTCTTGGTATACTTTGTGGTGCTACAACTTCTAATCAAAGTTGATGCTTTTCCTTTTCAGGTTCTAGACTAGTTGTTGGGTCATAATGAGGAGGTACACGAAAACTTACACTTTTCCATAAGAAGTTTCTTCTTATTAAATGAGATATTTCTCAGTCTTGGAGACAACAGCACATCTTCCTCCGAATGACAGAAAGTCTAATTATTTCTTCTATCAGAGGGTTGTTGAAGCAGAAATTAATTTGAAATTCCTTTTCCTTAGGTATCAAGTTGATATTGATGCCTTTTTGTCAGTGCTGGCGCTTCAACCTATTCCGAAGATGGAATCAGTGCCTACCATTGCTGAGGTAATAGAACAAAATTGATTATTTTCATTTGCCTTCCCTTATGCTGGAAGTTAATACTCTCGTGATGGCTTGATCATATTGCAGAAAATGTGTTTAATCTTCACAGTTTCCCTCATTTGGTGGGCATGAAATATGTGCAGTTAAGACTTGGATTTCAAAAGGTTACATGAATTTGCTAAGCTATATATATATATATATATATATATATATATATATCCTCTAGAGTTTATTTTCTGTTTGCTTCCTATTTACATTTGGCAGTTGATGTTATGCAAGCCAGTCGTTTGTGGCCTCTATAGGACTGGGAAGCTACAATTCCATCCAAGTGATGATGAGATTATGCAACAATGTGACAAAGTAACGAGGAAATTAACTTTTATAGTTCTAAGTTCCCCTTGAGACTCACATAATCCAACATATTTGTTTTGGTTTTTCATGTGCATAGTTAATATCTTATTGCGCGTAATATTTGCTTCAATAATGCACTTTTGACATGTAACTTCTTGTGGCTTTTTTATGCTTAAATTTTGTGGATGAGGGAAAATGTAAGAGAAGTCCACTTGTTGGCCAAATGCATTATTAAGTGACTGACAAGTTGCTTCTCGAGTCACTTTGAGACATCAACATCTAATATTGAACGAAATTTACTTTAAATGGGTCATAAATGGGTTGTTTAGCATTTATTTTTATATTTTTTGGTCGGTGGATGCTTAGCGATTTAATGGGGGTTTTAAATGGGTTGGCGGGCAAACCTCTCTGGATGCAAAAGAAAAAAAGGAAAAGAAAGAAAAAGAAAAAAGAAAAAATAATTTCTATTTTGAAAACGTATAAAAATTGATAAATTATTGAATAGATTTGTATCGGATGGAAGTATTTTAGTAATGTAATCTTTAAAAAAAAAAAAAAAACATAAGAATAAATTTTCCTAAATTTGGTTAAATATGAAAATATTTTATTAATATGAGCCGAGTCGGGTATGGGTCGAAAAATTTACATTATGCATAAATGGGTCATAAATTGGTTAATGAATCAATTTGGGTCGGACCATTAATGACCCGACCGAAACTCGACCCGACCCACCCATTTAACAGCTCTACCCTCAACTTAGATTTTTCTATTCTCTCTTTCTCTTTTGTTACTATGTCTCAACTAACATTCTTTGCTACTACCACATAACAGATATTGAGAAACCTTATTTCTTCGTATGGATTATTATATGAGTTCAAACTCTTGTATTTGCAATTCATCAGGCTTCCTTCACATGAGAGTAAACCCAGCCAGCAATAAACTCTTCTGTGGCCCATGTACATCATCCACCAGAGTAGATCGTCCTTCACCTTCAATGAAGTGTGACCCCACTAGCAATTTTTGAGAAATAATTCCATATCCGACTCCACATCTTCCTTAAATTACTTATGATGGCAATTTATTTGAACATGCCTAAATCATATGAATCATTGGTATAAAAAAATATGACCTTTTGACCTCTCTCATGACTCTAGCTGATTGCATGATATGGGGATTGATGTGATGGTTTTTTATTAGGCTTGAAATAGAATTACTCCCTGCATGTATTTGCATAAAGCAATGGCATACCTAGCAGAAAGAAAATATAAATCCTGCATGATCGATGTTCTTCCCATGTAGATATTGTTTATATGGGAATTTTTTTTTTTTTTGAATTAACAAATGATACTATAGCAAAGAAAAGAAAAGGAAAAAAAAAAAAAAAAAAACCGACCAAATTTGTGGGATCTCATTATGTGGAGTCAAATCGTATAATGAACATATTTAGAGCAATGAATCTAATAAGTCTTATATATGTGTTCACCTAATTTAATAGTTCATACGAACCTGAAATGCACACTATAATTCCTTTCATAATTAAGAAAAGTGTGCAATAGACTTATATTTGCTGTTGAAAATAATCCACTTATAAATACTTGCTTACAGTCCATCGTATCATTCTATACATCAATTTTGTGAATTGATTACAGTAAACCCAACATTGCTTGCCATTTTTTTCATGCACAACTTATTTTGGTTAGTTTTATCGTCGAATGGAGGTATGAATGCGTTGTTTGCAAGAGAAAGCAATTCACATCAAATTATTTGTTATTCGTATCATGTGATCATTATCTTCTATTAATATATTATGGGAAAAGTACAAAAAAAAAAAAAAAAAGTCATAAACTTATTGCAATGGTATCAATTCAATCATAAACATTTCAATTGGATCAATTTAGTCATAATTTTTTTTAACATTAATACCAATTCAGTTCATCTGGCCAATTTAGACCGAAAATTTATAATGTGGATGCCAATTGGCTGGTTAGTACTAACATGGATATTTTTAATAATATTTCTATATTGTTTGAATTTACTAAATTTTTCAAATATTTTTTTTTTCCTTTCACTTTCCTTTGCCATTTCGTTTTGGTAGTAGTCGGTGAGGATCGGCCTTACCGAGGTTAGGGCAAGAGCTAGCCATCCGAGGGCAGTTAGGCGAGGCCATTGCTCAGGCAAGGGTGGCCTCATTGGGCCTCGCCTGAGCGAGGGTTTACTTCACCTGGCCTCACCGTCGCCTAGGCAAGGCTCACCCTCGCCCAGACAAGGCCCGGTTAGGGGCCTTGCTTGACCACGCTTGGACAGCCGACCCTCACCCATGGCCTGCCATGGCTGTGGTTGGTAGCCCTCATTGGCCACCAGCGAAAAGAAATAGTAAAGGAAAGGGAAGGGGAAAAAAGAAAAAGAAAATTAAAAAATTATTTAAATAACTTAATAAATTCGGAAAAATATTAAAATATCATTAAAAATATCTACTTTAATGCGGGCCTTGCTATGTAAGACGTCCAACATCTATATCAGCAATTTTCAGTCTAAATTGCGATATATATTTCACTCCATGGTGTTTTACTTGCGTGTGATCACACTCTATTCTCTCTTTTCTGATTATTACTTTTCGATAACTAACTTCTATAAACTATGGAGAACCGTCACATTATCTATAAGAGTATCTTGTAACTAATGTGGTGACATTCTATTGGTAGCGTAGTGTTTTGTGATTGTAATGGATTGATAATGAAAAATAGCATGAGTAAAATCCAGAGACAATGAATTCGTAATTTGAGAAATGTGTTAGCGTTCCTCGGTTGACGTGATTGTTAGTTTCGGTTGTGGCATGGATCAGCAGTATCCTTTTTTACAAATATGCTTCTACTAGGCTCCGTTTGTTTTGCGAAAAATGAATAATTTAGAAAATATATTCCTACAAATGATTGCTTGTATAGCTTAAAATAATTAGTCAATAAAAATATTTTTTCAATAAACATGCTCAAAATTTTTTATAGATAAGGAAAATATTTTTCGTTCATTTATATTACAAAAATATAAATAATCATTTTTAAAAATGTATATTTTAAATAATTCATTTTTCATGAAGAAAATGCAACCTTAGTCAATCTGTCACTTTTTTCACCTGTGAATACAATGAAATATCCGTCTTTCATCTCATCGGTGCGTTCCCGCAGACGTAGTGCGGTGAGTGGTGGGTTAAATGTGATTGGTGAGATAAAATTATATTTTGGGCTATTTTTTATTATTATTTTGTTCCGTTGACCAAAAAACGAAGAGGAAACGAAGCAGGTTGTTGAAGGCGATTAAATGAATGGTGACCCGCTTGCATTGACCAATTTAAGAAGTGATATCGGCATTGATGGTTAATCCCAACCCATTAACAACTACACGGGCATCTCCACAAAAAAATGATATAATATCCACCGAATTTATATTTTTCTGGAGAACCATTATGAATATTACAAACAGTATAACTTTATTGTACTTCAATATATGAATATTTATTGGAAAACAAAAAATGTTCATTAACATACGGGGCAGCAGCTTTGGAGCGAATCGGATATGGAGGGGGATATGGCTGCTTAAGATAGGTGGCATGATGCTCCATGAAGATGCGTCCCTACTATATCTTCATTATGTCTTATGCCAACAAACAGCTTCAGGTTGGTGAACATGATTAAATGCATGATGACCCACCGGCATTGACCAAATAAAGAAGCAATATTGCCTAGGTTTTCTTTATTTCGAATTAAACTGCTTCACATCACAGTAATTCTTTAATGTGAGATTTCTCTAACAAAACTTGCACGAGACGAGGAGGAGGAGGATGATGGCAAGTCTAGTATCGCATTGGGTTTGAGAGGGATACGGGAGTTTTTTTTCCCTAGAAAATGTGAAACTTTTCTAATAAAACTCCTACATGAATCGCAGTGGGGTTGAACAGAGGGATTTGGGAGATTGACAGGGATGTTTCCGCTTAAATTGGTGGGGCATGATTCTCAATGAAGATGGGTTCCTATTATATCTTCTACAATCCGCAATTAAGAAAGTTAATGTTGCGTTTATGATTAAATGAATGGTGACCCACCTGCATTGTGCAATTAAAGAAGCAACAGCTGTATTAATAATTCATCCCAGCCCATTGAGCATGATGATTTGGTTCCCTCGATCTTGAATTAAACATATTAACTGCTCCACACCACACTAATTTTCCGATGTGGGACTTCTTTAATATAACTTGCAAGTACATCACATGTGCATCTCTACAAGATGATGTAATGTTCACCAAATCTATATTTTGCTGGAGATCCATTATGAATATTACAAATAGTGTAACTCAAACAAGTGATGTTCATTAACATATTAATTACGACACGAGGGAGGGGACAGCAACCTTGGAGGGAAAGCCTTTGACGGGAAGGAAAAATTTAGTGGCAACGTTATAAATGGTAGGACCGAAATGAAACAAGATAAGAGGGCTAGGGTATAAATTAAAACCAGTAGGGGCGAGGAGGAGGAGGATTGCAAGTCTCGTCACCATTGTATGCAGTAAGGTTAGAATTAAATATTAGGGGTGAGTAAAATAGACCGGCTGAATTGAGAATTGCTCAGACTAGACTAAATTGGCCAATTGGATCTAGTCCCCAAGAGTGCTGGTCTAGTTCTAAGTTCCTAAAAGTGGAACAAGTGTTTAGGCAGTCTAGTTCCTGGTTCCAAGAGGGGAATTGAACTGAGCTAGACCATTTTTTTTTAATGTCTCACGCATGCCTTCTCTTCTATTTTAATCTTTTCCTTCCACCCATAATGCTCACACCTACTTTCCTCTTTCGGTCTTTCCCTTTCTCTAGGTCTTCTTCACCTTTCATAAAGTTCAAGGCATTCTCTCATTTGAACTCAGATAGTTCCATTGGACCTCCCGAGAACCGGACCGATCAGCCCTATTAAATATAGATTATGATACATGCATTGACTAGAAACGAAGCGGAGTGGTTGGATGGGAAGATGAGCCTGAAAGTAAAAGTAAAAATAATAAAAAGGTCCCTTTTTTCTTCTCTTTTTGAGGTTATGTTCTTGTTGTACAATAAAATGGAGTCCCTCAATATATATTTACTTGGACTTACCTTTACCCAAAAGTTTAAACTATTGAGTTCTGGGCAATTTGGATATATGAACTACTCTACATCATATTAAATCTTCAATGGAATTTAACACAATTCACATGTATATCTCATATTCACCAATTCTATATTTTGTTGGAGATCAGTTATTCCTTTTTTATTTTCTTATATGAATATTTATTGGAAGACAAGTGATGTTCATTAATAGATCAAAGGGTCACGAAGATATTCAAAATTGATCTTCAAACCATGTTAACGACAAATAGTAATAAGGTTAATAAGTTTACATAATTGTTACTAAACCGAGGGTACTGAGTTAACCTATTGGTTTAGTAATAGTGCCGTAAGGCATGTTAACTCAGTAGTGGGTCTTTCACCCATCCTCACTTACTCCAAACGTGGGTGACTACTATACCAGCCTACCCGGCAATAGCCAAAACTTTTGTTTTAATGTGATGTCTACCTTCATCATCGTGAGACCCCCTAATTCTCTATCTATATTTTTGTCTTCCCTACAGAGAGGGAATATGGGGATATTGCGGAGTCTCCCATCTTAAGGCGGATCTCCCACCTATTTTTTTGAAAACAAAGAAATTGTTTTGCTTAAAATTTTCCCACGATGAAATAATTTTCCAAAAGTCGTTCTTTGATTTTTAATTAAAGGAAATCAGGATTTTGTATTGACTTCGGGTAAGGAACCATCAACTTTGATCATAATAGGATTGTACATATGTAGACTGTATCGGAATTTAATCAATGACAGAGCTTAAAAATGCATACCCGGTAAAGTAACTGGATATAAACAAACTATAGTGGAATTTAATTGACAACACAATACCTAGAATAAAGATACACGTTGAAATTTAATCGACAATGCGGATCTAGAAACTATAACTAGGAAATAAAGCATTGTGCAGGGAAGTAAAGATACAAAAAAGATAGTAAAAAATTGTTTGATTTGTGTAGGGGGCCTCTGAAGAGTATTTAAGGCCTATGATCATGGTTACTAACACAAGTTACAAAGTACACATAGAAGTTCCAAACGGAGGTTACAAATAGAGATTACAGACAGCCACCGAACGGTTAATGGTTACATTGATTTAACTACGTCGACGCTTACTTCTTTGACAGTTGCATTCAAGATTAATTTTCTTTTTGTTTTCGGAATAAAAAAGTATATTTTTATTTTACTTTTTTTTTGTTCTAAATCTATTCCCTAATCACTAATCTATCATGGGGAATAAAAACATTAGCTGACGTTACAAAATGGATTTCTGCTTTTTTTTTTTTTTTTTTTTTAGAGGGGGGAGAATAAAAGAATAGAAAAATAAAAAGAAATATGATTATTATCAAATGGCCCTTATTCCTCTTGCTTATCCATTCCTGACTCACGTGATGCTAAATTTCAAAACGTCAGGACTCAGGATTTACCTCGGACCCTGGTACGTTTTCGTTCCTTTAATGACACTCACAGGTCATATAGGAGTGATAACCCTGAGTAAAGCACATCTTCGTTGCGTCTCACCTCTCGTGAGAGACGCTACACCGATTTCTTCGCTGACCAATACAGAAGAAATCCAGGCTTGTATAAAGCAAGAAAAACCAATTTAAAGAGTAGTTCTCGCAAATAGACCATTGAATACATGACGCGTGTCTGAATATATGTTTCTACGCATTCCTCCCATTCCAAGGGTAATTGTCTTAGTTCTTTTCTCGAAGGAGCTGTTAGTTATATGTCCTAAAGCAATCATATAATAGTTACATGTTAGAGATCATTCAATGATAAATAAATATTCATTCATCATCCTATTTATATGAATGAAGTTCATAAGATCAATTGCAACTAAACTTATCCTTAAGGTGTTAAGAATATGTGTGATATGTTTACGGTTACGCTGAATTTTTAAGTGATTCCTGATCGATGGATCATTGAAAGGATATTGATGATTCTATTGAGACCAGTGTGTTCTTAAGTTTCACCATTCAATATTAGATACTTGAGGGAATGATGAGTCACAAGTCATTGGGTATTGTGATATTTGAGCTAAAACAAAGGTGCTTGTGTTAGACAAGTTCACTGAAACTGACATGCATAGAACGATTGACGACATGGAAGCTTTTAGCGGAGTCAATGTCTTATCATTGACACTTTGGTCTAATGTAAAATCCTTAGACTCAAGACACAATGCTGACTTGTATGTTAGATGGCTATGGTTCACAAATGCACATATTGATGCTTCATCGAACCGTCTTTGTACTTGATAGTCATAATTCACATATGAAGGCATATGCGTGCGCAATATGGAATCTATTTTCTTGTTATATATAGATATACAATATTGATGTTCTGTGCACTCTAATTGTGACATTGTATTGAAATCATTGATCGGGGTTATAATCGAAAATGAATGGTTGATGTCTCAAAAAAATATATGTTAATTAGATTTGGGCATATGATCGAATTGGTGGCTTGACCAACAATTCTATGGCTTTTGTTCGATTGGGACATGATAAAGACAGAATGATCAAAATACATGGTCGCCAAAGTTGATAGGTTCATTATGTTATCGAAACATTTCACATTGTTTTGATAGCCATGATATATTGCTAAATGTTACTTATGATTTGCAAGAACATGTGATTAATTTAGACAATCAATTTCTTTGGTTGTGCTAATGTGTTAGGACAACTCTTGCTGCTAGCTCAGTAATGAACATAGGGATGTCACACACTATAACCAATTAGAATGACATTTGAACAAGAGAGAGAATATTGCAAATATGTTTACAGTTGAGCCAATCATATTGAGTTGGGCTAAAAAATAAAAGATCTAAAAAAGCGGCATTAGACTTTACAAAGTCTGAAACGGATTTCAAACTTTATGACCAATTGAAAAATCTGAAGTGTGTTCAGATTTAGTATTAATAATCTAAAATAAGTTCAGAATTAATAGCTGCATTAATGATCTGAAGTGATTTCGGAATTAATGGTATCATTAATGATCTAAAGTGAGTCAGAATCAATAGCCAAATAAATGATTTGAAACAGTTTCAAACTTAATGGCCAAATTAAAAATCTACAATGGTTTCAGAATTTAACGGCCACATCAATAATCTAAAATGGTTTTAGATGTAATGATCACATTAATGATTTGAAACGGTTTCATAATCAATGGGTAGTTTAATGATTTGAAACGATTTCATATTCAAATGACTAATTAATATTTTGAAACAGTTTCAAATGTAACGGTCAAAATAAATATTTGTAACAGTTACAAAGTTAATACCCAAAATAAAGACTTGTGATAGTTATAAATAAATATATGAAATAAAGCTTTGTAATAGTTATAGAGTTAATGCCCGAATTAGTGTCTAAAATGACATCAGAACTTATGTCTGTCAGAAATTACGACCGAATTAATTCTAGAACAGTTTTAGAGTTAATAAGCCGATTTAAATGTGATCTGCATTGGCTATAAAATGTAATATAGGGAGCAAATCATAGGACGAAAAACAATCAACAACCGACAATTGAGAGTGTTGATAGTAATCAACCAAATCATTCACACACGAGAGCAATTGCCAGTATAATTGTAATTATGAGATCTCTCAATTTCTCTCTTCTGTTCAACGTGAGAATTGGTGATGTGTCTAAACTAGAGGCCCGACACTTATGAGACTGAATCTAAAGAATGTCAGAACAAGTATTACTAGAAAGCATTAGTCATTCGTGGTGAAAAATTCCAAGAACATCAGAATAAGTGTTACTAAAAGATCAATATTCGTAGTCAAAGCTTGAAGAACGTCAGAACCACCATTGTGAGAACATCAGACATTCGTGCTCAAAATCTAAACGTCAGAACCAAATCTTGGAGCATAGTACAAGGTTAATATGATTAGCCCGTTTATCTATTCTCTGTGTTTTTTTATTATTAAAATACACAAAAATACTTTGGAAACACATGTATAATTATTTTTATTTCCGTTGTGATCAGAATTTGATCTTAATTTACTTATACACGTATGCTTATTTATCGAAACAAACACCAACAGGAGCGACCTAGTAAATCCTCGTACTGTCTTTCATTCTTAATGGATTGAATCCCTATAATGTGATGAAAACGTGAAGCGCAAGCGTTTGGTCAACATGTCTCACCAAGAAAAGATAAAAAGGACTTGGTCAACTTGCGCGTGATGGATGAGCTCATAAGGCTATTATTCGTTTCTCTTTAGCTATCCCTTCCACAATTAGAGCCTATATCCTGGTGTGGCTCAGATGAGGAATTGAAAAGGGGGGAGGAGCAATTTATCTGCGAATGGCCTTAGGCTTTTGCCATTCATGTACGCCTATGAATGAGAACAAAGCTTGCTATAAAGGTTCACTTCCACAAACATATAGCACTTAAACCTATTCAAACTTTTCCTTTTTGATGATTCAATTCTGCCTTTCTTATTACGCTCTTTCTTTTATTAAGGTAGACGAATTACCTAACTTTTTACTTCCTCAGGTCAGTGGTATTGTCATTTCTTATTGAATACATTGATTTCGGAGAAGAATCTCTCGAACATTTAGCCCAAGGGCCAAGGAGCAAGAGAAAAGCAATTAGCCTAAGGGCCAAGTTCAAATCTGTTATTAAATCAAAATAGCTTGTCCTAAGTTACCAGGACATGAAGACATAAAGAAATCAACCACCATTCAATAGAAAAAATTTAGTACTGGAAGGAGAGGACAGTCTCAAGAAGCTAGTACCCACAAATGAAAGATTTGAGTTGAATATCTTACACGAATTATTCACTTGTAACTTTTTTTTTGTTTGGTCCACCGTTCAAATGTACCGCATCAAAAGCCAAATCAGTAAAATTATGTTAATTTGAATTAATGAAAAGATAAATATTTGACATTTTCATATAGTCTAGAGATTAGATCGAACATTTACTAAGGTACAATATTGCACATTGTGTTATTTCAGAGACCACATTGAATAAATTAAAAGTTCAGAGATATTGCACATTGGACTAAAATGCGTGAACTATTTGTGTAATTATCCAATTACTTAAAATGATTGAAGAGTGACAAAGGAATTACAAAACCAAGGGGAAGAAAGCATTAGCATTATTGCGAAGAAGACTCAGCTGTACTCAAGTCATCTGGAACCTCAAAAAATAGATCACATTTGGCCCATGGTTCATTTCTTCCTGAAATTGCCTCGCCGAGGGTCGGTTACTTTCGGGGATGATAATAAGCGTAAACCGTATAGAATGCTTGAAGGACGGTAAGAGCCAGAAGAACAGTGGCAGCAATAGCCGAAATGACGGACCAAGGACTACCAAAGTATTCGCGCTTGATCCCCGCCCGACGCATGTGCCATTTGCTTCGGTGGTACCTGTTCACTTGCCCAAATAGCTCGGCCAAATAGCTTCGTTTGATATCGAAGGCAATGTCCTTACCCAAATCATTGAAGAAAGTCGCGACCTCTGCATTTGATCCCAAATAGTTCACTATTACTTGGTTCTCAGATAAGAGCTCTGCGTCCGCTTCTTTGTTCACGAGACATCTCATGAAGATGACGTAACTGGTCATGTGCCTGGAGTTGTAGCAGTAACACTGCTCAAAGGCGATGCAGTTGGGTATGAAGGAGCCCATGAAATCGTCTAGAGTCAAACGAGGGATTTGAAGTTCTTCACTATTGAATCGGATGTCGAATAAATTTGAGTTGTCGCCGTTCCTCAGCTTGCATTTAATCCCAGAGCGAATAAGCTGCCTCCCTGAGGGGATCAAATCTAAGTACTCGCCATTGACAGCCCCAGGTTTCTCCAGGTCCCAATGGCCGACAAGACTCGCTCGGAACAAGTCAAGCAAGTGTTTGGCTTTGATTTGACTGTAGAACTTCTCCAGTTGTCCTGGTGGCCGCAGATACGCCTTGTCGAAGAATAGTAGCGCAAGCTTGCTGAGTGAGGGCTGGTCGGCTTCACGAGCTTTGTCGCCACTCGATAAGTCAAAGACGTCTTGAAGGACAAAAAAAGGGATTTGGTTTTCGATCCGAAGAAAGTCCCTTACGAGAAAGACAAAGATCCATGGCGTCGCAAAGAAAGGATCGTCCCTATCAGGCTCAGATACTTTCCCAAAGAAGCGGAACACCTCGACGATGAAACAGGCATCGAGGACCATCATCTCAACTAGAGCCGAGCTTTCCCAGTGAAGATGCTCTGAGTAGCAATCCCGAATTTCGTTCACCCTCAATGCAATAGCATTGAAATAGTCATCAAGGCCCACGCCGCTATTTTTAGTTCGTTCGAGGAGAGCGGAGAAGAATCGAGGTTTGTGCTGCTCGACCATATTCAGCCGTTTCTGGCCATGGTGGTAGGGACCTATGGAGACGATTTGGGGCTCGTAGGCCTTCTCGTTGATTTGAAGCAGGCTGTGCGGGGCTTTGAAAATGCAGCAGGAAAATTTACTGGCGAAGGGTTTCAAAAGAGTCGGCGGTTCCTTGAACCGCTGCTCCATGGAAGATGACCATTCGCTCGGCATCCCGATCACGTCATGGTCCGTTTCTCCGTTGAATATGGTAGTTGTGCAACCTCTCAGCACCGTGCCGAAGCTCTAGAAAGGATTTTAAGAACGAGAAGTGATCGGTGATCATGTGGTGACTGATTTATTTGTCGTGACCTACACCGAAATTGTTTTGTTTTTTGTTCTTGCCAAACGCTGCGAGAATTAATTTGAATAAACTATTTTTTTTTCGGTGAATAAACTAAACTTTGCTATGCACATTTTGGAAAGGAATCTTTCATGATTATTAAAAAAAAAAAACACTGCTCGTGGAAGGGATGGATTCCATTGCCAGCTGCCCCCCTTAAAATACGTGAAGACAGAACTTGCCTAGTGGTACTTGAGATCATAATAAAAATCTAAAAATTAGGAATAAATATACTGAAGCCTCTAAAATTTATTATAAAAGTATAATAGAAAATCAAAACTTATAAAAAATGCAATCAAGTCTTAAAACTTATCAAATTTGTGCAACTGTGTTCATTTGTTAACTCTGTACAACTTGATTAACGGAAAATGCTACTGTCATTTTCATTTTTATTTTCTTATTTATGAGAAATCGAACACATTTATGACTAGCATTTGACGTATAAAAGATTTAGGTAGTGTTTGATATTTACTGTTGTATCTCAACAGTTTGAAACAAACACTCCACATTTTGAAACTAATCCTCAGGTTGCCCATCCTAAACAAAAGAGAATTGGCGGTCCTACTGGCGCCAATACTATTCGTCTGTTAGGATGCGATTATGCTAGCCAATCTCTATTTTTTATCTAGAGACATATCGAAAGGCTAAATATAAATCAAAGGGCGTGGTGCTCACATCCCTGTTATATTTTCGTCAAGCCTTAAATGCTAGTACTTATATTCAGCAAATAAGAAAGTATTATGTCTATATAGTATTATAACAAATTACAAGTATGAGTATAACTTATATTTATTTACATATAACTTATATTTTAACACTACACATGGGAAGGATGGATTCCAATGCCAGCTGCCCCCATTAAAATACGTGAAGATAGAACTTGCCTAACAGTACTCAAAAAGAATATGTGCCAACAACACATGATAAAAATCTAAAAATTGAAAAGTAATTTTAAGGGATAAGTGCGTTGAAAGTCCTAAAATTTATCATGAAAGTGCAATTGAATCATAAAACTTACAAAAAGTGTAATCAAATTCTAAAACTTGTCAAATTTATGCAATTGTATTTCTTTGTTAATTTTGTCCAACTTGATTTATGAAAAATGCTTACGTGAATTTCTTATTATTATTTTTATTTATGAGAAATCAAAAATGTTTGAGATTACCGTTTGACATGTAAAGGAGTTGGCTAGCATTTGATATTTAATGTTGCATCTCGACAGTTTGAAACTAATCCTTCACATTTTGAAATTAATCCTCAGGTTGCGCATCCTAAGCAAAGGAGAATTTGTGGTCCTACTGGCACCAATACTATCTGTCTGTGAGGGTGCCATTTTGCTAGCCAATCTCTTTTTCTTTATGAATAGATATATCGAAAGGCTATTTATAAATTATGGGGCACGATGCTCACATTCCTATTATAATTTCCTTAAGTCTTATGATAGTATATATATTCAGCAAATAAGAAAGTCTTATGTCTATAGAGTATTGTTTTAACAAATTACAAGTGTAAATATAACTTATATTTATATGTAATTAATTTAGTTTGCATGTGATTCATAACTTTTAACTTTCGAATCAACAATAAAACTGAAGGAGAGAGGAAAGGAGGAAGCTTTTTTCGAGTGCTACGGTAATGACAAAGACAAGTGAAGGTACCGAGTTCATGTTAATATGAGCAAGCAAGAACAACACCACCTGGACAACAAATATGGGAAAGAGGGGAAAAAATGGGAATAAACTCAGAGACAAGAACAAGAATGACAAATTGTGTGATGGGGGTGCCAAAGACACTTATTTCCCGAACCGAAAAGGAAAGCGAGCACAACAGTTATGACTATTGGGACCCCGAGCCGTCTCCATCTGTCTGGGGAGGAGTGGTGGTCGGCGACGTGTCAGGGCGTTCCCTTGGTGTCCCGACGGAGGTGGTGGGTTGGAATTCAGGCAATTCTTCAAAACCAATAGACGTGGGGGTGGGTTGGAATTCAGGCAATTCTTCATAACCAGGAGACGTGAGATGATCATCCTGGCACAGCCCAAAACACCTCAACAGACACACTTCCTGCAGCATGTTCAGCATTTGCCCCACGATCTTGCCAAACACGTCCCTGGCTCTCGCGGGCAATGTGTTGGACATTTCCCCTGCATTAACATCGTCCCCCAATGGCTCCTCCTCGTCAACATGAACTCTGTTCGTGGCCTCATCATCATCCATGGCGCTGCACCTACGCTGAGGAATGATGGTCTCGGAATCAAAAACCTCAGAGGTCTCACCGCTCTCCCTCTCGTTCTGGGTCACGGCAATCGACAGAGACCTGGTGGCGACCAAGAGAGAATGGCTCAGGGGAGATGGACGAATCCGGGAGTCGAGTTCAGTGGCTTTTAAATTACTAACAAGAGAGCATTTTCCGCGGACTTGGAATGACGAAGCTCCACGTTCTAGTAATTGAAAAATGGGCGGCACCGTTGACATCCGATCCATCTCATAGCACGACCGTCCCCGGGTGAAATGTTAAGGGCAAAGCCTTTGTAAGAATTTTTGGGACGAAAGATCCTAAGAGAGAGCGCCTATCAAAGGAAGTTTGCTTTTCCTTAAGTTTCAAAAGCTTGGGCCTTTCGTAGTGTAGTTGCCTGTAAACAAAGCTGCTCAAAAGCCCATTTCCATAAACCTGCTATGCGGCCTTGGATTGAGCCTGCCCACATTAGATCTGTAACCGCTACTCAAACTCATGCACATAATTAAGAGAACCCGCTCAAATACTCACTAATCTATATCCATTAACCAGTAAACGCGGACACCTAGTATTAACCACAGAAATAAGTATAATCGAGGTCCTAAAGCTTACCGTGAGAGTGTAATTGAGTAATAAAATTTTCCAAAATTGTAACGAAGTTTTAAAATTTGTTCGTTCAACCGTGTCTTTCATTAACTTCATCTAATACGTTATATTTTTTAAAAAAATTTAATAAATGCAGCACCCTCTAAACCCTTGTGTCCCCTGCATAAATATATATAAGGTTTTTTTTTTTTTTTACTTTTCATCAGTTTGTCACTTACGAAGACGTTCCGGTAAACGATGGCGGTCATTGGAGGACCGAGTAATTCTTGATTTAATAGAGGATAGTTGGCGTTTTGTTGTTCTGGGTTTTAACGGACGTCGTTGGTTTTCTGGGCGTTGCTGAAGAAGACGCGATGGAGCAAGCGCCGAAGGGGAAAAGAGCAAAAGGAGAGGAAAATGGGTTGGTGATTTTTGGGCTTGAATTGACTGATTGAAAGAGGGCTTCAGTAACGGGCTTGGTGTTGCTTTAGGAAGAGTGGGCTTGTGAAGTTTTAATTAACATAGGCCTAAGTAATAAGCCCATTTGAAGCATATCCTTTTATAACCCAAACCAGACATTAATGTGGACACGGGCCGTAGAATTAGGCCCGCGCCTCCACGAGTCCAGTCCGATATCCTGATCGGGCCCACAAGGCCCGTTTTTGTTTTACAGGTGGGGCCTCAATTTTAAGCTGGACTGGGCCCAAAATCAGATCCGGATCAAGATATACGACCCGGGTCCCTATTTTCAGATTATTATTTTTGGTCATACCTATTTTCAGATTTTAAAAAAATGAATCCAAAAAAATCAATTTTCAAAAATATTTTCAAAAAAAATTAAATTTAAAAAATCCAAAAAAGTTATTATTTTTTCTAAAAATTAGGAAAAAGCTTTAAAATTAGTTTTTGAGTAGTTTTCTCTTAATATGAGTGAAATTTTTTTATATAAAGTTGTGCTCAAAATTAAACAAGCTCTTAGAGTTGTATAATAGGGTTTGGATGTTTTTTGAGATAAATTTTCTTGATTGTGCACCTTCAATATATTGACTATGGTTTCCCTTTAGTTTAGTTAGGAATGATGTTTGTCTTATTTCTTAGTGTTGGATTCTCATTTTTCCTTACAATTTAATTAATACTTCATAGGTTACTGATTGTCATTTTAATGATTGTGCACTCGCATGATTATGTTATGTATTAGTAAATAAGTTTAAATTCAATCCAGACTGCTTGACATACATCTTCTTGAAAGGAAAAGGTTTAGGTACCAAAAGAACACTAGTTCATTAATTAGTGTAATCAAATCTCAAATCATAGATTTTTTAGTTACGTAGGAAGTAAGGTATACTCTCATATGCCACTTAGTTTCTAGCAAACCCCAATAGGCTAGTGGTACTCCTCATTAAAAAAAATCCTTAGAGTGTCAATTTGACTTAATATCAAATATTCCAACTTCGCGCAATATATAGGCTTGAGAGAACCTCACCTAATTGATAGACATAGGCCTCATTTAGGCGATACCCCTAAACTTATGTCTTTTACCCTTCAGAAGGAAAAGGTATGTTGCAACAAAGGCCGACTATATTTCCATGATGTAAACCCGCAACGTTTTATGAAGGCCCTTTTGGTTGTGGTTCGAAGAAGTTATAAGTCTTGAAAACTAGAGTCATTATTACAGATTAGCAGTATCCTTTTCCAAAAATATACTTCTTTCATGTAGTCTCGTGTCACTATAATATTTGAGTATGATGAATCGACTATCTTCTTTGAGATTAGCAAAAGGATGGGAAGGGATGACTAAAACACCTATCCCTATGACGTTAATATAAAGGTCTTGCATTGCTTAGAAATATTCGATTTGAGTTATTATTAATTGGTGATGGAGTGAAATTGACTATTTGCATTGTAAAAATCATGTAAATTAAGAAGCCTTAACATTATTTCTCAGACAACACATTCATTCTTTATGGTTTTTAATAGAGCGATTCCCTTTATCAAGTCTGGATCAGTCTAATACAATGACTAATTACTACCTTACCAGAGAGAGAGAGACAGAGACAGAGACAGAGACAGAGAGGGAGAGAGAGAGGGAGGGAGGGAGGGAGGGAGAGAGAGAGGGAGGGAGAGAGAGATAGAGAGAGAGAGAGAATGGAGTATGATTACATTGAATGGTGACTATCATCGAGTGAAATATACATAGCAAATCTATATTCCCTGTAACAAGTGCATAGCAAATCTATATTCCCTGTAACAAGTGCTATTGGACTGCATGAGCATGCAAATAGGTAAGAGGATGGAACCACTCTTATTCATCATCAAACTTCTCAGACCACGACTAAAACAACAAACCAATCAAAAAAGTACAAATAACCACCCAGTAGTCGCCAAACAAGACACACTATAATTTATTCACGTTGACCCATTTCATGGCTCACCACGCAGAAAAACATTTGAAAAAGGCACCAATCTGTTAACCCTGTTGGGAGCAGCCCAACATGTTTGGTAATCAATTTGAAATATCTCGATAATTGCTTATCAAGAATACCTAATAGGAAGGAGTCCTATTATGGTAGGACACTGAAAATGAATAAATCTAAATAAGGAGTCTTATTTAGGAAGAATGCTATGATGGAATCAATTATGGTGATTACCCAAATTAGAGGAATTCCAATCAATTATGAAGGAATCCTAGCTTGGATGGAGATCTACTACTGTAAATAGAAGGGCTTGGGTGGAGGTTTCGGAATACACTAGAGAAATACTGCAGAAAGATCACAAGACTTTTCAATAACTTGGATAAGCAGGAGAGTTCTTGAGAGTTTTTCAAGTGAGGGTGTAAACACGAGAGATCTTGAGAATTCATCAAGAAATGATGTGTTTTGTGATAGATGTGAGGATTTATGATGAGAAAAGCATCATTAGATTGTTAATTGTAATCTTTTGATTATAGTGAAGTAGTTCTTGAATCAACGTCCCGTGGTTTTTCCTATCTTGAGTTTTCCATGTAAAAACTTCTGATGTATCATTCTTCTTCTCTCTTATCTGCTATGTTATTTATGCTCTTCTAAAAAGAGAATGTACAATTGCATATTGCACGTTTTTGATAGTTAGAATTCCACTGCTGCGATCCAACTTAATTTGCAACAAACTCGATTCACTAACAGACATCCAAATATTATATATTATTCTTCAGTTGAAATTGACACGTTTCGAGCTATATTTATTTGAAAACACGTTGTAATCATGTTGACCTAAGATAACAACCATGTTATACGAACAACATATAATTCAACATGAATTACTTCCTAAAAAAGAGGCTTTCATAAATGCAATCGATGATGAGGTTAAGTGAGATAAGTTGGGCTTGGAGAAATTATGGCAAGCAATGCTGGGTATACTATGACCGGTTCACATAATTAACATATCAAATGAGGTGACAGATTGTAAGCAAGCATCGATAAGTGGGTCATATATAACAACAAAGAAAAGTCTATCGCATAGCTAACCTTCCACATGAATAAGACTTGTTTGATTCAATGCTCAAAATGTTCATTATATGCTTCAATTGCATGTAGTGAGGTCTTGCAAATTTTGTTGGCTTTGATTTATTTCTTTTGTCACACTATCACTGTCTACATAGGGGAGAACATCGATCGTGTGAGACTAATATTATTTTCTTTTTGCTCGCTAAGCAAGTGATATATGAAGGGAGTAATTCTATTTCAAGACTAATAGAAAACCATTACATCAATCTCCAAACCTTGCAATCAGCTACGGCTACAAGAGAGCTCAAAGCTCGTATTTTTTACCCCAAGGATTCATGTAGGTTTTGACATACTACACAAACTGCTGCAATAAGTGATCCAAGGAGCATGTTGAGTCGGATATGGACATTATCTCTGAAAAATTGCCTGCGGAATCGCACTTCACTGAAGGTGAAGGACGATGTAGTCTGATGGTTGATGCAAATAGACGGACCACGCAGGGGTAAGCATGACGACTTAAAAGACCTTTAAAATAAATGGAGAAATTAATCAAAAATGATTCAGACCGATGTTCAATGCTCACAATACATACTATATTAGAATTGTGACTAACTTTCAGGTTGCGTTTGGCAGTCGGGATAAAATTCAGGATATGATATGATTTATCCTATCCTACGTTTGGTACTCGCTCAGGACATGATAAAGTCGGATATAAGGGGGATATAGACTGAATAAAATTATTAGGGGTGTGCAACCGGACCGAGTCAACCCGGTTCCCGGATTGGCCCACCTGGAAAACAGGGTCGGGAACCGGTTCCCAAAACTTAGACCTTGTTTGAACCAGTCCGCGAACCGGTTCCGAGGGTTTACCCACCCGGGAACCGGATCGACCGGACCAGTTTGGGAACCGGTTGGAGAACCGGTTTGTAAGACACCCCCAAAAAGGACCAAAATGCAAAACCCTAATCTGTACTTTCTATCTTTACCTCTCTCACATGGTCCTAGTTCCATCCGACGCTGCCTCTGCCACTCTCGTCACACCCCTCGTGCTCGCACCACCGCCGCCATTTTGCCGGTCATCTGAAGCTCCGCTCCACTGGTTCTGCCCGCGAAGCTGCTGACCCCCGCCGATGCCACCTCCATTCGATCTCGCCATTCCACTTGCTACTGTTGCCTCGCTGACGCCCCTGACCCGCAGATCTCGCTTCCGCAAGCCCACCTTGTCACATCTTCGAGCAACCCACAGTAGCCCTCCGCCGATCCTATTCTTACCACGCGCTGTTTCTCGAGCTCCCCTGTTGCCGATCTACCACCGCCCGAACGACGCCCCCCTGCTCTGCTCGCGATCTGGCCTAGCCCCCTCGCTGACGCCCGGCGTCGGAGGGATCGAACCAAGCAGAGAAGAGAGATGTTGCTCCCTTCACGGCCCTAGATTACCTCGATCCGTCCTACTGGTACGTGCGCTCGCCAGAATCGCGTTTAACCATCTCCGCTTGCCAAAGGGGGCACCCGATTACAGTCCATTGCAGTTCTCACGTTGTTGTCGTCAATATTGCTTTAGGGACGAGATGTTCTCTCGCAAGGAGCACTACGAGTGGTTCAAGGACTACTCTCATTTCCGCCACCTGATGCAGCAGAATGTCAAGCCCGGTTCTTCCGTGAGCACCGCGTCCTTTCAATGCCTTTTCGATTCCCTAATGCTCTGTATCTGGTCTTCAGACCTGGTGTTGTCTAAGCTCAGTTCAAGAAATTGGCGTTGCAGTCTTCTATGGTTTATTTCGCGTGCTGGCATTGATAGATATGCTGATGTGACTAGTTTGGTGTTGCGGGCTTGTTTGTATTTTGGCCATCTTATAAGAATTACTTAAGTTTTGGTGTTGGTCCTGAATTTTCTATGGAAGTAGATGGGTGAATTTTGAATTCTCCAGTGATCTTGTTTCCATTTTTGTTGTGGGCATGTTTACCCTCTTTTTAGATTTTCTTGGATTCCAATTGTCACTGTTATTGGTTCGAGGATTTTATTTAATTGCGGGTTTTTCTGATGAGGGAACTTTGTAATGAAGGTTCTGGAGCTTGGTTGTGGAAACTCGCAGCTATGTGAAAATCTCTATGAAGACGGGGTTACGGATATAACATGCATTGATCTGTCAGTTGTGGCTGTGGAAAGGATGCAAAAACGGGTACAGTCCAAGGGATATAAAGGTATATATGCTTTCATCTTTGCAGAAATGATTACACTCCACACCTTACACTTCATTTTCGTATTAATCATTTGAGGCTTTTCGACTAGTTGCGAATCTGGATATTGAGGACTCTATTGTTTTTCATGGAACCTTTGAGTTTATTTCTCTTCCTGCCTTGACCGTGCCAATCCAAAGCCTACCTGGAGATTATGTGTCTGTGTCACTTAATGCTTTCTTTGCATGGTGCAAAATCAAGTGGGAAAAATAGCTCCCAGCACGAAATTGGGAGGCTGAACTTCTATGATGCTGCATGAGCTTATGCATTTTTGGTTGCAGGGAGGGAACATGTAGTGGATTTTGCCAAGGCTTGAAACTTGTATTCACTTGACTTTTTAAGAGTTCCAGTGAAACTTATGCTGATCGAGATTGTAAACGCTTTTATCTTACATATGAGTGTTGTACAACAATTTTTATGCAAAACAGGTTCCAATATAAACAGGGTTAACCCTGTTCTCGGACCGGAAAAACATGGTGGGTCGGGAACAGGGTCCAATGCAAACAGGGTCGGGTACATGGTCCAAAAAAAGATAATCGGTTATAACAGGGTCGGGAATAGGGTCCAGGTCTAGACCCTACCCACTCTGGACCCGATCACCCCTAAAAATTATTCCTTGGGGAGGTGGGATAAATGTGGATATGATTTCTAATGTCCATAATAGTAAAATTATTTTTCTCGGATAACAAACTTATTAAATTAACAAAATTGAAATTATATTTCAATATAAATAATATTTGAATTCTAATTTAAGAAATTAAAAATTAAAAAATTAAAATTTATTTTTAAATAATATTATTTTAATTTATATATTCAACTTTAATTATATCTTATAATAAACATTCAATTTATAAATTATATATTTATACTTATTATATATTTTATGTATTTTTGTATTTTAGGTATATTAGTACAGTTTACTATTTGATAAAATTTTATCAAAGAATGATGAAAGGGGATTAAAGAAATAATAATGAAAATAATATAAAAAAGAGGAAAAATAAAATAAAAATAAATTAAGGAATAGTGTTACGAGAGATTTTCACTATCTCTATTTACAATGATATGCCATTACATGATATGATATGAATATATCATATTTTAATACTGCGATACATCAAACAATGGACATGATCTAAAAAAAATCACAGGATTTCATATCATATCCTATCCAGTCCTATCGTGATTAGAAATCCGGACAATCAAACGTAACCTCAATGACAAAGAATCATAGGAGACCGCCCCAATGCTCACATTCCTCTTGGGATGCTTTGTTACTTGTTTTCTATAGGGGTGCTGAGGATTAGGTGAGTTAGAGACGAAATTGAGACGCCATGCATGTCAACAAACAAGAGCAAACTGCCCGGCCTTCGTCTTTTTTTTTTTTTTTTTTTTTTTTTCGCTTGACTAGCGAACTACTTGGCTTTTGTTTGTTTCTCACTAAACAAGCTCGAATGGACATGCAAGTTCGATTTTTTTTTCATGCATTGATTAATTGAAAAGGCTATATATATGTATATATATAAATTAGTGGGCATGATGCTCAATGAAGATACATTAATGTTGTCTTTCCCTAGTTTTTTTTTTTTAAAAGTAATATAAATTCAGCGTATAAGGATGATGTCTTGTGCCTCTACATTATTATGATAATGATTTACAAGTACGAATATTACATACAAATATGTGCATGGAGATGATGTTCGCCCCTGTAATCCACGATTCAAAGACATGATCAAAAGAGAGAGGAACCAACTAAACGGCCAAGCATTAGGTTGACTGGCTTGTTCGTAGTTATCTACACCAATATTGTTAGTATCCATGAGGACAGGACGAGCACCGTTCACTGGTTTATCTATGGTGTTTGCCAAACACGAGCATAAATTCGAACCAACTAAACTTAAAATACATGTTCTGGAACATGGTATGGATGGATGCCGATGCCAACCGCCCCTAAGGTTGCGCATGACAACGCTTCTTGGCTGGGGAAGAGTTTTTTTTTTCAGAAATAGTTATTTTCTATTTCTATTCTGGGGAACAATTTCTGAGTAAAAGAACGCGTTTGGTAACTACCCAAAATTTCTACTTTTAGAATAGAAAAAGAATAGAAATGCCTTTAGTAACGCAATAGTTTCTTTTTTGTATTTATTCATTTTTTATTCTTGCTCACGAATCGCCGATCGCTAACCGCCGACTGCGGATGGCCGGTGGCAGGCGGCGGCAAGCAACAGGCGGCGACGGGCGGCGGCGGCGATCGGCCGGCGACCGGCGGCGGAGGTCGGCGACCGGCGGCAAGCGATCGGTGGTGGCGATGAGCGGCGGCCGGCGGTGGCTTCGAGCGGTTGGAGGTGACCACGGCAAGAGAGAGGAGCAAAAGGAAAAAAATTTGGCTTATTTCTAGAAATTGTTCCCGGGAATAAAAAGTAACTTTTTTTTGTTTCTCGTTTTTACTCCAAATCTATTCATGGGCTAAGTTTCTATTTCGGGGAATATAAAAACAACTTGGCATTACCAAACGGATTTTTGTTCTTTTTTTGTTCCAGGGAAGAGAAATAGAAACGTGGTCATGCGGCCCCTAATTGAAACATGTCAACGTAGAATGAGGGTCTTATTGACAAAGGCACAAATGGCACTTGACGAAATTCTAAGATAGAAAGAACTAGTATTTATGTACATTAAAAAAACATTGAAATACGTTATCACTTTGGCACGTGACATATAAAACGAAGGTTTCAAAGTATAATTAATCCTTATTGTTAAAAGGATCATCGATGCCAACTATTCCAAATTGACGCCGGGAGTAGAAGCACATTTTCAAGTGTAAAAATGATAAAGAAAGAAGAGGAAAGCTTAAGACGATATATAAAGCCCGCGTTCTATTACGATGAGTATAAGAATTCCAACCCTGTTTAAATTGATCTTCAGAAAGAGAAGAGTCACGTAGGAGTAGAGGGAGAAGATACCACGAGATAAAGAAAGAGCCTTCACCAGAGCCGCCGAAGCCATGAAGTCTCCACCAATGGTTGCTGAGGCCAAGAAACCAATCGTCGTTGAAGCCATGAAGCCAGCCGTCGCCGAAGCTGTGGATTCTCCGCCAATTGCCACCGAATGAATCCAATTGTTGCCAAAGCTACCGAAGCATGAATGCAGTCGTTGCCGAAGCCATGAATGCAGTAGTCGCCCAAGCCGTGAAGTCTCCACCAATCATTGCCGAAGCCATGATTCCAGTCGTCGCCGAAGTTGTGGAGTCTCCGCCAATTGCCACCGAAGCCACGAATCCAATTGTCGCCAAAGCTACCGAAGCCATGAATCCAGTCGTCGCCGAAGCCTTAAAGTCTCCACCAATGATCGCCGAAGCCATGAAGCCAATCATCGCCAAAGCCGCTGAAACCATGAAGCCCATCGTCGCCAAAGCCACGGAAGCCATGAAGCCAGTCCCCGCCATAGCCTCGTGCTGGAAGGGAATGTCTCGGGCACATGGGGCCGTAATTAACCTTGCAGCGGATGACATAGTAAAAATAATTCCCAAACCGGAATCGAATCGTTATTGCCTGCCGTTCTTGCGAGGTTAATGGCAACAAGGTGTGTCCGTATCGGATGAATCCTTGTCCGCGGAAGGATCGCCTCCTTCCTTCCACGGCAATGGAATTTCGTGCCATCGTTCTTCCTCTTTTTTTTTTTTTTTCCCGCCTTTCGATTCAACAAGGTGTATTCTTTATGCTGTTTGTTTTCGCTCTACGTCATACAGTCCTTGTACGCTGCCAAGTCTGTTTGCTGATGTCATTCGCTCAATAAATGTGTCTGCTGATTAAAGCCATCTGGACATTGCGTGACTGATGTGTCGCATCTGGACATCGCATCTTTCCTGTTTTGATACCTTGATCTAGATTTATTTTGGTCGTGCGCTTTAACGTCATTATTTTTGTCATGGTAAATGTTGGGATTAATCATATATCAACTATGGAAGGGATTGGTATTCGGTTTATTAGTGTGAGGAAAAATTTTACCCTTTGAATTAACTTTTGAAACGAGGGAGACTCAAAACCACTCAAAATATGAAAGCCGGTTGTGAAAGGACTGCCTTAGACGAATTGCATGCTCAATTACCAATGGAAATAAGATAGTGTAATGAAGGCTGAACATGGGAATATGCGCCTTAAATCCATTAGTTACAAGTTACAACCTGCAAGAATGAACTCTGAGTTTTTTTTTTTTTTTTTTAATCAAAATGAAATCCTGAGTTTGGGTGTCTTTCTTGCGATTTTGTGAGCTTCA
This sequence comes from Eucalyptus virginea, assembly GCA_014182375.1. Classification (NCBI taxonomy): domain Eukaryota; kingdom Viridiplantae; phylum Streptophyta; class Magnoliopsida; order Myrtales; family Myrtaceae; genus Eucalyptus; species Eucalyptus virginea. The sequence continues at coordinate 10,615,817 of CM024523.1, read as the reverse complement.
AAAGCAAGTTCCTGTTGACATTCATTCGAGCTTGGCGATGCCTCTTTGGTCCGGTGAAGCAGTTGATCCTGGGGCTCCGAGAAGATTCCCAAGTAGGCAATGTCCCTAGATCTTTGGCTACGAGAATTGCCTCATTCTAATGCCCCGCAATCATCGAGGCTCTGACACTGGTTGGAGCAAAGTAATTCTTTTTAGGATTGATACCTCTAAAAATCTCAACATGATACACTTATGTTACATTTAACTAAAATAAATTTCTATATCATAAAAAATCCTAAATTTGATATAAACATAATAAATTCATCTTATATTAGCCTCTGTCTCTTATCCTCTTTAAAGGGTTGACCTCAAAATACTCACGAACAAGTTAGACTATTGGCGTTTGACATGGTTTTGACATGGAAATTTAACATAAATGAATCTCCTAAACAATGTCGTATTAGGGAGTTGGATTTGAAGAAAATAAACTGAATTGCAAATTTGTTAACTTTACCCTAAGGGCTCTCTCTCGTTGCAAATATATGCTGAAATCCTTAAATTCCACCCAATTTTGCCCAAAGCTTTTGGTGAATTTGTCACTTACGTACTAGTTTGAGATTTTTTAGTTTGGCTATATATATATAGCATTTGTTGATTTTAATAAAAATCAAATTTCCAATATAAACACTATCTACATAGGCGAAAACATCGATCATTTGAGACTGGTATAATTTTCTTTTTGCTAGGTAGGCAAGTGATATATGCAGGTTTAATTCTATTTTAAGACTAATAGAAAACCATTACATCGATCTCCAAACCTTGTAATTAGCGAGAGCTACAAGAGAGGTCAAAGCACGTGTCACGACCTAAATTTTAGGTGCATCACCTAAAGTTTAGGCTAATTGACTACTGAGTCGTAAACTTAGTTCAGGCTCTTCCAAGCCCATACCAATTCGCGACTTAAGGTTCAAATATTTAGCATGCAAAAGATTATTAACTAGAAGTCGACACTAATCAATTTACGGTAAGTCTATTAGACACCTAAGTAAAATAATGGGAGGATTATTTTACTTCTACGAACTAGAGACTAAGGATGAAGACCAAGCTGTGCGATCTTTTCTCCTTCCCTCCTTGGGTGTCTAGCCCTCGGCCTTCTCCTTAGGCGGCTGAGGTTTTGTTTAGCATTTTCTCTTCGCTTGTGACCTGTTGGTCTTTGCTTCTTGCTTGTGCTTGTCTCTTTTCTTCTTTGTAATCTTTTTGTTTCGGCTCCCTAACACTCTCTATGCGTAGCGCCCTGAGAGTGTTTGCTTTGGAGCCGGTCCTGTATTTTTGTCCAAAGCTATAATACCTTTTACCTTTACCAAAAAAAAAAAAAAAAAAAAAAAAAAAAACTAGAGACTAAGGATATGGGGACTTGATTACATTAGACTTCTCTAATGCCTTTTTGGTACCATTTCTTTTTAATTTTTTTTAAATGTTTTTGCAGGCAGCTAAGATTTATTTTAATCTAAATTACTATTATGTAAATATGGTGACCACACAGATGCTCATCCACTATTAAACATTCAAATAAAAATAATAATAAATAAATATATTGCATTACACAAAGCAAGCAATTTTTTTTTTTTTTGGGTTTTTTTGGAATTGGAATTTTTTTATAAAACATGTATTTTAACTACATGACCTAATTTTACTAATAAAAAAAATTCTAATTAAATGATCCTGTTATGCAAACTAAGGGCGCGTTTGGTAACGATTCTATTCCCGAGAACTAATTCGACTAGAATTTATTATTTTTTATTTTATTCTCGAGAACTGTTCTAAGTAAAAAAAACGCAGTTGGTAAGCGTCCAAAATTTTTTCTTCTGGAATAGAATTGTGTTTGATACTATCTTAATTGATTCTGTTCCAAATTAATTTCTTTTAAATTTTAAATATTTTTTTAAATATTTTTTTTACTTTTTACTTTTTTTCTTTTCTTTTTTTCCTTTTCTCCTATTCTTCTTCTTCTTCATGTGGCCGGTCGCCAAACTAGCAACCGGCCGAGACGAGGGCCGGCGACGCTCACCGGAGCGTCGCCGCGCCGGGCGAGGCTCGCCGGTGGCTAGGCCGACCTTGCGAGGGCTGAGTGAGGTTGGCCTAGCCATTGGCGGGCTAGGCGAGCCTTGCCTGCCCGATTGCGGCGAGGGTCGCCCGGCCCGCCGGTGCGCGAGCCGACCTTGTCGATGGCTGGGCTTACCTCCGGTGAGCTCGCCGAACCTCGCCTTGGCCTGGCGAGCCTCCGGCGAACGATGATCGGCGACGGCAGGTGGCAACGGACGGCGGCGGGCGATGGTGGATGGCAATCGCAGGATGACGAAAGGGAAGAAAGAGACTTTTTACTGTTTTGATTCTTTTTTTGATCCTCGGACGGAGAATCACATTTTTTTTTTTTTATTCTCAATTCTCTTCCAATCTGTTCTCGGGAACAAAAATTTTACAAAACGCAATTCTCATCCCAAACTAATTCTGAGAACAAAAAATCAGAATCAAGCACTATTTGGCACGTTGCCAAATAGGCCCTAATTAACATGCACCAAATATTTTTGTATTTTTAATTAAAATTCGGAATTAATAAAAACCCTAATTAAACTATCTAAAAAGGAATAGTTTTTTAAATTTATTTTAGGGATTAATTTGACTTAAACCCTATCCTATCTTAGAAAACTATTTTTTACTATTTATTTATTTTTTAAAAAAGGATGAGATTATAAAAATATGCCAACTTTACTTAAGACCCTATTTTTTTTAAAAAAAAAAAAGATTATTTAGGTCCAACCCTATTCTATTTCAAAAAAAAAAATTATCTCAAAATATAATCCTAAAAAAAAAAATCCTAAAAAATTTCTAATTTACTAATTTACTAAATATATATGCTCATGCAAGATTTTATTTATTTATTTATTTATTTTTATTTATTTGATTTTTAGTGTTTTTCCAAGATAAACAAGTTTCAAATAAACTAATCAAACAACAAATAAATGATTAAAGTAATCGAAAAAATAACATTTTATCTCACGGGTCAAATTAACGATTATTCTAACCCTAAATATCACGACAAATAAATTCAAAATAATTAAAAATCTTATCCAAAGTCTTACGATCAAATTAATAATTATATTGATTCAACAATTAAAATACTATCAAAATGCCCAAAAATTAATGTAATTAAAAAAATGATTCGACGTCTTACGGATCAAATTAATAATTATAATAATTTGGACAAAATCCCCGCGGATAATGTCAGAATATGCATAAAATGAAAATCTCATTCTTGTACAATAATATTGAAACTTTAAAAAAAGAAAAACTAAAATAGCATAAAAAAATAAAAAAAATACAAATAACAAAAGCCAGGGAGACTTGGAAAGAGGGAGCAACGGCGCCGATCAACGAGGGGGAGCACGGCGGAGGGCAGGCGGAGGCGCGGCACAAGAAGCGCGGCGGCGGCGGGCTCCGGCGGCGATGAAGCGGACGAGCGAAGGTGGCACGACGAGGAGGGGTGGAGCGGAGGCGACGGGCTGCTGTAGAAGGGGCAGGTGGAGGCAAGCAGGCCTCGGGCTTCGGAGGCGCGGCGTCGGGAGTGCAGGCGCGACGTCCCGTGAGCGGATACGGGCGGCGAAGGCACAGGGTGCTGGGCTGAGGCGAGCGGCGCGGAGGCGTTGCTGGTACTCAGGCGGGACAAAGGCGGAGACCCTGCTGGTGCTCGGGCAGAAGCGAGCAGTAATGGTGCGGCGTCCAGAGGCGAGCGCGGTGAGGAGGAGTCGGCGGCTGGTGGGACGGCGCGGTAGCGGTCAGAGGCGCGGCGAAGACAGGGGCTGTGACGGGCAAGCAGAGGCGCAGCCGCGAGTTGCAGGCGTCGACGGACGAGCAGAGGTGCGCGCGGCCGCGAGTTGCAGGCGTCGAAGCGTCTGGCGGAGGGTGAAGCTCGGGCAGAGGCGATGGGCGACGACGACGCAGCAGGCAGTGTCGGGCACTGGGTCGAGCAGAGGCCGAAGGCAGGGGCATCGCTACTGTTCAGAGGCCGACGGCGCAGCCCGGAGAAGATCTGCTGGTGGAGCGGCGGCGGAGCAGCGCGGGGGCGACGGAGGTGGGCTGCGGATCGCGGGTCGTTGGGTGGAGCGGCGACGGTGGCGGAGGTGAGCGGAGCGGTGCCGACGCAGCGGACGGCGCGGGCACGGCCGGCGCGGACGGGGGCAGCGTCGGGAGGAAGAAGACGACGCTGTAGCCCCTGTTTGTTTTTCTCTCTCTCTCTCTCTCTGCCGCACGTTCCTCTCTGTCTCTGTACTCTCTCTCTGCTGTTTCCCTTCTGCAAACGTGACTTTTCCTTCTTTTCCTTTTTTTTGACTTTTTACTCTTCAACAGAAACCGAAGGAAAATGGGCTCAACGGGAGAAAGGAAAAAAAAATTTCTCTCGATTTTTTTTTTTTTTTGAATCCCCTTTCACGAATTGTCTCTCGACTTTTTCACAATTTTTTTTTTCGAAATCCCCCCGGTCACGACAAATGCAGCTCTCCGGTCACGACAAATGCAGCTCTCTTTTATAGTGATTCCAGCGGCCGTATTTTCGGAGTTCACATCTTCTATCGTATTAAATCAAAACTGTAAATCGTAGCGTGATTCCACAATCAACTCAATTTTGCTCAGATTTCTTTCATTTTGTAAAAATTATTGCCCTTTATTCACTTAATTTTTAAATTTCTTTTGCATTTAACAAAATCCGAATATTTATCAAAATTTCAAATTTCTATACATAATCAATCAAATCGATTTCCCATTTTTTATTTTTTTTTTTTCCTTTTATTTATTCTGATGCAATTTTTATTTTCTTTATTTTCCTAGATTTGCCAAAATTAGATGTCAACACGCTTTTTTCACTCCAAGGATTCACATTGGTTTTGACATGCGACAGTGATCCAAGGAGCGTTTGGAGTCAGACATGGCCATTATCTTTGAGAAATTGCCAGTGGAATCGCAATTCAGTGAAGGTAAAGGACGATGTAATCTGCTGGTCAATGCAAATGGACGGACCACGCAGGGGTAAGCATGTCGACTTGAAAGACCTTCGAATCTAATGGAGAAATTAATCAAAGAAGATTCAAATCGCCGTTCAATGTTCAGATTATGTACTATATTCAATTTGTAGTCTAACTTTCAATGACAAGGTTGCACAGGAGACCGCACCAGTGCTCACATTCCTCTCGGAACGCTCTATTACTTCTTTTCTATACCGGTGCCGAGGATTAGGTGAGTTAGTGATGAAATGGATATGCCATGCATGTCAGCAAACGAGAGCGAACTGCCCGGCCTTCGTCTGTTTTCAACTTGACTAGCGAACTACCTAGCTTTTGTTTGTTTCTCACCAAGCTAGCTCGAATGGACATGCAAGTTCGAATTTCGCTTTTTCATGAATTGAATAATTGAAAAGGCTACATATATAAATGAGCGGGCATAATGCTCAATGAAGACCCTTTCCTGTTGTCTTTCCCTTTGGGTCTTAATGAGTATATATTTAGCACGTACGAAGTCTTGTGCCTCTATATTATTATAATAATGATTTACAAGTTTGAACATTACATACAAATTGGTGGTAGTTTGTTTATAAGAGGTGCCTTATCTTACATCGAAAAGATGTGAGTGCACATATAGATGAAATTTGACACTAATCAACAATCATTATTTTTTTATTTATTAAAGTTCAGATTTATTTTTATAAAAAAAAAATAACCATAACTTCTTATGAAAATAGTGCGACTGTTCACGAAGGAGTTATGGTTATTTTTTAATTTTATTTATTTAATTCCGAATTTTATTTTCTCTTTTAGCAGTTATCCCAAAACTCGTACCTGTTCAAACATAATTTCTTAATCCTTAGGAAGTTATGTTTGTTCAGATATAATTTCTCATTTTTTGCTATACTAAATGTGTTCAATGATGATCCTCCTATTCCAATTTCGTTTTCTTTCAAAAGATATGAAACCATCTTTTCCAATTGTTTCTATTGAGAAACTTTGAAAAAATACTAGAATTATTATGTAGCATTCTCAATCGAGACTGTTGTATCTTGAAAGAAATTTGCCATGACCATTGGTAACGTTATGGGACAAATAATTTCTTAAAGAAAGTGATATCACATCTTAAAGTCTAACTTCATTATTTTACCAAATTTGTTTGACATATTTCCTCGACACAAATATGTGCATGGAGATGATGTTCACGGCCTTAATCCACGATTCAAAGACATAATACATAATTAGAAGAGAGAGGAACCAACTAGACGGGCGAGCATTAGGTTAACTGGCTTGTTAGTAGTGACCTACACCACTATTGTTTGTATCCACGAGGACAGGACAAGCACCGTTCACTAATTTATCTATGGCGTTTGCCAAACACAAGCATAAATTCGAACCAACTAAACTTATAATACATGTTTTGAAATGCGGTATGGATGGATGCCAATGCCGACCACCCCTAATTGAAACATGTCAATGTAGAATAAGCATCTTATTAACAAACACGCAAATGGCACTCAATGAAATTTTAAGATAGAAAGAACCAGTATTTTTGTACGTTAAAAAACATCAAAATATGTTATCATTTTAGCATGTGATAAATAAAACGCAAGTTTCAAAGTATAATTAATCCTTACTGTCAAAAGGATCATCGATGCCAACTACTCCGAATTGACGTCAGGAGCAGAAGCACATTTTCAGTTGTAAAAAGGATAAAGAAAGAAGAGGAAAGCCGTAAGACGATACATAAAGCCCGCGTTCTATGACGATGAGTATAAGAATGCCAACCCCGTTTAAATTGATCTTCAGAAAGAGAAGAGTCACGAAGGAGGAGAGGGAGAAGATACCACGAGATAAAGGAAGAGCCTTCGCCAAAGCCGCCGAAGCCATGAAGCCAGCCGTTGCTGGAGCTGTGAAGTCTCCGCCGATGGTTGTGGAAGCCAAGAAGCCAATCGTCGGCGAAGCCATGAAGCCACCCACCGCCGAAGCTGTGGAGTCTCCGCCAATTGCCACCGAAGCCATGAATCCAGCCGTTGCCGAAACCATGAATCCAGTCGTTGCCGAAGCCACGAATCCAGAAGTCGCCAAAGCCGTGAAGTCTCCAAGAATCATCGCTGAAGCCATGAATCCAGTCGTCACCGAAGCCGTGGAGTCTCCGCCAATTGCCACCGAAGCCGTGAATCCAATTGTCGCCAAGGCTACCGAAGCCATGAATCCAGTCGTCTCCGTGAAGTCTCCACCAATCATCGCCGAAGCCGTGAATCCAATCAGTGCCAAAGCCACCGAAGCCATGAAGCCCATCGTCGCCAAAGCCACGGAAGCCATGAAGCCAATCGCCGCCATTGCCTCATGCTGGAAGAGAATGTCTCAGGCACACGGGGCGGAACTTAACCTTGCAGCGGATGATATAGTACAAAGAATTCCCAAACCGAAATTGAGTCATTGCCTGCCGTGCTTGCGAGGTTAATAGCAACAAGGTGTGTGTTCATACCGGTTGAATCCTTGTCCGGGGAAGGACCGCCTCCTTCCTTCCACGGCAATGGAATTTCGCGCCGTCATTCTTCTTCTTTTTCCGCATTTCGATTCAACAAGTTGTATTCTTTATGTTGTTTGTTTTCGCTCTACATTCGGACATTCAGTCCTTGTACGTTGCCAAGTCTGTTTGCTGTTGTTATTGGCTCAATAAATGGGTCTGCTGATTAAAAGCCCATCTTTATCTTTGATCACGTCGTGACTGATGTGATCCATCTGGACATTGCACCTTTCCTGTTTTGATAACTTGATCTAGATTTGTTTCGATCGAGTGCCTGAACGTCACTATTCTTGTCGTTGTAAGTACTGCTGTTCACTCGGTAGTCATTCGCTAAGACGAATTGCAAGCTCGATCCAAGCTACAACTAACAGATGGCAGATGGCTGACTCAATTTGGGAGTGGATGAGACCTCATATGTTCATGGACGACTACATCAACGGAAATAAGATAAGTATTGAAAGCTGAACATGGGAATGCGCTTTTAATCTATTAGCCACAGTTGCAACCTGCAAGAACGAAACTTTGAGTTTTTTTTTTTTTTTTTTTTTTTCGGTTGAAAGTAATATTCCATTCTTTTCCATAATAAATAAGAGAAAGATAACATAGTCTAACTACAAATCGATACAAATCACAAATAGTTTCAAAGCGAAATAAGTTCAAATGAAGCTCGAGTTTGGGGTATGTCTTTCTTGCGATTATGTGGGCCCCAAAAGCAAGTTCCTGTCGACATTCATTCGAGCTTGGCGATGGGTCTTGGTCCGGTGAAGCAGTTGATTCCGGGGCTCTGAGAAAATTCCCAGATGGGCAATGTCCCCTAGATCATGGGCTACGAAAATTGCCTCATTTTGATGCCCTACGATCATCGAGGCTCAAGCCACGAGTCGCAGGAAAGTAATTCTTTGTAGGGTTGATAACTTTAAAAATCTCAACATGATACACTTTTGCTACATTTAACTAGACTTGTCAAAATGGGTTTTAAACCCATATATGACCCATTCAAAACATTAACGGGTCATATATGAATCATTTCAAATTTGAAGAGCTTTTTAAAAATGAATTTTAAATTTGTAGGCTAAAATAAATGGATATAAACAGGTTGAGTTTATAACACATTTCCAATCCACTAGGCTCACACACTCTCTCTCCCTTTTTAGCCTTATAAAAGTATTTTAAAAAAATCAAAATTATAATTTTTTTTTTTTTTGAATTCTTCTTCTATCATCTTTAGTTGGTGGCCAACCACGGCGACGGCTAACAACCAACCAAGCAAGGGACTCGTCAGCCTATGGTGAGGCTTGAGCTCTTGTGGCCGGTCACTAGCATGCAATCAGCCAAAGAAGAAGGAAAAGAAAAAAAAAATTAAAAAGAAAAAAATTAAAATTCAATTGAAAAAAATAATAAAATAAAAAATTTTATTTTTGTAAAAAAAGAAAAATATTAAAACGAGTGCACAAACAAAAATGAAAATCAGATTTTTCATACTAAACGATGGAAAATATTTTCTAATTTATATTCAGATTTCGGGAAAACGCTAAAATGTATTGTTATTTTTCCTAGGAAATGACTTATTGAAAAACATTTTCAAGAAAAATAAGGAGCCTTGATTTAAAATATATATATATAATTTCCATTAAGTTTTGTATTGCATGAAAGTATTTTAGCAATATCATTTTTTTTAACATAAAAAACAAGCTTTAATGGATTTGATTAAATGAGTCAAGTCAGGTCGGGTATGAGTTGGGAAAATTGTGTTACGATAAATGGGTCATAAAATGGTTAAATGGGTAAATTTATTTCGGTTTATTTATGACTCGATCCATACATTTGACAATTCTACATTTAACCAATGTTAATTTCCATGTCACAAAAAATCCTAGACTTGGAATAGACATAACAAATTCATCCCAAGTGAGCCTCCATTTCATATCCCCGTTAAAAGGCTGACCTAGAAACACATATGACAAACAAGTTAGATGATTGGCGTGTGATGTGGTTCTGACGAGAAAATTCAACGTAAATGGATCTCCTAAATGACGTCGTTTTGGGGAAGCCAGATCTAAAGGAAATAAACTAGGATTGTAAACTTACTAATTCTACCTTAAGAGCTCCCTCATGTTTCAAATGTATGCTTAAATCCCTAAATCCTCCCCACTTTTACCTTAAGATTTTAGTAAATTTGTCACTGGTGTACTATGACTTGAAAATTAGTTTGGATAAATATAGAGGAAAATTTCAAACAAAGATTTGAAGTATTTTTATTTTTTCAAATAAGGCATGAAGTTGACATTATTTCAAATAAGAATTTGAAGTGTCATTCTTTTTTTAAATAAGGGCATAGAGTGCATATATCAATTTTTTTTTTTTTTTTTAAAAAGGCATGAACTCACCAAATGCAAATGGCAATTTTGTCTTTTTTAATTTTTCAAAATTTTCTTTTTTTCTTTTTTTTTTAATTTTTTAATTTATAATCAAATTTAATTTAATTTATTTTGTATTTGGACGAAAATAACCCTGATCGTTTAGAATTTTTTGCCAGTGGTAAGGCTAGACTCTTATTTGAAATGGTTATTATCACTTTAAGCCATTCTTTAATACTAATATAAGCACTTTAGATTCTTATTTGAAACAAAATCCACTTTAAGTTTTTATTTGAGTAAATGAAGACACTTCAAATCCTTATTTAGGATTTTCCCTAAATATAGCCAAAGCACACCTGTTTGAGATTTTCCCTGGTATCAACTCAATTCTTTTTATAAAGTTCTAAAGTAATAATTTGGACACTATATTTAGCTTCATCACTAATTTAGAAACTAGTTTGGTAGTGATTAACAAAATAATTGGAACCAATTGAATTAATATCATTAAATTTTTATTTATCTGACAATCACTAAATTTATGATTATGCACTTTGTCTTTACCTTCGATGTGACCATTTGCTCCCCCACCATGACCACATGGCGGTCCATTCCTTCGTTGATCCGGTCTTGGTTTCCTCTTCTGATCATTTGTACCTCTGATCCGGTCTCCATCTAACAGGACAGAGCGAGCACCATTTATTTGTGTATTTATTTATTGCTTTTGCCTAAGCCGAGCATTAGTTTGACCGACATGTTATTAGTAACCTGCACCGGTATTGTTTGTACCCACTAGGACAAGGCGTGAACCGTCAACATATTTATTTGCTTACTTCTTGTTTCTTGCCAAAGGCGAGCATTGATTTGATTCAACTAAACTTGCGATGCACGTTTTGAAATACGGTAGGGATGGATGTCAATGCCAATACCAACCGCCCCAATTGAAATGAAAAGGGAAAAAAAATGAGGAAGAGGAAAGTCGTGAAGACGATATATAAAGCCTGCGTTCACCCAAGTGCAGCGACACAAGATGCAATGAAAATACCAGTGCCATCCCCGTTCAAATCAATCTCCATATTTTTCCCTGCTATTTTCAAATTGATCTTCAGAGGTGGCCCTCCCCCTCAACGCACTTCTGTGCCTGTACGGTCCTTAATGGGAGAATAGTAACAACCTTAGCATTCAGCAATATTGAATTAAAGCAGCGGAATAAACCTAATAAGAACCGATATAGTATAGCAAAATAAATATCAAGCACGCAAACACTAGACGTTTTTTTTATATGGAAAACCTCATCGGTGCGAGGAGATAAAATACCACGGAACTAGAGTCCATCTAAAAATCTTCACTATCAACAAAATCAGGTAAACAAAGTTCTTCTCTAGTAAATAAGACATACATAGCTGCAAAGACCTCAAGAACATCATTTTTAACAATATGCTTAAATTTTACAAGAGATCAAGGATAAATCTGACAAAAAATGCAAATTTTGATCAATCCACGAGAAACCTGGTGTAGGGAGCTTCAAACGAAAATTAAACCATTTAGATTCGAGAAGAGTGTGCCACGACACACTGGCAAAATTTCAGCTCTATCAGACCACGAATCAACCTCCGATGTCAGCTTGATATAAATCATACTAATCCCTAAACCTAGATTTTCTGTTTTCTCTTTTTCTCTTATTACTACGTCTCTGATAACTTCTTGACGATTATAATGAGAAACCATATTTCTCCATATGACTTATCATATAGACTCAAGCCATTTTGGGCTTGATATTCATTAGGCTTCCTCCACATAGGAGTGAACCCAGCTAACAGTCCTTTGGATCGACTCCTGCATCGTGGATGCTGGAAGTTGCTAAGCCCTGCCCTTGCGCCAATCCCTCCGTGTGGAAGACTTCCCAAAAAACCCGAGGCCACGACTGTGGTCTACCGTGCATGCAACGTTTGTAGCAACAAGGTGTGTTCTTATCGCACGAAGAGCCCTTGTCCGGGCAAGGACGGCCCCTTTCATTCCACAGCTACGGCTCTTTGTGCTGCCAATCTTTAATTTTTTCGCCTTTCAATTCAACAAGGCGTGTTCTTATTTCGTTTGCTCCGCTCTATTCAGACGACGGTCAGTCCCTGTACATCGACTAGTCCCTTTTGCTCTTGTCATTCGCTTAATAAATGGATCTGTTGATTAAAGACATCCATAACTTCGATCGTGCTGTGACTGACAATAAATTGCAGATTTGCTGTCTGTCTGGACGCCCGCACCTTTCCTGTTATGATACCTTGACGAAGATTTGTTTCGGTCGAGTGCCTGAACGTAAGACTGCTCTTCGCTCGCTAGTCATATTGCAAGCTCAATCCAAGCTAAAATTAATAGATAGACGACTCAATTTGTAGTGGATGAGACCTGATATGGGCCTGGACAAGGACATTGCTTTCGTGTAACCATCGACGCTAGATCAACAACAGAAATAAGAAACAGTAATGAAAGCTGCACGTGGGAATGTGCTTTTAAGCTACAAGATTGAAAACATGAGTTTGGGGTGCATCTTTCTTTCGATTTCGAGGGCCCCTAAAGCAAGTTCTTGCACATTCATTCGAGCTTGGTTTGGTGGAAGTAGTTAATCCTGGGCTCTGAGATGATTCTGTAATGGACAATGTCCCCTTGATCTTGGGCTACGAAAAATGCCTCATTTTAATGCTTCACAATCGTCAAGGCCCCTGCCATGTATGATCGGTGGAAAGTAATTCGCTTGGGGTTGATATCACAAAAATTCTCAAAATAGTACACCAATATCACATTGACCTGAAATTATTTTCCATGCTACAAATATCTCGAAATAGTACACCCGTGTCATATTTATCCCAAAATTATTTTTCTGTTATTAAAAAACTCCAATTCATATAGTTATAATAAATCTACCATCTGTTAAGCTCGGTATTGACAGCTAAGGGCCTAGCTGAGGCCGAGGCTAGGGGTAGTGGCCAGTGGAGGCAAAAAGGTAAAAGGAATGAAGAAATAGAAAAGAAAAAGAAAAGAAGAGAAAAGGGGAAAAAAGGAAAAAATATGAAGGAAAGAGAAGAAAAGAAAAAAATGAATAAAAGAATTCAAAATATATTAAAATATTATTTAAGTATTGGCCATGTCAGCATACGGCTTTTGTGCCACATAGGACCTGTTGGGGTCCACATCAGCAGTTTCTGGCCGAAATCGGTCGGATGGACTCAATTGACAAATGCAAAAATATTTAGAATTAAATTGGCAAAAGTATAATAGATTTAGAATTTATTGGACAATTTGCCTTTTTGATTTCATTGTTTCATCTTTGATTTCTTCAAATTTCAACACTGTTCTTTAGTTCTCTTTAATTTCCGATCCTTGAAATTTATTTTTCAAACAATTCACCTATTGTCATTTAGATCAATCTAGCAACTTCCACTTCACACTTGGCTCTGACGCGGTGCCACGTCTTTTTAATACAATCATCATTCTAGTCATATTTGATCGTGGAGAATCTGATCACTTCGTGGTCCTATCAGAAGAACAAGCTTTAGTTTGTTTTCCCCAATCCCCTATTTGCCAGATCAGCCTTAGGTCGAAATAGATCCTTCAATGGTAGTAGACAACCATGTTGCTATCAAAAATCGGTTTTGGAAAGGAGGATGATGAAGAGTTGGAGATAGCGTCGGAGGAGGATGTAACTATACATGATTTTCACATAAATAATTGACGGAAAAAATATAAGGGCCTTGATCATGTGAATCCAAGATGGAACTTACATAATCAATGGCTAATTTGGACTTGGTCTACGTAACTTTTCACGGTATCCATAGGTCCGAAGCCCATACCTAGCCAATAGATCTGTGCTGTGATCACAATCTCTTTTTAGGACATAAAATTACTTACGGACAGATGATACACAAAACCAAAGTGAAAAACAAAGGCATTCGCATTACTCAAGTCTTTTAGAACCTTGAGTGTAGATCCCCCCGCGCCACAGTTCATGTCTTCGCAGAATTGCGTCGCCCGAGGGTCAGTTACTTCCGGGGAGAATAATACGCGTAAATCGTATAGAATGCTGAAACGAAAGTAAAAACTGACACAACAAAGCTAGCAACAGAAACAATAGTGGACCAAGAAGCAGCAAAGTACCGTCTGGTTCGCGGCAAAAACATCTCGTGGTATCTGTTCACTTGCCCAAATATCGCCGCCAAATAGCTTGTACTGATATCGATGGTAATGCCCATACTCAGATCATTGAAGAAAGTCGCGACCTCTGCATTTGATCCCAGATAGTTCAAAAGTATTCGGTTCTCAGATAAGAGCTCTGCACCCTTTTCTGTGCTCACGAGACATCTCATGAAGATGATGTAACTGCTGAGGTGCCTGGAGCTGTAGTTGAAAGACTGCTCGAAGGCAACGCAGTTGAGTAAGAAGGAGCTCATGCAATCGTCGAGAGTCAAAGGAGGAATTTGAAGTATTCCATGATTGAATTGGACGTCAAGTAAGTTCAAGTTACAGTCATTCCTAGGCATGCAATTAATCCCGGAGAGAAGAAGTTGCGTCGCTGAGGGTATTAATTGTAGGTAGTCAACATAGACATTTGCAGGTTGTTCCACCTCCGTATGGCCAATAAAACTCAGTCGGAACAGATCAAGCAAGTGTTTGACATTGAAAACCCTGAAGAACTTCTCCAATTGTTCCTGTGGCCTTTGAAACGCGGAGTTGAAGAATCCTAGCGCAAGCTCGTTGAGGGAGGGAGTAGCGGCTTTGTCCGCTATGTTGCCCTTCGATAAGTCGTAGACCACTTGAAGGACAGAGAAAGGGATCTGGTTTTCAATCTGAAGAAGGTCCTTTATGAGGAAGGGGAAGATCCATTGTGTTGTGAAGATAGGATCATCCCAATCGGACCAAATTACACGACCGAAGATGCGGAAAACCTCGACGATGAAACAGGCATCGAGGACCATCATCTCGATTAGAGCTTTGCTTTCGCAAGGAAGAAACTCTGAGTAGCAATCCCGAATCTCGTTCTCCTTCGACGCGACATCAATAAAATAGCGGTCAAGGCCCACGCCGCCATCCTTTGTTCGTTCGACGAGAGCAGAGAAAAATCGAGGTTTATGCTGCTCGACCATATTCAGCCGTTCCTTGCCATGGTGGTATGGACCGATAGAGACGATCTGGGGCTGGAAAGCCTTCTCGTTGAACTGAACTAGGCTTCGTGGGGCTCTGCAAATGCAGCATGATTGGTTACCGGCGGAGGGTGTCAGAAGAGTCGGCTGTTCCTTGAACCGCTGCTCCATGGAAGATGACCATGTGCTCATTTCTCTTTTCAAGAAAGCAAGGAAAGCAAAGAGACGGCCCGACCAAGAAGTCAGGCTTAAAATCTAGGGAAAATTCGGCTGAAAAGAAAGTCGCCTGAATGTGCGGTGAGGGCCTGCACAAGAAGTCGTTGATTCAACCGCTGACATACAAATATGTTTAAGCCAACAGTAAGAGGGTGTTCATCATCCAACGGTTTGTGATTTTTTCCTCTTTGATAAAATGGTGGTTTGCTCGTCACCGTGCCAAGGCCTTCAAAAGAATATAAAAATCGATAACTGATCAGTGACCCTTTGCAGATTGACTTGTTAGTTATGACCTCTATCCATCGGATAGGGCAATCACCATTTATTATTTACTAAACAAGGGAGCATTAAAATGACTGATTTGTCAGTTGTGAAAACTTAAATAAAAATGACATGTCAGGATATTTTGTAATCATATTAGATGAAAATAAAAGATAAATTCTATTGGACAAGACAATTTTTAAATTTGATCGTATTTTTTTCAATTTTATGATTTGATAGCACTTCCGCATGGAGGTAAATACATTGAAAACAAAAGCATGTTTCAAGCATTTATGCTTATTTAATCTTCCGATGGTAGCCAAAGGATTTCTTCAAGCGTTCTGTTCATGCATTAAAAGAATGCATGTGATGGCCGTCTCCAAAGCCATGCGCCCATGGAAAGAAGACGGCAGCCTACTTTGCATCCCCTTCTTGCCTTTTGTCTTCTTTCTCAAAGGCCATGTGATTGTACAACAAGAAAGAAGAAAAAGAGAAGAAATGAAGAGCGAAAGAGGGCTCTTCGTGCATCAAAGAAAGGAAAAAAAAAAGGCGGGGGCCTTTTTTTCCTTCTTTTCAGTAACTCTCGAAGACTTCTTTGCTTCAGCCGCACAAAGCAAGACGGTTATCGAGGCCTAACTTCGGATGAACCACTTAAATTAATAAATTATTAAATGGATTACTAAACCTAGATTTAGCTCAAGTTCTCTTAAGCCCATACTAATTCGCTACTTAGATTCAAATTTTTATTTAGAAATCGACACTAATTAGTTTATAGTAGGTTGATTAGATACTTACGTAAAATAATTGGAAAGTTATTTTACTTATACAAATAAGAAAATTTGGGTATGAGGATTTGATTACACTAAATTTCTCTAATGCCCTTTCAGTACCATTCTTTTCATAAAAAAATATTTATCAGGCAACTTGAATTCATTTTATTACTCCCTAACATATGGGATAACATATGGGATGACCATGCGTGTACGCAATCCATCAATTTAATATCCAATAAAATGATGAATAAATTGCATGAATTATTTCATAACAACTAAAGCATCTGCAATATTAGCTCAAAATTCACATCAATTGTCACGCCCCAATCCTCAGGCAAGCACACATCCTTCTACTTGGTCGATTTTACAATGCAATATCCCAAGACTATGTATCACCGACCCTTTAATTTATTAAGCACATGTGGAAGCAGTTATAAATCCCAAGACAATAAAATAATGGGATAGAAAAGTAAGGCCATATTTTTCATACTGAAAATTTATAACCACACTTTTATACATATCACAACAAGCTTTCATTGTACTTCACGGTACTATTCGCCAAAGTCTGATTTAACAAATATCCAAATATTTAGAGGGTTTTCAAAATTTGAGGGAGGTCTCAATCCTTCTTCAGGCCATACTCAGGATAATCCTCTGGACCCTCCTCTGACTCTTCGCTAGGCTCTGTCTAAGTTCCTCCTCTTTGAAATCTTCAACCTAAGGGCCTGAAATGGTTATACAATAACCATTGAGACTACGTCTCAGCAAGTTCTACCCCACTAAGACCCGATTAGTAAACCAATACACTATAGGCTGCCTAAACACACAAAGGTCAAATGACTTATATTGACCTCAGTCCTAACCTGCAATTCGATGTCATATATAGATGCTTTATATATATATATATATATATATATATATATATATATATATATATATATATATATATTGCATCAAACAATCAATCAATTCACAACAATCGGATCAAATCATTGATCAATCGAACTAGTCGATTATATGTCAGTCGGACCATTTCTAGGTCATTAAATTATTCCAACTCAATTCCCAATTACGAATCACGGTCCTTAGAACACAACTTAAGTATAGGTGGAAAACACGATCCCACTCGGCAACTTTCAACATTTAGTGGCTTTACGGTCCCACTCGACATTTCCAATATTTAGTGGCTTTATCTAGGTAGCACCGACACGCGACACGCGACACAACACGACACAACACGCGACACGCCATTTCTCAAAAAGTAGAGAATTCCGACATGTTCCGACACGTTAAATATTAAATAAATATTTTTATATATACACGATTAATTATTATATTTAAATTAATTTATTCAAATTCATAAATAAATAAACAATAAAAAAGAGCCTATAATAAATCTATACTAATAACATTAATAAATTTATTCATAAAAAATTGAAAAGACATTTTTTTACTTTAACAAAAGTTATCGATAAAATAAATAACTAATGAAATATTATAGTCAAAATAAATTTATATTTTTCTATGATGATCAAAATTTATCATTATTTAATATCTAGTGCTGTTATTTTTTGAAATAACTTTTTAACCTGTCTATTTATTTATTTTTTAGCCTTATCATGTATTAATAAAGTTATTTAATGTTCAATATTTCTTTTTAGGGTTAAATGGGTCCCACCCATTTATTTCAACACACGTTTTCTTCCCCCACCCCCACCCCCACCCACCCTTGCGCTTGTCACTTCCCCTGCACTTGCGCCTGTCACTTCCCCTGCACGAGGCTTTCTTTCCCCAGAAGCCGTCGATGCCTCGTCTCTCTCCTTTCTCTTCTCCCTAAAAACAGCCCAAAGGGCAAAAACCCTAGCAATCACCTTATTTTTCCTCTCCTTTGCTCGGTCTCCACCTCTCTCGCCGCTGCCTCGCCTCCGTTCTTCCCTTTGTCGTCGAAGCCTCGCGTCCAGCCCTCCATCGCGGTGTTGCGGTTTTTCATCTCGGCGTTGCAGTCCGCGGTCACAGCCCTCCCTCGCCGTCGCTCACAGCGCCACCTCGGCTCCCTCACCCTTGCCTCCACCCTCCATCACCTTCTTCCTTCGCACTCGCAGATCCGCCCTCCAGACACGCTCCGACGCGCGTGTCGGAAAGAGTTGACCACATGTCGGAAACTCCGACACGTGTTGATCGCGTGTCCGACACGTGTCGGGGTGTCCGACACGACACGGAGGCCTTTTGAACGTGTCCGTGCTACCTAGGGCTTTATGGTCTCACTCGACACTTTCCATATTTAATGGCTTTAAGGTTCCACTTGACCATTTTCAATATTTAATGGCTTTACGGTCCCACTTGACCATTCAATCGCGACAAACGATATTGCACTTTGAAATTAAATTCCTCAACCAAATAATTAAAATCACAATAGAAATATATCCTAAAATTTCATAATTAAATATCAATTCAAAGCATGATTCGAAGCTCAATTAAATAAACGAACTACACCACGATGATCAGCTTAGAATTTCAGTCATTGGCTATCCCAGCCTAATTTCTGAAAAATAAATAATTAATTAATTAATTTCGAAAATTAATAAATAAATATTAAAAATCTAATTTAGGCCCGTATTGCCTAATTGAAGCCCAATAAGGGTCGGGAAAAATCCCGAGATGCATTCAATAAATAGTATAGGCAATTCTCTAGCTAAGTACGCTAACCACCTATCTAATATCAATATAATTGACTAATAATCACTAATCCATTCTAATATAACATCTAATCCTACTAAATTAACAATAATCAACCCCTAAGAATAATTAGCAAACTAGGCAGGGATTAGTGAGATTACTCACCGAAATTTAGCGCAAAACGTATTAATTCGACGGGGACGACATGAGGACCAATTCTTCCCAAAGCAAGTCTCAGGTTCGGGGCCTAGAAATGGCCCAAAACAGCCCACGAACCCGCTGGAAAACCCACTCGCTGGGTTGCTGTTGAAGCTGCAAAACAGAGGGAAAATGAGATGGTTGGGGACGGTGAAGGGTTGGGAGAGGTAAACGGTGGTCCGGCGAGGCTGAGCGGCGGTTCCCGGCGGCTCAAACGCGGTCTGTGATGGTCGAACAGACCTGGACAGAAGCGACTGGAGGCTGGGGACGCACAGCGGAGCGATGAGAGGCGCGGCCAAGCAAGGCTGTGCGGGGAAGGTCGACCGACGACGACGGCAGCTTCGACTTCGGGCGACATCGACTGCTGCTTTTGCTCCGGCGTCCTCCCAGATCTGCTGGGACGTCGAGCAGTAGGCGGAGGGGGAGAAAGAAGGTGTCGGCGGCAGCTGAGGAGGGTGAGGGAGAGGCGGAGGGCGAGCGGTGAGGCGTAAGTAGGGCGGAGCAGCAGCGGCGACGGCGAGCTGCTCCGGTCTTCTTCTCTCGGTGACCGCTGTCTCTGCTTCTGCTTCGCTGGTTCGTTCGAACGAGTGGAGGGGGAGGGAGACAGAGTGTCGAGAGAGAGAGAAGAAGAGATAAGAGAGAGAAGAGATAAGAGAGTTTGAAAAGTCAAAAAGTAAAAAGGAAAAAGGAGAAGCAAAGTTGGAACCGGCAAGGGGCATGCGGTAGAGGAAATCCGCACGAGGGAAAAGAAAAAGAGGGAGAGAGAGAGAGAAAGAGAGAGAAGTCACAGCCAAAAAGAAAAAGGGAGGAAAAAGAGGAAAAGTGTTTGGCCCAAAAAGGAAAAAATTAAAAAGGGAAGAAAACTAAACAAAAACATTTCCTAGTCATCCCATTTTCTTTTTAATAAGTTCATAGATTTTCAAGGAAATTTCAAATTAGAGTACTTGGTCCCCAAATGCGATTATGCATCCAAATTCCCTCTTGATTTTCTTCCAATTAACTCTCACAAAAATCAATTGATGTCTCAAATATCAAATTGATTATTTTCCTTATCCAAGAATCCCTCATGCTTCTCAATTTCACAATCAGAATTAATCCCCGGCTTCAACTGAACGAAAACGGCCCTAAACTGACTTTTTCCCAAAAAGTTTCGATTGTCAGAAAAATCTTCGAGAGGCGAGTCGTGGATCCTAGAATTTATTGTGACATGACAAAACTTTTAATTTCTGAAATCGGATTTGAATCGACGGTTAATTTCCATTTAGCGCGTTTTTAGTATGACCTAGACTACCGGGTAGTTTTCAGAACTTTTTAAGGCAAACAACCCGTAATCGATTTTTTTCGAACCACTATGAACCCACTCGACTCAATGGCAACTCTTGATTGTCGTGAAAATCTCGAGAATTCAATTACGAACACAGGGTACCAAAACGACAGTAAAATCAGATTAGTATCGATCAATAAGAATTTTCCAATTTAGTGGAGTCACCCACGATCGGCCACACATCTCAGTCGAACAGACCTATCTCTGATCTTAAATCAATTTTTAACTGTGCCGCAATGGCCTCTAAAGATGAGCACGGTTGAGGAGCCGATTCTTGATTGAATTCTCAAGTTTATTGTCTTAAAATTCCTTAATTGCTTACCTAGACAGTCTAGTTATCTTAAGAGTAATCAGTTCTAAGAATATCCCTATAAACGCGTCAATGAAATGCCCGATTAATTAGTAGAAAACAGGTTGAAAAATCCAGATGTCACATCAATAGTCCTAGATGTGATTTCTAATTACCATGCAATTTCACTCAAAAGTTTTCTTTTAGGTTTTCTCTTATTTAAATGAAACTTAGTCTACCAAAATGCCTAACTAAAATGACATGTAACATGTAACCTATCATGCAAACTATATGTCAAATGTCATTAATTATTTAACATGATCTAATGACAAGAAAATATTAAATGCAACTATCCTAATATGTCACGTTTAAATGATCCTAAACATGCAATGATTAGATGACGTGCAAGGGATGACCTAATTTTACATGACACATGCATGATGTTTTTTATGTTTTTCACTTTTAAGTAAAATTCGAAATTGAAATTAACTAGTAATTAAACATGCAATTTAAATTAATGAAAAGAAAATATAACATCCTAAATTAATGTTTTTGTTTTTTTTTAATTTCAAAAATTCTAAAAAAATGAATTTCCTAATCTAAACATGCAAACTATCCTAAAAGAGGCAATGTTTTAGCATGTATCAAATCCAACTCAAATATATTTTTCGGGTTTTCTTTTATGAAAGCAAAATAAATTTAAACAAAGGCATCGAGAATAACATGACAACAAATTGAGCAATATATTGTCCATGTTCGTTTAATTTTGGAAATAAATTGACGAATTGTATTTCGTGCATGAGATCGAATTGGCCAATTTTCATGTAATCGCGAATCATATCTTAAGCGTGAGATTAGATTGAACATTTTTCCTTGCAATCGCGAATCATATCCCAAGCATGATATCGGATTGTCGATTGTATGCACATTGTGACATTAGTAAAATTTCCTAATTCACGAGAATTCAAAACATTTCTTTTGGACATGACAAATATTAACTGAACATTCAAACATTATTGTAATCTACAAATTAGGCATAAGATATATGAAACTGAATTAATCAAGATTCTTACCTAATTTGTGATATCACCTGGATGTTGTTTCTAAATTCAGACGGACGACAGATCACGAGAATCACAGTGAGGATGACCGGCGATGACTTGCGGTGGCTGTTCACGGAACTCACACGTCCTGACTCGAATATTCTAAACTACCTACAAAACAGAAAACCCAGCACTTTGGCTTGGTGTGTGTCCGGCGAAGGCTCGCTTGGACGTCATCGCGGGTGGCTTAGCAGGCGGCACATAAGCGAGTCGTTGAAATCGTCTAAAAATCCCGACAAGGCAAAGCTTGTCAGAACAAGTGCGTAACAGCAAGGTAGCTTACTGGCTCGCTACTGGATTGAGTGATCCTTCAATGGACACCTAACACCAATGACACCAAGGCCTTGGAGGCGTGGAGATAAGGCATGTCGCAGGCTGCTCTCCAGATGGTGGACTGATCCCTTCAAGGCCTCACTTCTATTAATCTCGTCAAGAAATTTGGATACATGAGGATCATAAGAGAGGGAATTCGTGAAGGTCTGTGAGCGGTCCTTCAAACCGGGAGCTTGTCGATGTTGCAGGTGTCGTGATCTGTTGTAGCAAACAGCAATCGGCAGGAGGACCAACAGTGAATGACAACCCAAGCTCGGAATCAGCAGAGGACAGCTACAGCAGTGAAGGGTCTCCGATGTGGGGATGCCGCGGAGGTCACTGGAATTCGTCTGGGCGACTGTTGGCTGGTCGAGAAGGGCTTTAAATCGCCAATTAGAATTCGTCGACAAGCATCTAGGTGAAGTACTGCACGGCGGGGAAGGCTGAACTTGATGGTTCAGGCGCGAAGGCGCAAGGAAAGAGTGGCACCGTTTGTGGCAGAGGACGCACACCCCAGGAGGAAGACAGCCCTCTCTCTCTCGTGTTGTTTTTCCAGCAAAAGCTTTCAAGCATCTCCCGTCTTTTCCTCTCAGAGTTTTCTCTTTCATTGTGGCCGTGTATTCAATGTGTGGCCTCGTATTGACTTGCGTGGCCTCCTCCAGAACCTTTTCTTTGTCTCCTTTTATATTGTTCACTCCTGCACGTCAAAACAGAAGCGTAAATATTCAGAAAGATTCTCCGATTTCTCTTTCCCGTTTGTCTTTATACCACAGAGAAATAATCTTGATTTGCTATTTTGTTCTTGATCTTCCACGCTTACGTGCTGCTAATCTTCATGAAAGAATATCTCCCTTAATATATATCAAGTCCACTTTTACATGTGAGAAAGTTTATTCTTCTTTGGACAAGTATATCTCTTCCTTTTCTTTTGCTTGGCTGAAGAGAAGCACTAGACAGCCATAGTTGCTGCGATCAAAAATCGGAATCTGAAAGAGGTTGATGTAGAGTTGGGCATAGCGTTGGAGGGAGACATAACCACGCCTGATTTTCACATAGATGGTTGACGGAAAATTATGTCATGATCTAAAGATCATATAGAACAAATTATACAGACAGTTGATAAAATTGACTCTACTACAAAACCCACGTAATAAACGGCTAAGATGGATTAAGTCCACATAAACTTTTGTAGGACATTGTGGTAGACAGAGGATAAACTCTCATGCCTGGGGGAGAGATCTGTGCTGTGACCACAATCTCTCTTTAGGACATATAAATTACTTAGATGATGGAAGGCTGATGGCCGACAAATGAGCTACAAAACCAAGGGGAAATAAGCGCATTATTGACAAGGAACATAGATCACATGTTGCCATAAGTTCATGTCTTCCCAAAAATGCGTCCCGGAGCATCGGTTACTTTCGGGGACGGTGGTAACTGTAGACCGCGTAGAATACTTGAAGGATTGTAAGAACCAACAGAACAAAGGCAGCAACAGCCGAAATGAAGGTCCAAGGACTCCCAAAGTACTCGTGCTTGATCCCCGCCCAACGCACGTGCCATTTCTTTTTGTGGTATCCGTTCACTTGCCCAAATAGCTCGGCCAAATAGCTTGTACTGCTATCAAAGGCAATGTCCTTATTCAGATCATTGAAGAAATTTGCGATCTCTGCACTCGATCCCAAATAGTTCGCTATTATTCGCTTCTCAGATAAGAGCTCTGCATCCATTTCTGTGCTCACGAGACATCTCATGAAGGTGATGAAACTGGTGATGTGGTTGCGAGTGGAGCGGTGACACTGCTTGAAGGCAACGCAGTTGAGTAAGAAGCAGCTTATAAAATGGTCTAGAGTCAAAGTAGGGATTTCTAATACTCCATGATTGAATTGGATTTCGATTAAATTCGACTTGCTGCCTTCCCTCTGCTTGAATTTAATCCCAGAAAGAAGAAGTTGCTTGGCTGAGGGGATCAACTGAAAGTGTTCGTCATCGACATGTCCAGTTTGTTCCATCTTCTGGCCGATGAAACTCAGTCGGAACAAGACAGCAAGTGTTTGACATTGGGAAGACCATTGAACTGAAGAGATTTGATGAACAGAACAGAAAGTGAAAATGAGAGGGAGAAAAAATGAAAAACGATGCAGAGAGAAGGTGTATTCGTATTCAAAGAATGGTCACTTACATCAAAAGAACTTTTCTCAACATTTACTCTTTCCTCATCAGTTTTTATATCAACCGGAGAATGATAACAGAACGAAAAACGACTGGTTAACAGAACAACTAACTAACTGAAGCAAAAGAATAGAAAGTTTGACTTTACAGACTTAAAGCTGAATACTGATTCCTCAATGGTAAATCAGTTTCACACGTGTTATAATCTATGTTGTTGCTTTCTTTCTTTCCTTTATTTTCGCCAGCTTCTTTCCTTCCTTTGTTCTCGACGCTTTCTCTTTTTCCTTTGTACTTGATAGCACTTACTGGTTTTCCATTAGCTTCGCCTTCTTTCTTTCCTCTGCTCTCGAAGTCTTCTTTCTTTACTTTGTGTAGTTCTCTTAACATCCCCCCTCAAATTGGGAAGGGGTAAAAGGCCCATGCCCAATTTGATCCGGAGAGTAGAATGGGTGAGCCGTGATAAAGCTTTAGTAAAAATGTTAGCAAGTTGACATATGCTCGGAACATACCGAACTCGAAGAGAACCAGAAGAAACTTTCTCACGAACAAAGTGAAAGTCGACTTCAATATGTTTTGTGCGAGCATGGAGAACAGGATTTGCTGTAAGTGAAATAGCAGACTGGTTATCACAAAAGAGGAGAGTTGGAGAGTGCAGAGGTTGTCCAATATCCCGGAGAACAAAACTAATCCAAGTGAGATCGGTGTAGCGAAGCAAGTGCTCGTATTACCTTCGGTGGAGGAGCGGGAGACAATAGATTGTTTCTTAGCTGCCCATGAAATAAGATTCGAGCCAAGATAAGTACAAAAACCAGTTGTTGAACGTCTGGTCTCAACACAGCCAGCCCAGTCTGCATCAGAGAAACCATATAAGTTCATAGAGCTGTGTGAACGAATGAAGAGGCCAAGGTGAACTGTGCCTTTGACATATCGAAGTACCCTTTTCAACTTATGAAGATCGCCTACAGTAGGTTGTTGCATTTTCTGGCATAACAAATTTGTGGCAAAGGCAAGGTCAGGACGAGTGATGGTCAGATATTGCAAGCCACCAACTAAACTTCGATATTCAACTAGATTGGAGAGAAGAGTGTCATCAGATTTCAAGATGACTGGTCATGGGGACAGAGGAGTTGAGATGGGTTTGCAATCAGCCATGTGTGCTCGTGTGAGTAAATCAAGAGCATATTTGGTTTGACATAAAAATAGCTCAGTCGAGGTGCGCTTTGCTTCAATTCCTAGGAAATAATGAAGATGACCAAGATCTTTCATATGAAATTGAAGGCTGAGAGAATGAATCAAAGTATGAAGTAACTTATCTGAGCTGCCAGTCAAGATAATATCGTCAACATACAATAGAAGAAGGACTGTCTCTTGTCCATCTCGCAGTATAAACAAAGATGGATCTGTGGTACTACAGAAAAAGCCAATTGCTGAATTTGTCGAACCAAGCACGCGGTGCTTGGCGAAGACCATAAAGGGACTTCTTAAGAAGACAGACATATTGGGATTTGTGTGGATGTACAAATCCAGGAGGCTGCTCCATGTATACTATTTCATTCAAGTTGCCATGAAGAAATGCATTTTTAACATCGAGTTGATGGATTGACCAGTTCTGTACCATTGCCACAAAAAGCACAATGCGGATAGTGGCATGCTTGACAACAGGGCTAAATGTTTCTGTAAAGTCCACTCCTTCTTCCTAATGAAAGCCCTTGGCTACTAACCGAGCCTTTAAACGATCAAGGCTGCCATCTGGTGCAAGTTTTGTCTTAAATACCCACTTGCAGCCTATAACATTCATTTGACTAGTGCGAGGAACTAAGATCCAAGTCTGATTTCAATCTAATGCATCCATTTCATCTTTCATGGCTTTATACCAGCCTTGATCTGCTAGAGCAGATTTAAGTGATTGTGGCTCAGGAGGCACCTGATATTCAGCAAGACAGGCATATCGAGGATTGATCTTTATAATACCAGATTTAGATCTGGTTTGCATAGGATGAGTAGATGGAATACCTGGTGAGGTAATTGGAGAAGGAGAAGATGTTTGAGCAATGGCGAGGTCACCTGGTGATTCAGTGGTGGAAATAGGAACTCCTGACTCTGCAGAATTGGTAGAGGATGAAGATGAAGTTGATTCTGGGGATTCTGAACTAGTAGATGACATGTGTAATGAAGATGAGTTTGAGGGTGAAGATGAAGTTGAAGTTGATTCTGAACTAGGAGAGTCTTGTAAATGAGCTGTAGTGATGATACTGGTGTCTTGTAAATGATCTGTATGTTTAGATAATGTGGATGGTATGCATTCTTCATTTGGAGAATTGAAGAATTGGACTTCCTTTGTCCACAGCTGGTACAGTTTTGTATAATGGGGATAGTCTGTTGTCAATTTCTGAGTAAAAGGAAAGAAGTTTTCATCAAATATAACATGACGACTTATGTATACATGACCAGTAGTGGGAATAAGACATCGATATCCCTTATGGTGATCACTGTAACCCAGAAATACACAAGTAAGGGATATTGGATCAAACTTGTTTTGTGCATAGGGTCTGAGACATGGATAGCACGCACAGCCAAAGATCCTGAGATGGTCATAACTTGGTTGTTGCTGATATAGCATATTGTAGGGCGACTGCATTTGTAACTTTGGAGTGGGAAGAAGATTGACAATGTAATTAGCTGTTATAAATGCATCAACCCCAAATTTCAAAGGAAGTCTTGCATGATAAAGCATAGCCAGTCCAAACTCAACAATATGTCGATGTTTCCTTTCGGGTATGCCATTATGTTTTGGTGTGTAAGGACAGGACACACGCTGTTGAATTCCACAGTTCTGTAAATGAGACTTGAATTTGTGACTGATGAATTCTCCTCCACCATCACATTGGAAGATCTTGATTTTACAATCAAATTGATTTTCTACTAACCTCTGGAACATGAGAAAGACATTATAGAAATCTGACTTCAATTTCAGTGGATAGATCCAGCTAAATCGAGAGAAGTTGTCCACAAAAATCACTTAATACTTGAAGTTCTGAAATGAATTAACTGGAGAAGGTCCCCAGATGTCACAATGAATCTGTTCTAAAGGCCTAGAAGCTACAGAGTCTGATAATGGGAAGGGTAAAGCAGTGCTCTTAGCTATTTTACAACTTCTACATATAGACTGTAGCTTTGTATTGCAATGAATCATCTGCTGAGTCTCCATATACTTCAAGATTTTCAGGTTCGTGTGAGCTAACCGTTGATGCCACACATCTTCTCCAACTGTCCTGTGTTTTTGAGTAAAAAAGACTTCTGCAACATGAGGATCTACTCAGTAGAGTCCTTTAACCTTCCTTCGAGCATCTTGGTTGTGTTGGAGAAATGGTCCTTTATATACACACCAGTTTTGTCAAAGACAAATGAACACGGATAATCATCTGTTAGTTTCGAGACTGACAAAAGATTTTTCTTAATTTCTGGAACAATTAACACATCATTTAAAGGTAAAGTATCCACTGCAGTATGTAGTAATGCATTACCAATATGTGTAATAGGTAAGCATAAGCCATTACCAATCATAACTGTATCATTGCCAATGTGTTTAGAGAAATTATGAAGAATACCAGCATTAGCAGTGATGTGAGCAGTTGCGCCAGTGTCTGGATACCACTCATTGCCATTTGATTCTTCAAGATGCATTGCTGCTAGTGCTATTGGTATTTCCTCAGCTTGATAAGAGTTGTCGAATCTATACCAACAATGAAGTGCATCGTGTTCAGGGCGTTTGCAGATCTGACACTCTAAATGAGTGTTATCAGTTGTTTTATTTTCCTGCAGATTTTTGTGAAGAGTTAGATTCGACGAGTTAGAGGGATATGACTTGGTATCTGGATTCCTTTGTGAGGAGCCACTATATGGTCTAAAGCCTTGACCAGAACCAATGCCAGAGAAAGTATTGAATTGCTTGAACTGTTGTTTTCCTTGATCCTGATTCGAATTATTCAGTTTGTAGCTCATATTTCTTCCAGAATATCCATAGTTGCGATATCGATTATTGAAGGGACGTCCTCTTCCATAACCTCTGCCTCCCCGATTATATCCTCTTGGTCCTCCAAAATTGACATTTTGTTGTACAGGTTCTCTGTCAAGATCTTCCCTCTGTAGGACTCCAGTTTTCCTTTGCCCATAGTAGGCTAGATTAGAACTGAATTGATTTGAAGAATAGTTCTGTAATCTTGCTTCGAATCTTTCTAAGTGTGATATCACCTCATCATATTCTGGTTGTGGTTTCAAGCAGTATATTGTGGTTTTAAAACTCTCGTATTCAGATCCTAAACCCTCCAAAACTCCAAACAACTTTGTTATCTCATCTACAGGTTTCCCTATTGCCTTGAGTTGATCACAAACTGACTTATATTCTCTGAGATATATAGCCAAAGCTCGATCACGCTTTTGACATGCTTGCAGCTTTCCTCTCAACTCAAATTCTCTAGCCACAGATTTTTGCGTAAATCGATTGAGTAAGGTTTGCCATACCTCCTATACAGTGTCCAAGCCGATTATTAGACCGAGTATGTTTTCTGAAACAGCACCACTAATCCAAGAAGATACAAGTTGATCTGTCTTGATCCAATCATTGTAATCAGGGTTTATAACTTCAGCACCCTGATCTTCTCCTTCAACTTGCAATGATTTGGCAGGTGGTGGACTTTCTCCACTAATGAAACCAAAAAGATCTTGGCTTCTTAGGAATCTATGAAATTGAGCTTGCCAAAGAAGAAAATTATCTTCGGCTAATTTGATGGTAACAAAGTTAGAGATGTTGACATGAAAGGGGAATGGATACTTCTGCATTCTTACTGCCATTTTCACTCTTTCAGATCCTAGGAGATGCTCTATTACTGAAACAGTCTCCTACTGATTTTGCAGTATAGAGTTGTGAATCTATTACTGATGATGATGAGAACTCGATTGAAGAGTAAGAACAACTCACAGTTCTTTTCCAGCGATGTAAAAGATTCACAGATCCCCAATTAAAGAACACATACCACCATTAACAGCAGAAGACAGCGATCGATGAGGCTTGAATGTGACTTCAATTTGTTGCAGATTCATCATCTTTTCATGGAGAACAAAGTTGATTTGTACTCTCAGGAAAATGGCTCTGATACCATGAAGAGATTTGATGAACAGAACAGAAAGTGAAAATGAGAGGGAGAAAAAATGAAAAACGATGCAGAGAGAAGGTGTATTCGTATTCAATGAATGGTCACTTACATCAAAAGAACTTTTCTCAACATTTACTCTTTCCTCATCAGTTTTTATATCAACCGGAGAATGATAACAATACGAAAAACGACTGGTTAACAGAACAACTAACTAACTGAAGCAAAAGAACAGAAAGTTTGACTTTACAGACTTAAAGCTGAATATTGATTCCTCAATGGTAAATCAGTTTCACACGTGTTATAATCTCTGTTGTTGCTTTCTTTCTTTCCTTTATTTTCGTCAGCTTCTTACCTTCCTTTGTTCTCGACCTTTCTCTTTTTCCTTTGTACTTGATAGCACTTACTGGTTTTCCATTAGCTTCGCCTTCTTTCTTTCCTCTGTTCTCGAAGTCTTCTTTCTTTTCTCTGTTCTTGACATCACTAGTACTTTGTGTAGTTCTCTTAACATGAACTTCTTCAAATGTTCCTCTGGCCTATCAGCCGTAAAATTGAAGAATCTTAGCGCAAGCTCACTGAGGGAGCCCTTGGCAGCTTCTTCCGCCGTGTTGCCCTTCGCTAAGTCGAAGACCTCTTGAAGGACAAAGAAAGGGATCTGGTTTTCGATCTGAAGAACGTCCCTTATCATGAAGGTGAAGATCCATTGCATCCTGAAGAAAGGATCGTTGTGATCATGCTCAACTACGGACCAAAGATGCGGAACATCTCGACGATGAAACAGGCATCGAGGACCATCATCTTGACTAGAGCCGAGCTTCCCCAAGAAAGAAACTTTGACGAGTAGCAACCTCGAATTTTGTTCTCCTTCGACGCAATGACATTGAAATATTGGTCGAGGGCTACGCCGCTATCCTTGGTTCGTTCGAGGAGAGCGGAAAAGAATCGAGGTTTGTGCTGCTCGACCATATCCAGCCGTTCCTTGCCGTGGCGGTACGGACCGATGGAGACGATCAGTGGCTCGTAAGCCTTCTCGTTGATCTGAACCAGGCTTCGTGGGGCTCTCAAAATACAGCAGCAGTATTTACTGGTGGAGGGTTTCAGAAGAGTGGGCGGTTCCTTGAACCGCACCTCCATTGACGATGATCACTCGCGTGCCCCGCTGATCACATGGCGATCTGTTCCTCCACTGTTCTGGTCTTGGCTTCCTCCTCCGGTCGTTTGCACCTCCACTCCGGTCCGCAACGTTTGCTTCAGCGGAAAGCCGAAAACGATGTCGTCTGTCACCTCGTGCAACAGGACACTCCTCTAGTCCTCTTTCCAAGAAAGCAAGAAAAGCAAAGGCACTGCCCGGCCTTGAGTGAGCTTAAAATCTGGGGAAAATATCTGCTGAAAAGAAAGTGGCTTGAATGTGCCGGGAGGGCCTCCACAAGAAATTATGGATTCAACACCGCTGACATTCGAAAATGTTTCGGCCGATAGTGAGAGCGGGTGTTAATTTTTCTTCGATAAAATGGTGGTTGTGCAAACCCACACGACAACACCACGCCCCGACCTTTAAAGGCTTATTTGGTAATCATATTAATCTTTTATTTTTCTATTCTTTTTTTTCCCGAAAACATAAAAATAACATAAATCCATCCGGTAACCTCAGTTAATTTTTCTATTCCTCAAAATAAAAGAAGTGAATAAAGAATAGATTTAGAATGTCAATAGAATGTACAAAAAAATTATTTTTTTGTTCCTAGAAATAGATGTGAAAAAAACTATTTTTGAACATTCTTGGGAACAAAAAGGTTACAAAATGCACCCTAAGAGAATATAAAGAACCGAGAATTGGTCACAAACCTTGGGTTCATTAACTTGTTTGTTATGGTCCACACTAGGAAAATTATCAAAAAAGTTTAAAACCTTTTACATTTTATCAATTCAATCTTAAATATTTTCATATTGTACCAATTAAATCCATCTAACCAATTTTGGCCCATGCTAGCTATTGTAAGTAGCATAATCAGCACTAACATGGACAGTTTTTTAAAATTTTTAATGTTTTTATTTTTTTCTTTTTTATTTCTTCTCTTTTCCTTTTTTTTTTTTTTTTTACTATGGCTAGCAAGGGCTGCGATGTCCTGGCCAACTGTAATATAAAAAGTAAAAATTAAAAATTAAAAAAATTATATTATTATTAAAAATTCTCCACATTAAAGCCGGTTATGTTACGTTGGATAATCAACATCCATGTCGGTAATTTCTTGCCAAAATAGGTCGGATGAACTCAATTGGTGAAACATGTAAATGTTTAAAATTCAAATGGTACAATGTGAAAATGTTTTATGACTAAATTATTAAAATTGTAATAGATTTATGGCTTTGTTTGTAATTTCCCCCCCACTCCAGTATTATATCCATTAGGAGAGGGCGATCACCATTTATTTATTTATTTGTTGTTTTTGCAAAAGGCGAGCATTAATTTGATCCACTTGTTAGTTGCAACCTATACCATATGTATTCAAAAATTAATTAAAAGATGGCACGTCAAAATTTTCTGTAATCAAATTATATGGAATCAATGGAGGAATTCTATAATATTATATGAGTTTTTGGACTTGATCATGCTTTTTGAAAGTTTTATAATTCAACAATACTTTTACAATAAGTTTTAAAATTTTGTTTACACTTATGGCCATGGTTTATCCTAGGTGTCCTCCTTTGCTGGGTCATGGATATGTGTGGTGGAGGGTGTCCGAGCGGGTTCTTTCAATTATGTTCTTTCGATTGCCTAAATTGTCGCCTTTTGGTTTCCCAAGGTTCCTTCTTTTTCTCCGGTTCCTCTCGCTTACCTCTTTGGTAAATCAAGTTGTTTTGTGCCCCAGCTAGTGAGCTCAATGGAGGGACTAGGGCCGTGTTCTTGTAGACACAACTTTTCGTCCATTGAAACCTCTAGTCCCGTTCGACCAAAAAAAAGAAAAACAGTGAAAGAAAGAGACGTCAGATCCCGGCGATCACTCTTTCACTCCGCCACGTGCTTCCATCTGTGCAAAGCACTACTCCGGGGAGGATGGATCAATCCCATGTCCATCTTCCTGGGATCGATGCAGAGATTCCGTATAAGAACACCCAAATAAGCTACTCAAATCATGCGATTCTTCATTAAATCTCCACCCTTCTTCTTCTTCACTCACTTGAGTGAAGATATAAGATCTATCCAAAGTCCACCGTGCCGCCCATCTTTCCATTACTATAACGTGGACCTTCGTCCTTCCGAATTCCAGAAAAAATGATCTATTGTCCACTGAAAAATTTAGCAGTCTTCTCATCAGAGTACAGGATGTTGAAAGTTGCTTTCGTTTTTGCTCGAAGAGTCGTTGTTCGAGTAGATAAAAAATCAACGAGGAGATCGTGCTTCATTCAAGTATGCAGACTATATTTTGGGGCAACGAGCAAGGTACCGTTGATGGGAATTTCTTCAGGAACGCACTCGGTCCTGGAGCACTCATCCATCCTTGGGCATCACCGAGTCATCATCACTCTATATGAACCCATTTTTGCTTAGTTTTAAATGGAGGACACAAAAAGGGAAATATATTCACGGGTTAAAGTTCGTTATGCACAAGAAAGGCGTTACATTCCTCCATTCCTCTCTCCTTCAATTGTGTCTTTGATTTGTGGGTTGAAGTTACGAATGTCACTTCTGTGCAACTCTAATTAAATATAAATAAATGTAGATAGTACATGTTTTTGTAACCATCAAAATATCATTTTGTGGGCATAGGTCTTTCTTATTTGCTTAATATATATACTAGCATAAGACTAAAGGAAAAGAGAGTAAAAATATATCTTCATTTGGCATTATGCCCACTGATTTATATATACCCTTTCTGAATTACTCAAAACATAAAATAAGTGAAGAAAAAATCTCCATGAGAAACGGACAAAGGCCGGGTAGTTAGCTCTAGTTTGCTCATGCATGGCATCCCAATTTTGTCTCTTAACTCACCCAATCCTCAACCTGCGTATTGAGCAATTATTGGAAAAAAGTAGCAGCACTCCGCTAGAGGAATAATTTATTTGTCCAAAAGTGATTGGATAGGTCTGATCTGACGAATTACACCAAATTACCAATCACACGACAAAAGTCTAATCAGACTCACGTTAAGTCTCACGAAAGAAGAGAGAGGAGAAATTGCACTGTGTGATTGTGCCGCAAATATAGAATTCTTATTCAGGGATCAACCATCATCGAACTGTGGGCATTGAATCTCATCCATAAACAAGTAAATTTCGCAGAAGGGCAGTTTACAAAATTGTCATTGGTCCTAATTGATTATAATTGATATTGCCATATCTTGTTATTTTAAATAGCCAAAGACCCTATCATTTCCAAGGGTATTGGAGAAATACCTACTATGATCGCCTTCACTAATATTTTCCATCCAACCGGTCTCATCAAGTCACGGTTCATGGGCATGTTTTCGTCCCATCACAATTAGATATATAAGGTGCAAGTGACCATCACATTCAGATATATGAGGTGCAAAGACTTTTTGCTGCCATTTCACATGTAACATAATGGTCTTGTTAATAGAGTGTCATCTGAATGCTTATTAATTTCATTTAACAAAGATATATTTTAATTTCAAATTGTTAATTGCACAATAACATGAGAAAAGTAGTAAATTGAAAATTACGATCTAAAAATCAGGCACCTAGAACTGCACTTGTTTATATGTACAGTTAGCTTTAAACAGAGACTAGCGTCCTCAAGTAAGGACCTGTGAATTTACCTTGAAGGCTTAATAACTCCACTGACATCTTGGAGTGTCACTATCGAGCATCTTGGAGTGGGTGTATAAATATACACATATTTTCAAGTTGTTTATAATTTATGTTCATACAATCACGTTGTTCATATTTATATTTAAATGTTTATATTTATATTCATCTCCTCATATATCTCCTTAGATCTCAGATTGTTATGGCATCAGAGTCGAGGGAATATGTTATTCTGTGTGATAAATCAAATTTAACATTTGTGCTTGAACACTTTCTTAAGTAAGGTTTTGTTTACATAGTTGTAATCCAGGCAGTAAATTCCTAAGGTGGCTAATGAGTCCATTGATCAGCACTGATTGGTAGCTTAAGATGTGAACAAACATATATGTTAAAAATAGATTTATTACGAAAAACGTCTTTTTCCAGGTCGATATTATACTACTATTTTCCAGGTCGATTTTATTATATTTCCCTAAGGAAAATATTCACACTTGTAACCCATCAAAATATTATTATACTGGCGTAAGACTTTCTTGATTGCTGTGTGTGTCTCTATATATATATGACTTAGATGACCACTAATTCATACGTACTGGATAATCATTACACCAAAAAAAAAAAAAATAATGAAAAATTTCCAGCTAGTCTTGTGAGAATTTGATGATGACTTGTATTTATTAGGTCCAGAAAATCTTGGGAAATTTACTTATATGACGGAACGGCATTACTCATAAGTTTTAGTTTTGGTCTTTCGGTTGTGGTTTCGAGAAGTTTTAAGCCTCGAAAGCTAGAGTTGTTATTGTAGATCGGCGATATCCTTTTCTGGAAACAAACTTCTTTCATTTAGTTTGATGTCACTTTAATATTTGAATATATGATGGAATGGACTATCTTCTCTTAGATTAATAAAAGGATGGAGAGGAGTGATCAGCACACCTATCCCTATGAGGTTAATATAAGGGTCTTACACAGTTGAGGTCGCTATTAATCAGTGATGGAATGAAATTGATCATTTGCGTTGCAAAAATCATGTAAATTAAGAAGCCTTAACATATTTCTTGGACAACACATTCATTCTTTCTGGTTTTTCATTGTGTGATTTTCCTTTGTCAACTCTGAATCAGTCTAATACAATTATTAGATATTACCTTACTGGTAAAACATTACAACTTTAGTTACTAGATATTCTTAAATATCATGAGACAGTTCTCTACAATTTATGAAAATTGGTCAGCTCAAAAAATAATAGAAAGAGAGACAATAGAGTGCGATCACATCGAATGGTAATTATCACCGAGTGAAATGTACGTAGGAAATCTACAATCCGAGAGCTATTGGACTGCATGAGCATATAAATAGCTAGGAGGATGGAACCATTTTTATTCACCATTAAACTTCCCAAACCACTGTTGACACCTAAATTGTGTTTAGGTTATTAATTAGGTCTTATTTTATTTTATTTTTCCTTTTTAGATAATAAAAAATAAATAACAAAAACAACAAAAAAATAAATAACAAAAACAACAAAAAAATAAAAATAAAAACAAGAAAAAAACAAAAAAGGAAGCAGCCCATTGGGGCTGGGCCTTTGCGCCCAGCCTCCTCTTCTTCTTCTTTTCCACGTAGGCCCAGGGCCCAGCTTTTTTTTCCCCCAAAGCCCGGCCCCCCTTCTCCTCTTCTTCTTCCTTCTTCTCCCTTCTTCTCCCTACGCCTCTGCAACTCACGCGCTCGAAGACAACCTACGGCCGAGGAGGGTAGGCCGACGTCGGCCGGAGATGACAGATCTCAGGCGCCATTAATGGCTGCCTTCAATGCCGAGCACGCTTCGCTGAATCGCTGGATAAGCGAGGATGGGACGCCGGTTCGGCCACAGGCGTCCGTTCGGCGTGCGAAGACCGGCGGTCGAAGCCCCGTCGACCGGCTGCCCCCTCGCCTATAAATAGCGAGGCACCACCTCCGTCGAAGGACACGGCGAACTCGGAGATCTTCCCTGGAGAGACTTCAGGGAGAATCAACGAGGGAGCACGCGAGAAATCGGGTCGCAAAGCTCGATCGACCTCCCTCCGAGAGACTTCAGGGGAGGCCGGCGGCAAGCGAGCCCGAAGGGGAGAGATCCGAGCGTGTGGAGGTTGAGTGAGAGAGAAATCAGAGAGGAGGGCCAGATCCGGAGAAGCTGAGGCCGTAGAAAGTCGAAGCCGGAGAGAGGAGGTTCCGGAGGACCAGATCTGAGAAGCCGAGACCCCCCGCCGAGCCGCGTCGCGATCGATCCGCCGACGCCACGCCAGATCTAGGAGCTACGGGGCCGACGTCGCTACCTCCTGTCACCGCCACCGTTCGCCACCTCGTCACAGACAGGTAACGGTAACCATCACCACCGCCGGTCGTGTCGCCGCCGTCGCATCTTCCCCCTTTTCGAACCGTGCCGCCACTGAAACCCCCATCACAGACCCATTGTCGGTCGTCCTCGCTGTCCTCATGAGCGGATTGTCGTCGTCGTCTCCACCGTCGTCGCCGTCGTCTCCATCGTCGTCGCCGTCGCCGCCATCATCGCCGTCTAGTCCGTCGTCGCCGCCGTCGTCGCCGTCTGCCCGGTGACGCCTCGGTCCCTCTCACCAGCGCCGCGAGCAAACGAAGGAGAGAGGAGGCCAGGAACCGGGTCAGTTCGCGGGTCCTTTCGACCCGGTTCCTCCGTTTCCGGGTAGGGTTTCCCCGGGTCGGACCTGCACTCGTCGGACCGGGCATCCTTTTTTAATAGGCCCAATTCCGTGTGTGTGTGGGCTGAGTTTTTAAGAAAAAAGCAAAAAATCCGAGTAGGAGTGCGCGTTTTGGGTCGTCGACCCGGGTCGGACCCAACCCGCGGATCCGACCCGGGTCGGCTTTTTATTATTTTATGTAATATTTTAATAAAAAAAGAAAAAGAAAAAATAATTTATTTTCAAAAAAAATATTTAAAAAATATTTTAATTTCCAGAAAACCGAAAAATGTTTTAAAATATTAAAAAATGTTTTATTTTCCAAAAAATCAAAAAAATAAAAAATATTCCATATTTTCCAAAAATGCCAAAAATCCAAAAAAAGCCAAAAATTCATGAAAAAGCCAAAAAATTCAGAAAAAGCCAAAAAGACTTGTATTTTTCCATAAATACCAAAAAAATCCCAAAAAAATCCCTTTTGTGTCCAAAAATTAGAAAAGACTCAAAAATGTTTTTCCTCCCAAAAATGCATGGAAAATCCTCGAACATCTAAAAAACCCGGGGTTTAAACAAGATTAGTAGAAAGGCGTTAGTGATTAACTAGTGTAATCAGTCTCCGATCCTAATTTTCTGCAGTTGCGCAAGGAGAGCTAGTATTCCTCCCGATACTTCGCTTGGGTTTCTAATCGACCCACCCCAAACCGATTAGTGGCGACTCCGTTTTAAAATTAATTTACAGGTTAAAAATTTATACTATTTAAGTCGTGTGATTGGTGGACTTGGGAGAGTCCGGGCTTAATAATTTCAGCCGAGTCATTAGCCTCCTTAGGCGCTCGTACCCGATTGCGGGCGCCGAAAAAAAGAGGTCGCGACAACCACCACTAACACGACAATAAACCAACCAAACGAGTACAAATAGCGACCAAGGTAGCCGCCATACAGGACACGCTCAAGAATTTATTGACATTGACTCAATGCATGGCAGAGCACGTAGAAAAACATTTGAAAAAGGTACAAATTTGTGTAACCCTATCTACTAATAGACATCCAAATGCTGTTTATTATTGTTTCACTTAAAGTTGCCACGTATCAACCTATTTTTCAATTGAAAGCACTTTGTAATCACATTGATCTAAGATAACAATCGCATTACATGAATAACAGATAATTCAACATGTATTACCTCCTAAAACAATGATGTATTCATATAAGCATTCAATGATCAAGTTAAGTGAAATAAGACAGGCTTGAACAAATTATGGCAAACAATGCTGGGTATACTACGATCGAGGAAAAGTACCAAAAAAATCATAAATCTATTGCATTGGTACCAATTCAGTCTTAAACTTTTCAATTAAATTAATTCAGTCCTAAACATTTTTCACATTGGTACTAATTTAGTCAATCTGGTTAATTTTGGCCGGTTGACGTTGACGTGGATGCTGGCCAATGGTCGAACGCTGATGTGGACACTGGCCGGTGGCTGGACACTGATGTGATAATTTTTTAATAATTTTTTAATAATTTTTTTTAATTAATTTTTTCTTTTTTTCCTTTTTCTTTTTCTTTTTCCTTTTCTTTTCTCGCTTCTTCATCCTCCTTGGATTGTCCTCTTGGTGGCGGGCGAGGGCTTCGAGGGCCTTCGACAGGAGTCTCACCGGCCATCGCAAGGACAAACCAAGGAGGAGGAAGGGAGAAAAGAAAAGGAAAAAGAAAAGAAAAAATTATTAAAAATTGCCACGTCAACATTCGGTTACCGGCCAGCATCCACGTTAGCGCCGGCCAACCAAAATTAGTTAGATGAACTAAATTGATACCAATGTAAAAATGTTTATAATTAGATTGATCCAATTGAAAAGTTTAGTACTAAATTGGTACCAATGCAATATATTTATAATTTTTTTGGTACTTTTTCCCTACGATAAATTCACATAATTAGATATAAAATGATGTGACATATTCGAAGAGGGTATTAATAATACCGACAAAGAAAAGTCCCTTGCATACTTGACTTTTCACATATATAAGTCTTGTCGGATACAATGCTCAAAATGTTCGTTATAAAATTCTATTGCATGTGGTGAGGTCTCACAAATTTAGTTGTTTTTTAATCTTTATTTTTTTATTATTATTTTTTTATGGTCATACTATCAGCTGTTGATTAATATGAAAATCAAATTTCTGATATAAACGATGTCTACATAGGAGAGAACATCGATCACGTGCGACTCATACAGCAAGTGATATATGCAGGGAGTAATTCTATTTCAAGACTAATAGAAACCCATTACGTCAATCTCGAAATCTTGCAATCAGCTGGAGCTACAAGAGAGGTCAAAACTTGTATTTTTCACTCCAATGATTAATATAAGTCTTGGCATACTACACAAACTGCTATGGTAAGTGCTCCAAGCAGCGTGTGGAGTCGGACATGGACATCTTCTTTGAGAAATTGCCAGTAAGGCTGTACTTCAGTGAAGGTGTAGGACGATGTAATGTTATGGTCGATGCAAATGACGGACCACGCAGGGGTAGGCACGTTGACTTGAAAGACCTTCGAATTCGACCGAGAAAATAATTTAAAAAAAATCCAGACCACCGTTCGATGTTCCCACTATTTACTATATTAGATTTGTAGGCTAACTTTCAATGACAAAGTTTCATAGGAGACCGCTTCAGCATTCGCATTCAACACTTTGTTATGTGTTTTCTGCGCATGTGTCGAGGATTAGATGAGTCAGAGACGAAATTGAGACGCCATGCATGTGAGCAAATGAGACGGAGGTGCCCGAAGTTCATGTCTTCACAAAAATGCTGTGGCGTGTGTCGATTTTTTTAACAAATATGCTTCTTTCATTCAGTTTAGTATCACTTCAATATGTGAACATGATAGATCGTGTTATCTTCCATTCCATTATTGAATGAGATTGAACGCTAGTCCACCATAGTCATCATTACAATAATGATAGCCCTACAAACCCCTATAGAATATTTGGTTATGGTATGACTATTTAGTAAGGGAATGGCATAGAATATTTGCATCGTTAAAATAATGCAAATTGACCAGACTTATCATATTTCTTAAACAATGCATTCATTTTTTTCCTGGTTTCACATTCAACGCTTTGTTACAAGTTTTTTGCTTATGTGTCGAGGATTAGGTGAGTCAGAGACGAAATTGAGAAGCCACGCACGTGAGCAAACAAGACCGAAGTGCCCGAAGTTGAGGTCTTCCCAAAAATGCGGTGGCGAGTCAGTTTTTTTAACGAATATGCTTCTTTCATTCAGTTTAGTATCACTTCAATATGTGGACACGATAGATCGAGTTATCTTCCATTCCATCATTGAACAAGATCGAACGCTAGTCGACCATATTCACCATTATAATATCGATAGTCCTACATGTTGGGCAGAACCAGGGATAACAATTCACTGCAAACCAAACCTTATCTAAAATCAATTTCTTCCCCTGAAATTAAACCAACCAAAATCAACTTAACTCCATCAATAACCACCCATATATAACATCAGAGTAAGCAAATATAATGCTGAAAGAATAAGTAGATAAAGTCAATAACGACACTAAAGTTTAATGTGAAACCCTAATGCGGGAAAAATTACGAACCGCCGAAAAACTTTCACTAATCACTAATAATAAATATGATATACAAAATAGTTTTCTCTAGTCACATACTAGAGGCTCCACATAAGTATTATAAGCTCATTTCCTCACCACAAAGATGAACAAACATAAATGGGGCAGGAGAACTTTAACTATAATCGGAGAATTCGGAGACGGTTCTTGACGTACGAAAATCATTCACTCATGACCCTCAACTCATGAATAACATACTCAAATTTGAGCCGATTCTGTCAAGACTTTCGAATCGGGATCATAAAATTTCAGCTCTCTTCTTGGTTTCCTCCTCCCCTGTTCTTCGGTGAGCTTATGTGGGTGCACTCTCTCACCTCACTTCACTCTCTCTTCGGGCACCCTTTTGGGCACGCACGAAGAAGCCCCCTTCTTTTTGTTTTTTTTTGTTTTTTACTTTGACTTCTTTTTGTTTTCTTTTGTTTCATGTGTTAGCTGGGCCCCACATGGAGCGGACCCAGCCAACACTACAAATCCGTATAGAATATTTGGTTTATGGTATGACTATTACTAGTAGAGTATTTGCGTTGTTAAAATAATGTAAATTGACCAGACTTATCACATTTCTTATACAATGCATTCATTTTTCCCGGTTTTTAATTTTGCAGGTTC
The DNA here is from genome assembly GCA_014182375.1 of Eucalyptus virginea. NCBI lineage: Eukaryota > Viridiplantae > Streptophyta > Magnoliopsida > Myrtales > Myrtaceae > Eucalyptus > Eucalyptus virginea. Next base: position 10,574,567 of record CM024523.1, on the reverse strand, counting down.
TAATTACCTTATTGATAAAGGTTTTTAATTTTGCAGGTTCTAATTACCTTATTGATAAATGCTACGACATTCGTTACTATAAAGTATCACGAACATTTGCTGGAATAGAGAGAGAGAGAGAGAGAGAGAGAGAGTCAATGACAACTACCACCAAGTGAAATATTTGACTGTATGTGCATGTAACTATATATGAGGGTGGAAACCTTTTTATTTGCCATCAAATTTCTCAAACCACCATTAATACGACAAACCTAAAGATTTTGTGTAATTTCTTGCGCTGAAGCTAGAAAAGACTGATCCAAAAATTTAAATCGATAGATGAATGTAATCTAGTATTTTTTATTTTAACAAAGCCAACCAAAAGAGTACAAGCAGACACCGAGATAACAAGTGCGGAAAAGAAATGGGGAAAAAACTCACGAACACTGGAACAAGAGTGACTTGTTGTTTGACCCGGGGGGGTCCGAACGAGGAAGAAAAGCGAAAAAACCAAAGCGTGCAAAATCCTTTATTTAGCACTCTTCCGAGCCGTGATTTCTCTTAGCAGGGCGAGGCTATGAATCCTCCAGGTCGTCCGTGGAGGTGTGTTGTCCTCTTCCTTGCCCTCTCCCTCCCCGTCCTCCTCCAGTTCCTCCTGCCCCCCCTCCTCCAGTTCCTCCTCTTCCTCTACCACCAACCGGAGGCGGGTACCTCACGCTGAACGGGACCGGACGACGGCGTTCAGTGGGAAAACGGTTCGGAATGGTCGAGGGCAATCGCGGAGAGCCCGGTGTGTCAGAAGCCTCCAGGGCTTGGGAAAACACGTCCTGCACTTTGGCTTCAATCTCTCTGCGCGACTCGTGGGGGAGCTTCGGGAGCAGCCCCTCGTAACACCTCTCCAGAAACGCTTCCTTTCCGTCATCGGGGAGCTTGTTCAGCACGCTCACCACAATCTCGCCGACCAGGTCCTTGAGCAGATCCTCCTTGGCTTCAACGGGCAATTGGCCGAACATTTGCCCCAGAGGAACGATGGTCTCGGCCGTGTCGGCGAAGTTCATGAGAAAGTCAAAGACAGGATCGAAGACCTCGGAGGTCTCGCGGCTCCTTTTCCTGTTCTGAGTCTGGGGATCCGACAGGGCCATGGCGGTGATGACCGAGAGGGAATATGGCTCAGCTGTGGACGAATTCGGGAGTCGGGTTCTGGGGCTTAAACAGCGAACAAAGAACTCATTTATGGTGGAGGACCAGGGAAGACAAAAGTCCCTCGTTGTATTAAAGGAAAATTAATTTGAAAGATTGAGATAGCTTTAGTAAATTAACTTTCTCTGACCACGTTTCAGAAGAGACTCCACCAAATAAAATTTATTGAACAAGATTGAATGGCCAGGATTTCGACCGTAGTTTGACATTTGAGCACAAGATGTCTCATTTTTTAAGCACGATCACGTGGTTTGGTTTTTGTTTCGCGAGATCTACCTAAGATGATATTCATTATTTGTTATTATGTAATTGATATAATTCATCAGATCTAATCTGTCCCATTGCTTCTCCACATATAATTCCTCTAGCCGACTTGCTTTTGTCCTTATTATTGTACTTGACGCCCGTATCTCGGGTTAGGCAATTTTTTTTTTTTTTTTTTTTTTTTTTTTTTTAAAGGGTTTGCGGGGTTAGGTTAGAGTTATTGACCAGATTGAGGCATCGGGCGTGTGAGCAAACTAGCAGTCCCAGCCTCGCCTTTGACTATTTCTCCTAGACTAACTTGGATGCACCAGCTGGAATTTTTTTTCATGAATTTAATTATGTATTGATTAATTGAAAAGGCTCTTACAAACACGAATCTTTGAGGAAAAAAAAAATAAAGAAGAGGACACGCAAATTTTTAGGTGGAAATGTCCTTTTTAAAATCACAATAAAAAAAAAAAAACCGCTCTAGACAGTCTCTTCACTATTAATATTAATATCAGAGTTATAAATTTCAACGTTATAGCTACAAAGATATTACCCTAATATATAGTAGGAGTTTAGAACATATATATTTATGATGAAAATTACATGTCTACCATTACCAACAAAAGCTCTAAGCTTTAATAGGTGGAGGGATTTGATTTTCACTTGAGAATTTTGGAACTTGAGTGCAGACAATTATCAGTGAAAAATGAGTTGGAGGGATTATTCGCCGTCCATAGGTGAATAATGGCATCTAACAAGTACATGTGTTAAATATGTCTCGAGTTTTCGTGGGACCACACGATGGATTTACAAAAGAATAAAAAAAAAGAAGGAACCCCTGCAGTTTTCGAATTCCTTTGAAAAAGGAAATCTGAACACACGTATAAAAAAGGAAATTCGCTTCGGCAGAAGCAAAATTTAGGCGGTGGTTTGTTATGTGGTGGGGCCCAAGGTCAAAAGTTTGACCTTGGGCACACACATATATATAAATCGCAATCTCCAGGAGGGGTTCTTTGAGCTTGGTCGTCGCAGTAGCTTTACGAAAACCCTACGTAAGGAAGTAGCCGCCGAAGGATTCACGAGTAGCAGCACGCCGCCAAGACAGAGGAAAGCCACGCCGTTTTTACTCTGAGTGTTGTGGGTGTTCTGTTTGTGAGAGACATTCATAGGTGCTGGGTGCTTGGCTTTGGGTCTTCATGTTTCTCGTGCGGCAAAGCTTATTCGTGATTTACATCCAAGTAAGATTGGTGTATTTGGTGTAATTGGAGTTTGAGAAATACCGAGAGAGTGTTTGAGTAACTTGAGTGTGTAATTTCCTTGTATCGCTTGATCTATAGTGAAATTCGCTGCTGCTCTCCCCGTGGACGTAGGTCTTTTCGACTGAACCACGTAAATCTGGTGTCTGATTTATTTTTCTTCTTCCGTCTATATTTTGTTCGATCGCTTGCCGCATCGCAACAAGTGGTATCAGAGCCAAGCTTGGCTAAGTTGAAGCAAATCGATGGCGACAGAAGAAGTAAAAGTGAAAATCAACCAATTTGATGGGAAGGATTTTAGTTTCTGGAAGATGCAGATTGAAGATTATCTTTACTAGATAAATCTGCACTTGCCTTTATTTGGAGAGAAACCAGAGACGATGAAGCAAGCTGATTGGGATTTGTTGGATAGACGAGCTATGGGTGTTATTCGACTGATGTTGGCTCGTAACGTCGCGTTTAACATCCTGAAGGAGAAGACCACTGCTGATTTGATACAAGCCCTGTCGGATATGTACGAGAAGCCCTCTGCAATCAACAAGGTCTGTTTGATGCGACGTCTGCTTAACTTGAAGATGAAAGAATGTGCGTTAGTTGCAGATCATATCAATGAATTCAATGTGATTGTTAGTCAATTGAGTTCAGTTGAGATTGATTTTGAAGATGAGGTACATGCTTTGATTCTATTATCCTCATTGCCTAATAGTTGGAATACTACCGTTACTGCTGTTAGTAATTCCTCTAGGTCAACAAGTTTGACGTTTGATGGGGTTCGAGATTTGATTCTGAGCAAGGACATTCGTAGAAGAGAATCTAGCGAATCTGTATCTACTGCTCTAGTAGGTGAAAATAGAGGAAGATCTGTAACACGTATGGGTAATGGTAGTACTAATATGAACAGACGTAGTCAATCTAGGACTGCTAATGTTGTCTGTTGGAGCTGTAGCAAGAGGGGCATCTTAGAAGGGATTATCTTAAGCTAAAGAATGAGAAGGGTAAGGTAATTATAGTTGATTCTGCAGATAATGTTGCAGTTGTAGTAGATAATGTTGATTATGTCTTGTCTGTCACTAATGATTCATCACTTGATGGATGGGTTATGGATTTTGGTTGTTCTTTTCATGTCACACCAAATAGAAACTGGTTTATCACTTATCAGTGCACGGGTAGTGGTAAAGTCCAATTAGGGAACAACGTTGAGTGCGATGTTGTGGGTGTTGGTGATGTTAAAATCAGAATGCATGATGGTATCGTGAGGACATTGACTGGAGTGAGGCATGTTCCAGAATTGAAAAAGAACTTAATTTTCTTGGATGCCCTAGATTCAGCTGGTTGCAAGTATTCTTCAAAAGGTGGAATTCTGAAGGTTGTTCGAGGTGCCCTGGTGATAATGAAAGGAATCAAGCACGATGGCCTATATAAACTTCAAGATGAGACAGTGATAAATTTCGCTGCGGAGACGTCGGATGCATCTGTTCGAGAGTCTTTTGACTGCTCGAGGAAGACCTGGGTGTTTGTGCCAAGGCACAAGTTTGATGCTGGTGTCAGGATCTCGCAGTTAAGAACTTTGATCGAGACGGAGACTGGTAAGTCGATCAAGCATGTGCAGACTGACAATAGCATGGAGTTTTGCTCAGAGCTGGCAAATAAATTCTACATGAAAGAGGGCATAGTGAAACACTGCACTAGTGCCGGTAAATCACAACAATTTGTAGAATTGATGAGCAGAACATTACTAGAGATGGCCCGAAAAATTATCTCTAGTGCTGGTATGGCTAGGAGATTCCTAACTGATGTGCTAAGTACGGTAAGCTACTTGGTGAATAGATCCCCATAAACTGTTATTGAATGCTAGACTCCTGAAGAAGTGTTGTCAGGTAACGTTGCTGATTATTCTATTCTTAGAATGTTTGGTTGCCCATGTTATTTTTGAGTAAGTGATGGTAAGCTTGATTGTAGGGCAAGATGCATATTCCATGGCTATGCACAAGGTGAGCGAGGTGATCTGTTGTGGTGCCCAGATATAAATTCACCTGTTAACAGCAGAGAAGTTACCCTTGATGAGTCTTTAGTACTTCTGGCTAGGAGTGTTTGTGGCAGTGTTAATATGGATCTGGACGGTGTTCAGCTTGAGATGGAGTTGCAACCAGAAACTCCTGAGGTGGCGAGTACGAGCATTAGCAAAATAATCGACACAGATGGTGCTCATAGCGAGGTGGAGTCTATAGAGCCAACGATTGCTGTAACTGCTAATATTGACAAGGTACGTATTCGATCTCCTGATAGATATGGATGCAGCAATGGTTTTACTTTGTCTTCGGTTGAGGAGGTTGTGTCAGAAAATCTTTGTGGAGCAATTAAAGGTGCATGTGAAGTTGGTATTCTAATGAGGTCCTTAGTTATGGCGAAGTTCAAGCGAGGCTTGGGCTTGGATAATATTTGTGGCGGTTGAGCCCATCGGGGGCCATGAGAAAGTAGCAGCAGAATTTGAATTTTTTTTTTGCGAAGCAATTGCAACTCGGCTCAAACGTCGAGCCAAGGTGGAGATTGTTAAATATGTCTCGAGTTTTCGTGGGACTACACGATGAATTTACAAAAGAATAAAATAAAAAAGAAGGAACCCCTGCAGTTTTCGAATTCCTTTGAAAAAGGAAATCTAAACACACGTATAAAAAAGGAAATTCGCTTCGGCAGAAGCAAAATTTAGGTGGTGGTTTGTTATGTGGTGGGGCCCAAGGTCAAAAGTTTGACCTTGGGCACACACATATATATAAATCGCAATCTCCAGGAGGGGTTCTTTGAGCTTGGTCGTCGCAGCAGCTTTACGAAAACCCTACGTAAGGAAGTAGCTGCCGAAGGATTCATGAGTAGCAGCACGCCGCCAAGACGGAGGAAAGCCATGCCGTTTTTACTCTGAGTGTTGTGGGTGTTCTGTTCGTGAGAGACATTCATAGGTGCTGGGTGCTTGACTTTGGGTCTTCGTGTTTCTCGTGCGGCAAAGCTTATTCGTGATTTACATCCAAGTAAGATTGGTGTATTGAGTGTAATTGGGGTTTGAGAAATACCGAGAGAGTGTTTGAGTGACTTGAGTGGTGTAATCTCCTTGTATCGCTTGATCTATAGTGAAATTCGCTGCTACTCTCCCCGTGGACGTAGGTCTTTACGACTGAACCACGTAAATCTGGTGTCTGATTTATTTTTCTTCTTCCGTCTATATTTTGTTCGATCGCTTGCCCCATCGCAACAACATGGTTGTCGTCCGCGACAACAATGTGTCACTGGTGAGATGAGGCATCAATTGGGGACACACTCAAGAATTTATTGACATTGACTCAATGCATTGCAGAGCACGTAGAAAAACATTTGAAAAAGGTACAAATTTGTGTAACCCTATCTACTAATAGACATCCAAATGCTGTTTATTATTGTTTCACTTAAAATTGCCACGTATCGACCTATTTTTCATTTGAAAGCACTTTGTAATCACATTGATCTAAGATAACAATCGCATTACATGAATAACAGATAATTCAACATGTATTGCCTCCTGAAACAATGATGTATTCATATAAGCATTCAATGATCAAGTTAAGTGAAATAAGTCAGGCTTGAACAAATTATGGCAAACAATGCTAGGTATACTACAATCGAGGAAAAGTACCAAAAAATTTCTAAATCTATTGTATTAGTACCAATTCAGTCTTAAACTTTTCAATTGAATTAATTCAGTCTTAAACATTTTTCACATTAGTACCAATTTAGTCCATCCGGTTAATTTTGGCTAGTCGACGTGATGTGGACTCTGGCCAATGGTCGAACGCTGATGTGGACATTGGCCAGTGGCTGGACGCCGATGTGGTAATTTTTTAATTATTTTTTTATTTTTTTAAATTTTTTAATTAATTTTTTCATTTCTTTTCTTTTTTTCCTTTTCCTTTTTCTTTTTTCCTTTTCTTTTCTCCCTTCTTCATCCTCCTTGGACTGTCCTCTTGGTGGCTGGCAAGGGCTTCAAAGGCTTCGAGGGCCTCCGACAAGAGTCTCACTGGCCACCGCAAGGATAGACCAAGGAGGAAGAAGGGAGAAAAGAAAAGGAAAAAGAAAAGAAACATTCAAAAAAAAAAAAAAATTATTAAAAATTGCTACGTCAATATTCGGTTATCGGCCAGCATCCACATTAGCATCGGTCGACCAAAATTAGTTAGATGGACTAAATTGATACCAATGTAAAAATGTTTATGATTAGATTGGTCCAATTGAAAAATTTAGGACTTAATTGGTACCAATACAATATATTTATAACTTTTTTGGTAATTTTTCCCTACGATAAATTCACATAATTAGATATAAAATGATGTGACATATTCGAAGTGGGTATTAATAATACCAACAAAGAAAAGTCTTTTGCATACTTGACTTTTCACATGTATAAGTCTTGTCGGATACAGTGCTCAAAATGTTCGTTATAAAATTCTATTGCATGTGGTGAGGTCTCACAAATTTAGTTGTTTTTGACTTTTTATTTTTTTATTATATATATATATATAATGTCATACTATCAGCTGTTGATTCATATGAAAATCAAATTTCTGATATAAACGATGTCTACATAGGGGAGAACATCGATCACGTGCGACTCATACAATTTTCTTTTTGCTAGGTAAGCAAGTGATATATGCCTGGAGTAATTCTATTTCAAGACTAATAGAAACCCATTACGTCAATCTCGAAATCTTGCAATCAGCTGGAGCTACAAGAGAGGTCAAAGCTTGTATTTTTCACTCCAATGATTGATATAAGTCTTGGCATACTCCACAAACTGCTATGATAAGTGCTCCAAGCAGCGTGTGGAGTCGGACACGGACATCTTCTTTGAGAAATTGCCAGTGGAGCTGTACTTCAGTGAAGGTGAAGGACGATGTAATGTTATGGTCGATGCAAATGGACGGACCGGACCACGCAGGGGTAGGCACGTTGACTTGAAAGACCTTCGAATTCGACCGAGAAAATAATTAAAAAAAATCCAGACCACCGTTCGATGTTCCCACTATTTACTATATTAGATTTGTAGGCTAACTTTCAATGACAAAGTTTCATAGGAGACCGCTTCAGCATTCGCATTCAACACTTTGTTATATGTTTTCTGCGCATGTGTCGAGGATTAGATGAGTCAGAGACGAAATTGAGACGCCATGCATGTGAGCAAATGAGACCAAGGTGCCCGAAGTTCATGTCTTCCCAAAAATGCGGTGGCGTGTGTCGATTTTTTTAACAAATATGCTTCTTTCATTCAGTTTAGTATCACTTCAATATGTGAACATGATAGATCGTGTTATCTTCCATTCCATTATTGAATGAGAGTCCACCATAATCATCATTACAATAATGATAGCCCTACAAACCCCTATAGAATATTTGGTTATGGTATGACTATTTAGTAAGGGAATGGCATAGAATATTTGCATTGTTAAAATAATGCAAATTGACCAGACTTATCATATTTCTTAAACAATGCATTCATTTTTTTCCTGGTTTCACGTTCAACGCTTTGTTACAAGTTTTTTGCTTATGTGTCGAGGATTAGGTGAGTCAGAGTCGAAATTGAGAAGCCACGCACGTGAGCAAACAATACCGAAGTGCCCGAAGTTGAGGTCTTCCCAAAAATGTGGTGGCGAGTCAGTTTTTTTTAACGAATATGCTTCTTTCATTCAGTTTAGTATCACTTCAATATGTTTACACGATAGATCGAGTTATCTTCCATTCCATCATTGAACAAGATCGAACGCTAGTCGACCATATTCACCATTATAATATCGATAGTCCTACATGTTGGGCAGAACCAGGGATAACAATTCACTGCAAACCAAACCTAATCTAAAATCAATTTCTTCCCCTGAAATTAAACCAACCAAAATCAACTTAACTCCATCAATAACCAGCCTTATATAACATCGGAGTAAGCAAATATAATGCTGAAAGAATAACTAGATATAAGTCAACAATGACACTAAAGTTCAATGTACTAATGCAGGAAAAGTTATGAACCACCAAAAGAATTTCACTAATCGCTAATAGTAAAATGATACACAAAATAGTTTTCTCTAGTCACATACTAGAGGCTCCACATAAGTATTATAAGCTCTTTTTTTTTTTTTTTTTTTTTTTTTTTTTGGTAAAGAGTATTATAAGCTCATTTCCTCACCACAAAGATGAATAACATAAATGGGGCAGGAGAACTTTAACTGTAATTGGAGAATTCGGAGACGGTTCTTGACGAACAAAAATCATTCACTCATAACCCTCGATCTCACGAACAACATACTCAAATTTGAGCCGATTCTATCAACATTTGACTTTCGAATCGGGATTAACTTTAACTGTAATCAGATAATTCGGAGATGGTTCTTGACAAACGAAAATCATTCACTCATAACCCTCGATCTCACGAACAACATACTCAAATTTGAGCCGATTCTATCAACGTTTGACTTTCCAATCGGGATTAACTTTAACTGTAATCAGATAATTCGGAGACGGTTCTTGACAAACGAAAATCATTCACTCATAACCCTCGATCTCACAAACAACATACTCAAATTTGAGCCAATTCTATGAACATTTGACTTTCGAATCGAGATCATAAAATTTCAGCTCTCTTCTTGGTTTCCTCCTCCCCTGTTCTTCGGTGAGCTTATGTGGGTGCACTCTCTCACCTCACTTCACACTCTTCGGGCTCCCTTTTGGGTACGCACGAAGAAGCCCCTTCTTTTTGTTATTTTTTTTTTACTTTGACTTCTTTTTGTTTTCTTTTGTTTCATGTGTTAGCTGGGCCCCATATGGAGCGGACCCAGCCAACACTACAAATCCGTATAGAATATTTGGTTTATGGTATGACTATTACTAGTAGAGTATTTGTTTTTTTTTTTTTTTTTTTTTGTCAGTATTACTAGTAGAGTATTTGCGTTGTTAAAATAATGTAAATTGACCAGACTTATCACATTTCTTATACAATGCATTCATTTTTTCCTGGTTTTTAAATTTGCAGGTTCTAATTACCTTATTGATAAATGCTACGGCATTAGTTACTATAAAGTATCACGAACATTTGTTGGAATAGAGAGAGAGAGAGAGAGAGAGAGAGAGAGAGAGAGAGAGAGAGTCAATGACAACTACCACCAAGTGAAATATTTGGCTGTATGTGCATGTAAGTATATATGAGGGTGGAAACCTTTTTATTTGCCATTAAATTTCTCAAACCACCATTAATACGACAAACCTGAAGATTTTGTGTAATTTCTTGCTCTGAAGCCAGAAAAGACTCATCCAAAAATTTAAATCGATAGACGAACGTAATTTAGTATTTTTATTTTAACAAAGCCAACCAAACGAGTACAAGCAGACACCAAGTAGTCACCAAATGGGGCACGCAAGAACAACACCAAGATAACAAGTGCGGAAAAGAAATGAGGAAAAAACTCATGAACACTGGAACAAGAGTGACTTATTGTTTGACCCCCGGGGGCGGGGGGCTGTGGTTACAACAAAAGACGCTTTATTGTCCGAACGAGGAAGAAAAGCGAAAAAACCAAACCGTGCAAAATCCCTTATTTAGCACTCTTCCGAGCCGTGCTTTCTCTTTTCCCATTTCAAGCAGTCGAGCATCAAGGTGGGGGCGAGGGCTAGGAAGGGCGAGGATATGAATCCCCGAGGTCGTCCGTGAAGGTGTGTTATCCTCTTCCCGGCCCTCTCCCTCCCCGTCCTCCTCCAGTTCCTCCTGTCCCCCCTTTACCCCCTCCTCCAGTTCCTCCTGTCCCCCCTCCTCCAGTTCCTCCTGTTCCTGTACTACCACCATTGCCAGGCGGGTTGCCAGGCGGGTACCCACGCGGGTATCTTACACTGAATGACACCGGACGACGGTCTTCAGTGGGAAAACGGTTCGGAATGGTCAAGGGCAGTCGCGGAGCGCTCGGTGTGTCAGATGCCTCCAGGGCTTGGGAAAACACGTCCTGCACTTTGGTCTCAATCTCTCTGCGCGACTCGCGGGGGAGCTTCGGGAGCAGCCCCTCAAAACACCTCTCCAGAAACGCTTCCTTCCCGTCATCGGGGAGCTTGTTCAGCACGTTCCCCACAATCCCGCCGACCAGGTCCTTGAGCAGCTCCTCCTTGGCTTCAAGGGGCAATTGGCCGAACATTTGCCCCGCATCACCATTGTCTAGGTTCGCCAATGGCTCCTCCTCCTCTTCATCCAGCGGATGATCGACAATGGCTCTGCGCTTACCCAGTGGAACGATGGTCTCGGCCGTGTCGGCGAAGTTCATGAGGAAGTCGAAGACAGGATCGAAGACCTCAGAGGTCTCGCGGCTCCTTTTCCCGTTCTGAGTCTGGGGATCCGAGAGGGACATGGTGGTGATAACCGAGAGGAAATATGGCTCTGCTGTGGACGAATTCGGGAGTTGGGTTCTGGGACTTAAACGGCGAACAAAGAACTCATTTATGGTGGAGGACTAGGGAAGAGAAAAGTCCCTCGTTGTATTAAAGGAAAATTAATTTGAAAGATTGAGATAGCTTTTGTAAATTAACTTTCTCTGAACAAGTTTCAGAAGAGACTGCACTAAGTAAAATTTATCGAACAAGATTGAATGGCCAGGATTTCGACGGTGGCTTGACTTTTGAGCACAAGATGTCTCATTTTTTAAGCACGATCACGTGGTTTGGTTTTTGTTTCGCGAGATCTACCAAAGATGATATTCATTATTTGTTATTATGTGATTAATATAATTCATCAGATCTAATCTGTCCAATTGCTTCTCCACAAATAATTCCTCTAGCCGACTTGCTTTTGTCCTTATTATTATACTTGACGCCCGTATCTCGGGTTAGGCAATTTTTTTTTTTTTTTTTGAGGGTTTGCGGGGTTAGGTTAGAGTTATTGACCAGATCGAGGCATCGTGCGTGTGAGCAAACTAGCAGTCCCAGCCTCGGCTTTGACTATTTCTACTAGACTAACTTGGATGCACCAGCTGGAATTTTTTCATGAATTTAATTATGTATTGATTAATTGAAAAGGCTCTTACGAACACGAATCTTTGAGGAAAAAAAAATAAAGAAGAGGACACGCAATTTTTTTGGTGGAAATGTCCTTTTTTAAAATCACAATAAAAAAAAAAGTGAACCACTCTAGACAATCTCTTCACTATTAATATTAATTTTGGAGTTATAAATTTCAATGTTATAGCTACAAAAGATATTACCCTAATATATAGTAGGAGTTTAGAACATATATATTTATGATGAAAATTACATGTATACCATTACCAACAAAAGCTCTAAGCTTTAATAGCATGAAAATTATATTTTTCCATCACTATCGAATGGTATATATATTTTTTTTTTCACGTGAGACCTAATGTGGATCTCACCATATTTTTACAATATGATGGGTATAGTTCATTAGATCAAATCCGTCCGAATTATTCCTCCAGCCGAGTGCTTTATTATCGTTTTCATTAATTGCTCGATTCCTGTGCTGAGGATTAGATGAGTCACGACCAGAATTGAGGTACTATTGCATGTGAGCGAACTAGCGAACTACCGGGCGTTTGTCTTTTCTCACTAGACTACCTTGAATGCATATGTACGTGCACGTCCAGGAAATTTCTCGTAAACTCTTTTTTCTTAGTGGGCATGATGCTCACATACCTATTATATTTTCCTTAAAGTCTTGTGCTAGTACATACCTTCAACAAACAAAGTTTTACGCCGATATAATAATATTTTGACGGGTGAGTATGATTATTTTACACAGTTATTTATATTTAAAAAAGTTATCATGAAGGTGATGGTCATAACTTCAACCGACGAATTAGAGACGGGATTGAAGGAAAGAGGAGGAAGGAATATATCGCCTGTCACGAAAAAGTGTTGAAGCTTTTCTATTGGAGGTACCTAGTACATATAAATCCGAATAAGCAAGAACAACACCTAGACAGCAAGTATGGGAAACCGGAGGGGGAATGGAAAAAAATGATAAAACTAGAACAAGAGTGGCTTAATTGTTTGATGGGGCTGCAAGAGTGACTTCTCATTTAAAATTGGGAAAATGCCACAAAAAATCCCAAACTTTACTAACTGTGATGTATTTACTTCAAACTTTTTTATAACATCGAAATCCCAAACTTTTACTCGTGTGACATATTTACATCAAATTTTTTTCTGTGACATCAAAAAATCTAAACTTACACTTTTGTGGCCCTAAAAACCTTAAAATTTTATTTTGTAACACCAAAAACACAAAACTTATATTCATGGGACATATTTATCCCAAAAATTTGATGTCATAGAAAAAAGTTTGGGATTTTTGGTATTACAAGAAAAAAAATTGGGGTTTGTGGTATAAAAAAAAAAGTATATGGTAAATGTGTCACACTGCACAAGTTTTGGATAAATGTGTCAGATTGGTAAAAGTTTTGGGCTTTTAGTATCACAAAAAAAAAAAAAATTGGGATAAATGTGTCACAATAAACATAGTTTAGGATTTTTGGTGGCTTTTACCCTTTAAACTTAAGAGTAGTTTTCTCCTTCAGTTTAGAAATGGTAAAGTGTTTAGGATTGAAAAACTCTTTCCCTCGACAATCAAGCTAATCTCTCATCTGTTGACATGAACTCCATTCGTCGTATCATCATCAACAATGGCTCTGCGCTTAGACTGAGGTACGATGGTCTCAGAATCGGAAACCTCAGAGGCCCCATGGCTCTTCTTCCCATTCCGGTTCTGGGAATCCGACAGAGACATAGTGTTGATCAAGAGTGAATGGCTTACTGGCGGTGGACGAACATGGGAGTCGGGAAATGGGGCTTAAATAGCGAACGAGGAATAATTTATTGTGGACCTAGGAAGGACGAAAGTGCACGTTTTAGTAATGGAAAATTGGGTGGCACCATTGACGTTGGACCGATCTTAGATTTTCACTCACTTGAGTGAAGAAGATGAAGAGAGGAGATTCCTTGAAGGGTTGGCATGATCAGAGGAATTAACTTGGGTGTTTTTGTACGCAATCTCTACATCTATCCCAAGAAGGAGGGCATGTAATTGATATATCCTCCCCCACTAGCGGTTTTGCATGGATGAAGCAAGCGCTTAGTGGAGTGAAAGAGCGATCGCCTGGACTTCACATTTCAATGGATGGAAAGTTCTGTCTAGAAGAATACAATCCTAGTCTCCCGCCCATTGAGCTCACTAGCTGGGAAACTCGGGCTAGGGCAAAAACACCTTGAATTGCCAAGCGCCAAAAAAGGAACAAAAAATAGAAGAAGCTTGCGAAGCCAAGAGCCAACGAGTTTTATGAACCTGTTTTGCTTTTTTCGGAGGAGCATTGGCCTAAAGGGTATTCATGATCTTAATCGGAAAGGAACCTTAGAGAGACTCTTCTCCACTCTCATTAAACACCTTGAAGTATATGGTGCCATTTGTGTTCATCGCCTCTATCCGAGAAGAACCTACTAGCAATTCCCCACTCTCCCGACTCGCAATTTAACAATCTACCGTCCATGGTGCAACGTTGACTCGATATAGATGCAAGGTAAGTGAACGCCTCGAATGTTGTGCAGAGTACATTTTTTCCCCCTGAATTTGGCCTGTCCTTCAACTCGTTCTGCAAAGGTACTTTTCGGTCCTTGATATGTTTGAGCCGAATGCTTACACGCCTGTGGCGATCGCGTCTTACAGGATCACATGAATTGGAACACCACAAGCAACGCCGAGCTCATTCAAAACGAATTACAGGGCTGAGAAAGTCTCTTGATCTGGGCTTGGTCCCGTTGGTGGAGCGACGGTGGTACCGATATCAGGAGTCCCTTTAGGGGGTCAGTGTGAAAAAATTTACAGCAATGTTTCATGCGGCTATACAAAATATTAGTAATGGGGGTGCTTATCATTTGTCCGCATCAGGGCATTATTGTATTTTACTTATACTTTTGACTGTTTCATTGATATGCACAATAAGGAACTGAGGATCCATTCACACAAAGTCTCCTGAGTGGTTGACATTAGCTTGCACATGAAAATCCCCCCGTCTCATCTCACATGTGATGTTTAACTAATATTTTGGGTTTGAATAATGTGCCGTCGCGAAAATCAATAAGCATCATTTCAACTTGCAAATACAAGTTTTAGATTAGGTCTCGCTTGAACTTTGATACCGAGAAATTAAAAGTTGGGGCAAATCTATTTGCAGTGAGCTATATCATGGTAAAGTTACCGGGCCTCAGACGACCGACAATCATCAATTAATGATACAACGACTAACAATAATTCTCAATCTCATCATTGGTTATCCAACAGCTCATAATAAGGCCGACAATTTTGCCGGGATTTTATCCGCCGCTGCTTTACAAAGGCCCATCACGTTATGGATCACAGAAGTTTAAGTCTTGAAAGCTGGAGAAATTATCGCAGGTCAGCATTATCCTTTTCTACAAACACGCTTCTTTCATTCAGTTTTGCGTCGCTTTAATATTCGAACATGATAGAATGGACCATCTTCCTTTAGATCTATAAAAGGACGGGGAGGTGAGGGTCTTCTACTCCCTCCAAAATACTCGGTTGAGGCCATAACTACTCAATGATAGAATCGGATTGATTTTTTTTTCATTGTAAAAATCATATTAATTGAGTAGCCTCGACGTATTTTCAAAAAATGCGTTTATTCTTTCTGGTTATTAATTATGCAATTTCCCATTATCAAGTCCGAGTCAATCTAATAGAGAAACCAAATACTACCTTATCAATAGAACGCTGCAACATTAAGTAATAGATGTTTTAAAGTACCACGTGAAGGTTCACAGTTTATAAAAGTTGGTCAGCTTAGAAGGAATAAAAACAAGAAAAGAAAAAAGAGACAATAGAGTAGCGTTATCACGCCCAGTGGTAACTACCATCAAGCGAAATATATGCGACAAGTTTTTTGTGAGGAAAGCCATCTGACTGCATGTGCATGAAAGTTGGTCCGAGGATGGAACCAATTTATTCATCATTAAATTTCTCAAACCACCAGTCATACAACAGACCAACCAAAGGAGTGCAAACTGCGACTACTTTGTCGCAAGATAGGACACGCATACGAGTTTATTCTACATTATTTTGACACGCAGAGAGAGAGAGAGAGAGAGAGAAGGAAGAACATAGTAAGAGCAATCACGCATTCATACGACCCATTAGATTCAGTCTCGTTACCATCTTCGTCCCCCTCGCACTCCTCCTCCGCCAGCTCCGCCTTTCCCTCCTTTAGGTTTAATGATCGTATTCGGGTATATAATCTTGAACCCATCCGGTTGAAGGGCGTCGCCAGGGAACTGGTTCCCGAAGGCCGACGGCGATTCCGGAGTGCTCAGTGTCGCGAAAGCCTCTTGGGATGGGGACAACAGGTCATTCGCTTTGATTTCAATAGCTCTCTGCGACTCGCAGGGAAGCTTAGGGAACAGCCCGTCGAAACACCTCACCAGAAACGCTTCTTTCCCGTCCTCAGGGAGCTTGTCCAGCATGTTCCCCAGGATCTCGCCGAACACGTACTTGAGCAGCTCATCCTTGGCTATCACGGGCAATTTGTCAAACATTTCCCCTGCATTACCATTGCCCACGTTCTCCAATGGCTTCTCCTCCCCATCAACTTGGACTTGGTTCATCGCATCATCATCAACGACGGCTCCGCTCTTAGGATGAGGAACAATGGTCTCCGCCTCATCGGCAAAGTTCATGAGGAAGCCGAAAACGGAATCATAGACCTCGGAGGTCTCACGGCTATTCTTCTCGTTCTGGGTCTCAGAATCCGGTAGGGACATAGTGGTGATCAAGAGTGAATGGCTTAGTGGCGGGGGACGAACTCGAGAGTGTTCCGGGCGGGCTTTAATAGCGAACAAGAAATCACCTTTCGTGGAGAACTTCACGATTTCATAATGGATAATTGGGTCACGCTATTGGCGTTCCATCATGTCATGTACGTCTTTCTTAGATATTAATAACACGTTTGGGTGAGGAGGAGCTTTCAAGAGTGTAAGAGGGAGATGAAGATAGAGATGAAAATGAGTGAAGTGAGAAGGTGATAGAAACACGTGGATCTTAGTCGTCCGTTTTAGTTGGAGGGATTCGATTTTCACTTGAGAATTTTGGAACTTGAGTTCAGACAATTATCGGCGAAAAATGAGTTGGAGGGATTATTCGCCCGTCCATAGGTGAATAATGGCATCTAACAAGTACATGGTGGTCGTCTGCAACAACAATGTGTCACCGGTGGATACTTTGAATAAAAAAAACTGCCCACAAAAGGTTGTTTTGATTTTTCTTTTCCTATTCAATTATTAAAACCACACATTCATGTAATAACTTAAACTTTTTAAACAGTTAGCAATAATCCTCAAAAAATCATCCATAAGATCATAGCAGATTGTTTTGAGTCCAAATCTTTTTTTATTAGATCTTTCTTGTTATATATTATTGTGTTTTAATCTTAGACCAAAATCTAACTTGCATGTGAAGAGAGTGTTATTTTAAATATTAATTTTTATTCCCCTATTATTTTCTTTCAAGTCAAATCCTTTTTATATGTAAGGGAAAGTGATCTATTAAAATAGTCAAATCACGCCTTCTTCTAGTTTAAGCTTTTGGAATAATGGCCTCGCAGAATCTTTCAATATCTTTACTCAAGCGAGTGAAGAATAAGAAGATGGGAGATTCCATGTAAAGTGGCATGGTTGTGACGTGAGGAATTCATTTGAGCATTTTTTATATGCAATATCTGTATTGATCCCGGGTGGGTGTGCATGCGAAGGATCCAACCTTCCAAGAGTAGCGCTTTGCATGTATGAACAAGCACAAGGTGGAGTGACAAAGTGATGGCCCGAGCTTCACGTTTCAATGGATAACAAGTTTACATCTAGATGAACACACACTAAGTCCACTAGTACAAGTGGTTCGCATTGTATACCATATTCATTTAGTGTATCAACTTTCTTTGACAAAGCTTCAGAAGAAACCGTACCAAATGAAATTTACTTGTTTTTCAATGAGTTTGCATGCCCATGGATTAATGAGCATTTGATACTTGAGTGCGAATTGTATTTTCGTTAAATAGTCACACGGTGCACTTTTTTTTTCCTATGAGAACTAACGTGAATCGCATTATTATTTTTTTATCATTTGATTAATATAATTGATTAGATAAGATCAATTCAATTAGTTCTCGACAAATAAATTATTCCTCCAGCAGAATGCTTTGTTACTTCCTTTTTCAATGATTGCTCGATACGCGGGCCAAGGATTAGGTGAGTTGGATACAAAATTGACATTTATGCACGCAAGCAAACTAGAGCAATTAAACATGCCTGTGTTTTTGTCACTAGAATGGCTGAAATGCACGCACACATGCGGCAAATTGTTTATACATTGATTGATCGACAAGGCTATATATAAATTAATGGACATGATGCTCAATGAAGATCCATAATTATTGTATTTTCCTTGAGTCTTACGTTACTCTCTCTCTCTCTCTCTCCCTCTCTCTCTCTCTCTCTCTCTCTCTCTCTCTCTCTCTATATATATATATATATATATATAGCAAAGTCTTGTGCCCATATAACATATTTTGATGGCTTACAAGAATAAAAAGTGCCCACCTTCATTTGTATTTAATCAGATATGCATGGAGGTGATGTTCGTAACTTTGATCCATCAATCAAACACGATTAAAAGAAAGAGGAAGAGAGGAATATGCTAACTATCATGAAAAATGTCAAAGCTTTTTGAGTATAACAGCAATGCCAAGGTACGCAGTTTGTATCAATCTGAGAAAGCAGGAGCAACACCTAAGACAACAAGAATGACAAAGAGGGGGAAATGGGAGATGACTAAGAAACACAAGAACGAGAGTGACTGATAGCGAACAATAAATAATTTTTGGTCGACTTGGGAAGGACGAAAGTCCTCGTTGTAGTAATGGAAAAATGGGTGGCACCATTCACTTTGAATCGATCTTATATCTTCACTCGCTTGAGTGAAGAAGAAAGGAACAGTGGAAATTCCATGAAGAGTGGCATGTGTGGTATGGAATTTATTTGGGTCTATTTGGATGCAATCTCTGCGATGATCCCGAGAAGGTGGGCTTGTAATTGATCCATCCTCCCCGAGTAGCGCTTTGAAATGAAGACGCAAGCACTTGGTGGAGTGAAAGAGTGATCGCTTGGGCTCGGACGTTTGAATGGATGAAAAGATGTGTCTAGAAGAATACAATCCTAGTCCCCGCATTAAACTCACTGGCTAGGGAACTCACGCTAGATTGAATTGCCGAGTGCCAAAAGGGAACGAAAAATAGAAAGAAGCTTGCGAAACGGAAAGACGACAAGCTACACCAACCTGTTTTGCTCTCCTTGGGGGCGCAGTGGCCTCATCAAAAAGGGACCTCATTATTCGAGACACTCTTCTCGACTCTCCATACATGCCTTGAGGCATATATCGATAGCCATGATCACTTACCAGGATTGTCAAATGATGTTTACATGTGGCATCATATATTTACACAAGATCCGAATGTTAAAATAGTTTGTTATCATCAAAACGAAGTGATTGTTGATATAAAGAGAAGTGGTGGTTGATCAAGAAATGTGGTAATAGTGGGGTTAAGGTATCTATCCGCAAGAGATGTGTTGATTGGTTGTGTATATATAAGACCAAATCATACATTGTCCATCATAACTATTCAAAAGAACAACAAATCTCTCTTGTTCACAACATTATTTCTCTTTTTTCTTTTCACTCACAAGTTTGACAACACATTTTCCAAAGAGGAAAATTAAGTAATTGCTAAACTCATTTCTATATGGCTTTGGTGTATATTCGGGAGATATGTGTCTTAAACCTATTATATTATGTCTCAAGTTTGAGCCCGTTAGATTAATACGCATAAGTCTGGCCTTGTGATGTCTTCGAATTTTGTTCCGGCATTAATCCTATCTCTTCATGCGTATGCGTGGAATGAAGAAGCCAGAGAAAGCTGCATGGGGTTTTAAATTCTTCAAGCATGCAAGCAAAGTCAGAAAAGAGAGATTGTCTTCTGCCGAAAGAGGAAGTCCACAATCTTCTGCATTAAATATTGGACCCACCACCTGCTGCAAATGCATGAAGATGACTCCTCTTTTACGCATGCCTCTCTCCGAGAACAAGAAATTTGAAGACTTCGGCTCACCTCATTTCACGGATCGAAGGCACACGATTGTTGACTCTCCTCTGCCTCATTAAATGCTTTCCCATGCACATGCACGATCTGCATGCATGCCTACAAATAAGGTGGGCGTTCGGTGCCGATTGTGGGATTGTCTTGTGGGCGCCTGCGCTGCATTTAATGAGGCCATTTACTTTCTTCTTTTGTCCTGTTTTTCTGCCCTCCTCGCTAAAAGGAGAAGACGTCGATGCAGAAGCGGACAGCGAGAGCAAAAAGAGCTCGGCAGAGAGCAAGAGCAGAGAGCTCGAGAGAGAGTGAGAGGCTTGAGCTCCGAGAGGTTTGTGTGGAAGTCGAGTCTAGTGATTGAGTTGAGTTGTTAAACACTATGGGTATTGGGTGTATAGTAGGGCTGGGAAACACTTGAGTGCATATGTGATTGTAATCTTGTAATTCTCCGTTTTATAGTGGATTGATTTGCTGGCTCTCCCCGTGGACGTAGGTTCCGATATTCGGACCGAACCACGTAAATTTCTGGTGTCCTTTATTTTTATTGTTTCTCGTTTTATTTCGATCGATTTCTATAGCTCCCGACATAATTGCAAAAATACACGATCCGCTTCCGCTGAGACGCCGATTAACAACAATTGGTATCAGAGCTGAGACTTTGCAATTATGTCTGGAGCAAAAGTAGAGATTGAGAAATTTAACGGGAGGAACAACTTCGGGCTGTGGAGCACCAAGATGAAGGCGCTATTAACAACTCAAGGATTAGCCAAGGCATTGGAGGGCAAGGATCAGTTGCTCAAAACAATGCGAGATGCCGAAAAGGACGAGCTAATGGAGAAGGCCAAGAGCATCATCCTGTTGAACTTATCGGATGAAGTGCTAATAGAGGTGGCCGAGGAGGAGGATGCCGCAGTGTTATGGGCTAAACTTCAGGTCCTCTATGTAAAGAAGGGCTTGAACAACCGCTTATATATGCTGAAGAGAATGTTCCAGTTTCGATATACTGAAGGTACGTCCATTAGATCCCACCTAGATGAGTTTAATAAACTCATGATGGACTTGAAGAATGTTGGCAAGATTTTAGATGATGAAGAACAAGGCATGATGTTGTTGGCATCTCTACCGGAGTCATGGGAGCACTTTACCGACTCCTTGTTACAGGGGCGTACTACGATTACCTCAAAGGAGGTAAAATCTGCCCTGTTTTCAAAGGAGTGGCAGAGAAAGTTGCATGATGACAGTCTAGCGCAAGATGTAGCGCGTGGACTGGTGATTCGAGGAAGAGACCAACATCGAAGGCCAAGCAACAGAAGCCAAAGCAAAAGCAGGTCGAAGTCGCGACATAGAAAATCAAAAGGTCGCGTGAAATGCTTTGAATGTCACGAGGAGGGGCACATAAGGAGAGATTGTCCAAAGCTAAGAAATAAAGGCGTTTGGCAAAATGCCACAAGCAGTGTGGCGAATGTTGCCGAGGAGAGTACCAGTGATGCCGAGGCTGTCCTATGTGTATCTACGAGTTCGTCAGGAGATGAATGGGTGCTAGATTCTGGATGTTCCTATCATATGACTCCTCACAAGAACTGGTTCACTACCTACCAGACTGCAGATGGTGGTAGAGTTCTTTTGGGGAATAATGCAGCCTGCGAAGTTGTTGGGATAGGAACAATTCGGATCCGAATGCACGATGGCGTAGAACGGACGTTGACAGACGTAAGGCACGTACCGAAGCTCAAGAAGAGCCTTATTTCTTTGGGAACACTCGATGACCTTGGGTGCAAATACACAGTTGAAGGTGGAGTGCTGAAGATTTCTCGAGGTGCCCTGACAGTGATGAAAGGGAAGAAGGCGAATTCTCTCTATCATTTACTGGGAGAAACCGTGACCGGAGTTGCTGCAGTTTCATCAGGTGAGTCAGACTCAAATTTGACTCAGTTATGGCATATGCGATTGGGACACATGAGTGAGGCAGGTATGACGATGCTGAGTGAAAAGGGGTTGTTGAAAGGTCAGAAGACAGGAAAGCTGGACCTGTGTGAACACTGCATCTTCGGGAAGCAGCGTCGTGTTAAGTTTGGTACAGCTCTACATTCGACCAAGCAACCAGTCGAATACATTCATTCAGATGTTTGGGGACCGTCTCCAGTTCCATCGAAAGGAGGTGCCAGATATATGCTGACATTCATCGACGATTACTCAAGGAAGGTATGGGTGTACTTCCTGAAGCACAAATCCGAGGTATTTAATCAGTTCAAGAATTTTAAGGCATTGATTGAGAAGCAGTCAAGTAAACAAATCAAGTGCCTGAAAACTGATAATGGCATGGAGTTCTGTGGTAAGGACTTTACCGAGTTCTACCAAAAGGAAGGGATTGTGAGACACCGCACAGTTCCCGGTACACCACAGCAGAATGGCGTAGCAGAACGGAAGAACAGAACTCTACTCGAGCGAGCTCGGTGCATGCTTTCGCATGCAGGACTGGGTAAGGAATTTTGGGCCGAAGCAATAAATATGGCGTGTTACCTGATTAATCGATCTCCATCTTCTGCTATTGAGTGGAAGACTCCTGAGGAAGTATGGTCGGGGAAACCTGTTGATTACTCCGGATTGCGAATATTCGGATGTCCTGCGTATGCTCATGCGAGAGATGGTAAGCTTGAGCCGAGGGCGAAGAAGTGCATATTTCTGAGTTATGCACAAGGGGTGAAAGGCTACCGGCTGTGGTGCACTGATCCCAGATCACCCGGTTTTCTAATCAACAGAGACATGATCTTCGACGAGACTGCAATGCTTCAAAAGAAGAGTCTTGAGACTCAACCAGCAGAGCAAACGGATCATGGTGTTAGAAGTGAGGTGGAGATTCAAGCGGAGTCTCCAAAGACCTCAGAGGTAACAGAGGAAGAGATTGCAGATGAGGCCACAATTTCTGAAGACGGTGATACTGAACAACCAGCAGAGCCACAACACAACATAGCCACGGGCAGACAAAGAAGGCAAATTAAACCACCGGTACGTTATGGTTATTCTGATATTGCCTATGCATTAACTATAGGTGATGAGGTGGAGATGGATGAGCCTTCATCCTATTCTGAGGCAATGGCTAGTGCTGAGTCATCACAGTGGCTAGAGGCTATGAGTGAAGAAATAGAATCACTCTATCGGAATCAAACATGGGAGTTGGTCAAAGTACCCAAAAGTCAGAAAATTGTCGGATGCAAATGGGTCTACAAACGGAAAGAAGACATTCCCAGTGTAGAGGCAGCCAGGTTCAAGGCGAGACTTGTTGCGAGGGGGTATACTCAACGAGAGGGCATCGACTACAATGAAGTGTTCTCTCCTGTGGTAAGGCATACCTCTATTCGTATATTACTTGCCTTAGTTACTGCACAGGATCTTGAGCTGGAGCAGCTAGATGTGAAAACGGCATTTCTTCATGGTGAATTGGAGGAACAAATTTACATGAAGCAGCCTGAGGGATTTGCTATTCCAGGTAAGGAAGACCATGTTTGCTTATTGAAGAAATCCTTGTATGGATTGAAACAATCTCCTAGACAATGGTATAAGCGTTTTGATGCTTTCATGACTAGTCAAGATTATTCGAAAAGTCAATTTGATAGTTGTGTTTATTTTAGGAGATTGGAGGATGGGTCTTTGATTTATTTGCTATTATATGTTGATGATATGTTAATAGCAGCTAAACATATGTCTGATATTGATGTGTTGAAACAGCAGTTGAGTGCTGAGTTTGAAATGAAAGAATTAGGTGCTGCTAAGAAAATATTGGGTATGGAAATTTTGCGTGACAAAGCTGCAGGAACGTTGCGTTTGTCTCAAAAGAAATACATTGAGAAGATCGTGGCACGTTTCAATATGCAGTCAGCAAAATCTATAAGTACCCCTTTAGCCGCACATTTTAAACTTTCTGACAAGTTCTCACCGCAAACTGAGGAGGAGGAGGAACATATGTCCCGTGTTCCTTATTCTAGTGCAGTGGGTAGTATTATGTATGCCATGGTATGTACTAGACCTGACATTTCACAGGCTGTAAGTGTTGTCAGTCGTTACATGAAGCACCCAGGTAAGACTCATTGGGAAGCCGTGAAATAGATTCTCAGATATCTAAAAGGGACAGCAGACGTCGGCATTATGTATCGGAGGAACGTCAATGGCAATGAGACCTCAGGGTACGTGGATTCAGATCACGCTGGTAACTTGGATGATCGCAGATCGCTAGCAGGGTACGTCTTTACGCTAGCAGGTGGTGCAATAAGTTGGAAAGCGTCTTTACAAGATGATGTTGCATTGTCTTCAACTGAGGCGGAGTACATGGCACTAACCTTTGTTGCAAAGGAGTCGATATGGCTAAGGGGTTTGCTCTTGGACCTTGGACTGGAGCAGAAAAGTGTCACCATACACTGTGACAATCAAGGTGCGATATATTTGGCTTATAATCCAATATATCACGACCGAACAAAACATATCGACATCAGGTACCATTTCATCCGAGATATCATAGCGAAGGGTAAAATTGTTGTGAAGAAAATAGCAATAACGAAGAACCCAGCAGATATGATGACGAAGCATGTTCCTTCAGCAAAGCTCGAGCTCTGTATGAGCTCGATTGGCGTCTGTAGAGTATGAGCGCCCATCGGGGCGTTGGGAGAGCCGAGCATGAAAAATAATCACTATAACTTGATCTCAAACGTCGAGCCAAGGTGGAGAATTGTTATATTATGTCTCAAATTTGAGCCCGTTAGATTAATACGCATAAGTCTGGCCTTGTGATGTCTTCAAATTTTGTTCCGGCATTAATCCCATCTCTTCATGCGTATGCGTGGAATGAAGAAGCCAGAGAAAGCTGCATGGGGTTTTAAATTCTTCAAGCATGCAAGCAAAGTCAGAAAAGAGAGATTGTCTTCTGCCGAAAGAGGAAGTCCACAATCTTCTGCATTAAATATTGGACCCACCACCTGCTGCAAATGCATGAAGATGACTCCTCTTTTACGCATGCCTCTCTCCGAGAACAAGAAATTTGAAGACTTCGGCTCACCTCATTTCACGGATCGAAGGCACGCGATTGTTGACTCTCCTCTGCCTCATTAAATGCTTTCCCATGCACATGCACGATCTGCATGCATGCCTACAAATAAGGTGGGCGTTCGGTGCCGATTGTGGGATTGTCTTGTGGGCGCCTGCGCTGCATTTAATGAGGCCATTTACTTTCTTCTTTTGTCCTGTTTTTCTGCCCTCCTCGCTAAAAGGAGAAGACGTCGATGCAGAAGCGGACAGCGAGAGCAAAAAGAGCTCGGCAGAGAGCAAGAGCAGAGAGCTCGAGAGAGAGTGAGAGGCTTGAGCTCCGAGAGGTTTGTGTGGAAGTCGAGTCTAGTGATTGAGTTGAGTTGTTAAACACTGTGGGTATTGGGTGTACAGTAGGGCTGAGAAACACTTGAGTGTATATGTGATTGTAATCTTGTAATTCTCCGTTTTATAGTGGATTGATTTGCTGGCTCTCCCCGTGGATGTAGGTTCCGATATTCAGACCGAACCACGTAAATTTCTGGTGTCCTTTATTTTTATTGTTTCTCGTTTTATTTCGATCGATTTCTATAGCTCCCGACATAATTGCAAAAATACACGATCCGCTTCCGCTGAGACGCCGATTAACAACAAAACCGATCAACAACAATGGAGCATATAATATCTTAAGACAATGATAGTCATCATGCATCAAAGTATCAAAGAATTATAAATTACTACTCCTTCCACAATCAAATCTTCCCAACATGGAAGGCCATGACTAAAAGACATCTTTTCTTTTTTCGCAATCAAATCTTCCACACTTCAAGGTTGTAGCTCCATATGGCTGATAATCTTAGAAATTAAACCAAATTCATTGTCACCGATAACCATTTGGTACCTGCATTAAATAAGAATTATAATTGCAGTGTTATCTTTAATGAGTCTGTTTGTATTCGTAGGTGTAGTGATTATTTCTAGAGATAAGGTAAGATATGATGATTGTTTTGTATAAATAAGGGAGTCTTATAATTGTTTTTTGTTAAGGTGAAATAAATCTACAAACCTATCTATCTTTTTCTCTCTTCCTTACGTAAGTTGTGAATGTTTTATCTTCAAATTACTTTCATCAGATAATACTTAGTCGAAATAGGTCAAGCAACTGTTTGACATTGAAAACCCCGTAGAACTTCTCCAATTTTTCCAGTGGTCTTTGAGCTGTGATGTTGAAGAATGCTAGCGTGAGCTTGTTGAGGGAGGGACCAGTGGCTTTATCCGCTATGTCGCCCTTCGAAAAGTCGAAGACCACTTGAAGGACAAATAAAGGGATCTGGTTTTCGATCTGAAGAAGGTCCTTTAGGAGGAAGGGGAAGATCCACGGTGTCATGAAGAAAGGATCATCTGGATTATGCCGAATTACACGACCGAAGATGCAGAACACCTCAATGATAAAACAGGCATCGAGGACCATTTTCTCGATAAAGGAGACGACGTCTGAAGACGAAGAGTGGAGACGGCAAGTAGAGAGCTCAGGAGATGAAGTGAGGTCAGAGCTCGGAGAGATTTGTGTGTAGAGTCGAATCCATCGAGTTGAGTTGTTAAACAGTAGGGTATTTGGTATAAATTAGGGCTAGGAAATACTCAAATGTGTGAGTGATTGTGACTATGTAATTCTCCAATTTATTAGTGGATCATTTGCTGGCTCTTTTCATGAACGTAGGTTCCAACATTCGGACCAAAGCACCTAAAATTTCTTGTGTCCTTTTATTATTCATCGTTTTATTTTTCTGTCAATTTCTATAGCTCCCAATTTAATTGGGAGGTTTTGATCTGCTTTCACTACGTCACCAATTATAACAGTTTCAATTTGAATCGCAAGTTTTAGATTTGGTCTCGCTAGAACTGTGATACCAAGAAATTAAAGTGGGGCAAATGTACCCTGGTGTGGGCTATACCATCGTAAAGTTGTCGAGCCTCAGACGACTGACAATCATCAATTAGTGATACAATGATTGAACATGATTCTCCATCTCATCATTGGTTAATCCAACAGCTCATAATGAGGCCGACAATTTTGCCCGGATTTTATCTCCTGGCATTTTACAAAGGCCCATTAGGTTATGGTTCAGAGAAGTGTAAGTCTTGAAAGCTAGAGTAACTCTTGTAGATCAGCAATATCCCTTTCTATAAATATGCTTCTTTCATTTAGTTTCGTGTCGCTTTAATAGATGAACATGATAGAATGGACGGTAGAATGGATGATCTTCCTTTAGATCTATAACAGGACAGGGAGAGAAGGATCCTCCAGTCCCTACGGAATACTCGGTGTAAGCCATAACTACTCAGTGATGGAATCGAATTGATTGTTTTCATCGTAAAAATCATATAAATTGAGGAGCCTCAACATATTTTCAGAAAACGCGTTCATTCTTTCTGGTTTTTTATCAAGCAATTTCCCCTTATCAAGTCCGAGTTAATCTAATACAGAAACTAAATACTACCTTGCAACATTAATTATTAGATACTGTAAAGTATCCCGCGACGGTTCTCCACGGTTTATAAAAGTTGGCCAGCTTAAAAGTTGAAAAACAAGAAAAGAAAAGAGAGGGAATAGAGTAGCGTTATCACACCCCGTAAGTACCACCGAGCGAAATAAATAAGACAAATCTACGCTTTTTGTGACGAGCTATTTGACTGCATGTGCACGCAAGTTGGTCCGAGGGTGGAACCAATTTATTCATCATTAAACTTCTCAAACTACCACTCATACAACAAACCAGCCAAAGGAGTGCAAACTGCGACTACTTTGTCGCCATATAGGACACACACAAGAGTTTATTCTACATATTTTTGACATAGAGAGAGAGAGAGAGAGAGAGAGAGAGAGAGAGAGTAGTAAGAGCAATCACGCTTTCATACGACCCATTAGATTCATTCTCATTACCATCTTCGTCCCCCTCCCCCTCCAGCTCCCCCTTTCCCTCCTTTATCTTTAATGATCGTTTTTGGGTATTTAATGCTGAACCCAACAGGTTCAAGGGCGTCGCCGGCAAACTGGTTCCCGAAGGCCGAGGGCGATTCCGGACCACTCAGTGTCGTGAAAGCCTCTTGGGATGGGGACAACAGGCCCTTCACTTTGATTTCAGTCGCTCTCTGCGACTCGCAGGGAAGCTTAGGGAACAGCCCGTCGAAACACCTCACCAGAAACGCTTCCTTCCCGTCCGCTGGGAGCTTGTCCAGCATGTTCCCCAGGATCTCGCCAAACAAGTCCTTGAGCAGCTCCTCCTTGGCTGTCACGGGCAACTTGTCGAACGTTTCCCCAGCATTACCATTGCCCACGTTCTCCAACGGCTCCTCCTCCCCGTCAACTGGGACTTGGTTCGTCGTATCATCATCGACGATGGCTCCGCTCTTAGGAGGAGGAACAATGGTCTCGGCCTTGTCAGCAAAGTTCATGAGGAAGCCGAACACGGAATCATAGACCTCGGAGGTCTCACGGCTCATCTTCCCGTCCTTGGTCTCGGAATCCGGCAGGGACATAGTGGTGATCAAGAGCGAATGGCTTAGTGGCGGGGGACGAATTCGAGAGAGTGTTCCGGGCTTTAATAGCGAACAAGAAATCACTTTTCGTGGAGAACTTAACGTTTTCATAATGGAGACTTGGGTAACTCCATTGGCTTTCCGTCATGTCGTGCACGTGATGCTTAGATATTAATACCACGTTTGGGTGAGGAGGAGCTTTCAAGAGCGTAGGTGGGAGATGAAGATAGAGACGAATATAAGTGGAGTGAGAAGGTGATAGAAAGACGTGGATTTTAGTTGCCCGTTTTAGTTGGAGGGATTAGATTTTCACTTGAGAATTTTGGAAATTGAGTTCAACAATTTCGAACAAAAAATGAATTGGAGGGATTATTTGCCCGTCCACAGGGCAAATAATGGCATGTAACAAGTATATGGTTGTTGTCCGCGACAGCATGTGTCGCCAGTGAGATGGGGCATCAATTGAGGCGAAGTCATCAAGTTCGGGGTTTACTTTGAAACAAACATCAATCCGGTGGGTACTTTGAGGAAAATTGCCCACAGAGGGTTGTTTGATTTTTTTTTTTTTCCCTTGTTCAGTTATTAAAATCACACATTTATGTAATAACTTAAATTTTTTAAATAGTTCATAATGGCTCCCATACAATCTTTTATGATATCAAAGCAGATTGTACAGAGTCCAAATTTTTCTGGTCCCTATGTCTTCCCTATTATATTTTCTCATGTTTTATCCTAGATCGAGATCTAACTTATGTGCGAAGAGAGTGTTATTTTAAATATTAATTTTGATTCCCCTATTATTAATTTCGACGTCAAAATCCAACTTATGTGTAAGGGAAAGCGAACTATTAAAACAGTAAAATCATGCTTTCTTCTAGTTTAAGCTTTTTGAATAGTGGTCCCACGGAATCTCTATATATCTTTACTCAAGCGAGTGAAGAAGAAGAAGGAAATGGGATATTCTATGTAAAGTGGCATGGTTGTGACGTGAGGAATTTATTTGGGTATTTTTTATATGCAATCTCTGGATCGATCCGGATAGGTGTGCATGCGATGGATCCAACCTGCCTGGAATAGCGCTTTGTATGGATGAAGTAAGCACGAGGTGAAGTATTAGAGTGATGGCCCAGACTTCACGTTTCAATGGATGACAAGTTATATCTAGATCAACACCCACTCAGTCTACTAGTACAGGTGGCTGATGCACATGTAGAATAAAAAGGGAAGTTCACTGGTACGGAGCCGCAGGTATCGCGAAAAGGCTTGGTTGACTTAGAAGAATTTCGAATTCAATGGAGAAATTAATTTAAAAAGACTCAGATGTCTATCAAGTGTTCACATCGTATGCTATATTCAATTAGTACATTAACTTTCTTTGACAAAGCTTGAGAAGAAACTGTACCAAATGAAATTCACCTGTTTTTCAATGAGTTTGAATGCCCATGGTTTAATGAGAGTTTGATACTTGAGTGCGAAATGTATTTTCGTTGCGTAGTCACGCGGTGCTCTAGGTTTTTTCTTCTATGAGAACTAACGTGAATCTCATTATTATTTTTTGGTCATTTGTTTAATATAATTGATGAGATAAAATCTATTCAATTAGTTATCGACAAATAAATTATTCCTCCAGCGGAATGCTTTGTTACTTCTTTTTTCAATGATTGCTCGACGGGCCAAGGAATGGGTGAGTTGGATACAAAATTGAGATTCATGCACGCAAGCAAACTAAAGCAATCGACCAGGCCTGTCTGTTTGTTACTAGACTTGCTGAAATATACGCACGCGTGCGGCAAATTGTTTATACATTCATTGACTAAAAAGGCTATATATAAATTAATGGGCATGATGCTCAATGAAGATCCATAATTACTGTATTTTCCTTGAGTCTTATGATATATATTACAAGAATAAATTGTGCCCACCTTCATTTATATTTAATCAGATGTGCATGGAGGTGATGTTTGTAACTTTAATCCATCAATCAAACACATGATTAAAAGAGAGGAAGAGTGGAATATGCTGACTATCATGAAGAGTGTCAAAGCTTTTCGAGTGCCACAGCAATGCCAAGGTACACAGTTTATATCAATCTGAGAAAGCTGAAGCAACACCGAAGACAATAAGAATGAGAAAGAGGGGGAAAATGGGAAATAACTAAGAAACACAAGAACAAGAGTGACTGATAGCGAACAATAAATAATTCTTGGTCGACTTGGGAAGGAGGAAAGTCCTCGTTGTAGTAATGGAAAAATGGGTGGCACCATTCACTTTGAATCGATCTTATATCTTCGCTCGCTTGAGTGAAGAAGAAAGGAGGAGTGGAGATTCGATGAAGAGTGGCATGTGTCGTGCGGAATTTATTTGGACCTATTTATATGCAATCTCTGCGTTGATCCCAAGAAGGTGGGCAAGTAATTGATCCATCCTCCCCGAGTAGCGCTTCTCATGCAAGACGCAAGCACTTGGTGGAGTGAAAATGTGATCGCTTGGACTTGGACGTTTGAATGGATGAAAAGATGTGTCTAGAAGAATACAATCCTAGTCGCCCCATTGAGCTCACCGGCTAGGGAACTCACGCTAGATTGAATTGCCGAGTAAGAAGCTCGTGAAACCGAAAGGCGACAAGTTACACCAGCCTGTTTTGCTCTCTTTGGAGGAGCAGTGACCTGATCAAAGAGGGACCTCATTTTTCGATGCACTCTTCTCGACTCTCAATACATGCCTCAAAGCATATATTGATAGCCATGATCACCTGCTAGGATTGTCAAATGATGCTTACATGCGGCATCATATAGTTACACAAGCTCTGAAAGTTGAAATAATTTGTTATCATGAAAAGAAGTGATTGTTGATGTAAGGAGAAGTGGCAGTTGATCGAGAAATGTGGTAATGGTTGGGTTAAAGTATCTTTCCCAAAAGATGTGTTGATTAGTTGTATATAAATAGGACAAAATCATATATTGTTCATCACAATTGTTCAAAAGAACAACGAATCTCTCTTCTTCACAGCATTATCTCCTTTTTTCTTTTCACACACAAGTTTGATAACACATTTTCCAAGAGGAAAATTAAGTAATTGTTGAACTCCATTTTCTATGGCTTTGGTGTTGGACGCAAATTGCGTAACCCCAAGATCTCCATAACTAGAACAAGAACATGCATAATTGAGTAGAAAGATTAACGCACCTGTTTTGGGATCCATCGAACATAAAACGGAAGCAGAAAAGGGATTACCCACATATCAAGGGGATTCACGCATCAAGTCCTTCTCCTTTATTGCCTTCCGTATCACTGGCTCAATGAGGCAGCCCCCTCACGTGTAGCGTTAGGTAAACGCTCCTTAGGTGAAAATACATGTGAGAATTAGGGTTAGAGGAGAGACTTAAGCACTATTTATAGAGTTTCCAGCCAGTCCCCCTCATTACAATATTTCTACTCAATTATGCATGTTCTTGTTCTAGTTATGGAGATCTTGGGGTTACGCAATTTGCGTCCAACATGTGGTATCAGAGCCACCGTAACCCTAGAACTTGAACACATAAAGTTTTTGCCCTAATTTGTGATTTTCGAGATTTTTTGTTCAATAAAAATAAAATTAAATCACAAATTCGGATTGGACTTGACAAGACGAGCAAAACGGTCGGTGGCGCGTCGCCGGGGGAGGCCTCACGCGCCCCCACGTGCCACCAGGGCGTCAGAGACGCGCCCCACGCGCGGTCACGTGCCCTCATGCGCTCCCACGCGCGAGGTGCGGCTCGCACGTGTGCTCCATGCGCCGCGCACTCAAGCGGCGCGTGAGGGCACGTGGAGCATCGGATCGGCGCGTGGCTAGCAGCGTTGTATCCGTATGGCTGTCCTCTATCTTGTGGTGAATTTATTTTACATGTGTAATATTTTATGGATGTGAAAATACATATGGAACCCTAAATACATGTATTTTTAGTGTATTTTTGCGTATTTTTCTGTGATTTTGGAAATATAAGTGTTGGGTTACAAGTATATTATCACATAAACATTATAATTGTGTAATTCATTAATAAAAATTAAACTATTGTGAACTGAAGCTGGCTTAATGAGATACAACCATTATGGAATAGTAATTAAGCTATGTATTGAGCTGATGAGAAACAGTAAAGGTTATGAAACTTTTGTTGCTCAAACATACTCCTTGACACGCTGGTAATCTTTGAATGATGGACGTCTTAAGAACTCGTGACTAAACTGATTGTACTGATTAACATATCTGCTGTATGTGGGTAATGCGTGTCAATTAAGTTACTGCATATTGTACATGAACTCATCTGGTCACTTGTTAATGTCTATCAAGTTGAATATTTTTATGGTTAAGGAGTATGACAACATTTACGCAGAGCAATAGTATCTACTGTTAAATTTTAGATATTTGATTATCTGGTTTGACTCAATTAATAGGCCACTGGTTGATTACAATGATAATTTGTTACTTAAAAATTGGCTAATAAATCAGTTGTTGGCCTTGGAGTCATGTTTTGCCGTATGAAACTCATGAGCAATAGTTGATTAGTTATCAAGCTTGTCAATTTGGAGTACCATGTATTGCTATTGATGTTAACTTGTGAGGGATCCTTTGGATCGACATTCTTTTAATGTTGTTTTAGTAATCAGTAATCGGGGTGCACAAGATGCTTGTTTCTATGAGAATTTTCTTGTGTTACTGTGATCAGTGATTTCATTGGAATCTGTCTTTCAGGTTCGTTATATATATATATATATATATAAATTTTATTAATGAATAAAGCAATGTAATTAGCATGATATGTGATTTTGGTGATATGCTGCCCCTATCACTAAAGTTAAAATCACATGTATATGGTGTATGTGAGAAGTAAAGTTTATATACCTGGTATGAGAGAATTTCAATGATTCAATTGAGTAGTAATCGCCAAAGTGGCACGCTTGATTGGGTTTGAGAAATTTTGGTCTCATATAATGATTAGGATGTCTCATGGTCTAATGCGTAGTCATACTCCCAAATGAGGTGATTGTGTATTAGTTCATGGAGGAATACATGATAGTGTGGTGGAGGAGTGACTGATTCTAGTGATTCATATGCCCAAAGGTGATGAATTTACGAAAAATTGGAATATATTCTCATAACCACTATCATGCGGGGAGTGTACAACTGCATGTCATGTATTCTGCCCAAAGGTGATTATATGATTACGCGTGTAACTCTCTGGATGTATACTTGTATGTCAAGTTACACAGTGCTCACATAATGCTAATTATATACATTGCTTGGTTTTCAGTCACATTTTCTATAATTAATAACTTCATTATTATTGAGGTTTTTACTGCTTCAAATTTTAAGTTGTGGACATATGATTTGTTGCTTGAGAAAAGAGCAATTGAATTTGCTTACTATCCATGAAGCGTTCCATTCTGGAACACTTGAAAAGAGGTTTGCCTGCGGACTGTACTGCTATAAGATGATAGAAGCCTTAGTTGCTTGAAATTATGTCTTATCTGATATTGAAATTAGGACATATTTGCAAAGATTGTGTTTAAGTCCTAATGACATATACATCTCGTATATGATTAAAAAGTTGTTTTCGAAAGTTTTCTATTTAAGGAAAATGACCGAGATAAAGAATAAAACAATTACAATTAATATTTAAAAGTTGTCAGGCTTAACAGTGGCTGTGAGTATTTTGACAAGTATGACAATGCGAAATAGTTTAAAAGGTCATTTGTCAAATACTTGTTAGATTCTTGGGTTGTAATTTAATTACTATACCTAAAAATCCTGATAAAAAGATTTGGCTGAAAGGCATAAATGCATCATATTGAACATGGTGATGAGTATAATTAGTAAGATTAATTTATCTGATCTTTTGTGGGCTGATATTATGAAAACAACTTTTTCACATACAAAATATGTCTCTTATCAAAGTTGTTTCATAAACTTCTTTTGAGTTATAGATTGGACATAGATTACTCGAATCATATTAAATTTAGAGGTGTCATGCAGAAGTGAGATTATCTAATCTAATTTTAAGTGCGTTGCAATTCAGATACACTCGAAATTATTTTGTATCTTATCTAGATTGTTAAAGGGGTATTGATTTTATGACCCTAAAGAAGGTACAAGAATTATGGAATCACATACTCTAAAGTTTCTAAAGATCGATATAATTGTAGAGGATAGCTGCTCTCAGACTATTAAAGATAATAGTATGATGGAGGTTACTGTGTTTTTGTCTTTACATATTCAGATAATTATGGAATCTCTTGTACCATAAACTAAACTTGTTGAGGTTCAAGGTACTATTCTTGATATAGTTTATAATGAAATTTCTTAAATCTCTCAAGTGCAGAATGAAGTGGTTGCAGCTTTATTAAGGAGATTTGTTAGGGAAAAACGATCAGTTATATCATCATACTATATAGTCTATTTGTGAGAGCATGATTACAATATCCACTACATGGTTGTTTTAGCAACTTATATAAATCTCGTTTCTTGTTCTCAATTAAGTATGTGATTAAATACCATAAAGAAACGATACAGAAAGGTGACGTTATAATATAACATATTTTCACAGATGATATGGTTGCAGATCCACTGATTAAAGGTCTATGCCCATGTGTATTTGAGCGACATGTCATTTGCATGGGCCTAGGAGCATCATAAGATGCTGTTGTTTAGTTGGAGCTATTTTGGCTTTACTCTGATAAAGGTTTTATCTGTATTCGTTACACTTTGTAACGGTTTGATATGTATCAACTTTTGCATTTAATAAAATATTTTTGAATGTATTGTTATTATGTTGAATACATATTGATAAAGTCTCAAAGGATTGTATAAACCTTGAGTGAAGGCTATGGGCATCTGGGCATCAGGTTATTAGCCTTGTGCATATGTCTTGTAATACATAAAAAAAGGTTAACCATAATGACAAGACATATGTGGGTTCATTGGAACCATAAAGCATTCTCTAGTGGCACAAGTTTTTGTGACACCTAAGGTAAGAGAATGGTGACTAACAAATGGGATCTCTCTATGAGAGATGTTATTCATTTGACACACTACCATATTGAATCCATATCAATAAAGTTGAGAGCACTCGTGACCATAGAAGGCTCTGTGTGTATACATGTAGTTACCGCCATGATTCGATGTTTAAGATTTGATGGGATATGATTGACTATTAAGAATTATCTTTGGACCAAATATGCGCACATACAGTACGATTTCAATTAATATAGTCCAAATGGGAGAATGTAAGAGTTTTCCTAATATGGACTAAATTAATTGATATTATAATTTATTATTTTTACGGTTACCGTAAAATAGGGTTGGTCTAAGGTGAGATAGAAGGTTTCTTAATTAGTCTAATATGGGCTGGCTAGTGTGGGCCGAGTTGAGCCTGGCCAGTAATGAGGGGGACTGGCTGGAAACTCTATAAATAGTGCTCAAGTCTCTCCTATAACCCTAATTCTCACATGTATCCTCACCTAAGGAGCGTTTACCTAACGCTACACGTGAGGGAGCCGCCTCATTGAGCTAGTGATACGGAGGGCAATAGAGGAGAAGGACTTGATGCGTGGATCCTCTTGATATGTGGGTAATCCCTTTTCTGCTTCCGCTTTATGTTCGATGGATCTCAAAACATGTGCGTTAATCTTTCTACTCAATTATGCATGTCCTTGTTCTAGTTATGGAGATCTTGGGGTTACGCAATTTGCGTCCAACATTTGGTGTATAACCAGGAAATATATTTGTTCTAAACCAATCAACAACAATAAGGCATGTAATACCTTAAGATAGTGATGATCATCACGTACCGAAGTATCAAAGAATTATAAATTACTACTCTATCTTCTCCCGCAATCAAATCTTCCCAACACAGAAGGCCACGACTAAAAGACATCGATTCTTTTTCAGCTAATCCCAATCTTGCAATCAACTGGAACCACAAGAGAGGTCCAAGCTCATATTTTATTTTTATTTTTTTTTGTGACCGAGGACTCTACCACATGCCCCTCGTGCCTGAACAGCTCCTGAGGGCTGGGCCCCTATACCTTAGGGAAGACTAGCACAGCAACCCACTGCCATGGCCCCTCACTTAAATCGCTAGCAACGCAGAGTTTTGAACTCTCGACCTCAGTAATGAGGGAGGGACTCTCAACCAACTGCACTACCCACAGATGGGTTCCAAGCTCATATTTTTACACTAAGGATTCATGAAATTTTTTAACATGCTTTTTTGTATAAATTGCTATATAAGTAATTTAAGTTACTTCAACACGTAGGTGATCTATAATTTGTCCACGCTTCACACCCTTCTTAGCTTGTGAAATAAGTAATTTAAGTTTACAAGCCAAAAACAAAATAATAATAATAATAATAATAAGTAGCTTAAGTTACTTAACAAATAGGCAATAATGCACCATGCAAGTTGCAACTTGCCATTATATAGAAAAGAAAAAGAAAAGAAAAAGAATTGACCAAACTTCTAGGAAACATCTCAATCCATATAGTCCGACCAACCCAACTCAATCCTTAATACATGGATCTAGCCGCAAAACCTTATAAAAACAAAGCAATATAACAGCATTTAATAACAGATGAGATCCATCACTCAGGGAATTAAGTGAAGCCCTGAAGTACATTGCAAAAGTCTCTTCTTCCTCCTTTCTTCTCCAAATTTTTGGATGTTCAAATCGTTACATTTTTAGATTCCGGAAGCTGCTTCTTTTTCCCATGAATTTTCTTTATTAAAATGGAAAGCTTTATAAGAAACAAATTATGAGAAGCGAGAAAAAAAAAATCTCAAATGAAACTTTTGTGAAATATTATAAGTGTCACCGGTCTGCACAATCAATATATATGAGTATGACCCATAAGCCGGCAAACTAGGACTGGCGATGGAAGTTATATCATGCAATAAAATTTTCCATTCCATTAGTTAAGGTTCCAACAATACGCATGTTCACAAAATAAGAAAACAATATAATCTAATGTAACTTAGATCACGAGAACCAGCAAAAAAATTATCCACTCTGGATGTAAGGCTAACACTATATGTACATGTCAATTTAAATAAATACAATAACATAAATTTAAATAGTCATTCTTATAAATAAACTCAGATACCTCCAAAAAAATCAATTGTCACATCATTCTTATGGTAGATAAAATGAACTTGTCAGTCACAGCATTTGCACGTGAGTGACGTGCAAAATGCAACTGAGAAAGAAAGGCCAACTAGCCTGACAAGTCATGAATGTGTGCCCTGCTGATAGAGGGATTGGCGGGTGGGGCCGGAGTGTATTAGACCCAGTGTTCGATTGTCGTGAACATCGCACATCCATTTACATAGAAGAAAGGAGTGAGACCAAAATATATATATAATAAGACTTATCGAACATATACATAAGGCTCACTAAATTCACTAGTACAAATGTATTCATCTTATGTAATAAATCTTTCGGACCAGAGTTTCTTTCATCTTGACTTTTGTTTGATATAGGTTACATATTCATATCAAATCCACATATCCACCAATAGACCCATTAAACAGGTGGGTCGGGTTGAAAATAGTCTAACCCAAATTGACTCATTTAACTTGATTTGATTCATTTTCATGCAATACAAATCTAATCACTCATATCAAACCCGACCTGACCCATATTATTAAATATTTTCATATTTAACCCAATCTAAGAAGATTCATACCCAAACTGAAGTGAGAGCGCAGAGTAAGTAAGCGCGAGATCGAGTAAGGGCAAGAGAGAGTGAAGAGAGAATTATAGAGATGGTTTGAATCTAAGTAAATTGTGAACCCATATTATTTTGGGTTTTACCCTTTTAAACTCTTTTACTAATTCATATAACAACCAAGCCCAACAAATATGAGTTAAGGACCCATTTTGACAAGTTTATCCATTGAGCATTAAAAAAAAATACAAAGAAAATTGAGATTGTATCCTCTTCGTCTCCTCAGCACAGTGGTGCTCGGCATCATGGCTATTAAAATATGTCTCGAATTTGAGCCCAATGTGAAATTACAAATATTCCGAATTGGATATGTTGCGGACGTTCGAAATTAAGTAAAAAAGATCCGAAGATCAACTTCCCAAAGTTTGAATCTGCATTGGAGAGTTTGGCTACTGAAATAGGAAAGTCAAACTTTCACTTGGATCTGGATTCTATTTAAAATATAAAGAGATATATTTTGGTTAAAATAGGCAAGTTAGGAAACATAATCCTATGAGAAATTGGCAAAAGAATAAGGATCTCACTTATATATATATATATATATATATATATATATATATATATATATATATATATATATATATTATAGACTTGTGGCCATGGATGGAAAAGGGTTGATCATGAAGAATTGGTCTTGAAGCGCCGTCTTGTCGTCAAGTGCTTGGGAGGGATTTTCTTTGTCGTTCTTGTCCGCGAATTGCATCCAAGAAGATTTAGTGTTCAAGCCAATTAAATCTTGTGATAAGATTTGCGTGTATTTCCTTTGTGAGATTGAAAGATTATTTCTTGAGGAATTTCGGAGCTAAACACTACGTGCGTTATTGGGTGTAATTGGGGCTTGGGAAACACCGAGAGAGTGTTTGAGTGACTTGAGTGTGTAATCTCCTTATATCACTTGATCTATAGTGAAATTCGTTGCTACTCTCCCCGTGGACGTAAGTCTTTATGACTGAACCACGTAAATCCGGTGTCCAATTTATTTTCTTCTTCTGTCTATATTATTGTTCGATCGCTCGCCTTTCACAACAATTGGTAGCAGAGCCAGGTTTGGCTAAGTTGAAGCAAATCGATAGCGACAGAAGAAGTAAAAGTGAGAATCGACAAATTTGATGGGAAGGATTTTAGTTTCTGGAAGATGCAGATTGAAGATTATCTTTACCAGATGAAACTACACTTGTCTTTATCTGGGCAGAAACCAGAGACGATGAAGCAAGCTGATTGGGATTTGCTGGATAGACAAGCTATGGGTGTTATTCAGCTGATGTTGGCTCATAACGTCAAGTTTAACATTTTGAAGGAAAAGACCACTACTGATTTGATGCAAGCCCTATCAAATATGTACGAGAAGCTCTCTGCGATCAACAATGTCTATTTGATGCGACGTCTGTTTAATTTGAAGATGAGTGAAGATGCGTCAGTTGCAGATCATATCAATGAACTCAATATGATTGTTAATCAATTGAGTTCAATTGAGATTAACTTTGAAGATGAGATACGTGCTTTGATTCTATTATCCTCATTGCCTGATAGTTGAAATACTACTGTTATTGCTGTTAGTAATTCCTCTAGGTCAACAAGTTTGACGTTTGATGGGGTTCGAGATTTGATTCTAAGCAAGGATATTCGTAGAAGAAAATCTGGTAAACCTGTATCTACTACTTTAGTAGGTAAAAATAAAGGAAGATCTATAACACGTGTGGGTAAAAATAGTACTAATATGAACAGGCGTAGTCAGTCTAGGACTGGTGATGTTGTTTGTTGGAGCTGTGGCAAGAGAGGGCATCTTAGAAGGAATTGCCTTAAGCTGAAGAATGAGAAGGGTAAGGAAATTATAATTGATTTTGCATATAATGTTGCAGTTGTAGCGGATAATACTGATTATGTCTTGTCTGTCACTAATGATTCATCATTTGATGAATGGATTATGGATTATGGTTGTTCTTTTCATGTCACACCAAATAGAAACTGGTTTATCACTTATCAGTACATGGGTAGTGGTAAAGTCCAGTTAAGAAACAAAGCTAAGTGTGATGTTGTAGGTGTTGGTGATATTAAAATCAGAATGCATGATGGCATTGTGAGGACATTGACTGAAGTAAGACACGTTCCAGAATTGAAAAAGAACTTAATTTCCTTGGGTGCCCTAGATTCAGCTGGTTGCAGGTGTTCTTCAGAAGGTGGAGTTCTGAAGGTTGTTCGAGGTGCCTTGGTGATAATGAAAGGAATCAAGCATGGAGGCCTATATAAACTTCAAGGTGAGACAATGACAAATTTCGCCGCGGAGACGTCAGATGCATCTGTTCGAGAGTCTTTTGACTACTCGAGGAAGACCTCGGCATTTATGCCAATGCACAAGTTTGATGCTGGTGTCAGGATCATGCAGTCGAAAGCTTTGATCGAGATGAAGATTGGTAAATCGATCAAGCATGTACGGATTGACATTAGCATGGAGTTCTACTCGAAGCTGCAAATAAATTTTGCATGAAAGAGGGCATAGTGAAACACCGCACTAATGCCAGTAAATCACAACAATTTGCAGAATTGATGAGCAGAATATTACTAGAGACGGCCCAAAAAATGATCTCTAGTACTAGTATTGCTAGGAGAATCCTAACTGACGTGCTTAGTACGGTAAGCTGCCTAGTGAATAGATCCCTATCAACTACTATTGAATGGCGGACTCCTGAAGAAGTGTGGTCAGGTAACGTTGCTGGTTATTCTATTATTAGAATGTTTGGTTGCTCGTATTATTTTCAAGTGAGTGATGGTAAGCTCGATTGGAGGGCAAGGTGCATATTCCATGTCTATGCACAAGGTGAGCGGGGCGATCGGTTGTGATGCCCAGATATAAATTCAACTGTTAACAGCAGAGAAGTTACCCTTGATGAGTCTCCGGTACTTCTGGCTACGAGTGTTTGCGACAGTGTTAATACAGATCTGGACGGTGTTCAGCTTGAGGTGGAGTTGTATTTAGAAACTCCTAAGGTAGCGTATACGAGTACTAACAAAGTAATCGACACAGATGGTGCTTGTAGTGAGGTGAAGCCTATAGAGCCAATGGTTGATGTAACTGCTGATATTGACATTGACAATGTACGTATTCGATCTCCTGATAGATATGGATGCAATAATGGTTTTGCTTTATCTGCGGTTAAGGAGGTTGTGTCGGAAAATCATTGCAGAGTAGTTAAAGATGCATGTGGAGTTGGTATTCTAATGAGGTCCTCGATTATGGCAAAGTTCAAGCGAGGCTTGGACTTGGATAATATCTGTGGCGGTTGAGCCCATCAGAGGCTATGGGAAACTAGCGACAGAATTTGAATTTTTATGAAGCGATTGAGACTTGGCTCAAACGTCGAGCCAAGGTAGAGATTGTTAAAATATGTCTCGAGTTTGAGCCTAATGCGAAATTACGAATATTCCGAATTGGATATGTTACGGACGTTCGAAATTGAGTAAAGAAGATCCGAATATCAACTTCCCAAAGTTCGAATTTGCGTTGGAGAGTTTGGCCACTGAAATAGGAAAGTCCAACTTTCACTTGGATTTGGATTCTATTTAAAATATATAGAGATATATTTTGGTTAAAATAGACAAGTTAGGAAACAGAATCCTATGAGAAGTTGGCAAAAGAATAAGGGTCTCACTTATATATATAGACTTGTGGCCATGGATGGAAAATGGTTGATCATGAAGAATTGGTCTTGAAGCGCCGTCTTGTCGTCGAGTGCTTGGGAGGGATTTTCTTTGTCGTTCTTATATGTGAATTGCATCGAAGAAGATTTAGTGTTCAAGCCAATTAAATCTTGTGGTAATATTTGCGTGTAATTCATTCGTCAAATTGATAGATTATTTCTTGAGGAATTTTGAGGCTAAAGACTGCATGCGTTATTGGGTGTAATTGGGGCTTGGAAAACACCGAGAGAGTGTTTAAGTGACTTCAGTGTGTAATCTTTTTGTATCGCTTGATTTATAGTAAAATTCGTTGCTGCCCTCCTCGTGGACGTAGGTCTTTACGATTAAACCACGTAAATCTGGTGTCTAATTTATTTTCTTCTTCTGTCTATATTATTGTTTGATCGCTCGCCTTTTGCAACAATGGCGGTGTCAACCGTTGCGATAATTAATTATATCGCCTTACTTCTTTAACATGACAGCACATTATTTAACAAACAATATAAGAAATTTATAGACGAACACCAAGTAATTCATTAAGAAAATATTACAATTTTCGATGGACTTTATTTATTTTAAAGAGAAAGTTATTACCATCTCGCTAATTCGGGTTAAGTAGACGAGAACAACGGCGGTAATCACATAAAATTTGCTCGTGCTTCTTATTACTACTACACCAAGTACTCCCTTATTTGCTTTTGCCTTTTCCTCCTCCGCCAACAGTCTTTGGAAATTGCACCTTGATTACCGGCGGGAATCCCACCGGTTCAAGGACATCAGTAGGAAACTGGTTGAAGGCCGAGGGCGATTCCAGAGCGCCCGGTGTCACGGAAGCCTCTTGAGATTGGGAAGACACGTCCTCCTTGGCTCTCACGGGCAATTTGTCGGACATTTTTCCTGCATTACCATCGCCCCCCTTCTCCAATTGCTTCTCCTCCTTGACATAGACTCTGTTGGTCGCATCATCATTAGCGATGGCTCCACGCCTGGGCTGAGGAACGACGGTCTTGGAGTCAAAGACCTCGGAGGTCTCACGGCGCTTCGTCCCGTTCTCACTCTGGGAATCGGACATGGTGGTGATCGAGAGAGAATGACTCAGTGGCGGTGGACGAATTTAAAAGGAGCGTTCTGTGCTTAAATAGCGGACGAGAAAACATCTTTCGTGGAATAGTCCACTTTTTCATAATGGAAAATTGGGTAGCGCCATTGGCTTTCCATCATCTCATGCACGCGATTTTTAAGATTAAATGCTGCGTTTGGGTGAGGAGGAGCTTTCAAGAGAGTAGGTGGGAGAGGAAGATGAAATGAATAAAGTGAAGTGAGGAGGTGATAGAAAGTGAATGATTGGAGTCCGTTTTAGCGGCGAGTTTTGGGGATTAAGTTTTAGTTTAAAGATTTTGGGGATAGATTGAAATTTGAGAATTTTGGAAATTGAGTTTAGCCAATTTCGGACAAAAATTGCCCATCGATGAGGCAAATAATGGCACGTAACACATACGTGATTCTTGTCCCCGACGACATGTGCCGCTGGTGAGAGGCGTCAAATGAGACTAATTCATCAAGTTTGGAGTTTACTTAGTAACAAACATCACTCCTGTAGGTACTTTGAGGAAAATTACATTCACTCCTGTCGTATACATTTCCCCCACCCCCCCAATTTAGTTATTAAAATCATGTATTCACATGATAATTTAGACTTTTTAAACAATTGATAGTGATCCCATAAAATTCTTCATAATATCATAACGGGTTGTCTTAAATTTAAATCTTTCCGGCTTTTATGTCTTCCTTGTTATATACTTTCAAGTTTTAATCTTAAGTTAAAGTCTAGCTTACGTGCAAAGAGGGTGTTATTTTTAAATATTAAACTTTATTCCCCTATTATTTGTTCCTACGTTTTAGTTTTAGCAACTCATGGATAGGGGAAGTGTCATATATGAATAGTAAAAATTTGTCTTCTTCTAATAATTCAAAATTTTAAAATAGTGGCCCCATAGAATTTTTCAATAGCAAGTGCAGAAGAAGAAAAGGACGGCTGATGATTCCACGTAAAGTGGCATGGTCATGACGTGAGGGATTCATTTGGGTGATATTTACATGCAATCTCTGGATTGGTCCCAGTAGGCGTGCATGCGATGAATCCAACCTCCCTGGAGTAGCGCTTTGCATGGATGAAGCCAAGCACGAGATGGAGTGACAGGGTGATGGCCCGGAATTCACGTTTCAATGGATGACAAGTTGTATCTAGACTAGAAGAAGACTCATTAAGTCCACTATTACAAGCGGTTGATGCGCATATACGATGAAAATGTGAGTTCGCTCGTACGAGGCTGTAGGTATCGCAAAAAGGCTTGGTTGACTTAGAAGAATTTTAAATTCAACGGAGAAATTAAAAAAAAAAAATCAGATGATACTGTCTAATATTCACATCATATAGTATATTCATTTTATAAATTAAAAACTTGAGAAGAAACCGTATCAAAAGGAAATTTACTTATTTCTAAAGGAGTTTGAGTGTCCTTAATTTAATGGGAGTTTGATACTTGATTGTGAATTATATTCTCGCTATGTAATCACATAATGCAAT
Organism: Eucalyptus virginea; assembly: GCA_014182375.1. NCBI lineage: Eukaryota > Viridiplantae > Streptophyta > Magnoliopsida > Myrtales > Myrtaceae > Eucalyptus > Eucalyptus virginea. The sequence continues at coordinate 10,530,095 of CM024523.1, read as the reverse complement.
ATTTTTTTTCCTTGAGACCTAAAGTAAATGTCATTATTCTTATCATTTGATCGGTATAACTGATCAGATCAAATCTACTCAATTAGTTTTCGACAAATAAATTATTCATTTAATTGCTCGATACGTGGGCCAAGGATTAGGTGAGTTGGAGACACAATGAAAATCCATGCATGCAAGCAAATTAGAATAAACTACCTGGCCTTTGTCCGTTTCTCACCAGACCAGCTGGAGTGCACCCGCAAGTGCGGGAAATTTTTTATTTATTGATTGATTGAAAAGGCTATATAAAAATTAGGGGGCAATGGCATCATGCTCGATGACGAAACATTCTTTGTTGTATTTTTCTCGAGTCTTACGTTAGCATATATTTTCAGCAGATAAGGAAGTCTAATGACCATATAATATTATATTGATGGGTTATGAGTATAAATATAACCCACCATCATTTATATTTAATTAGACGTGCATGGACATGATGTGCATAATCTTAAATGACCAATCAAAAAATATGATTAAAAGAGAGAGAGAATGAGAGGAATACGTTGACCATAACGGGAAAGTGTCAAAATATTTCGAGGGCTGCAGCAATGCCAACGGCAAGTGAAGGTACGCAGAATAAATCAATCTGAGCAAGCAAGAACAACGAAGAATGGAAAGAAGCTTGGGAAACCGAAAGGCGACAAGTTACACCAGCCTGTTTTTACTCACCATGGAGGAGTAGTGGCCAGTTCGACAAGGAGCCTCATTATTTGAGACACTTCTTGACTCTCAATACACATCTTGGGATATACATCGATAGCCATGATCACCTACCAATATTGTCAAACAATGTTTACGCGTGACGTCATAAAGTTACACAAGCTCAAAAGGCCATGACTAAAAGACATCGCCCGGTTCTTCCTTGGTTAATCCAATTCTTGTAATCAGCTAGAGCTACGAGAGAGGTCCAAGCTCATATTTTCACACCGAGGATTCATAAAAAAATTTGACTTACTTTTTTACGGAAACTGCTAATAGTAAGTAATTTAAGTTACTTCAAGACGTAGGTGATCTATAATTCGTCCACGCTTGACAGCCTTTTTGGCTTATATAACTTAAGTTATTTAACCAGTAGGCAGCAATGCGCCACGCAAGTTGCAATTTGTCACTAAAAAAAAAAAAAAAAAAAGAATTTAGTCAAACTTCTGGGGAACATCGCAATTGAGTACATATATAGACCAGCCAAACCAACCCATTCCGCAAGACATGGATCCAGCCACAAAACCTTAAAAAACGAAGTAATATATTTAATATCATCCAATGGCAGATAAGATCCATCACTCAAGGAGTTCAATACATTTTTAGATTCTGGAAGCTACTTTTTTTTTTCCGTGAATTTTCTTTTTAAAACTGGAAAGCTCTGTGAAGAACAAAGTGTGAAAAATTAATTTAGTGAAACATTAGAAATGTTACCAATTTGCGCAATCAATATGTATGAGGATGACCCATAAGCCAGCAAATCATAAGAACAGACGCTGGTACAGGTATTGTGCAATAAACTTCGCCATTCCATTTAATGTTTCCCCGCTAAAATACAGAGATCTCTCCTAAAAATTAACGGTCTCACCTTTCTTATGTTAAACAAAACGAATTTGTAACTGCATTTGCCCATGAATAGATTTATTACGCATGAGTAGGAGCCCCTGCAAATGCACATGGAAAGTGCAATTGACAAAGGCAAACTCTTATGTACAGACGGATCACTCACTAAGTTCACCATTAAAATTGAATTTCATGTACTTTAGCCCGATCCATGTAAACAATCTTAAGGATCGTACTTTCTCCTATCATTGTTGAGATATACGTGCAAGCTGTGTTAAAGAAATCTCACATATGAGAATTGATTCATATGGAACAGTTATTATATCCAAGTTAATCCATAACTCATTGATTTAAGTTTTTGAGTGAAAGTGGATCTAATTGATATGTTGATGCGATTGGACTTGGGCTTCCTCTTAACAATCTCTCCTAATGACAATATGGGGTTTCTACCGCGTGCTCCTAACAATCAAGAATTTTGTTTGATATAGATTTCATATTCCTATGTAATTCACCTATCCACCTAAATCATTGGGGTTTGCCCCAGTGGCAACCCTTCCAATTTGGAAAGAAGAGGTGGGAGGTTCGAATCCCCACATTCTCAAGGGGAGTTGGGGTGAAGACGATTTAATTTCAGGAATAGGTTTCGACTCCCACGCTCTGTAAGGAGGTAGGCAAAATTCAGAGAATGAGTGTTAGAGTAGGAATAAAGTTAGACCGACCAAAAAAAAAACCTATCCACCTAGCATAGAAAAATGCATTAAGAGAACAATTAAATCTGTATAATTATTGCCCTCTCCCTCTGCTTAGCACAGTGGTGCTCGGTATTTTTCGTATTGCCAACTATTATAGTAGTTAAGTATGGCATTTCACTCCTGTAACATGACACCGCTTATTAAAAAAAAAAAACAATTGAAGAAATTTACCGACAAGTGCAAAGCAACTCAATAAGAAGATATTACAATTTTAAATAGATAAATTATTTTTATAAGATGGATTATTGTTTTATTGATAAATGACAATGAACTTGAGTAGACCATAATGTCATGGGCCTATCGATTGGGATCATGACCGTGCGACAACTCAAGCACTTTTGGACCGCCTAAGCCAAGTCTTGCTCAATTGATCGCACACTCGCTCGCTTTACCCGGATCATAAAGAGAGAAAAATTCTAGAGAGAGGAGCTTTGGAAAGAAAGGAGTTTTGTATTGCTAAAATGGTTGGATGGTTACAAATGAGAGGGGAGGGCACCCCTTCTTATACTTGAGGCCCTTTGATTACATCCATTGATCTACTTTTCATCCAGCGGATGAGATCGCACCGCCTCATCTACCGACACTTAATGACAGCTACCAACTACCGACATAAATGGCTAGAGACTTCTAAAATTTGTCGAAATGACGGTATCGCCCACCCTTAGAAAGTTCCGGAATGAGACTTGTCAGGAATCCCAGTGATCATAAGAGGTCCACCGCATCAAGGCATGACCCTTTAGCTTCGGAAACTTCTTGGCCGTGACATTCTCCCCCACTCATTCGAGCAACGCCCTTGTCGCTCACAGCTCGACGGGCGGCCTTCCTGGCTCGGGCACGGGCTCTCTTCTTTTGGTTTTGCTTGGTTCGGACGCTCATGTACGATGGACCACACCCTTCCATCTTCAGCTCGGGCATGGTACACAGCTCCATCTTTGGCTTGGGCATGGCACGCTGTGAGTACTCCACCTCAGGGAAGAGCACTTGGATTGGCATGGCGTGAGTTGGAGTAGGATCCAACTCTTCCTTTGGCTTCTCCATGGTTGGCTTGTTCATGCACTTCTCGGCCTTCAAGCTCTTATCGAAATGTTGGATCGTGGCGATGGTCTTGGTGTCAATCACCCATTTTATCATGGGGATCATCGACGAGCATTTTGGGTCAAGGATCGTGATGCACTTGGTCCTCATGTTGATCATGGATCTCACACTATGGAAGAATTGCATACCCAGAATGAGATCATAATCGTCAGGAGTTGATCATACGCCCTTGAGCCCCTCCAAGTTGATGGTCTTGAACGAATTTCCGATCGGCTCAACACGAAGTCTTAAGGCTTTCGCCACCTCGGTCGACATGAACATGTTCGAGGCTTTAGTGTCGACCAAGGCGTATAGAGTTCGGCCACACACTTCAACCTCCATGAAGAACATGTCCGTGTTCGGTGTAGCTTCCTTCTCTTTGGATGGCGATCAAGCTTGGACGGAGTTGACAACCTTCATAGCTCCAAGCCAGATTTGTTGTTTCTCTTCTTTAGGCTCCTCCTCCACTTCTTCAATGGTAGGGCGTTGATCTTGCCCTTCTTCGGACACTTTTGGGTCCAATGCAAACTTTTGAAAATGAAGCAAGGAGAAAGCGGGGGTTCATCGAACTTACTTGTCGTGCAGTCCATTGGTCAACCCTTTTGGAAGGACGGTTTGAAAGTGCCTTCACCCCCATGTCTTGACTCGGCCGCCTTGATCATGCGCGCCTCGGGGAGTGCTTCTTCCTTCGTCCTCGGAGAATCGATTCGACCTCCAATCTCTTGCTCTACTCCTTGGTTTGGCTTTGGTGAGGTTGACGAGAGACTCGGCCACGCTAAGTGCTCTCGTGAGACTTTGCACATCCCTTCGTTTGAGCTCGAGTTGCGCCCACGGCTTCAATCCATCCATGAATGCTCCAAGAGCCTCCTCCTCTCCTGGATTGCGGATTTGGAGTTTGAGTTACGTGAACTCCTTCACATACTCTCGAATCCCGCCTCTTTGTTCGAGGCGATGGAGCTTGCTATAGGCTTCTTGTTGAGCAAACTCAGGGAAGAAATAGTCTCAAAACTCGCTCACGAAGTCATCCCATGTGTCCACGGGATCAGCGCCACACTTCATCTCATCGCACCTATTACGCCACCAAAGCATTGTGGTATCGAAAAGCAACATCAAAGCGGTTCTTACCTTGATCAACTCGTCTTGGATGTTGATGGTGCCAAAATATTGCTCCATGCTCCAAACGAAGTTGTCCACCTCTTTGGCGAATCGGTCGCCTTTGAATTCTTTTGGCTTCGGCACTTCAAATTTAGGTACCGCTTGTGTGGGCATCACTCCATTGGTGATGCTCAACTTGCATAGGGTGAGCTCGGTCTTGAGCTCTTGGATCTCTGCCTTCATGGCTTCGACCTCATCCCTACAAGGGCTTCCTTCCTCGATCACTTGGACGCGCTCCTTCAACACATCGATCAATGCTTCAAGGGCTTCGTCCTTGTTGTGCAACGAAGCTGTAGCTTCATTGATACTGGTCGTGAAGTCTTCACGAAGTGAGGTCTCAACCTCCATGATATGGTCTTGCACGTCGTCAAGATCTTCCATGAATTCGATCATGGCACTCCGGACCTTCACAAGCTTCTCATCCAACGCAACTACTGCATCCATCGAGGCTTCTCTTTTCTTCGTTCGGCCGCGGGTCTCCTTGACTTGCACAGCCTCTCCATCCATAACAACTTATTGGCTCGACATTCTCTCGAACAGTTGGTGCTCCTCGATCTCTTGAAACGGATCTCTCTTTTGCTCTAATACCACTTGGCATGGGCCAATTGATTGGGATCGTGACCGTGCGGTGACTCAGGCACTTTTGGATCGCCTAAGCCAAGCCTTGCTCAATCGATCACACACTTGCTTGCTTTACCCGGATCGTAGAGAGAGAAAGCTTCTAGAGAGGATTTCTAGAAAGAAATGAGTTTTGTATTACTGAAATGGTTGGATGGTTACAAATGAGGGGGGAGGGCACCCCTTCGTATACTTGAGGCCCTCTGATTACATCCGTTGATTTACTTTTCATCCAACGGACGACATCGCACCGTCTCATCTACCGACACTTAATGACAACTACCAACTACCGACATAAATGGCTAGAGACTTTTAGAATTTGTCGTAATGACGGTATCGCCCGCCCTTGGAAAGTTCTGAAAGGAGACTTGTTGGGAATCCCAACGATCGCAGGAGGTCCGCCGCATCAAGGCACGGCCCATTAGCTCCGGAAACTTCTTGGCCATGACAATAACACCAGCATTAATCCCCGAGAACATCAAAAAGTGTCAGGGCTTTTCAAGCACTACGACAATGTCAATGACAAGTGAAGGTGCACAACTTAAATTAATGCCACAAGCAAGGACACCGCCAGAGCAAGAAGCATGGGAAACGGGGGAATGGTAATGGGAAAATACTAGTAAACACAACGACAAGGGTGACTTAGGCTGCGCATGATAAAATTTATGTTTTTGATTTCTCTGTTTCTCTATTCCCCGAAACAGGTTTGGAACAGAAATCCGTTTGGTAACGCAATTTGATTTCTCTATTTCTGAAATAGATTTCTATTCTAGAAATAGATTTAAAGAAGAAATCAGAAGCTAAAATTTTTAGCTTCTCAGGGGGCGCATGACAACCATTCTGTTCCAGAAATAGTTTCTAGAACAGAAATGAATTTTTCCATTTCTCTTTCTGGACGAGTTTCTGAGCAAAAAAATCTGTTTGATAACGATACAAAATTTCTGTTTCAGAAATAGAAATTCGTTTGATAACTGAATAAAATTTCTATTTCTTAAAACAAATTTTTCTTTTTTTGGAGCAAATGAGATGTCCATTCTTACAAATTTCATATGCTTATGAAACCATTGACCCAAATACAAAGTATGACTTTTTCTTTTTTTTTAGTAAAGTCTCCCTTCTTTGCAAAAAAAAAAAATACAAAGTAAGAGATGTTATATCAAATTTTCTAAATTTTCACTCAAAATTCTTTAGCATCCACATAGATAGGTAATTACGGTCAAACAATATACTTATCAATAGTCTCCATACAATAGAAAAAAGAGATCAATATGCATTACTCTTGAGCATGATAGAAGGTTCCCAAAATTCTAGTAGAATGAAGGCGAGCAACCATATTCTAATCCCCTTCATGCTAGTGTGTCACGTTGATCGCCGCCACGGTTTACGATATCAAGCAATCGTTTTAGAAAGAAACACAAAGAAGTGTATTGGGCAATTTGCGGCAAATTTTACAAAATCGGCGAATTTTACGAAGTGCAACAAGGACCATTACAAATAAGGGAAATCATCAAGTAGAACATCACATTACAAGAATTGAGATAGGAATCATCAAATACATTATCACAATACAAAAGCAAAGATTGTAAATCCCCAAATACAAAATAATAGAAATACATTACAAAAATTAAAAACACGATTTCATGGAATCTCCGGCATATTATGATCCCTTGCCATCTTATTGGCAATATTTTTCTAAGCATATTCATCTCAGTTTCCTCCTCGGTCGATGTATCACCTATAACCTCATCTTGTACAGGTTCAAATGAGTACTCTGGATCTCCATATAAGGAAAAGTTTCTATCCCTCCTGTCTTGATCACGGATGTAGTTATGGATAGCACAACATGCAATTACAACATGTGCTTGCTTTCGAATTGTAAATGCAGGCATGTGTTTCAAAATAAAGAAGCGATTCTTTAATGCCGCAAATGATCTCTCAATGACATTCCTTAGTGAAGAATGCCTATAGTTGAACAACTCTCTTGCTGTTCTTGGTCATCTTGCTCTACTCATATACTCATTTAGATGATACCGTTCGCGTCTAAAAGGAGTTAAGAATCCCGGAATTGATGCATAACCAGAATCTACAACATAGTATTTGCCTATAACAAAATATTCATATATTAGTAGTGATTTGTAAATGCAATACAATCTTAAAGAAAATTGATAATTCTAGAACAAGTAAAAATACCTAGTAGAGATCGAGGAAATTCCAAGCGAGGAGTCTCGAGTGCTGTTGATAACACCCGGCAATCGTTGGTAGATCCTTCCCAACCAGCATACACAAAAGTGAATTTCATATCAAACGAACATACACACATCACATTTTGAGTGGTACCTCCTTTTCTGCCTCTAAATGGAATTTGCTTCGACAAAAGTATAGAAGCATGAACATGAGTACCATCAATAGCGCCCACACAATCCTGTCGTTTTATCAAAGACTAGTGTTATATAAGATTAGCAACAAAATGAAACCGATATTGTAAATGAATGTATGAAAATCTTACCTTGAAATAAAGTTTATGGTTGGGATCCATAAGAATCTCATTTGGGACCACATCAAAGGAAGGCGGTACAATAATCTCTTTGCCAAGTTTGAGAACTGCTTGCAACACTATAGTGAAGTATTTGCTAATAGTTTGTCCCGAACGTTGGAATCTCTCGCATAAAGTTCTATTCAAGTTCTTGTGACAAATCATAAATAAGAATATCCCAATTTGTTCATCTACCTTTATATATCGACTATCTTTCAGCCAACCTCTTGCCTTCATCAAATCACAAAGGTTGAGAAAACGTGTCTCTCCATTCTAAAAGATTCATATATTCTATCTGAATGTCCTTGAAGAACCTCCATCATCCATTCGGGTCCTGACAATATGCTATCCCTAATAGGTTCTCTCGAATGCAAAGACATATCCACCGCAACCATGCTCAACCATGCTATCATAATATCGATATCAAAATCATCAAAGATTAGTTCAACCGATTCACCTGTTGCTATTTGATCACTACACATGCTACTTTCATCCCCCTCCATATTACCTATGCCTTCACATGAAAAAAAAAAAGATAAACACAATATATAAGTAAGGAATCTAATAATAATCAACAATAGCCACAAATTTTTCATAATTGCATCATAAAAAGACCAAAGTATCTCAAATACATAAGTCATAGAGTGAAATTAAACAAAATATATAAATCCATAGCATACTACTCAACATATGTTTAAAGAGATTCAAGAAATCCACGTCTCCTTTCAGGTAGCATTGTGATAAAAGCCTCTCTCCAAGTGGCATTAAGACATGATTGGTTCACAGCTTTGTTGTAAATATTCTGCTCTAAATCAGGCATACTATTTAAGACAGCAACCACGGCTGCTGTGGAGTAGGGGTCTACAGTTGATGGGGCATCTGAGGTCACAGAGCCACTTGTTGATTGAGCCGTCCTGATTTTAATCATTTCTTGAATGGCTTTGCAGGTGTCACTAACATCATATCTGTTACTCTTCCTCCTCGTCTTAGAATTTGGAGTCCTATCCTGCTTGTGTTTCTTAAGATTTGAGGTAGTAGTCGTATCAGGTATGAAGGCCTCCTCATCAATACGCTGTTCATCAAATTCCTCTGGATCACCTACTGCATAACCACTACCACCATCACCATTGTCACCACCATTGTCATCTCTCTCAGAGGACACTACCACTTCTTCAGCATATCCTACCACTTCTTATGCATTTCCTGTTGTATAGTCCCCAGTAGCATATGTATCACCAAACACGATACACAAATCAGGATACTGAGGAAACCCATCATTTTTGAATTTAGCCCATTCGCTATTATTTTGTAATTTATACAATAATGACATATGTCAGCAATATAATCAAATCTTGCAATACAATATGAACAAAATGACCTTGGTAAATTGATACTTTGATGTGAGATTCCCACACATTTTGATCATCCACAGCAACCTTATTGTTTATATTATCCCATCCAAATCCAGATTGTGACAAAAGTTTCTTGAAACTACTATACTGTTTCTTCAGTTTGTTGACCCTGTTCTTCAACTGAATTATACTAAAGTGGAGTCCCATCCATCTATTGAATTCGGCATGTATGTTATTCCATCCTGTTTTGTTGAAGGTAGAAGTGGTGCGATTTCCCTTTGTTACCTCTGTTACCAACAAGCTTACAAGCTCATTGGTCAAAGGCTCAGTCCACTTTGCCATACAAACCTCTTTGTGGGAAGCCATTTAACCTTAACTACTTGAGCATCAAATGAGCCATATCAATTGGTGTACCAGTTCAAGCGCATATACTTTGATGTCGATATCACATCAAGCAAAAAGAGAATAATCCTCATATAAAATTTTACAAGCAACCATATATTACAAGCAAAAAAAACATTCCCACCAATCAATGCCCCATCTATTTGTTCATAATAACCAGCAGTGAAACAGAGACGGCATTTGACAGAAAATTCAAAGACAGGCGAATCTACCCATCTCTTATTCATACCCACGAGCAGCAAACCCAACTCCAATCTCTTATTCATATCCACATGCAGCAAACCCAGTTTCAATCCTAAGATTCATATGCGAAAAAGCACACGAACCCATGCAAAAAGAAGAGGAATCAGCACGAACCAGAGAAGGGAGGAGACGGGTAGTTTTGCTTCTTTGCGCACTTCGCGGTCCTGGGCCTCGTCGGACGAACTCGAGCGGCTCAAGTGTCTGCTGCAATGACATTTATATGATGGTTAGAATTATACCCATAGACCAGTCACAATTTGATGTGAATTAAATATTACAACAAAGAAAGCTGATGGCAAAAAGTGAGCTAAATAGGGTTTTAAGCCATTCCAAGAGGCTACACCATGACTGGCTAAGCCGAAGGGATCTCCTTAGCAAGACTTGCTCCTCTTTTTTGTCCAATAATAGTCCCTAATGCCAGAAAGTTACCCACAATCAATCAACTTCCACAACATAACAACAAACTCCGGTGAAGACATACCGATATCGCTGCCAAAGGATACGTTCCATATCAACTTTCACAACTAGTAAGCAAAATCCGAGCAAAAATCATCACTTTCTTTTTTGTCAACTCCCGCAAACAAGTAAAGCAGTCACCGATCATTCCAAAACAGGGTATCCAAAAACTCCATCCTGATAATGAAATCGCCGAACCCAGAAAAAACAAGAGACAAGACTCCGAGCTATTCATATCTTGGTTCGCATCCACAAAATCGAAACCAAATGCTTCGAACTGAAGAAAATGCAACCACGTGCCAAACAAACTGACCCTTGAAGACTGAAGCACCGATGAAGCGAGTCGGAGAGGTACTGCCAGCTTGAAGAAGAATGACTATTTTGCAGAAGTGGGCCATGCGAGGGAGGTGGGGCTGAGATCGGATTGGGCTAAGGTTTTAGTATTGTGGACTTTGCGACGGACGGTGTTTTTGATATAGTGAAAGAGCCTAATTTGGAAGGAATAATTACGATACCATAAAACAAGATTGAAATGTAGGTGTTGATTCAAAACGGAATTCTTAATGTGAGAGCAATCTTCTGATATCCATCTACGACACATCGAGCGCCAGTTTCAGAAATAATCCGGAGAAGGATGGCTCTTAATTCCATCCAAAAGATGGGCCGAAATTGCTTATTTTATTGCTGATCACTCTCCACTCAAAGTCATGCCCTTTAGATGATGACAACCAACAATATCCTCAGACATTGATTTTCACGGAATTGTCGAGAGTCTTCATCAAATTTTATCTCCTTCTGAAACGTTTTTTTGAGGTTCAAGTTGTTGCGATTGTCTTCATTTGACCATTATTTCATCCGTTCGCTCTAAAAGTCTGATTCCACTTGGTACCCTCTATTATGCGAAATTATCAGTTAATGTTGTGTCCTTTTCTGCAAAACTCCCCCTCTAACGCACATTCAGGAATAGTCCACGAGCCAGACCAAAGCGACAGCGTTCGAATTCAAAAAGCAACAGCAACATCGTCGATCAGGCAAAAGACAAACCCCCTCAGCTCGAAAAAACAGCAATCCCGTTCCACCGAGGGAGCTAATTCATCGCACTCTCGCCGCTAATTCATTGGAACTCACGCAAAAAATCACATGAACCCACGCAAAAAGAAAAAGAAGAGGAATCGACACGAACCAGAGAAGGGAGGAGAAGGGTAGTTCTGCTTCTTTGCGCACTTCACGGTCGTGGGCCTCGTCGGACGAACTTGAGCGGCTCCGGTGTCTGCTGCAGAGGGCTTCTGGATGAGGCGAAGGGGCTCGTCGCTGGATGAGGAGAGGGCGCGCGGCGTTGCTGAGGTCGCGGGGCGATGGCGGCTTTTGGTGAGACGGAGCAGAGCAGGAGCGGCTTGGGGCGTCGGTGCTCGGATCTGTTGCAGGGCTTCGGCGTCGCAGGGGAACGAGCGGCGGGGGTGCGGCGCGAGATCTCGTTGCCGAGGGGTGCTCGGACAACAAGCGGGGACAAAGTGGGTCGCGACGAGGGGGTGGATTCACGAGCAAATGTGGATGAGCGGGAGGAGAGGCGAGAGCGTCCGGTGGAGGAGACGATCCCGAGCGTCCAATGGAGAAGACGATGTCTCGAGGAGATGAGGAGAGGCGGAGGAGACGATGTCTCGAGGAGATGAGCAGAGGCGGAGGAGGAGGAGGAGGCAGAGACGTACGAGGGAGGACCGAGTGAAATTAGGGTTTTTAGTAGGAGAAATCAGAAACTGATTTCTCTTCCATTTCTTTTATCAAACAAGTTTGTTCTTAAACGGTCTAGAATAGAAAAATCATTTCTGGAATAGAAATAATTTTTATCATGCACCCCCTCAGTTTCTGAAATAGAAATTAAGAAATCAATTTCTGACTAGAAATCAATTTCTGTTTCAGAAATTTTGTCATGCGCACCCTTATTGTTTGATAGGGGTGCAAAAGACACCTAGTTCCCCAAAGAAAAAGAAAAGCAAGGACAACATATATTTGGACACTTGGCCGTCCTTTCTCTCATCTCTGTGGTCAATTAGTTGGGCGAGGAGGTGGGGCCGGTAGTGCCGGGCGTGGTTGTGGTGGCGGTTGTGGCCCAAGACTTTCAGGAGTTTTCAAGCGTCTACGCCGGATCCCAACTTCACCGAGTTCACCATGGGGAAACATGTCTAGGAAGCCCGAGGGGGATTCCGAAGGGCTCGGTGTTGCGACATCCTCTTGAGGTTGGGACGACACATGTCACGCCCCAAACCTCGAGCGTGCCAACATCCCACCATGGTCATGCAAATGCGACATTCTCAGGTAGTGTCGCTGACCCCATTCATTTATTATTGTGCAAACGGAACGTATTATAAAACCCCTGATAATAAAATACGGAATAGAAAAGCATGAAGCAAAACCACAACATAACACATTCATAACTCAACAGAGTTACAAACCAAGGCCTACAGCCAAAAGTCTACAAAAGACTGGCTCTTAAAAAGGAACTGTCCTACGACCTACAAGTCAGACACGTTCTCCAATCCTTATGACTTCACCTCTGCAACTCCTCAATGCCAACCAAAGTTATCTGACCGCTCCGTCCACCAGGGACCTGAAATTGTAATCCCACAACCGGGATGAGACATTGTCTCAGTAAGTTCGACCCCCTAAACCCCAATTAGAAAGAGAATACGCCCAATGGTGGCCTAGCCACATCACACATAGAACTTACCTCGCCTCAGTTCCTTCCTGCAGATTAGCACAATTCAAATCACTCAATCACAAATAGTAATAGGAACTTAAACCACTGAAACGCTAACAATATCATTTCGAACGACCACATGAGTCCGGATTATAAAACCAAATCATTATGACACGTCCTATACCATGTCACACGATTCCGTCCCATAATCCGACTCATCAATAACACTTAGCATGCGTTCCAATTGATATTCACTATCACACAAGGGCATAACCTACTCGCAGTTCGGCTATCTACTAACATTAATGCCAGGCATCGCCTCCCCCCATGGAGCGCGGCTTCGTCATTATGTCGACGGCATTCCCGAAGGAGCATGGGTCCAGTTGGCCTAGCTTCTACTGCGACCCGAGCCATGTCACTTTGTTGACGGCGTTTCTAAAGGAATAAGGGTACAATTGGCATAGCCACTACTGCGATTGAGTCTTTCAACCAGCACATGACAATTCAATATTGGCCCCCAGACACTTTGCATTTCACTCAATGCTCTGATTAAAATAGTAGTCCTTGCATCTTTCTTTCATATTAAAACATTCGAGAAAGTAGTCGTGTGTAGGCACACATCACTTCAAACCAAAAAACCAATACCTTCCTTTTTCAAACCCCACTGTTTGATATAATACTTAAAATCCATTTTCGGTGTCAAACCCAACACCCAGGATTTTCTGAAGAAATTATATACTTTTCACAATCACCACTAAGTTTCACAATTCAACAATCAATTGCATAAATCATCACTCAATTTGCAATATCTAATCATCAAATTCATAATCTGAATACACAGCAGCGATCAACACGAAATTCTGAGAATTTAGGGTCCCGAAATAATTTTCGAAATTTATTAAATAATTAAATTTATTCCAAAAATTAATTAAATAATTATATCCATATTTTTCACAATCCACACTCAATTTATAATATCCAACCATCAATTTCAAAATCCGAATATACAGCAGCGATCAGCACAAAATTCTGAGAAAATAAGATCCCGACGAAATTTTCGGAATTTAATAAATAATTAAATTTATTCCGAAATTAATTAAATAATAATATTTTAATAATTTCGAATAAATATATATTATTAAATTATTTAATAATTTCGGAATACTTAAATAAATCAAAAATAAATTCCTTTAAGTCACATCAAGGTTTATATTAATATAAACATTCACTTAATCTTAAATTAAACACACTTTAAGTTAATTAAGCACATTAATATAATCTACACTTAAATAAATTAAACCAACCACCTAATAACACTTAACATAAACTAAGCACACCTAAAGCATCATTAACCCTCTAATCAAGGTCTAGTGAGCTAAACTCACCGGATTAGCGAACCGATCAGACCAAAACAACGAGGACGTCGAGGGGATTGACTTTTCTCAAGGTGGGCCGAGCATCCGAGGTCGGGAAGCCGGCCAAAACGGGCCAAAATCGAGCTTCCATACCCATTTTCTTGGCTGCTGGTTGAGGCCGAAGGAGGGCTGCTCCGGTGCTGGTTCGGGCAAAGGAACGGCGGAGGAGGACCGGCGGGCGGCAGCAACAGCTTGCACGAGCTCCCGGTGAGCTGGGCGGTGGCTCACGGCAGCGATGGGGACTCCGACGAAGATGAACAACGGCTGGGACGGCTTGGTCAACGAGATGGAGGCTCGAGCGGACGAAGGGGAAGCGGCGAAGGGGCGGCGTCGTGCAGGCGAGCGGACGAGCGGCGCTGGCAACGGCAACGTGCGGCGGCGAGCAGGCAACAGAGCAGGTGGAGGGGGCGGCGTCGTGCAGGCCTGGTTCGAACGGTGTAGCTCCCTCCTCCCCTAACCGGTTCCAAGCTTGAGGAAGAAGAAGATGATGGGACCTCTTCACTTTTTGGGGACCAATTAGCACTTGCCACTTGTCAAGCTCTCATTCAAATTGGCCCCAACTACCATGACATCAAGTGATGTCATCTTCCACTATCTCATCCCTCCACAAGATCTTCCAATGGTTGCAATTTCCTTTTCCGTCAAAGCCTAAATTCTTATACATTAAATTCTTCAATTCTATTCGATTCTCTTCCAATTGAATCAAGTTAAAGTTTATAGAATTAATCCAATGTCACCACACTTCAATTCACATCTTCACTTGTCCATAGAACCAACTTAAATCCCAAAAGCGCGACCAAAGGCAGGTCTACTAATTTCTCGAGACAAATTAGCCATTTTCTAATTTAATTGCTGAAAAACTCTGATTGCATGAAAAATCTTCCAAAGATGAGCCAATGATCCTAAAATGATTAGTGACACACCATGACTTCCAATTTCTGAATTCGATCTCAATTTCACGATTAATTTCACTTTGGCACGATACTAACGCGTCCTAATCTACCAGGCAGCTTTTAGAAATTTTCATGCATTTGACCTGTGGTTGATCAATTCAAGCCACAATGTACCTCTTTGACACATTGGCAACTTTCGGTTGTCGGGATGATCTCAAGATTTCAAATACGAACACAAGGTATTCAATCGACAGAAAAGCCGATCCAGTGCCAATCGACAAGAATTGTGCGATCTGGTGAAATCACCCACACTCGATCATATGCCTCTGTCGAGCCGACCTATCTCCAATCTCTAATCGATTTTTAACTGTGCCGTAATGATCCTTACATATTAACTCGGTCGAAAGGTCGTTTCCTGATCAAATTCTCAAGTCCGATGCATTAGAATTTCTTAACGGTTTCACCTGATAGACTAGTTATCCCATGAATGATCAGTTCAGGGAAAAGAACTATATGCGTGCCAACGAAATGCCCATCTCAATTTATTGAAAATAGAATTGGAAAAATCGGGATGTCACAACACGTCCCTCACTTTGAATTCAATCACTCTCTGTGACTTGTCAGAATGCTTCGGATACAGCTCCTCAAAACACTTCACCAAAAATGCATCCTTCCCGTCGTCAGGGAACTTGTCCAGTATGCTCCCCACGATCTCGCCGTACACATCCTTGAGAATCTTCTCCTTGTCTCTCATGAGCAATTCGCTGAACACAACAGGTACGGGCTTCTGCCCAAGATCGATGGTCTCGGCCTCCTTCGCAATGTTCATGAGGAAGATGAACGCGAGATCAAAGACCTCGAAGGTCTCACGGCTCCTCTTACCGTTCCGAGTCTGGAAATCTGACAGAGACATGGTGGTGATCAAGAGGGAGTGGCTTAACAGGGGCGGACGAATTTGGGAGTCGAGCTCAAGGGCTTAAATAGCGAACGAGAAATCATTTTTCGCGGACTTGGAAGGACGAAAGTCCACGTTTTAGTAAAGGAAAACATGGGTGGCACCATTGACTTTGGATCGATCTTAAATCCTCGCTTGAGTGAATAAGAAGAAGAGCGTAGATTCTATCAAGAGCTGGCAAGATCTAAAAAAATTATTGGGGTGTTATATGCAGCCTCTGCATCAATCTGAATAATGTGGACACGTGATGAATCCATCCTCCCTGGAATAGCGCTTTGCAAAGATGAAGCAAGCACGAGGGGAGTGAAAGAGCGATTGCCTGACCTCACGTTTCAATGGATGAAAAGCCCTGTCTAGAAGAATACACCCCGAGTGCCTCCATTGAGCTCACTTGGTAGAAAACTCAGGCTACGCCACAAACAAATTCCCCGAGCACCAAAAAGGCGCAAAACATAGAAAGAAGCTCGCGTAACCAAAAGACAACAAGTCAAACGAGCCTGTTTCTCTCTTTTTGGATGAGCTGTGGCTTAAAGGTACTCATCATCTTTAATTGAACACGAACCTCATTATTCTAGAGACTCCTCTCGATTGTCGATACAAATCTTCAAGTATATGTTGTCATTTGTTTTCATCTCTTCTACCTGAGGAGTATTAGAAATTAAACCAAATTCATTGGTGCTGATAATGGTTCGGTACCCGCATTGAAAAAGAGTCATAATTGCAACGTTATCTTTAATGAGTCTGTTTATATCTTTAGGGGTGGTGATTGTTTTTAGAGATAGCGATTGTTTTTTAAAGATAATGTGTAATATGATGATTGTGTTGTTAGTTTATAGTGTAGAAAATTATTCACATAAATAATTAATCAATCAAGAAAAATCGGATTCATATATGACTGTAAAACACCAAGATCAATAAGTACAACAAAGTTAAAGCGTACCTATTTGAGCCATTACTTATTTTAAAGAAAAAATAGATCACTCTAATAATCAGAGATCTATTAAAATGCCAAGTCTTCCTTTTTATGACCTATTTCAGTATAATAGCTTTTAATGGGATTAAGCAACTGATAGGTATAACCTACCCTTTTATATATTAAAGAGGGGACCTAACAAACCCTAATCAATAGCGTATCAACCGAGCCCCTCCCATTACGGGTTTCAGTTAAACACAATTGCATATACTTTGCTACTCAACTAGGCTCGTTATTAACAAATGCTAATACCGAATCCAATAAGATCACTCTAGGGTTTAACAAATATTGGAATATCCATTAACCCAATTATTTAAAATAGAAAATTAATTAATTAATGTAATCCCATATTATATAAAATTTTCAACATTCTCTCACTTGGGCTATATTAATTAACTTATTTTTATTTTGAAAAATATTTTATATTGAAAATGATACTATCGGGTTAATGACTGAAAATTTTGTTTTTTGTGGCTACAACTTAAAAAAGAAAATAATATTCCAATGATGGCATCTCAAAACCAATCCAATCTTATATAACCTCAGTATAGGACTATAGAAATCAATGTGTTAAGAAAATACCACAACACATGACCTTCCATAATCACATATAATAAGCATTATATTTTCATTGATCATGAGCCCAGTAGTGTAGTAAGAAATAATACCAACATGTGATCAAAATATACATTATTTCTTATCAGTCTTCAATGTAATTTTTCAACGACATGAAACTGCATTAGCGCAATTTATAAATAACATGAATTATACAACTATGTCCCAATCCAATATGAAATCTCATAATCAGTAATATCTAGTTGTCTTTAAACTAAAATTTGTTTAAAGATACTGTTTTATACCTCAATTTCTTAGTCAACAGAAGAAAGAATAACAATAAAATCAACAATAATGATAATTGAAAATAAATGCTTTAATAAACATCATGAAAGCATTATCAATTTGCATATAACTATAATATCCAGAAATACAAATCATATAGCTCCTACTAACAAAAGAAATCAAAAGGATCTAAAACACCCATATTTTTTTACATGTTCTTTAAACAAAATGGGTCGTTAGCATTTTGTTAGAAGATCAACCAACGTGGACTCAGTTTTGACATTTTCAATCACAATGTCTCCTTTTTTTACCAAGTCTTTAACAATATAATAATAAATCCAGTTAACATTTCAACTGTAGCATTGTTTGTCACATATAATGCAATAAGATCAATTATTGCCAATTAGCAATTCAACAAAAATAATTAGTACATTATAAACTCCCATTTAGGCAGAGTGTACAATGCATCATTATTTTCCACAGCATGAAATTTATAAAGTAACAATAAGGAGAATTACATATAATTGTCAAGGATCCATCCCTTTTTTTTTTTTTTTTGTGACCCAAGGAAACCCTGTACGCCGGCAGCGCAACGGGACAAACCTTGGGGCCGCACGACGGAACCACCACCCCGTGACAGCGGTTAAGGCGCCAAGCGCCTCCACTGGGTTTCGAACCCTTCACCTTTGAGGAAAGGATCAGCAAGGCCTTATCTAGCGAATCCATCCCTTTTGAGCAAACAAATCCTTTAAATTATGCATCTCCATAATATCAATATAGAGGAAAATTACATATAACCTTTAAAACATTTATCCCCTTTGGGCAGATAAATATTTTTCAATTATACATCCCCATCTTTCAAATATGAGAATTAATCTTCATGCTATTTTCCAAATTAATATACACAATAACCCCATTTGAGCAAGTAATTGTATATATTAATTTTTATCAATATGGAACTCCATAAATTTATGCCCAAAATTCATCAAATAATATGAAGCACTTTACAACATGTGTTTCCAAAGATCATATTGCATTTTTCAAACAACAATTTTTGCCACAAATTTTTTAAAAAAAAATTCAAATTTTTTTATTATTTTACTATTTTAATATTATTTTAATATTTCGGACCCACCCGCAGGCCCCGACTCGCGCCCGGCCCGCACGCAAGCCCATTGAAATGGGCGAGCCACGAATTAAAAATAGCCCATGGATTTAAAGCAAATAAGAAAAAAAAAATTGGCGAAGCCCATTTATTTTGGGCTCTAGGCTCATGCCCCGAACCAAAGAAGAGAGGTTCCGGGCATTATAGAAACATGAAGGTACTGGGCATAGCCTAGAACCTGAGACAAGAAATTTGAAGGTACTGGGCATATGCAACAATTTACAACAAACATCAATCAATTGCAAGTAATTTGAAAATTCTAGAACTTTTTCGTGTATAAACCCTAGATTTTCAAATTAAAAATTCTCACTCAATTCTCAACGAAATTATACAAATTATATATGGTTAGAAAGATTTCGACGTGTAGAACAAAAGCCCTATGGTTTCAAGATCAATCGAGCAAAAAATCCACACACAAAAATAGCGTCCATATTTGGCTCAAAAGGGAAAATTTCGAATTTTTCCAAAAAAAAAAAATGACTCTACAATCATATATGATTCGCTCTGATACCACATGTAGAAATTATTCACATAAATAATTAATTAATCAAGAAAAATCGGATCCACATATGACTGTAAAACACCAAGATCAATAAGCACAACGAAGTTAAAGCGTACATGTTTAAGCCATTGCTTATCTTGAAGAAATTAGATCACTCTAATAATGAGATATTTATTGGAATGCCAGGTCTTCCTCTCTATGACATATTTCAGTATAGCAGCTTTCAATGGGATTAAGCAATATAACTTACATTTTTATAAGCTAGAGAAGGGACCTAGCAAACCCTAATTAATAGCATATCAACCGAGCCCCTCCCATTATGGGCTTCAGTTAAACACAATTGTCTACACTTTGCTGCTCAACTAGGCCCGTTATTAATAAATGCCAATACCAAATTCAATAAGATTACTCTAGGGTTTAACAAATATTGGAATATCCATTAACTTGATTATTTAAAATAGAAAATTAATTAATTAATGTAAGCCCATATTATAAAAAATTTCCAACATATAGTTCTTATCCAAAACGCTAGCTTTATCTATTAGGAAAAGTAAAGGTCTTGTAACAAGTCTATAAATAGGGGAGTCTTGTAATTATTTTTTGCGAAGGTGAAATAAATCTACAAGCCTATCTATCTTCTTCTTTTCCTTGTGTGAGTTGTGAGCGTTTCACCTTCAAATACTTTCATCAAAGTGGTATCAGAGTTTGCGATTTGTGATCATAACTTTAACAAACAATCAGCTTCATCTTCAATACCCTCATCTTACCAAAGACAACTATGGTAATTGGGCTGTTAGAATGAAAGCTCTACTCAGTGCTTACGATGTGTGGGAACTTATCAACACTGGCTATGATAAGCCAGAAAATGAAACTAGCTTGAACCAAAACCAAAGGAATGCCTTAGAAAAGGTTCATTCGAAAGATCAATATGCCTTATCAATCATCTATCAAGCTTTAAATGATTTCATGTTCGAAAAAGTTTTGAACACTACTACTACTAAGGAGGCATGGGAGATTCTTCACAACACACATCAAGGAGTATAGAAAGTTTAGAAGATTCGCCTTCAAACCTTGAGAGGTAAATTCCAGGTAACTCATATGAAAGAATCTGAATCAATTGCTGATTATTTTACGAGAGTTTTAGAGATTGTCAACTAGATGAAAAGAAACGGAAAAGACGTTTCAAATGTTTGTGTTGTCAAGAAAATACTTTGGTTCTTAGAGAAAAGGTACAACCACATTGCTGTTGCAATTGAAGAATCCAAAGACTTGGATGCCATGAAGAAAGGTTATGGGTTCATTACAAGCCCATGAAGAAAGGTTCGGAAAAAAAGAAAAAAAGGGATTGAACCAGTGGAGGAAGTTCTCCAAACACGGTTGACCATCCAAGATGAGGAGCAAAGAAGAGAACCCACACAAACTCGCGGGACAAATCAAGATCATGATCATGGTCGAAACCGAGGCCGAGGTCACTTTCAAGGAAGAGGTCATGGAAGAAACAAAGGAGATGCTGCTCGAAGTGACGGTAGATACCAGTATCAAAGAGGAGTTCGTGGAAGAGGAAAGAACTCAATAGGCCAATGGTATGATAAATCTAAAATCTAATGTTAGCATTGTAATAAACTTGGCCATTATGCTTCTAACTGCTGGAATAAGGAGAGTAGTAGAGCAGAGGAAAAGGCTAACTTGGTGAATGATGCCGATCGAGTTCTATTATTGGCGTTCAAAGAAGACAAAGGAGGTCAAACTAATACGTGGTATTTGGATACTGGTGCAAGCAATCACATGTGTGGAAGAAAGATGTTTACTGAGTTAGATGAGAGAATTAAAAGGAAAGTCTCTTTTGGTAGCAACTCGAAAATTCTTGTCGAAGGCAAAGGTACAATTCTGATTCACTTGAAGAATGTTGCACGTTAGTTTATTACACATGGTTATTATGTCCCAAAAATGTCAAGCAATATTTTGAGTTTGGGATAGCTTTTGGAGAAAAGCTATACTATTCATATGAAAGATCTTAGTCTCGTGCTAAGAGAGAGGGATAATAAATTGATTGCGAATGTGAAGATGTCAAATGACAGGATGTTTACTCTCAATGTAAAGAATGATTTTTTGATGTCTAAAGGCGTGCGTGGATAATCCTTCATGGTTGTGGCATTTGAGATTCGGCCATCTCAATTTTGGCAGACTCAATTTGCTTTCTCGAAAGAAGATGATTTATGGCTTACCACATATTAATTATCTCGATCAATTATGTGAAGGATGTGTTATCGGTAAGCATTCTAGAACTACCTTTCTGAAGGAAGCGACTTATCAAGCGAAGAAATTGCTTGAGTTGATTCATTCTAGTGTGTGTGGCCCAATCACTCTTCACTCATATGGTAATCATTGATATTTTGTTACTTTTATTGATGATTTTACTTGAAAAAATTGGGCGTATTTATTGAAAGAAAAGGCAAAAGTGTTTGATATATTCAAACAATTCAAGAACCTGGCCAAAAAGGAGAGCGACTATTTCATCAAATCATTGAGGACTGATCGTGGTGGAGAATTCACCTCAATCATATTCAACAAATTCTATAAAGATCATGGTATTCGGCATTTCTTGACAACTCCATATTCTCCTCAACAAAATGACATAGCTGAATGAAAAAATAGAATCATTCTTGACATGGTTCAAAGCATGTTGAAAAGCAAAAATTTGCCCAAGGAGCTTTGGACTGAAGTTGTTTCATGTGCAGTCTATCTTCAAAATAGATGTCCCACATTTGGACTTAAAGGCGTAACTTCCCAAAAAGCATGGATCGGGAGAACACCAAGTGTTTCACAATTGAGAATTTTCGAGAGCATTGCGTTTGCTCATGTGTTGGACCAGAAAAGATCAAAACTGGAAGACGAGCAAAAAAGTCATCTTCATTAGGTATGACTCATCATCCAAAAGATAAAGTGAATGCTCGTGATGATATTGATCAAACGAAGTTGAAGGATCATTCTACACCTTCTTCTCCAATATTTTCTTCAAGTTCATCATTATCAACCTCTTCAAACGGTGTCACTGAACAGTTAGTGCCAAGATCAAGGAGATTGTCTGATAATTATGAAACTATCGACGAGGTTCACCTTGTATGTCTTTTTGCAGATTGTGAACCACTTGTCTATGATGACGCAGCCAAAGAAGAAAAATGGAGAAAAGCCATGAATGAAGAAATCGATGCCATTGAGAAGAATCAAACATGGGAGCTTATTGATCTACTGAAGAATAAGAAATTGATTGGAGTTAAATGGGTATACAAGGCCAAGAGGAACGAGAAAGGAGAAGTGACAAGATACAAGGCTTGATGAGTTGCAAGAGGTATAAGCAAAAAGTCAGAATCAACTATGATGAAGTTTTTGCCCCTGTCATTTGCATGAAAACGATTAGATTGATTATTTCTATCATTGCTCAAAGTAATTGGCGAATTAATCAAATGGATGTATTAGCATTTTTGAATGGCATTCTTGAAGAAGAGATTTATGTTGAATAACCCAAGGGGTTTGTTATGAAAGGTCATGAAGATAAAGTGTTAAAGTTAAAGAAAGCTCTATATGGGCTTAAACAAGCACCAAAAGCATGGAATTCTAGAATCGGTGCATATTTCAAGGCGAATGAATTCTTTTAATGTCCATATGAGCATGCACTTTATTTGAAGCAAAAAAAGGTGATGTTCTACTCGTCTATTTATATGTCAATAACCTTATTTTTACAATAAATAATCTAGCAATGATTGATGCTTTTATGGCATAAATGGTGAAGGAATTTCAAATAACTGATAATGGTCTCATGAATTATTTCCTTGGGATTGAAGTGAAGCAAAGTACTAAGAGGATTTTTATTTCCCAAAAAACATATGCAACAGATATCCTTGAAAAATTCAACATGAAGAATTGTACTTCAGACAATGCACCAATGGAGTGCGGAACCAAACTTTCAAAGTTTGATGATGGTGTCAATGTTGATTCGACATATTATAGAAGCTTGATTGGGAATTTGAAATATTTGACGTGCACGAGACCGGATATTATATATAGTGTTGGAATTGTGAGTCGATATATGGAGAAGCCAAAGTCATCTCATCTCAAAGCTACAAAAAGGATACTTCGGTACATCAAAGATACTATTTCTCATGGCTTACACTACTATTGCCCTAAATCCTTTCAAAGGTACTACTTGCTCTGAATACTTCGGTACATCATTGGTAGAAGAAGATGAGGAAGGGGTTTCGGCATGAAGAAGAAGAAGAAAAAGCCAGGGATTCTTAGTGAGCTCCAGGAAGGGAGAGATATGCCTGTGGGCTAACCAGGGCAACATGAGGATACTTTGCCATCATGGCCGGTGATCGGTGAGCTAGGGGTGTCCACGGCCATGGATTAACTAAGTAATTTAAGTTGCTTCAACATTTTCCAATAGGTGATCTATAATTTGCCGATCTTGGACATTCTTTCTCGCATGTAATATAATTAAATTAAGTTACTTAACTAATGGGCACCAGCGTCTTATAAGTTGCAATTTGCCACCAAAAGAGATTGCAATTTAGTACCAATATAGTCCAAACCAACCCAATCCTCAAGACATGGATCTGGCCAGAAATTTTAAAAAACAAAGTATTGACTATAACAGCATCCAATGTAAGATAAGTTCCTTCACTCCGGAGATTAAGTGAAACCTAAAGTAGATTGAGCTCGTCTATTCTTAACAATAGAGATTTTTATAATCCCTCTCCTTAAAAAACTGAGATCTCTTAGTGAAGTCAATGGTCACACATAAAACGAATTTGACAGTGCATTTGCTAGCAACTGTATATGCACATGGAAAATGGAACTGAGAATCGGGCACTCACAAGTCACAACGCCGAAGATGAGGCCAGCTAGCTTGATTGACAAAGGATGTGCATGTGTCCTGATTAAGCCGGTGACAAGTCATTGCATGTGTCCAAACGAACTTTTACCATTCATTAAAGTGAGACTTGCCGGATCCATACATAACACTCACTAATTTCACCGGTGCAAGCAGTCGATGCACAAGGACAATGAAGAGCTCATCGTCGATTCAAAATCACGTAACACACAGGCTTAGATACCACAAAAGGCTTCATTGACCCAGAAGAGTTTAGAATCCGACGGATAACTTAATTGAAAAATATTTAGATCGATGTTCACAATTCTTTATTGATTTTTTCAATTAATTTTCGTTTATAAAGCTTGAGAAGAAACCGTACCCAAGAAAATCTACTTGTTTTAGAATAAAATTGAAAATCCATGGTTTAACAGTAATTTGACAATTGAGAATGAATTGTATGTTCGTTGCGTAATCACACCATGCAATGTTTTACATCGTATGATTGGTACAATTGGATTTAGTTTTCGACAAATAAATTATTCTTCTAGCGGAATGCTTTGTTACTTTCTTTTCAGTAATTGCTCGATACGCGGGCCAAGGATTAAGTGAGTGAGAGACAAAATTGAGACGCCGTGCACGTGGGCAAACTGGAGCAAACTACCTAGACTTAGCCTGTTTCTCACTAGACCAGCTGGAATGCAGGCGCGCGTGCGGGAAACTTCTCCCGCATTTTGTTATGTATAATTTAATTAAAGAGGCTTGATATAAATTAGCGTGGTGATGCTCAATGAATGTACATCTTTATTGTATTTCCCTTAAGTTTTATGCTAGTATATATATTCAGCAAATAAGAAAGTCTTGTGCCCATGTGATGTCATTTTGTGAGTTACCAGTATAATTCTTAGCTACATTTATTTATATTTGATTAGATATGCACGGAGGTGGCGTTCGTTGCTTGAATGTACTGATCAAAGACGTAATTAAAAGATGGAGGAAGAGAGGAATATGTTGGCTAGCATGAAAAGTGTCAGCAAAGCTTTTTGAGTGCTGTAGCAATGCCAATGACAAGTGAAGTGCATGGTTTATATCAGTTTGAGCAAGCAATAACAACACCATAGACAACGGGAATGGAAAAGAGGGGGAAATTTTGGGAAAAACCTAATAGGACAGGGACTGAATTAAACCCTTCTTTTAACATTTTTTAGCAAAAATGTACACTCGACTAATTGACAAAAAATCAAGTGTCAACAACAATCGATATGAGTTTGGAAGAGTCCGCACTAGGCAATGGTATTATCTCTTTAACGAGTAGTCATTCGTGCCCACCTAGTAATCCATTAATTTTTCTTTGTCGTTCACTTCAAAAAAAAAAAATTGAGACAATTGCAGTAATTTTTTTATAGAAAAAAATATACTAGAAATTTCATAACTTTCACAATGCTCAATTCAATGCCAATAATTTTCGCCGAATTACTTAAGTGCCTAATCAAAGAAACAACGATCATTTAGGGCACGACTAACAAAATTTCTAGGACATAAATCAATTTTTATTCCATAGACAAGTTTCTAAGCAAAGAAATGCATTTGATAACGATTCAAAAATTATATTTATAAAATAAAAATTCGTTTGATAATAGAATATAATTTCTATTTCTAGGAGTGGCAACGGCCGACGTCCAGTGGTCGGAGTTCAACGTCCGGCGTTTGGTGTCTGGTGTCTAGCGTCCGGTGTCCAACATCCGGCGTCTGGAGTCCGCAGTCCAACGTTCCGGAGGTCGACACTGAAGGCCGACATCCGGTGACCGGCAGCCAACGTCTGGGGTCCAATGTCCGGCAATCAATGTTCGGAGTCCAACATCTGAAGTCTAGCGACCGGAGGCGAGTGGTCAACAACTAGAGTCTGGCAGTAGGCGGCGGGCAGCCGACATCCGACGAACAGTCAATAACGGACGTCTGGTGGTCGATGGTGAACCTCCGGCATCCAACGGTTGGCAATGTGTGGCCAACAACCAACGGGCGTTCGACGTCCGGCAGCTGGAGTCCCATGGCCGGCGGGCGGCGGCCGAGACTGG
Organism: Eucalyptus virginea; assembly: GCA_014182375.1. Classification (NCBI taxonomy): domain Eukaryota; kingdom Viridiplantae; phylum Streptophyta; class Magnoliopsida; order Myrtales; family Myrtaceae; genus Eucalyptus; species Eucalyptus virginea. Next base: position 10,503,546 of record CM024523.1, on the reverse strand, counting down.
TGGTGGGCGGCAAGTGTCCGACGTCCCACGGGCGGCGAGTGGGCAACAGGTAGTGACGAGAGTGAACGATGAATAAGGTTTTAATTTCTCATTTCTATTCCAGAAATAGAAAAGCTAAAAATTTTAGCTTCTGATTTCTAATCCAAATCTATTTTTGAAATAGAAATCTATTCCAGAAATAGAAAAATGAAATTACGTTACCAAACGAATTTCTGTTTTAAACATATTCCAAGTAATAGAAAAATAAAGAAATAGATAAAAAGAAATGTTGTCATGCGCGCCCTTAAATTCCTCCAGCAAAAAATTTAGTAAAAAGTCTATGTGGTTTTTTTAATATTGCCAATTCATAGGTGGCTTTTTATTGAAACAAAAAAGTCAACTTTAATGATAGATGAGCTTTCTATACCTAAGCAATGTTGCAACCCTCAAATTAAATATCTCTCTCAAAATAGACAAATCCCTCCTCTTTGCGTGGAATTGGAATCTCTCTCTCTCTCTCTCTCTCTCTCTCAATCGACCCCAGAAAAAATAATAATAATAATAAGAGCCCAATGTTTGAAGGGAAATAAATTAGGGCTTGGTGCTAGAAGGAGGAATCACGCAACAAGGAAAAAGGCGAGTGATTTAGCAATCATACTCACCATTGTCTAGGCTTTATTGAAATGAACTTGAGCCCCTGGTGCTTATTTTCCTCTTCCTTGCAAGATTCAATTCTTAATTTTGCCCTAAAACCTTTGATTTGAATTAAGGTATGGAGAAGAGTGGATAATTGAGTAATTTATGTCCAAATTTTACTAAATTTGGGGCTCTTTCATGTGTAGCAATGTCATTTGATAGTTTTTTTCATAATTTTGTCACATTTGCTGGGAAGTCATGTCAACTGGAGAAAATATTAAAACAATATCACAACAGATTTTTAGCAGCCTAAATCAAAGTTGTCACTTTAGTGATTGTTTTTTTAAACGAAGTGATCATGAAGTGATCGGTCGAAAAGTTTTGGTACTAAAATAAGCGCTGTATAAAAGTTATGACACTTTTAATGTCATTTTCTCATTAATTATTTCTTCTCACTCATGTAACATTATGGGACATTATTTAACAAATAATCAAAGAAATTTATTGATGAGTGCTAAGTGACTCATTAAAAAGATGTTACAAACTTAATAAAAGGGATTATTATTTTACTAACATAGGACAATGGACTTGAGTAGATGAGAACAGAGGTGTTAATCACTGAGAACATCGAAAAGTGTCGAAGCTTTTCGAGTGCTACGGCAATGCTAAGGACAAGTGAAGGTACAAAGTTTATTATCAATCCGAGCAAGCAAGAACACCACCTAGACAACGAGTATCAGAAAGGGGAAAAAAGGGAAAATACGAATGAGCACGAGAACAAGAGCGACTTATTCTTGGATGGCGGTGCAAAACGGACACTTATTTCTCGAAGACGAAGAAAAGCAAGGACCACATTTGACAGGACAACGAGCCGTTCTTTCTCTCATCTCCTTGTCGGTGGAGGAGGTGGCGGTGGCCCCACAACGTCGGGACGCCTCACGTAGTTGTGTTCACATCGCGATGACGGTGGCTTCGCCCTGCGACGGTCGACCCTCAGACCGGCTTCATCCAGGTCACCAGCGGGAAACAGGTTCGGCAAGGTCGGGGGCGATTCCGGAGTGCTCGATATCGCCAAAGCCTCTTGGGATTGGGAGGACATGCCCTTCAGCTTGCTTTCAATCACTATCTGCGAGTCGCTGGGAAGCTTCAGGAACAACCCGCGGAAACATCTCAACAGAAACTCTTCCTTCCCCTCCTTGGGGAGCTTGTCCAGCATGTTCCCCACGATCCCGCTGAACACGTCCTTGAGCAGCTCCTCCTTGTCTTCCACGGGCAACTTCTCGAACAGTTCCTCTGCAACATCGCCCCCATCATCCGATGGCTCCTCCTCGTCAGTTCCGCGTGTTGCGCCATCAACATCAACGGTTCTGCGCTTGTGCTGAGGAACGATGGTCTCGGCCTTGTTGGCAAAGTCCATGAGGAAGTCGAACACTGTTACGAACACCTCCGAGGTCTCACGGCTCCTCTTCCCGTTCTGGTTCTGGGAATCCAAGTGAGACATGGTGGTGATATAGAGTGAATCTGGCGGTGGATGAATTTTGGAGTCCGGTGCCCAGGCTTAAATAGTGAACAAGAATTCAATTTCGGTGGACTTGGGAAGGATGAGAGTCCACGATTTAGTAATGAAAAATGGGCCAGCGCCATTGATTGGATCGATCTCATCTCTCCACCCGCTTGAATGAAGAAGAAGAAGAACAAGAGTGGAGATTCCATGAAGAGTGGCATGATCGTGAGGATTTTATATGCCATCTCTGCATTGATGCTGGGGAGGTGGGCATGTGATGGATCCATCCTCCCTGGAGTGGAGCTTGGCATGGATGAAGCAAGCACGTGGTGGAGCGAAAGAGGGATTGCCTGGACTCGACATTTCGATAACTGAAAAAGTTCTGTCTAGGGATACAATTGTAGTCTCCCCCCAGTGAGCTTCACTAACTAGGCCACAAACACCCGGAACTGCCGAGCGCAAGGAAAGAAACGGAAGATAAAAAGAAGCTTGCCAAACCAAAAGGTGACAAGTTACACAAGCCTGTTCTGCTCTTTTTGAGGAGCTGTGGCCTAAAGGGTATTTATGATATTAATCAAAAAGTAACCTCGTTATTCAAGAAACTCTTCTCGACTATCGACACACGCCTTGAAATATACATCGCCTACTATGTTGATGGCCACAATCACATGGCACCACATAGCTACAATGTTAAGATTGTCCAGTGATGTATACACGTGACATCGTAAAGCTTCGAAGGTCTCGAAGGTCTCGACTAAAAGTCATCGTCCGACACTTCATCAGCTAATCCATGCATTTCTTTCTTGTTCTCAGTAAGCAACTGTGTTATACCCAAATAAAGCAAGTGCCTTTTCCTTGTTGTCGTATGTGATCATCACTTCTATCTGACGAGAACTTACTAGCAATTTTCACTCTCTCGACTCGTAAGGTATAATACAAATTACCATTCCATTGTTTCCATTTTACAAATGGAGAAAGGGGGAGCACCATTGATTTACCATCGATCTTGCATCTTCACTCGCTTGAGTGAAGAAGGGGAGTGGAGATTTGATAACAAGTAAATGCCGGGCTCATGTGAATTATTAAATTATAGGAACTCAATGGACCTTTCACATGTATGAGACTTGTTCGATGCAACGCTCTAAATATATTCATTATAAGCTTCAATTGCAGTATTGAGGTCTCGCTAATTCGATCGGTTTTGACTTGAGGGATCAAAGCTCATATTTTTCACACCGAGGATTCATATAGTTTTACATTACTTTCTACATAACCTATATTACAAGTAACTTTGTTACTTCAACTTTTTCCGACAATGGTGTACAATTTATCGACGCTTCACATTTTTTTGGCCCGTAAATTTAGTTGCTTAAGCGACAGGCACCAACGTGTCATGCAAGTTGCAGTTTACTATTATTAGAGAGAGAGAGAGAGAGAGAGAGAGAGAGATTTGACCAAACTTCTAGGAAACATTGCAATTTAGCATACACATAGTCCAAACCAACCCGATCCTGAAGACATGGATCTGGCCACAAAACCTTAAAAAACAGAGGATCAAACTTAACAACATACAATAACAAAAAAGATCCATCACCCAGGGAAATGTGTGAAACCTAAAGCTGATCGCACTTGTCTCTTCTTCCTCCTGTCTTCTCTATATCTTTAGATGCTCAAATCATTATTGTGGTTCAACAGTAGTTTGATACTTGATTATGAATTGTATTTTTACTGCACAATCACTTGGTGCAGTTATCTTTTCCCTGAGACCTAATAAGAATCTCATTAATTTCTTTGTCAGGTGATTGGTCTAATTCATTAGGTCAAGGATTTCGACAAATAAATTAGAGACATAATTGAGACACCATGCATATGAGAAAACTAGAGCAAAATATCCGGCCTATGTCTGTTTCTCACTAGAATAGCTCGAATAAACTTGCACATGGGGGAACTTTTCATAAATTGATTAATTCGAAACTACCTATAAATTAGTGGAAGAAGATACATTCCTAATATATTTTCCTTCGATCCTTATCCTAGTATATCTGTTCAGCAAACAAGAAAGTCTTCTGTCAATATAATAGTATTCTGATGGGTGCAAGTGTGTGCGTGTGCGTGCGTGTGTGTGTGTGTGTATCTTTAAATTTAATTAGGGTAGCACAGAGGTATGTTCATAATTTCAACCCCCCAATTAAAGACATGATTGGAGAAGAGAGAAAGGGAGGAATATATTGTCTTTGACGGAAAGTGTCGAAGCCTTTCGAGTGCTACAGCAACACCTATGACAAGTGAAGGTGCACATTTCATATCAGAAAAAGCTAGAGAAGAAAGGATATACTGATTTTGAACTGGAAAGCTTTATGAAGAACAAAAATGATAAGTTAGAAAAAGAGTCTCAAATGGAACTTGGAATTTCATCAGTTCTTGTGATTGACAGGCTTACGAGTCATATATATGTGCGCGTTTGTATTATATATATTATTCCTCTTCAGCCAAGTTTTCTTTTCTTCAACGCTACTTGATATGCCAAAAATTAGGCCAGCTAGCCTGATGGGCTAAAGTTATGCATGTGTATCAATTAAAGCGTTGGCAAGTTATTGCACTGGTCCGAATGAACTTTTAACGTTCAATTTAGTAAGACTTGTTGGATCTAATCGTAAGACTCGGAAAATTCACCGGTATAAGTGAATTCTTGTGCCTGAACTCTATTGATACTTGAATTTTAGTCAACAATTCACATTGTCATTCTAGTACAAATACAAAACTAAAAGATAGTAAAATAATAACAAAACATAAATCAATCGAAAAATAAATACATAACACATGAAAGAGTGATTAAAAAAGGAGGTTTTCTTTTTCAGTGCGGGCTCTTGAACCTTCCCAATAAACCTTAGCCCATAAGAACGGTTGGATTCGATAAGGATTAGAAGAGAGGGGCCCATTCGCCTATCATTTTGGCCCAAGAAATTTTAGTTCATTCCCTCGGGGACGAGCAATTGTAAAAAGGCGCTCTCTCATTTTCAGTTTCTAAGTTGGTTATGCATGCCTCTCCCATGGGAAGGATGATCAGATTTCACTACCGGGGATCACTGGCACGACGTCCTACTAGCCCTTTAGAGTGGTCCGCCAATATCATGTTCTGCAAGATGTTCCACCGCCTCTCAAAACGGGTTTATTCCAAGTCAAATTTACTCGCAAAGATCATGACTACCATGATAATATTCAAAGGAGCTACTAGTCATTTGAACTTATGTCGACTATTCATGCATCCCAAGACTCCACCCCACCAAGTCCTGTGGTGTTGAAGGCTACGGTTATGGTAGGAAGAGTAATGGCTGGAAGTTATTTCACTCTTGGATTGGGAGGAAATGGCCAAGGTATCATGTCAAGGCTGGACGAAGGTCTCACACTACTGGGCTGAGACATTGTGGTGGAGGTAGGCGTGCCAAAAGAGGAAGAGGATGGTTTAACTTGGTCGTGCCTTATGACAAGACCACATTCCCCGGTCCTGTGAAGATGATGCATGAAGAGAAGAGAGTAATCAATACATTGGGGAAACTAAAGGCGCGTTTGGTAACGTTTTTGTTCAAAAATTGTTCCCTGAAACAAAAATAGTTTTTTCTATTTCTGTTCTCGGGAATAATTTTTTAACAGAAGAATGTATTTGGTAACTGCACAAAATTTATGTTCCTGGAATAGAAAAAGAACATAAACCCGTTTGGTAAACTTGTATAATTTTTTTGTTTATTTTAATTTTTTAATATTTTTATTATATTTTTCCTTTTTTTTCTTTTTCCTTTTTCCTTTTTCTTTTTCTCTTTGGTCGGTCACCGACCACCGCCATGGCCGGCGACCGGCTGGGCGACGTCCGGCGAGCTCGCCGAAGGCCAGCCTAGCCCTGGTGAGGCTCAGCCTCACCCGGGCGGCGCGTTTGGAAACGTTTCTATTCAAAAATTGTTCCCGAAACAGAAATAATTTTTTCTATTTCTGTTCCCGTGAATAATTTTTGAACAAAAGAACGTGTTTGGTAACTAAACAAAATTTATGTTCTTGGAATAGAAAAAGAACAGAAACACGTTTGGTAAACTTATATAATTTTTTTGTTTATTTTAATTTTTAATAGTTTTATTGTATTTTCCTTTTTTTCTTTTTTTCTTTTTCCTTTTTCCTTTTTCCTTTTTCTTTTTCTCTTTGGTCAATCACCGGCCATCGCCATGGTTGGCGACCGGCTGGGCGACGTTCGGCGAGCTCGCCAAAGGCCAGCCTGGCTTCGGTGAGGCTCGGCCTCGCCCAGGCAACGTGAGGCCGGGTGGGGAGGCCAAGCCTTACCATGGTTGCGCGAGGCTCAACCTCACCTAGATCGGGCGAGGCCAAGCTCACCCAGCCACCGGCAAGGCCAAGCTCACCCAGCCACCGGCGAGGCCAAGCCTCACGTGGCCACGGCGAGGCTCAGGCCGACGAGCCTTGATATGGTCGGCCTCTCCGAGGGCCAGCGACGCTCCAGCGAGGTCACCTACGCCGACCATAACCAAGGCTGGTGACTGACAAAAGGAAGAAGAAAAGAAAGAAGAAAAGAAAAAGAGAAAAGAAGAAAAAAAAATGAGGAGAAAAAAAGTATTTTTCGGAAGTGTTCCCAGGAACAAGAAACAAGTTTTTTCTACTTCTTGTTTCTATTCCAAATTTATTCCCAAAAACAAAAGTGTAAATAAACGCGTTTCTATTCTTTTTTGTTCCCCGGAACAAAAGAACAAAAATTGTGTTCCGGGGAACAGAAACAAAAATTTGCCAAACACCCCCTAAGTGGAAAGTTTGACTACTTTGTCAAGTACTCACCACCTCCTAGTGCTTATATCAACTCTCGAGATACCATTCCAATTGGATGAAGAGGATGCATTGGATGGTGTTATTAATTTATTTGATGACAGCTTCATAGGCGCCATTGATGATGAACCATTGGATGGGATGGATTCTAATCGGTCAAAATAAAATATTTTCGATTATTTGCATATTCTTTTGTGTGGAACTTTTATTGCCTTCTAGGATTTCATTCATTTCTTCTGTTCTTAGAATTCGATTGCTTTCTTTTTCAATAAATGTAATTCAACTGATCTCAATCGATAAAGTCACACGTTTTCATTTGAGGGTATGATGACATATACCAAACTAGCTTTGTGATAATACCCCGTCATTAAAAAGAAAATACAAGAAAGGGAAAAATTATGAAGGATGGGCTTCCCCATGCTACTACCTCTCCAAAACCTATGCGAAAATAAAAACATATTGACACTAAAAATGTTTCAAAACATACATAAGATTTGCCCTGTTTGTTTCTTTTTCTTTGTGTATTCCCAAGGTGATACATCAAATTCCGACGGCAATGAACCCGACACTTCACTGGGCATCCCAAAAAGCTGGGAACAACATGAAAAACCCAAACTTCTTACAATCGAGCAAACTAATGTTGCTTTATTAGTGTACGACGTCGGATCTTTGGTGTATGACGTGGCTCGCAAGTTCGCAAGTTCGTGACATTGTATTGACACGATTCAGCTGTTGAATTTCATTGAAGACACTGAACCTGGGAAAGCATACACACACACACACACACAAAATAGTCTCATTGCTTTGGGGGCAGCAGGTACCCGTAAAGCGCAAAGAATGACTGTATGAAGGCGAGCATCAGACCCAGGCAGGCCGCCACTGCCGAAATCAAATACCAAGGAGTGCCAAAGTACTTGCGCTTAAATCCTGTCCAGTTCACGCGCCACCGTGTTCTATAGTACCTATTCAGATCCTCCATCACTCCGGCCAAATAACACTTACTGATATCGAAATCCACATCCTTCCCTAAGTCATTGAAGAAGCTCGCAACGTCAGCGTGTGTCCCGTAGTAATTCTCCAGCACCTGGCGATCCGATAAGAAGCTCGCGTCCTCCGCGGTGGGCATGAGACACCCGATGAAGGTCACGTAACTAGTGATGTGCTGCGGGCAGTAGCAGTAGCACTGCTCGAACGCAACGCAGTTGAGGAAGAAGGAGCTGGCCAGGTCGTCAATTGTCAGCGGGGGGATCTCGAGCACTCCGTCTGTGAACCGAATGCCAAGCCACCCATTGCACTTTCTCGGCTTGAATTTGATTCCCGCACGTCGAAGCTTCGTCACCGAGGGGACCAGCTGCAGATACTCGGGGTCGGATTCCCCTGGAATTTCGACAGGGAGGTTGAGGCTCAGCTGGATCAGGTGGAGCAAGTGCTTGAAGTCCGAGACTCCGTAGCACTTCTCGAGGTCCTCCGATGGCCGCTGCACAGCGTAGTTGAAGAACCGCAGCGCAAGCTCAACGCACGGGGGTTCATTGGGGAGTTTCGACATATCGTAGAGGTTTTGGAGGACGAAGAAGGGGATTTGGTTCTCAAGATAGAGGAAGTCGCGAATGAACGCAGTGAACGTCCAATACATGTTGAAGAGGGGATCGTCGTGTTCACGCGGGATTATGCCATCAATCACTCGGAACACCTCAATGATGAAGCAGCCATCAAGGACCATCATCTCGATCAGCTTAGCGCTCCCAAAATTGAGTGACTCAGAGTAACAATCTCGAATCTCCTTTTCCCTCAACGCGATGGCAGTGAAGTAATGGTTGAAATCGATTCCGAAGCTTCTGGTTCGGGCGACAAGAGCAGTGAAGAACCGTGGCTTGTGCTCTTCGATCATCTTGACACATTCATTTCCATGGTGGTACGGGCCGATGGACACGATGCGGGGCTTGTAGGCCTTGGGGTTGAGCTCCCTGAGGGTTGCGGGGACCCTAAAGATGCAGCAGGAGGAATTGCCGGCCGATTGCTTCAGATGGGTCGGCTTCTGGCTGAGCATCCGATGCCATATGGATGACCAGTCGTGCATCGGCTCCGGTGCCGCCAGCTCCGGTGCCACCGTGACCACATGGTGGGGGCTGGCGTGACCGTTCGAGGAGTTGGGATCGGCTCCTCCGATCATTTGAAGCTCCACCTCAGCCGCTGTACTGCTCTGATATCAGGTTTGCACAGGGACAAGAGATAGAGAAGAGCCAACCTCGTTGGCCATGGAACAGCGAGCTCCGGTGCTCCGAGCGATGATGCTGCAATTGCAATGAGCTTTGTGGCACATGCAGTGAACCAACCCGGGGGAGCCAACTAATCAGACACGAGTCCAAGGCGTGTCTAATTTTCTATTGAAGCTTTCTTGGCTTTACTAGTGGGCGACAGAGAGTCATACGACTAATGTAAAGAAAGGGGCCTGCGTTAGGTTACGCCGAGACCAAGACGGAAAGTTACAATATATAATTGCACCAGTATTTCTTCGTCTTTCATTGAGCCTCGGAAATGTAGATCTGATAAATTAATTAGTAATATCATTGGGGTCTGAGTCTATAGGAGGAGAGATCAGAGAAGGAGGACGAAATATTCCGACGTGAATTGGAATTAGAAAGCTATTTTTGTGATGATTGCAAATTCAGCTCATCTTTCACCCACTTTCATGTGACATTGTTGATCATTGTCAAAAAGGGATTCGGCTTATGATGACGCCGAACTGACCGGCGACGTGCATTGTTTATGGACTTTAGATGTGTGCAAATTCGCTGTCTGCGTTCATTATGCATGACAAATCTGATCCCACATCAAGGGCAAGATGCATTCTTGAGCATGAGTAAAGCTTACATCGTTAAACCATTCTTTCCTTCGGTCACTTCTCAGCCTCGAATACTTGAAGAACTACAAGAACACCGGATGGGGGCGTGCATCTTGGCTGAAGTGAGTGAGTTTTCACAATTTTAGCATGTAAGTTGTACACCAATTTCGATCAGAAAATCAAACTCTAATTGATCGAAATCTCCAAATGGTAACAATATTGCATTTTAAGTCCGGATGATGGGTGGTCCTCTCCGGAAATCCAGCTAAAAGTTGGAACTCCATGTGTAACAGGACAATCAACAGTGAGTGTCCTCCTTTGACTGTAACTGTTAGAAAAAAAAAAAAACTGATGTGTCTTTGGTCGGTGTCATCTATGTTACATTGAATTTGCTAAATGCAGACTATCCAATATCCACCATCAAGGCTGACACATAAAGCTACTCTTGACAAGCCTTTCCCACCGTTTCAAGTTATGGCAATAGATTCGAAACTGCTTATTCCAAGCCAGATATTTTGAAATAGGTTCCTCGCTGTTTAAGTTTTAGCCATCTGCAAGACATGCCGCTGCTTGGACGGTGGAAATTTTAGAGTCGATAATTTTTTTATAAGATTAAAAAAAGAGTGTCAAAATTTAGATGGGTCAAAGTTTGGATTTTCTTTTATAAAATAAAGAAAAGTTTGAGCCAGAATTATGTTATGAAATAAGTGCTTTTTAAGGGTAGTAGGCGATCAAAATAGGGAAGAGACGACCCGTTGACCCTTGGACGGTGGGCTGTTGTACTCAGAGACGATGCCTTCGGTACATCCGTGGAACCAAACCCTGAGAAGCCAACGAAGCAGACACAAGTCCAAGGTGCTAGATAATTTTCTAATGGGAACTTTCTTGGCTTTCTTGGACCGGTGGAGACCAAGAGTACTATTATTGAAGTAAAGAAAGGAGTTTTGAGGTGACCCAGAACAGGACATGTGAATTAAGAATTCGTTTAGATCATGTGTGGTGTGAACTGCACCAGTTTTCCACTTTGAAGATGATAAAATATGCTTGATCTTTTCTTTTGCAGAGCCAAGGAACTGAAGATATGCTAAATTGCTAATAATTTATGGGGACTGAGTCTATAATTAGAATTGGAAACTATTTTAGTAACGGATTGTTGTCGCAGATCAATTGATAGAGAATAAGGAACTTCAGTTCATATGAAATTTCTGATACTGAGGAGATTGTACGAATGCCTAGTTTGAATGTAACCTCCGTAAATTAGTAATGCATACACTCTTTTTTTTTTAACCAGAAATTAATAAGGAAATTGATTGAAACTGAAACTGAACTTTATTTTATTTTATTTTATTTTTCTCCCTAACAAAACTTAAGGTGTTGAAGGTTTGATGGCATTGATGTAACTACATTCCGATAAGTACTATGTGCTGTCTGTTAACGTGACTCGGTGAGTTGTATATCACGGGACCTCATCCCTAGGTTATTGACGCGTTTGTGAACAGTCACCCTGCGTTACCATCGCCCCCGTCCTCCAATGGCTCCACGTCGTCCTCATGATCATGAACTTCGTCCGTCGTATCATCATCAACAACGGCTCTGCGCTCTGGCTGGGGAACGACGGTCTTGGCCCTGTCGGCAAAGTCCATGAGGAAGCTGAACATCGAATCGAAGACCTCAGAGGTCTCACGGCTCCTCTTCCCGCTCTGGGAGTCCGACGGAGACATAGTGATGATCGAGAGTGAATGGCTCAGTGGCGGTGGACGAATTTGGGAGACGTGCTCTGGGGTTTAAATATCGAACCAGAATCATTTCTCGAGGAAATAGTTCACAAGTCTTGGCCATGGAAAAGTTCGCCCGTTTTCGCTATTAGAATTGGGACTTCATTTAATAGTAATCTTCATAACAGTTATCATTAATATACAAAATCTTTTATGATATTAGATCAGGGGAATCCGAGTTCATATATTTTTTCTTTATAAGGCCCAAAGTGTCTTTCCTATTGTATTTTTTGCCTATATGGTTAAGTTTCATTAGTATACACGGGTGGAATATGACATTTCAACATTTCATTCCTATAATTTTTATTCGTTGGAGAAGGTTTATCATGACTTTGAAATCTTTTCTACTTACCATGCCCACTATGAATTCTGGATGGTCAAATGTGGAGCTAAATAGTACCAACATCGATATGCAAAACACGACACAACACGCCGACACTTCATTTCTCAAAAAAGAGAAATTACGACACGTTGGAACACAGTGTATATTAAATGTATATTTTTATATATAATAAATTATCATTGTTATAATTATTTCAATCAAATTAATTTGATTCAAATTCACGAATAAATAACTAATAAAAAAGACTAAAATGAATTTACGTTAAAAATATTAATCTATCATTTATTAATATCATTCATTATTTCAATTTGATAAATTCAACCCCATTTCAATAATCCACAAAACTTGGAGAGAAAAACAAACAATTCACATTCAAGAGTTGTGTGTCCAATGTGTAGGAAGAGAAGAAAAAAAAACTTGGGGGTGAATTGTGTATCAGGGAAGTAAAAGTCAAAAGAAAATATAGGATTGAGTTTTCCTTCTTTTTCCATTTATTATTTTTATTTTTATTTTTATTTTTTTCACATATATACATTTTAACCTCTCATTTATTAAAGATTTTTAAAATTGATCTCGTGTGTTAAAATCACATATCAGAAATTCGCATGTCGGAATTCAATATCGAGAAAGTTAATCAAGTGTTGAAATTTTTCGATACGTATTAATCAAATGTCAGAAAGTATCCAAGAGTATTGGACAAATATCAAATGTCAAAAAGTATCCAAGAGTATTGGACAAATATCAAAGTGTCTGACATAACACCGAGGCTTCTGGAAAGTGTTAGTACTTCCTTGGTGCAAAGCGGTTAACTTGTCTATTCTATTACTATTTTCTTTTCTATCGGTTTCAGTTCTAAATCATAATCCATTTTACATGTAAGGGAAGTGAAATATTCGAATACTAAAATCGTATTTTCGTTTAGTAGTCTGAAAAATAGTTTCACAAAATCTCTGCATCGATCCCAAGAAGGAGGGCATGTGATGGATCCGTCCTCGCAGAGTAGCGCTTTGGATAGATGAAGCAAGCAGGCGGTGGAGTGCGAGTGCTGGCCTGGAACTCAGTCTGGGCTAACAAACACTCCATTTTCAAGCACGAAAAAGGGGGCGAAACATGGAAAGGAGCTTGCAGAACCAAAAGGCAACAAGTTACACAAGCCTGTCTTGCTCTTCTTGGAGGAGCTGTGGCCTGATCGAAAGACACTTCCCGACTCTCAATATACGCCACGAAGTATATGTTGCCAATTCTATCAATCGCCAGAATCACATTGCACCTTATAGCGACACCACCAAAATGGGGCTTCATCACTCCCCAAGCACCTTCCAACGTTGCCATCTACGTTGATCGCTTCTATCCGAGGAGGACCAACTAGAAATTCCCACTCTCTCGACTCTGCAAGTTTAAGTGTTAAGTGCAGGCTATTTGTTAGAAATTTTTGTGATAAAAGATGCTAAAAAGGAGCGCCTATCAAAGGAAGTAAGTTTTCTCTTTTGTTGCAAACGCTTGGGCCTTTCATAGCATAGTCGCCTGTAAACGATGCTCTTGAAGGCCCAAGGCCCATTTCCAAATAACTTGCGATGTGGCTTTCTATGGCCGCTCCTCCAGTCCAAGTACACAGCCCACTTGAGCACCCTCCAATACCATACCGATGACACTTTGAACGAGGACAGCAAGTATTAGAAATAATGGGTGTAATTAAAATTCTAAAATTTATTACGAAAGTACAGTTAAAGAAGATGAAAAGGAAAAAAAAAAAAGAAAAAATGTTAAAAGAAAAAGGGAAAAGGATTAAAGAAGAAAAGAAAAAAAAAAGAATCAATTGGGATTCTTAAATTGGATTGGGGTGATGGCGGTCAAAGAGGGTTGGCTGCGTGAGTATTAGCCAACCCTTGCATGGTGGTTGCGCCACCACCACATGCACAAGCGAGAGCCTACGAACCCTCGCCAGCTAGCCACGAGGACTAATAATGCTTGCTGATCCTGGCAACGGTCGCTAGCCTTTGCAGGCCCATGCCTAACTCCCCGCAAGGGTCGCCCATCCTTGTCGGCCAAGTAAGGAGGGGAGGTGCTGCCCCCTTAATTTAATTTTACTTTAAGGTTTGGAGGAAAGTAGTGTCACTCTGACATCATTGCACTTTTCATTAATATAATGGCAACATAGGAAATATCCTTGTCAGCGAAGTAAGTAGTGGAGGTGCTACCCCCTTAATTTAAGTTTTCTTTGAGCTTAGGACGAAAATCGTGTCACTCTATCCATTAATAAAATGGCAACATAGGAAAAAGAAAATAAATAAAAAATATCACGTTAGTATTTTGTATCACTCAAATCTAATGAAGCTAATGGAGCATTTTTTTTTTTTTTTTTTTTACATAATTGGACAAATTTTAGAACTTGATTGTATAACTTAAAAGTTTCAGATATATGATATAAGCTACTTCTAGGAATTGTGCTTGTTAATCCTAAGGGCACCACTTAAAAGAGCACTCCTTAAACACTTTTAAATAAGTTGAATCTCGACTTTAACTCATCACCAGCCCATATCATGAGAGAAGTTCATGTGTCAGAGACAAAGAACTTTCCTTGTTTGCAAAGTCTCATAAAATGCGATATCTAAATACCTCGTTGTAGATTTGAAGTCATTCTTGTATAGATTTATATCCTCTTATCAAGCAGGAGATAAGGACACCATAAGTGTCTAACTTTCATACTTTGCCCATTTGAGTGCCGTGACTCTTTTTCCAACCGCTTGGGTCATAATTTTTAATAAAACGTTCACTCGAGTGTCATAAATTTCAATTGATCACTTAAATGCCATAACTTTTTAAAAACATCCACCCAAGATCATTTTGAGAGAAGTCACGTTTTTTTGGACCTCAGATTCTGCATATCTAGCATCATATACCTTGTTCTGGCGAATTTGTTCTTATATAAGTTAAGTGAATTTGAGAGGATAGAAATGTAAGTGAGCTTATTGGCAGAAGCCTATTGGGGCACAAAAACTTGTTCAAGAGCTTAGCGAAGCGCGAAAGGGACGATTTAGGAAACCGCAAAACCTGGTGAATGGAAAACCAGCATAGAGATTGATTCCTGGAAGAGGACCACGACGTCCCTGAATTTCTTCACCGTTTGCACTGAGACCCTGTCGCTTATGATTCTCAAGGCTGAAACAAAAAGGTTCCTCAGAGGATCAAGCAGTCATGCCTACCAGTCGTCACAACTTTCGCAGTCATACAATAATGGAAGAACACGGTCAGTGGACAGGGCATCTTCTTCTCTGGCAAAGCCTTTCCCAGAAAATAAAAAAAAACAGACGAAAAGCTTTTAATTCCGCGGCTAGAAATTATCAATTAGAAAAATGGAGCCAATCTTGCAGCATGTGAATGCATAACCTTCCCTCGAGCGTGAAGGCGGAAGGCTGGTTTGATAGGAGCTCAGTCTCTGCTTACACCATCTCAACGCAGAAGCTGAAACGCCGTGCAGATAACAATTTGGATGTGCTGGCGAGGAAGTTCAGGGAGGAAAATGTCACTTGAAAGTCGGGGGCCAAATCAATGTGGTGACCTCTGTTTCAGGAGGTCTCAAGACCTCAATCAAGCTGTGACGTCCCAGACTAGGATGGCAATTTCTCACAGGACCCAATCAGAATATGTTGCAGCTTGTGCGTGAGAGTGGCGCTGGTAAAATGGGGTGAGAAGGAACTTCAGTGAATCACTAATCGAGAATGTCCAACAATCGGCATCCTTCTTATGGAAGAACATACTTTCTACAAGACCTCTGCTGAGGCAGGGTTTGTGTTTAACTGCAAGGGACATTCACGCTAATGATGTGGGAGATCCTCTTTGAAGACATATCATTCTAATGTTCCTGCATTAGTGTATGATGCGGTTCGCAAGTTCGCAACTATGTGAAGACGCAATTCAGCAGTCAAATTTCATTACGGATGCCGAACCCAGGAAAGCATATAGATACACAAACTGCTAGGATTGCTTTGGAGGATGCACGTATGCATAAAGTGCAAAGAAAGACTGAATGAAAGTGAGCACTAGAATAATGGAGGCCGCCAGTGCCGAAATGAAAGACCATGGAGTACCAAAGTACTTCCGCTTCAATCCCGTCCACCGCACCCGCCACCGGTTCCTATGGTATCTGTTCAGGTCCTCCATCACTCCAGCCAGATAGCTCCTGCTAATATCGAACCCCACGTCCTTCCCCAAGTTGTTGAAGAAGCTTGCAACCTCTGTGGAGGTCCCGAAGTAATTCTCCACCACGTGGTGATCCGATAAGAAGCTCGCGTCGTCCGCGGTGGCCATGAGGCACCCCATGAAAGTCACGTAGCTAGTGACATGCTGCGAGCAGTAGCAATAGCACTGCTCGAACGCAACGCAGTTGAGGAAGAAGGAGCTGGTCAATTCATCGATCGTCAGCGGGGGGATCTCAAGCACTCCCTTGTTGAACCGAATATCGAGCCAACCGTCGCACTTCCTTGGCTTGAATTTGACTCCTGAGCGGCGGAGCTTCATGACTGACTGGACCAGCTGCAGATACTCAGAGTCGAATTCCCTCGGATCTTCCGGAGGGAGGTTGATAAAGCTCATGTGGATCAGGTGGAGCAAGTGCTTGACGTCCGAGACATCGTAGTACTTCTCAAGGACCTCCGGCGGCCGCTGCACGCCATAGTTGAAGAACCGCAGTGCGAGCTTGACGAGAGAGTACTGGTCGTCATCACCAGGGCCCTTCGACATATCGTAAAGCGTTTGGAGGACGAAGAAGGGGACTTGGTTCTCGAGATGAAGGAAGTCGCGCATGAACGCAGTGAATGTCCACAGCATGTTGAAGATCGGGTCGTCGGGGTCGGGCGTGATGATGCCCTCGATCACTCGGAACAACTCGATGATAAAGCAGCCGTCGAGGACCATCATCTCAATGAGCTCATCGCTTCCGAAGTTGAGTGGCTCAGAGTAACAATCTCGAATCTCCTCTTCCCTAGATGCGATGGCATTGAAGTAATCGTTGCAATCGACTCCAAGGTTTCTGGTTCGGGAGACGAGAGTGGAGAAGAACCGCGGCTTGTGCTCTTCGATCATCTGGACGCACTCTTCTTTCCCATGGTGGTACGGGCCGATGGACACGATGCGGGGCTTGTAGGCCTTGGGGTTAACCTCGCATAGCGTCCCAGGGACCCTAAAGATGCAGCAGGAGTCACTGCCGGCTGAATGCTTCAGACGGGTCGGCCTGTGGCCGAGCCTCCGCTGCAGTACGGATGACCAGTCCCTTGCCGCCTCCGTCGCCACCGTGATCACATGTTGGTGGTTGGCGTGACTGTTCATGGGGTTGGGACTGGCTCCTCCAACCATCTGAACCTCCATCTCGGCCGCCGTACTGCTCCGATGCCAGGTTTCCGCAGGCACTAAAGATGGGGAAGCGACGACCTCGTTGACCTACGGATAGCAGGCTCTCATGCTCCGGCCGGTGATGCTGCAATGGCGATCAGCTTTTCCCCATGTTCAGTGAACCAAACCTGGTGGGAGCCAGCTAAACAGGCACGAGCCCGAGGCATAGCTAATTTTCTACAGCAGCTTTCTTGGCTTTACTTGGACTAGTGGGAGACCGCAAGTCCTCTGTTCAAACATAAAGAAAGCAGATTAACCGACCAAAAAAAGAAAGGAGATTAGGAATATTTTCAACTAACTGAGGTCATGTGTGAACTGCCCCAGTTTTCCTTCATATTTCCATAAGCCAAGGAGCAGAAGTCCTGCTCCGGCAACTGAGTCCATAATCAGAATCAGAAAGCTACTCCAGCCTTGATTCTAGTGGCGGATTAATTGATAGAAAACCAGAAACTGGAGGTTGTATGCAATTTTTCTGGTACTGATGTGATTGAGTAATTGCCTGGTTCTGGTGAGACCCCTGTAGATGTGCATGGTGCGCATGCTTTTTATTTTAAACCAGAAAGCTCAGCTTTATCTTTAATTTATTTATGGTGCTAACCGAAAATTGACGTTTTGAATATGTAATTGGCATTGGTGTGACTGCTTTCGGATATGCACTATTGGTACATTGTGAATGAGACCAGCTGAGTTGAATATTGTGGATAATCCTCCCTACCCTACGTCATTTGCGATTCCCATAAAACTATTCGTTATTTGACAATCACGCGTTCTGATCTAATAAAATCATTTTTCATAAGAATCGATTGTAGAATCAGAAAAAAAAAAAAAAAAAGTCCTATTAATTCCATCACATGGAAATGAAACATTATTCCGTAATATCGTATGTGTACTAGAATATATCTGGGCCAGTGAACTCTACAATTTAACCACTGGGGGTTCGCCCTAGTGGCCACCCTTCCAACTTGGAAGGGGGAGGGGGCTTCAAATCTCCATATTGCATTCTTGCAGGGCAAAAGTCTGAGAATAAGTGTTAGAGTAGGATTAGAGTAGAACCGACCAAAAAAAAAAAACTCTACAATTTTAATGATTCCGTATGATATCAAGACATTTATCACGTTCGTGTAATCATTTGTCCGCGGATATGTATTTACTACGTGTGCTTGTTGCTTCCACTTGGCTGGAGCTCTGCTCCACGTCCAAAAGACCAATGAATGCATGCAAATGCTCTTACCGAAGCATTTATTGACAAAGGCAGTCGTATCCTGCGAATGAAAGGAAAAAATTACTAGAAATTTCAGACAAAAGTATCAAAAAAATTCAAAATGTAGTATATTGAAATTAATTTAATTTTAAAATTTTTAATTAAATCAATTTAATTCTAAAATTTTAATAATATGTCAAAATAGTTCATTAAGTCAATTTTGACTACAAATTGCTATCATGAATATCGACTATCTTACATAATATAGTCAACACTGATATGGACATTTTAAAACTTTTAAAAAAAAATTTCTGATTTTTTTTATTACTTTTTTTCCTTTTTCTTTTCTTTTTTTTCTTTTCTTTCCATTCTACACCGGCCAACCATTGTAGCCACAAGTCAGGGTCTTCGCACCCTTACCAGCCACAGGCGAGTGGTCAAGCCCTTGCCCAATCCAAGTGAGGGTCACAACACCGATGCCTAGATAAATCAACATGAGTTGCTTTCTAAACAAAATTACAATATTCATATCTCCGCTTAATGATCAGGTTCAAGTAGATAAGTAGGGCTTGGGAAAAATTTTAGCAATATATGCTGGGCATACCATGATTGGTTCACAAAGTTAATATTAAACGATGTGACTATTAATAATGTAATATTTGGGATTATTTTGACCAAGTCAAAGGTCAAATAGTCAAAGAGATGAAAAAAAAAAAAGGTCGGCCTCGAGCCCCTCAAAGGGAGAAGCACGCGCCAAAAGGAAGGGAAAGAGAGAATGAAAGAAAGGGCCTATTTTACGAGGTCTTGCGAAGTCGATTTAACTTCGACTTGTAACGTTTCATAAGTATTCGCATTCTTCGTTTGTCCAATCAAAGTAGTTTTCAGAGTTAGGTCATACATTCGAGGTTTTGTGAAATTCAAGTAATGAAATTTGATTTTTGAGTTATAGAGCTTTGGATTTCATAGAAATTGTGGATTATGACATTGTAGAACCGTGGATTTTGATGAGATTCGTTTTGACGCAATAGTTTGGTAGAAATGAAAATTTTAGGATTTCACGTTCGAGTTTCATGTTGTGAACTACTTGAATAATCGCTTCAGTCAAGTAACTTGTTAGTCCTTAAGAGTCATTTTGTTAGCATTTAGACATTGTATAACCGTTTCATAGTTGTATTTTATTCAGTTTTGATATCTAGTCTTGTTTAGTTGTAAGGATCGCAAGTTCAACAATTCGAATAACATTTGTTATTTGGTCGTAGGCTTTCCCAGATCAATGGTACAATCTCTTCTTTGAGTTTGTAAATTCATATTTCGAAAATAAAATAAAGTAGTTATGTTATAAATTAAGAACAAGCATATTTGTTATATAAATTAGATCAAGCATTTATTATCATTTGCATATTAGTTATGAAAGTGGTACCTTTGGATTATAGTCTAAACCGATTGCTTGCATAGCTTGCTTAACCTTTTGGGAAAAACTCACGAGAAGTCCCTAACTTTAAATATGATTTGTGAAAAGTTATATGTTGATTTGTGAATTGGTTTATGAAATAGAGTTTCACATAATTTGGAAAACGTACTATGTTATATTAAATGATTTATGGACTTGGCTTTATGGATTGTGAACGATGTTATTGTCAATTGGTGTTGATGCTCAATATCATTGTGAGCCCAATAAGGGGTTTATGGTTATGTATACTAATTTAGGATATACTTGTAGGGTAGTCACCAACAATAAAAGTAAAGATCTTACTAAAGAGTGGAGTTTGGTTGCCTTGTCACAGCATGTTTTGTGTAATCATGGTTAATATATGAGCTTGAGAGTGGTCATTCGAATGAACCATAGAAAGATGTATTGAGATTAATTAGTGGGCTAGACCATTAATGATTGAATCAATTTTATTAATTTAAATGAGTATTTATGCTATAAAAATGTTTTGTTGAAGTAACATGTGTGCGTGTTCCAGATCATTTTGATCTTGAAGTTTGTTGTGTACAAGATTTGGTGTAAATGAGTTATGTGTGTGTCTTAAACGTGCATAAT
The DNA here is from genome assembly GCA_014182375.1 of Eucalyptus virginea. Classification (NCBI taxonomy): domain Eukaryota; kingdom Viridiplantae; phylum Streptophyta; class Magnoliopsida; order Myrtales; family Myrtaceae; genus Eucalyptus; species Eucalyptus virginea. Next base: position 10,483,016 of record CM024523.1, on the reverse strand, counting down.
GATTGCTCGATCTATTTTAGGGAAATGTATCATTCACTATATGATACTTGCTCATTCCATTTCTATCTTTCATGTTTTTAGGTTCCTCAGTTAGTAGTAAGTAAAACAAGAGTATTATCGACAGGGACTTTGGGAGTTGAACTTTTAGGTATAGTTTGAGACTACATCCTCCGGGTGAAAGGACAATTGTATCATCCCCATTCATGTTAGTTTTGGAGTGTGAAACAAGCAGTTTAGACTATGATCCAAAAATAACAATTTAAATGGTAGTAAATATCCAATCCAATTTATGCAAGAAATATGCTTGTTCTTAACTTATAACATAATTAATTCATTTCATTTTCAAAATATGAGTTTACAAACTTAAAGAAGAGATGAAACCACTCACCTCATAATGCCTACGACTAAAAAACAAACATTACTTGAATCATCAAACCTGCAATCTTAATAATTAAACAAGAATTGACATCAAAACTGAGTCAAATACTACAATAATTACGAAACGGTTATATTATGTTTAAATGCTAACAAAATGACTCATATGCGCTAACAAATTGATCATTTAAAGCAATTATTCAAGTCATTTGCAATGCGAAACTTGAACACAAAACACTAAAATTCTCACTCCAACCAAACCATTGCACCAAAACCACTCCCATCAAAACTCATGGCTTTACCATGCCATAATCTATTATTTTCATAAAATCTCAAAGCTCCATAACTCAAAAATTGAATTTCATGTTTGGAATTTCACAAAACTTCGAATATACTACCTAACTTCAAAAATTACTATGATTAGACGAACAAATAGCGTGGGCACTTGACGAACGTTGCGAATTAGACTTGAATCTTCACAAGGCCACTGTGGTCCTCCCTTTTTAAGGGCTGAACGCCCCCTTTTTATTTTTCTTATTTTTTTCTTATCTCTTTGGCTGTTGGCCTTTGACTTGGTCAAAAAATCCAAATAGTTCAAATTGGTGGCCGTACTCAACAACAAATAAAAATCTATCGCATACTTAATATTTTTCATGGTAATATGAATCGAAGTTTGTTTGTTCAGCTCATATGAATTTCCGAATTGTGTGAACTCAACGGACCTTTTCCATATATAAGACTCGTTCTGTTCAATACTCTCGATAATAGATATGTCTATTATGCAGTTCAATTGCATATAGTGAGGTGCCGCAAATTTGATTAGTTTTGATCTTTTTTCATTTTTGTCATAGTATCATCCGTCAATTCATATGAAAGTCAAATTTTCTATATGAACAATGTCCGCAGAAAGAAGATCATTGATTGCGCCAGATATATATTTTGTTAGCTAAGCAAGTGATTTATTTAACTAAACTATATATGCGGGATAGAAAACCATTGCGCCAATGTCTATTACACGTGCTGATCCGACACAGTGAGACTACAGAGAGAAGCGTCCCGGTTAGATTAAATATTTACTCGTTGATGCAGTAGTTGTCATTGGGTTGGGTTTGGCTTCAATCACCTCGTCGGTACGTCCAAATGGATTCCCACGCCTGGTCAATCACGGAGACCAACCCAACTAACGACTAACATTTTTCTTTTTCCTAGGTAAGGAAGTGATTATTAAAACTGATATATGCAGCGAGTAATTCTACTTCAAGATCAAGCCCAATAGAAAACCATTCCATCAATCCCCATATCTTGCAATCGGCTAGGGCTTCAAGAGATGTCAAAGCTCGTATTTTTTGAACCAAGTATTCATATGATTTTGACATACTTTTTCACATGAACCCGATTACAAGTGCTTTAAGTTACTTCAACATTTTTTGACGGGCGATCTACAATTTATCTTCGCTTTTTTGCACCCTTTTTTGGCTTCCAACGGGCAATAATGTGTCGTGCAAGTTGCAATTTGCCACTAAAAGTTAAAATATATATATATATAGAGTTAACCAGACTTGTGGGACGTATATATTGTCCAAACCAATCCGATCCTAAAGACAAGGATCTGGCCACAAAACCTTAAATAGTCTCTTCTTCTTCTTCTTATCTTCTCTAAATATTTAGATGCTAAAGTTATTGCCATGATTTTAATGGTAGTTCAATACTTGAGTATGAACTATATATTCGTTGCACAATCGCATAGTTGAATTTCAATTTAAAATTATTGCCATGGTTTTTTTGTGTCATCCTAATGTTCCTTCATTAGTCGCACGGTCGCGACCATGTAATGACGCAAATCAGCAGTTGAATTCCATAAGGAGATACCGAACCTAGGAAAGCATACACACACGCACTAACTGGCCTCACTGCTTCGGGGGACGCGCGTACGCGTAAAGTGCAAGTGAAGACTTCAGGTCCTCCATCGTTCCCTCCAGGTAGCTCCTCCCAGTATCGAACCCCACTCCCTTCCCTATGCCGCTGAAGAATCTCGCGACTTCAGCATTGGTCCCGTAGTAATTCTCCAGCACTTGGCAATCTGATAAGAAGCTCGCGTCGTCCTTGGTGGCGGCGAGGCACCCGATGAAGGCCAGATGGCTAGTGATGTGCTGCGAGCAGTAGCACAAGCGCTGCTCAAATGCGACGCAATTGAGGAAGTAGGAACTGGTCAGCTCATCGATCATCAGCGGAGGGATCTCGAGCACTCCATTGTTGAACCGAATGTTGAGAAACCCTTCGCACTTCCTCGGCTCAAATTTGATTCCCGCGTGGCAGAGCTTCGTTACTGAGGGGACCAGCTGCAGATACTTGTAGTCAGATTCCCTCGGCGCTTGTTAAGGGAGGTCGATGAAACTCAGCTGGATCAGGTGGAGCGAGTGCTTAATGTCCAAAACTCCGTAGTACTTCTCGAGGACCTCCGCCTCCCGCTTTATTGCATAGTTGAAGAACCGCAACGTGAGCTCGACGAGAGAGCACTGGGGTTCGTCAGGGGCCTTTGATATATCAAAGAGCATTTGGAGGACGAAGTAGGGGACTTGGTTCTCGAGATGGAGGAAGTCGCACATGAATGAAGTGGACAACCACAACATATTGAAGATCAGGTCATTGGGATCGGGCACGACGATGTTCTCGATCACTTGGAGCACTTCGATGATGAAGCAGACGATCATCCCAATTATCTCCAAGCTTCCCAAGTTGAGTGGCTCGCAGTACCAATCGCGAATGTCCTCTTACGTCGACACAATGGCATTGAAGTAATCGTGGCAATCAACTCCAGAGCATCTGGTTTCGGGAGATAAGAGCAGGGAAGAACCGTGGTTTGTGCTCTTCGATCATCTGGACGCATTCTCTCCCACGGTGGTATGGACCAATAGACACGATGCGAGGCGTGTAGGCCTCGGGGTTGATCTCGACCAGGGTCCAGGGGACTCTGACGATGCAGCAGGAGTAATTGCCGGATGAATGCTTCAGACGGGTCAGCCGCTGGCTGAGCCACCGATGCACCATGGATGACCAGTCGTGCCCCGTCTATGTCGCCACCGTGACCACATGGTGGTGGTTGCCGTGATCATTCACGTGGTTGGGGTTGGCTCCCCCAAATATTTGAACCTCTATCTCGGCTGCTGTAGGGCTCTGATATCAGGCTTTCGCTGAGACTCAAAATGGGGAAGAGACGACGTCGTTGACCAGCGGACTCTTGTGCTCCGAATGATGAAGCTGCAATTGCAGTGAGCTTTCTGGCACATCCAGTGAACCAAACATGGTAGAAGCCAATTAAACAGACACGAATCCAAGGCATAGCTAATTTTATATTGAACTTTTCTTGGTTTTACTTGGACTGGTGGAAGACCTGAAGTCCTCTGATCAAACATAAAGAAAGGGGATTAGGAATAATTTTCAACTGACTTTGATAATCATGCGTGAACTGCACCAGTTTTCCTTACAACTTTCCTTGAGCCAAGGAGCTGAAGTCCTGCTAAAATTACTAGTAAATTATGGGGACTGAGTCCAAAATCAGAATCAGAAAGCTATTACAGTCGTGATTCTTGTTGCGGGTCAATTGATAGAAAACCAAAAACTGTTGGTCATATGAAATTTCCGATACTGATGTGATTGCATAATTGTCTAGTTCTAGAGAGAACCCTGTAGATTTGTGATGTGCATGCCTTTTATTAGCCAGAAAACCGAGCTTTATCTTTTAATTTATTTCTGGCACTAACCGAAAATTGACTTTTGAATATGTAATTGACATTGATGTTACTACTTTCAGATATGCACTATCTGTTCGGTGTGAATGAGGCCAGCTGAGCTGAATATTGTGGAAAATCCTGCCCGCCCGACGTCATATGTGATTCCCATTAAACTATTCATTATTCAACAACCGCACATTGAGATCTATTTAATCATTTAGGAAAAAAAATTACTAAAAAACCTCAGAATACGCTTACTGTGACACATTTACTTAAAAAAAAATTTGCTTAAAAAAAAAAAAAAAACTCAAACTTGTACTAATGTCAAAGTTCTGTTTAATGATTTTTCAATCAAAATAATATCATTTTTATTTCACTTAAATCACAATATTATTTACTTTTCTAATGCCCATGCAAGTAGATTCTTAAGGTTTCTTATTAACAGAATTTCGATGGTGAGTAAAAGTGCCACTCATGTACAAATTAAAAGTGCCACTCATGTACAAATTTGGGATTATTGGTGTCCAAAAAAAAATTAAATAAAATATGTCACAATCAGCATAGTTTAGGATTTTTTTGTGGTTTTATCCCTTTTATTAGGAATCAATTGTAGAATCAGAAATTTTTTTCCTATCAATTGCATCACACAGAAATGAAACATTATTCCGTAAATCTCGTATGCCTACTCATCGAATCTGGAGAGGTCTACAATTTTAATGATCCAGTCCCACATGAAGACATATATCACGCTCGTGCAGTAATTTCTCCATGGAAGACAGGGAGTCCATAACAGTGTAGCTTGCTTCCAGCAGGCTGGAGTTCTTCTCCATTGACAAAAGCAACCGTCCATCACGGAGTAGCAGAAACAAACGAGAGAGACGAAGATGAGGGACAGAGAAAAGAACATAAAAGAGAGAACGGAGCTGATGGCTTCGCTCCAAAGCTGTCATCCAACCTAAATTTGAGCGACCCTTGTCGGAGTTTGAGACTAAACTGCATCGAACTTTAGAGCGCCGCAACGGTAGTTGCGCTATAGAGATAACTTACCTGTTTACTTGCATTCGGAAACATTAACTGCCTAGTTTGATTAAGGCCCCCAGTCTTTGAAAGGGCTTCTTTCTACACAGGATGTGTTTGTAATGGCCAGAGGCAGTCGCCAGGACGTCTGTCCATGGTGGCCGCATGGCTTTCGCCAATAATTCCTTAAGGGTCAGGGCAGCCGAAGGCTTTTCGCTCCTTGACCTTGTTCTAGGTGGCCAAAGGCTTCCTCACGAGATTACTTATGATACAGGTCCAAGCGGCCATGCTCTGCGCAGCCAATCAAAGGCTTTCATCTGAGAACACTTATGTTATGGGTGCTAGTTGCTGATGAGTTCGCTCCAGGACCGTGTTCCAGGAAGCCGATGGAAGCTTTCACCTAAGAACACTTACGATACTGGCCCGGTTGGCCAGTAACTTTCAATCCAGTATCGCATTCCAGCAGGCGATGGTTTTCGCTCGAGAATGCCAAGGATATGGGTCAAGGCAGCCAAAGACTACTGTTCCTGGACTATGTTCAGGGCGACCACAGGCTTTCTCTCGAGAACACGGAGATGTGAGGGCAGGCAGCCAAAGGCTTTCGATGTGGAGGTGGCAGGAGGCTTTCACCATCCAGGAAGCTGATGGCTTTCTCCTTGGATGGTCTTTGGCCGGTCGAAGGCTTTCGCCAAGGACTGTCATCTCCAAGGTGGCTGAAGGCTTTCACCGCCGAAGAGACTCTTCACTGTGCATGGGCCCCGCATTCAATTATTTCCCGCGATTAATTCATGACGAGTATATAATATGAGGACGACACAGATAGGACAAGGACAATGCTTTCATGTAACCATCGACAGCCATTGACGACTAGATCGACAGAAATAAGAAACAGTAATGAAAGCCAAACATGGGGAAGATCAATTGCTTGCCTCCAAAATCCGATGTGAATTCTGTCAAATGAACAGATTGACCATAGAATTCCTATTGAATACAAAATCTCTAGCAAAAGTCTAGCACGAGATAGAGAGAAAGATGGGTCTTTGAAGAATAATAGGAACGACAGCTTGCCGGCACCACCTACCATTGATCTGCTTAGCAAACACTAGTACTGATGGAGCTAAAAGGGAAGATGGCTTTTTGTAACCAAGTTACTTCATTTGAAGTTCTTGTGACTGTAAGTTCTAGTCATTCTTCTGAAACTCCACAGCAACTGCTTAAAGTTACCAAATCAGGCAAAAATTAACGGAACTATGAGAGGAAAAGCAGATTGCACAATAAGAAGAATCTGTTCTGCGTCGTCAGTAAGCCAGAAATCGATATGATGTAATCACCGATGAGTAATAATCACCAATTATACGGGTCAAACATAACAAAAGCATCCATCCCATCTAACCAATCTGTTAAAAGTTCAGATCCAAATGACTCATGGTGGGTGCAGTTCGATTCCTTAAAGATGAGTGGTGTCATGTAATCCACCCACTATAGTCCACAGCTATACCTTACTGCTCATGGAATGACATAAAGAAGAGTCCAGCAATGGCAATCTGTGCTGTTTGGTTTATTGAAGGAGGCCAAATTTTAGAAAAGGTGCTCGACTAGGAAAAGCGAACGTCATTTTGCACGCACAAATCAAGAAAAAGAAAGAAACACGTCACGTGACGATCCAGTCGGCAAAATGAAAAGGCGGCCCCAGCACTCAAACTTTTTCAAAATAATTGACACCACTGGCCCCATGTATGAAGGAAAATAAGCATTAAGACAATGGCATAAGACATTTTCGCTGTACCATTGAGGTAAGAAGTTGCTGGTTGGTGGGTCTATACCAGCAATCACCGTACCTTTCCCACATATTGAGCTGCAGATTCTGTCCCAGAAAGAAGACACCTCTCTTTTGTGCTCCTCCAACAACACGAGTGGTGAACTGGGCCACCGCGCAAACAGTGCAAGGCCGAGCTGTTGAAGTTGACGTGAGTAATGTGTATAAATCCTGTCGTTCAGTGACCTTTTTTGCTTCAGGATTGAAGTAGCGATGGGAGACTTTAAGCATCTAGTTATCGTCAAGTTCAAAGAAGACGTCGTCATTGAAGAGATTCTCAAGGGATTGGAGAAGCTGGCCCTGGAGATCGAAGCTGTCAAGTCCTTTGAATGGTAACATAATCAACCTTTTGTCTTTGCTGATAATGATACTCACGATGTTTGGTCCTTGGGAAAGTTCAGTGCACCGCCAAGTGCTAATCTCTTCAACAGTGTGGTATTAGCACACGGATTTGGTCTAGTTGACCGATTATAATCATCATTACGGTTCTGTAAATATCTAGACTGAATCTGCTTTAGTAGAAAAGTTAAAATGCAGTGATATTCATATGCTGAGAGGATAGACATCGGCTTTTTGAAAACTGTGGCATGGCTATGCTGTAGCAGAAGCACACAGTTGCACTCTTTTCCCATTTTTCTGTTCAATGACAACATAATTAAGTGCATTACTTTTCCAGTCCACCAAGAATCAACCCTTAAAGCTGCGATTCCCTAAACTTTTTCTCACTATTTGGTTTTAAATATGTTGATGAAACAGGGGACAAGACATAGAAGGGCAAGAGATGCTCAGACAAGGTTTTACTCATGCTTTCATGATGTCATTCCACAAGAAGGAGGACTTCACCGCCTTTCTCGCTCATTCGAATCACGTAGAGTTCTCCTCTACATTTTCCTCAGCTATTGAGAAGGTGGTCGTGCTTGATTTCCCTGCCGTTCTTGTGAAATCACCAGCATGATTGCGATCGTCCTCTGTGCAATGTGTGTGTGATGGTGTACTTGTGTACTCAGCTACTCGTCCAGTCTCGACAGAATCTGATCGACCTACATACTACCTGTTCTGTTTCAATGTGTCCTATAATGTATTTTGGACTATATGCTTTTGATGAATAGACAGTAAGATTGGTACTGCTAATAATGGACTCGATTAATCAAGACAGTAACAGCATATAACTGTGATCACAGAAGGCGTTAAACTAACTTTGACTTTAACGCCGTGCTTGTCTGCCGAGAGTGGACAATTAGTACTAATATGATGCTAACACACCATCCGATGCGATCACATCTGTAAATCCATCCAAAAGTAGGACGAGTGGCCCAAATTACTATAAGGGACTCTACACTAGTCGGCACAATTATTCAAATTCGAGATAATCATGGATACTAAAGTGTTGGTTCCTGACTAGCACAGGCATCTGGTTATTGTCTGGTTGCAATTGAAATATCAAGAGATCAAAAGAAAAGAGATAAATGAGAATCGTGCGCCGAAGGGGCATTGAATATGTACTCGATAGCTCGACCAGATATAGAACTTACAACCTCATATGAGAGAGATGGGGTGGATTCTCAAAGCTGAAAGCAAACAATAAAAGTGCCAATGACCACCGTGGAAAGGAGAAGGAACATGGAGTAAAAGTATTGGGGATGAAAAATGCTCTAATTCTTCTGCAAAAGGAGGACTAAAATGATTCCATCTGATCCAGAAGAAATCAAAACAAGTCACAGAATGAACTCGTTGCCACCAAGTGACCCAAAAAGGTGGACTGCACAAGGACAGATTCAAAAAATAATAATAAACAAAAAACTGAAAAGTAGATTCTATTTACCAATTGCGTTATTCTCTCACCTCTATAATCTGCTCGCTGGAGAAGCAAGAGCCAAAAACTAAAATGGAGCCACTGAAGAGGCTCCATCTCCTAGAAGTTATGATACTGCACTGCTTTCTTCACCTTTGCATAGCCAAACGAGTGCTTGGAACTCTCTGCGGCAAAACCCAAATCGACCCGCCTTTCTCGAACTTGAATTCGACTGAGGCATCTCCATTGAGCAGGATGATTCTCTGTAGATCTCAGAAGCCATACTTCAGAACATCTTTTGGTCTTTTCCCGATTTCCTCCATTGACTACACCAACAAACTATTGACCATCTCACACCAACCGTCTTGCTCATCTCATTCCCTTTTCTTCTTTCCTTCAATTCTCACTGCCGGCTTCCCCTCCCCTCCGCACCCAAACTCTCTCCTCCTACTCAACTGCGTCGATGCAAGACTTCCCATAATGTCGACTCCTATCCCTAATTGCACCGATTTTCATACATGTCAAGCTCTTCCAGGAAATCCAGGGCAATCATCCAAACCTCTTGATTCATGCTTGCTTGTTCATGATCTGGAAGAGCTTCAGAATGGTATCGATCCTAAGGCCCTGAACTGCTCCGGTTCCAGATGGGTATACAAGAAAAATGCGACTAATAACGGTACTGAGTCGGAGGACTTCAGAGGGTATGAGCTCGGGACGAGGATTTCATTCAACATTCCAGATCACGTACCGAACCTCTGCAACGAGTGCGAAAAGCCTAATGGAAACTGTGGCGTGGGATTGAAGTGCATCTGCCATCCAAGGGAGTGCAGTAAGTGCACAATTTCTGCCAGCCTTTGCCCTGAAAAACATCTATGACATGAATCTCTGCTCCCGGCTTATATCTTTGTTATCATTAGAATCATCGGTCGGAGCCAAGAGATCAAATTTTCTTTTGCAGGGGACAGGGTCATCTCAGGAGGAGGCGCATCATCCAAGCCCTTCGGTAGTGTCCTCTTCTGTTTCCTTGCTCTCCGTTTGGTTCTTTTCATTTGAGAATCTGCTGGTGCACTAGTAATGAACAGACCAAGTTTGGGCAAAGCGAATGGCCCTTGCTCTCCCGGTACAACTTGGACATGCCCACGAAACCATTTTACAATCTTTATCGCATCCTCGATTCGGTCCCCTAAGATTTCCAAACTCAAGTTCAGGCTCCAAAGCTCAAACTAGATCTTCGAATGACTCTAAACTAAGGTGAAACGAGCAGAGCTAAGTCGAAGCTTGAGATTTAGAAATTCATTCTCGATCGAAGCCCGAATCTAGACGAGCTCTGAGAAGAACGCTCGAGCCCGATTCAGCTCGACCGAACCTGGTTTCCGAGGTCCATCAATGCGTGCCGATAAGATTTCTATTTCTGGTCTTAACCACCATGCCAATTATTTTAGAGCCCATCGATGCTGAATGCCCTGTGCAAATATTCCCGTTTGTAGTGGGACTGCAACGTCTTCGAGTCTGATTGCAGACAGTCCTGCCCCCGGATGGACACTGCAACATGGTTATCTTTTTTCTTTTTCTTTTTCTTTTTTCCCGCCTTTGGCCATAATTAAATTATAATTAAGGCTAAAAGGCAAGTTTTAAGGCAATGATTACTCAATTAGGCAGCAGTCCGGCCAATTTGGCGTTTTCCCAACTGCTTCATCGCCTGCGTGCACAAAGTCAAAGTCTAGGAAGGAATGGAGGTGGCCCAAACTTTAGGTATTTGGACCAAAGCTGCACCCGAAAAATCTGGTGCCCTCGCGCCTATGTCACATGCACATGCGCATTGATTTCCCAATTTATGCACCCACCGAAATTCCAGCATGAACAAACGTCGGTGATTTCGATATGATTATTACATCACGAGACACCGAATCATGGGAAAGTTAAAGTCTTGATCAGACACAGGTTCATTTCGTATTCGAATTCAAAGCGATCAGTGATTTATCTCATTATCCTACATGGTCATTAAGCAAATCTCAAGGCGATTAGGACTCCGGTTTTGTCATATCAACCTAGACAAAACCCGTGAAGGAGTGTACGCACCGATGTACACGGAATCATCCGATCATCTCGCTTTCGCAGGGTTTTGGAGATTTTGTGGAGAGGACAAAGTCGTCCCATAATTTAGTCCCGTCGCCTTACCAATGAAGAGACGAAAACCTTAAAATATTCAATTTAGACAAATGAATTTGACCGAAATCGAGCCCGACATGACGGAAAGAGAACAGGGCACTAGAGACTACGCATGAGGTCGGCACCCCGGCACCAGTTGAATAATATGTATTTACCATAGTCCTTGTGAAGAACCCCTTTTGCCCCTCGTCGTTATTTTCAAAACTCGATCGAGAATGACTTCTTGTGTTGGTCCAAAGCCTCGTTTTCTTGACTCGGAGGTTCGTTCCTTGAAAACTCCGTTGAGGAAGAGAGTTCGCGACGTTCGTACAAGCTCGCCATCGGGGAGACAGATTAGTCGTGGTCGGCAAAGTCGAATCGGCAATACATGCTTTTTGACCGAAACGCATGGTGTTTCCCAGCCGCAGTTCTTGCCCTTGTTCTCCCCATGGAGCATGCGGCATCGAATGAAACATGTTGTAGGCTCTTGGACAATGGTGTTGAGAAATCTCATAGGATCTGAACTGTTCTTTTAGAAACTACGCCGTGAAATCCGATCTGAGCGGCCCGGAAATATCATGCGACACGACCCAATTAGTTTGTGCCTGTAGGGTCAAGAATGCAATCCAAATTGACAAAATGAAGGTGTCTGTGATCGCATGTTTTTGTCCATAGGCATGGTAGAGACTCTCGAGAGGCCCTCAGGTGATGATTTGCACTTTGCAGAGATTGCCCAGCTCATGATTGCACATCATGCAATCATATGATGCTTTTCAACTCATGCTTGCTGTTTGCCACCCTCTCCCCCCCTCTAAAATAGACTAGAAAATTCATTTATGGGGTAGAGAGAGAGAGAGAGAGAGAGAGAGAGAGAGACCAATCATTGTATATTTTACACTAACACCTCACCTCTGCACAAAAAGAATAAAACGAATCAAGATGTAACAAGGAAAAATTATTTCCATCAGCACCTTTCCTCGTTTGCCTAAAAAGACAAAGCTAATTCAAAAATATTTCTTTACCTTCTTTAACATGTAATGTGAGACAGATGAAGAAAGATCACAAATTACAGTTCGATCTCTTGGTTGGGACTTGAAGAGAATCCCAAAGCTACACATTTTTGAAATGGTCTCTTGTCATGTGCTCTTTCTTGCACATATCAACAGAGAAAATTCGCTTCCGTGACATTCTTCCTCTTCCTGCATCACCAACTTCTCTTCCAACCAGAGCCTTCCGTGGTCGTACGCCGTCGTCGCGGTCGCTGCCGCCGACGTTTCGCTCCTCGTCCTGAACATGAAGGTCGCGCATCGGGTGCCCGGGCCGAAGAACCAGTCGTGCACGTTCCACAACAAGTCGATCGCCGAGCCGTCCACGAAAATCGTCTGGCTCCCCCGGAAGTTCCACTGCAACCTCTTCACTTTCAGCACGATCTTCTTGTCGACGTAAACGCATAGGACCGGATGCGTCTGCCCCTCGCTCTCGTCTCTGTGCTTGATCAGCACATCATGCACGATGCCCGTCTTGCCGAACCTGGCCTTGGTGCTGTACGTCGAGTCCCCCGACAAATTCTCTCGCCTCGAAACTAAAGAGAATTTCGGTGTATCCCCGCTTGCACATACCTTGAGCTTCTTGCAGATGGCTTCTTGCGTTGCCAGGTCACCAAGAACGAGACCCAATTCAGAATCAACCGTGACCAGCACATAGAACCCATCCACAGGTTCCGGCCCCGTCTCGTACACGGCTTTCGAAAAGTCCCAGAAGACTTCCACCTCAGAATTCTGGTGCTCCACCTTCCTGTGGTGGCTCCTGCTCTTCCTGAACAGCCCCGAACTGGTGCCGAGCTGGAAGGAAGAAGACGGATCGTGGTCGAAGCTCATGATCACGTCGCGGTGACCCGCCTGCGTGGTGAACCAGGAGATGGTGATCAAGAGGTGCTTCCTGTGCTTGGAGAGGATGGTTCTGTAGACGCAGGTGACTGCATTTTGGACCGAAGGAAGAGGGGAGGGAGAGATGAAAGCGTTCTTTGAAGGGTGGGAGCATGATGGGTTGGAGAAACTGATGGAGTCCTCGCTGAAGCAAGAGATAATGTCTCTCATTGTACTTCTGAGAGATCTCTGCGGAAGAGAGGTCGTGATACAAAACGACAGCTCGTGTAGAGAGAGAGAGAGAGGGAGAGAGGGAGGGAGGGAGGGATGGAGCAATTGCGGAAGGAGATAGATTTTGAGAATGAAAATGGGTTTTCTTTTTCGTCGTCGTGGGCTCGGCATGAAGAGCGGCGAGTGCTTTTTGAACTGTCCAATGATTCAACTGTTGAGAAATCTTTTAACTTTACGAATGGTGGACTCGTTCAAACCTCCTCTTCAATCGTATTTGGGCATGGAAGACTAGAGGATAAATAAGATAAATGGTGCCTATTTTTGACCTAATGTACAATGTGATTCATGAACTTTGAATTTATTCAACGTAATCCTTGAACTTTTGATGCATGTTTAATTTAGTCTATAAACTACATAAAAATATTTAATTTCATCCCTGAATTTGAATAAATGGAATGATAACATTAAATATTTTCATACAATCTAAAGATTAAATTGAACATGCACCAAAAGTTTAGGGACTATATTGAACAAATTAAAAGCTGAAGAACGATGTTGTATGTTAAGCTATGTTAAGCTAAAGTTCAGGGATTACATTACACCTTGGGGATCATTTATATCATTATCCCAACTAAATTTAAAAAACCGATACATTAATTAAACAATGATAGACTTATGCTGACCTATGAATGTTACTCGATTCTTTAAACTAAATATACTGAGAATTACAACATGCAATATCACTGTGCATATCATTTTTATAAATTTATCAATGTATTTAACATTACTCCTTTTTGTAAGTAATTCAAGATAAATCATACGGATTGATGAAATTGATATGCTTGGTGATGCGATAAATATTAAATAACCTTTCAAACAAGCAAGAGTATTTTTGTCATCGGATAATATTTCATTGCCTCATGTCGTATGTTAGTGTAATAAATCAGCTAGACTATTAACGTTTGCTTCTTTTTTTTCGCACGGAAATAAACTTGTGTTTATCTTGCAATATTTTTAGTTAAACAGATATAATTTGCAAATTAGTGATTTAAATAATGTCTTTTCACTTCTAGATATTCATTTGCATAAAGTAAAAAAAAAAAAAAAACTAATAGTAACAATCAATAGATATTTACATCAAAACTATTGTGATTCGAATGTGTACACCGTAATGGTATGATATTTACAAAACCATAGTTATAAGACTGCGATTTAGAAAGGAAATTATCTTAAGATAATTAGAGAGGAGTAGAAAATAGTTTAATTACTTTATCAGTGACAAAAGGAAAATGCAACAATATTGTCGTTCACATTCTTTTTGTAGAAAAAATCAACTTATCAACCTTTTCGTGGCTAATAAATTAGTGGTCAACCAAAAAGGATAAATATAAATCTCAACTAATCAACATAAAATGAAAGAAGAATCGAAAAGAATAGAAAAAACAGAAGTTGGAACCCAGTAAGCAAAAGCTTATTGTAGGATGTATATGCGATTGTCGATCAAACTTTTTGCTAACTTAAATAGAGAAAAGAATAACTGAAGTTTAAAGATTTATATGCATGATCTTGTAGACAAACTAAGATGAAAGTCGGAAAGCATAAAACATTACCTAATTTTCCAAATCATATAGCTTCATATCCAACTTTTCACAAAACTTTATGCAATGTAAGATGGAAAGAAATATCTTTGATATCCGGCAAGTATTCATCTAGGGACATTCCGTATGTAATGGACAACACCATCTTTACTAAAAGAGAATAGTTAAAACTCTCAAGACAATGCTTATTATAGCAGGAAGAGTTATTGAAAACTCTAGCGATTTTTGTAATTGTTAATGAACTGAAGCTCATTGAAACTCAATCAATGTCTATATTATTTCGAACGAAACTCACGGAGTTGAATGCGCTCCCAATGATGCGAGCACAACATTCTAGTTGGAAGCAAAAATAGTGGAGGATGGAAGAAAATAGAGGATGATTAATTTCTTGCTGTCCAAAATACTATAGGCTAATAGTCAAAAAAAACTTCAAATCAGCAAATATGTGATAAATTTACCCAAATTAATTTTTTACCATAAAAAAATCTTAAATCAATTCATATGACAAATTTACCCACAATCAGTCTCCGTTCAATTTTATTGTCGAATTGTTGAATTCAATGATATGTGAAAGCTAAAAGGTATATTAATTTAGGGTTTTACCCTTTGTTTATCACAACTGTATTTATTTTGTGATTTTTCGTGATATTAATCCAAGAGAGTAAAACTATTATAAGTACATTGATTTATGGTTCTTTTATAGTCAAAAAATTTAATTTTGAGTAAATTCATCATAAATGTATTAATTTGGAGTTTTTCGTGTTATTAAATTAAATTCAA
The DNA here is from genome assembly GCA_014182375.1 of Eucalyptus virginea. Taxonomy (NCBI): domain Eukaryota; kingdom Viridiplantae; phylum Streptophyta; class Magnoliopsida; order Myrtales; family Myrtaceae; genus Eucalyptus; species Eucalyptus virginea. Next base: position 10,467,663 of record CM024523.1, on the reverse strand, counting down.
TTTTTGAGAAAAGCTTGTTTTACATTTTTATTTATTTATATAGACTCCAGTACCCCCTAATAATAAAAAATTCTCTTCCCCCCATTTTGGTTTTCCGTTGGTGGACAGGTCATCTGAGATCATGACGAGCCCACTAAAAGGAAAGAGACGAAAACACCTTCATGATTGAAAACCGAAAAACGTCTTGGGACGAAGTCAAGAAGGAAGAGAGAGAGCGAGCACCACCCTCGCAGACACGACAACACGACAACAACTTAGGGTCGACATCCTTTCCCCTCGAAATATAAAATACGATGTTGTTAAGAGAGTTTTTCTTGCAAAAAAGCTTTCATGGCGCTGGCGACTCTGTCTAATCTCGAGAACCTTTTGGTGGTGTAAAGCGTTCGCTGCAACTTGCACGCTACGCCCGGCAGGAGGAGTACCGACCCGACTTTTTTAATCATTCCAAACTGGCTTTATTGACGGTTCGCAAGATAATCTTCTTTGATTTAACCATTGGATTGGACTGGATTTGGATCAAGGTTGAGATTTCAATCTTGCGCTAGACGATTAGTCCCCGTGATTAATCTCGCGAAAACGTCTCGAAATAGCAGAGGAGGAATTAGGGGTGCGTGTGGGGGCAAAGGCCAAGCCAGCTCCGTCGAATTATAGCACGCCATCACCATTCACATTGGATCGGCGCTATCGCTTGAGTAAATTATTTTTGCGTACAAATTGGAGCATGTTAGTTAATTGACAAAGGGACAAGTTCTAAAACGCGTCACGACAATGCACTTGAATTCCGAAAGTTATCATTTCATACATTTAAGTCTCGAAAACTTGCAACTCAAACGTGCTTGAGTAATTCTGTTGAATCCGTCAATTTTTAACTGATGGAAAATGCTAGTCATGTAACATTTTTGTCCACTAAAATCTAAAGGAATAGATCAAAGGACTAGAGTAGACAGCTATAGCAAGTTTTATCATTGCTTAAATGTATGATACGGAAGTTTTAGAACTTGAATAAGTTTTAGAACTTGAATGCATTATTATACCAAGTTTTAGCATTTTCTCCGCTATCATCACATTCATAGAAGTTAGTAAGAACAACCAATTGGTCACGCATGTATATCGTATAAACAAGTAACTTCTAAATCAAGTAGGAAGCACAAGTGCCCCCCCCTTCCCTCTTTCTTTGGATCCTAGGATCGAACACTCTTTGTTTAGTATACCTAATTTATATGGGAACATTCATCAATTGGCAATAATTACGAAATCGAGCTCGTATCTCTGTTCGTAAGAATGTCGATCGCGTGCTCCGTAGAGAACACGGTTTGTTACAGAAATAATATATACAAACTGTCGGCCACGAGAAGCCGTTTGAGCTCGACTGTCTTGTCGGCGAGTAGCCATCAACAAACAATGGCTACATTCATATATAATAATAAGAAGATAGCTGAATCGACATCTAATCCAATGGTTGCATGTGCAGCTCCACAATCTATGTCCAGTTGCTCAATGAAAGTTTTATGAGATTGGCCGGCGACAAACGAAAAATGCTTACCATTCATTGAATAGAATAGTAAAACTTGAAAGAGTGACTCCACAGGAGTAGAACGGATTTTCTTAAAAAATATTGCTAACCAAGCAATAGGACGACCGTCCACCAAGTATAGGCCTAAGGTTCCGGACCTCGCCTTTTGGCCCTCCGAAGGCAAATGGAAAAGGAACAAGATATAATTGTATGGCAATGGAAAGAAAAGTAATCTAAAGAGGCCTAGATTCCATAAGTACTCCTAACCAATGAATAGAGTCAGAGCTACTGCAAATTTACAATGCACTGCACATGGACTTGAAATCAATAGCTTTTCAGCTGTCTAATCTTACAAGCAAAATTGTTAGGTAGAGATAACAAATCTCAGGTAGACAGTTTCTATAAGAAGATAATGAATATCCAAGACCCAAGACAAAATAATACAACCAGCGTGAATTATACCCAAAACACACCAAACTTTCCAGTCACCTTAGCATCTCAGCTAATTAAATATTTTGGAATTTCAATTACTAGACTCGAATACTATCACTATGACAAATTCAAGAGCAAGAGTTAAACTTGCCAATCACACTCAATATAAATGAATTTACGCGGAAGACTGTAGAAGCGAAGACAGATATCACCTGCATAGGGGTAGTTACATTACCTGCATAGACAGATATCACATCAATAGATTCTTCCCAGTTGTAGCCAGCCTTTGATGAAAAAACTGTTTTCACCTGCAACCTCCATGACCTAACCACCACATGAAAAGAAGGAGACGGTTGACCTCTTCACAATTTTCCTTCCCTGGCAAATGATGGAACTTGCCCAAAATGCCAACTCTTCATGTCGGTAGGGCCATGATCTTGCTCACCGAACCGCAGATATGTAGTAGATTTTGTCATGCGTCATGAGCAATGGCACAAAACATGTGGTATTACAAAGAATTACAAACTGAAGAGTCTTGCCAGATATTGATATGCTAAGAAAAAGAAAATCAGTCCAAACCCATATACAAAAACAGACAACCTAAGAAATTATGTCTGCTCTTGCTTGCAATAAATTCACAACATACAAGGAGAAGAATGTGCTGGCAAATGAAGTTTCAAAATGACCAAGTAGAGCCTACCGAGCTCCAGACCTGCAATTGCTTCACACATAACGCACCGGCTGAAGAGGTACTACCATCTCATCTTGCTCTGAAAATTCACCTACTCCAACCAAAAATTCATTCTTCCACTATGGATTTATATCTCCTTCCCAAGCTAGAAAAGCCTAATGAGAATATGAACCATCAGGCAGAATTACCCAATAGTAGAGAATTATCCGAAACTCTGCAGTTACTCCAATTAAAGCTCTCAGTACATTTCATTTTGCCCTGACGTTGCACCCTCACATTCTACTCCTTCAAACTAGGCCAAGTGTCTAGAAGCCAAACTCTCTAGCTATTAAAGAGCTGCAACTGACAATAGTCAGAAGCCACTAAATAAAACCTTCTTCAAAATGTCTGCGACTCAATCAGATCAGTTTGGGCTGAGTTATACGAACCAAGATAGCCAATGGCTTCTAGCACAATCTGATCCTTCTAGTTCAGAGGAAAAAATAAAGGATCGCATCTCACTATCAACTAAATCAGCATACCATGCACTTGAATGCCATGATAAAGAAATAAGCATAAGCCACCAAAATACAGAATGATGGGTCCCACCCTCTTGCAGATGAGAAGAGCATACCATTACTATTCATCCTCAATCTGTCAACCCTAACTGTTCAAAGTAATCAAGAACAGAACTCTTGTTAATCATTGAACTGGTATAATCTTCATACTTCAGCAGGGAAGCAATTGTCATGTTATGAATATTTACGCTCTATATTTGATTAACTCAAAGCCACCCATCCTTTTCTGGTGTGAACATCTCACAAGTCAATTAGCATGATCAACACACAACTACATTCACGATTCCACGCAATGCATCATAGTAAAGAAAGCAATTCCTAATAGAGTGACTAAGATAAGGGAGCAGAATGAAAACTTATCTAGAGGAAAGCACAACCTGCTGAACAACTCTGGATTTCAGATGAATCCATTACATCTGCTGACATCAACCACCGCATGCTAAGCATTAGCAAACACAGATTTTCCTCCAGATGATTCTCAGTGTAACTTTTCCCTGTAATACAACCATAGCTTTCCTACTCTCAACAAAATGCAGAAGTTCTCCAAAAGAAAATCTAAAATGGCTACAAGAGAAATTTTAGTCCCGAGTAATGAAAGATGTCATGAATTCTTCATATTGGATATGCAATTTATCTCTTTACAGTGACAAAGAAGCACAGATACGACGTGTTGCATCAAGGCATCTGCTATTTCAAGCAGTACTCAGCAATTCAGGTCCAAAGCAAAGTAGCATCGTTTCACTGTGGTGATAGAAGGCTTAATTCAACAACCAATTATAACGCATACTGCCCATTGATTCTCGCAGTATACTTGCGTAACTCATCTGGCATTTATTTGGGAAAAACAAAATTCCAACCCCTCATGCCCTCTCCGAAATAGAACGAAATTCAACATACAGAATGCTACAGAAGAAGAAAAAAATAAAATCACTCTAATCCGAAAGTATGGTCGATTGAACAGATAAAATCTCGGAAAGGCTATTGCGACCGCCGAATGAATCATCCAGCAGCTCCCACGAAGCCGGAGCCATTCTCTATGCTTTGCGCAGGCACCAACTTCAGATAGGACTCAGATAATTCGCGAACCTCCCTGTCAATGTCGAGTTTTTATGAAGAAAGAACAAGCGAAGTACTAGAAAGTTACAAACTTCATAAGACGGAATCGATAGAGAGAGAGAGAAAGGACCTTCGAAGGAAGAGTTGACTTCGCTGGGGAGCTTCGACACGAGGCGAGCAGAAGCAACGGCGCTGTGGACGGGGAGGAGGGAGCTCAACTCCCGCCGCACCAACCTGACAGCGCGAATCCAAGACGAGTTCGCAATCAAAACCAGAACGGACAACCTCGTACAAAGGAAGATCCCAGAGAGGAGACTGCGAAACCAACCTGAACGACGGAGGAGGAGGAGGTGGAGGCGAAATCGGAGTCCGAGGAAGTCCGAAATGGGGACGGATCGGAGGGCGGGGCGACGCGGCGGCCGTTCCTCTGGGCGTGGAGCTGGCCGGAGTCCTCGCCGTTGCCCTCGAGATGGCGCGGAGGAATGCGGATCTTCCGGCGACGGAAGCTGCCATTTTTGCTCCCCTTCTGCTGCTGCTGCTGCGGCAGCCCTAAAACCTCCCTAAAACCGCCTCCGCCGCTTCTCCGACCGGGGAATTGCAGAGTCTTGCCGCGAGGACGAGGACGGCTAGTTCCACCGCGAGCGGGCTTCCCCCACTGGGCTGGGCCGGTCGGAGCGTCGGCCCATCTCATCTTGGGCTCCAAACCCAAATTCACAGTAAAAGGACGTGAAAATGTGTAAATGTGTAAATGGTCTCTAAACTCTCGCCTGACATGCAATGTGATTTCTAAATTCTTATTTTATTCAATACAGTTCATAAACTTTAATTTAATTTTTATTGTAATCCTTGAATTTTTAATGTGTTCAATATGATCCTGGACTTTTGGTGTATATACAATGTAATCCTTAAACTATACGAAAATATTCAATGTAGTCCTAGTAATTCAAGATTAGAGACAACATTGAATATCTTCATATGATCAATGGACTGAAGTGGACATGTACCAAAATTTAAAGGAATACGCTGAACAAATTAAAAATTCAAGGATCACATTGCATATTCGGCTAAAATTCAAAAACTACATCGAATAAATTAAAAGTTCATGAACCATATAAGATATTAAGTAAAAGTTAAGGAATATTTGCGTAATTTTCTTTTTTCTTTATAAGAGGCGGAAGCTGGTTTTGCCCTGAAAAAAAGTTGCCTGTCTTGCCATCTTTGAATGATTTACTTCTATTGATGATTGATGAGGTCCATCGTCCCATCATTTCTTTAGTTTTTCTTCCGTGTACTTCATCCCTTTTTGCCCTTTTTTGACCGTCCAATCGACTTGAATTAGTTGGGATGTTGTCAACAAAGTAACATGATCAGAGAGATTAGGACACCATGTCTTTTTTGTTCTTTTTACCTCTTTTACAAAGAAATCTTGGGTTGCCTCTTCCGCCTGTCGTCAATAAGGCTGCGACAAGTACGTTTGGGAGTAGCATTTGGAAGGGATTTGGATTGGGCTAAATATTGAGTGTTTAGCAAAAATTTTGCAAACCCCATTGGAGAAAAGTGAGCATTTAGAATACCGAAAGCTCAAGGCAGGTCCTAGGCTGCCTTGGGCCTTTCAGCTTTCTCGGCATGCTCACGCTGGTATTGTGCACTCTCTTTTTCTCTTGAAATTGACCTCACGAACTTTTTATTTTTCCATTTTTGCCCTTGTTACGTGACACCGTTTATCTTCTCCATTGAGGGTAGCCGGCTTGGTTGTACCTGATTGCAAGGGGCTGACGACAGTTAGAGAGTTAGAGAGACGCCAACATGGTCATGACGACCCAAGCAAGCTCCACAACTCGCGGTGTCATGCGATCCCTCGCAAGTCGCAACGACCCAGATTTGAGTTGTCGCGCGACCACGACAAGGGGCCATCAATCTTGGTCGCACGACCCCCCACAAGTCACAACGGCCTAGCTCAGGGTCGCCCCAACTCAAATCTGAGTCGCCACGAACTAGATGCTCGTCAATCTGGGTCGCGTGACCCCTCACAGCAACTCAGATTTGGGTTCGCCGCGACTCTTAGATGAACTCGGCAACGGTGAAGAATCGGTGATGCGGAGGGCAAGGGAGCAGAGGGCGTCCTCGCGGGAGGCGGTGATGATGGCGAGGGAGGCATCAGTGACACGGGGGCAGAGGGACACATCAAGGACACCGGCATTAGGGCAATGAGCGAGGGCGGTAGGGAGGTGCTCGGTGCGGAGGGGGCGGAGGAACTCGCGATGGCAGGACTCGTGTCATGGAAGGAGCAACGGATGAGGAAGGACTTGCGGTCGAGAAGGCCTCAGTCAAGGAAGTCGAGGATCAGGAGGATGATCTCCTTGGACAGGAGGTCAAAGAGGGCGGAGCCCTCTGGATTCGAGACCACCGGGCTTCTGCTTCCTAGAGAAGAGAGATTGAGATAGTGGAGAAGAAGATGGAGAAGAAGATGATGGTGGTTAAGATGAAGAGGATGATCTCCTTGGACATGAAGTTAAAGAGGGCGGAGCCCTCCGACATCGAGACCACCGGGCTTCTGCTTCCTAAAGAAGAAAGATTGAGATAGTGGAGAAGAAGATGGAGAAGAAGATGAAGAGGAGGAGAAGATGTTCTCCCCGACGGCAACCTGAGATCTTGCAATTTGATACGTCAACCGCCGGCGACAGATTTCGAGCACCGCCAATGGCCTTCGCTAGCCAACTATTTCTTTCTTTTTATTTTTTTAATCACAAAAGTTCTTTATAAATATAAATTTTTCCAAATACTATTTTGCTCAAAAGTACTTCCCAATAAACTTATTAAAGAACAAACAACACGCCATCAGAGAAAAATAATCGTGCGAATTTAAGTGAAATATCCAATTCAGAAAAAATATTATTTTTGTGAGACTTTTAATGAAGAGACTAGACCCAAATTTTCTTCAAGAATTGTGGCATCCTGAAATTCTTTGCTAGCCAATTAGGGGTGCTTCAGTTAATATCTTGTATGGAAATCTATGGCCGAGTTTAAAAGGATAGATCTTGGAAAAGAATGACTTATCTCTGGCCATGTACATCGTGAATTAGAATCCAGAGGTTTGTAATTCTAAGTGTTTAGTTATTTAATTTTACCCTATGGTATTTTAGTTTAATAAGATTTAATTAGTATTTAAAAAGGAGATTAAAATTGAATTGAATTAGGTTGGGCCTTAGGCCCAAGAGCATGGATTTTTGGATGGGCCAAGTTGGCCGGCCCATCGGAGCCCACGAGTGGGCTGTCGTCGGCCACAAGGGAGGCCGGCCCAAATGCCTCCAAGCCCAAGCCCAAAGCCCATCATGCATGTGTCATGCCAAGTGGCAAGAGGAGGTCTTCATGCATTGGCTATCAAGGGTGGCAAGCAATCATTGCAAATGATGAAGATTTGGGGGAATAAAAGGGAAAGAGAGAGAGTGGCCGGTTGGAATTCGGCCAAAGAGAGAGAGAATCGCGAGAGAGAGGGAGTGGCGAGAGAGAAGAGGAACCGAGGAGGAGGAGGAACCGCCCGTCGCCGCCCGCACGCCGTCCGTCCGTCGCCGGTGTGCCGCTGTCCGTTCGGTCTTTGAGGCAAGTTGGGATTGATTTCCACTCTTGCATGTGTGTCTTGCATGTGTGACTTGTTGGTGGTAGATTTCGGATGTTAGGGTAGGCAAAACCGAAGCTAGAAGTGACTTGTTCTTGAGAATGTTTGCTGTTTTCGTGTGAACCACCTGACCCAGAATCTTGTGAAGGCTTGCATGCATGTTTCGAGTTGGATTTTGACTTTTATTCCTTCATGAAAGTTGTATCTAACAACTTAAACTAAAACATACTAAAAATTGGGACAAAACGGTGGATATTTAAGGGGTCAAACCCTCATCCTACGAAGACACTAGATCTGGAACAGTTTTGCTGACCTTTTGGTAGATTTGTGGTTGCATGTCGATTTTTACCAAGAATCTCTCTTCGACTTCTTCATGAAACTTGTAGAGAACATCCTAAAGACTAACATAATCAAATTTGAAGTGAAATGAGCAAGTGTAGCCTAGTTAATCGACTTACTCTTGAAGACGGTAAATCTGGAGACACGGTGCTGGACACCCGAGACTTCATGGACCCATATGGTGATTATTCTTTGGAAATTTGACTAGATCCCTTAATGAAAGTTGTAGGGGACCTCTTGAAGTAAAACATATCCAAATTTCAGAGGAAACGAATAAGAATAAAGGGGTGAAAACTCGATATTTCGGAGAAACATACACTGGGCATTTCGGTGCGAGAACTAGAAGCTTCGGATGACTATAGAAAATTATCTAGAACGAATCTGGCCTAGATGTCTTCATGAAAAATCTTCTTTAGTGTCTTAACTGTAACCTGGTAAAATTTCATAATTTTCGGAGGTCGTTCGGGTATTTTAATCGAATTATTTCAAAAACTGCACATTCTGTTCTATCCGAAATTGCATGCTGTATTTGTGTGGATTATATCTTCTTGTGTGGAACCCTATCGGGCATGGGTTTTTCATGAAATTGTTATCTTATTGTCTTGTCTATCACATGCCTTGATTCCATGATTTTTGAGAAGCATATGGATATTTAATTTATGTATTTTCTAAAAATGGTACATGCTGGAATTTTGTAAACTTTGAAAAGGCATGAAATATGGACCATTTTAAATTGCATGGACTCCGTGAATTGTATTGTTATGGATGACGGTGTCTTGCTGCATGTATGATAATGATTTGAGATGCATGTATGAACTCAAGGATGAATATGACATTGATTGCCATCACATCACATGCCATGTTAAATGGAATTATAATTGAATATGTGAATTGAGATAAATGAGGAAGCCGTCGGAGGTGAGCCGACGATGCCCGGAGTGTCGGGATGCTGGCTAGAAGGGTACGGCCGGTTGCCCGATGGTCATGAATGGCCGGATACCGGAGGGTCCTCGGGAGTACCGAGTGGTATCGAGATGCCCGAAGAGTGGGGGAGCCGGAAGCTCGGCGAGTCTTGTGCCGAGGGATACCTCGTGATGCCAGTTGGGTGCGAGATGCCTGGCTAGAAGGGTACGGCCGGTTGCCCGGTGGCCTTGAATGGCTGAATGCCGGAGGGTCCTCGTGATGCCAGTTGGGGTACGAGATGCCCGAAGAGTGGGGGAGCTGGATGGTCTGATTGTATCTTGGATACATGTGGGATGCAAACATTGGTCCCGGGAAAGAGAAATGTGGCGGTCCAAAGTGAAATTGAAATCAAACTATGCATGATGATATATGCATGACATGATGATAATGATGTATGCATGATATGATGATGATGCTATATGCATGGATGCATGACATGATGATGGTACATGTGATATGATGATGATGTTACATGCATGGATGCATGGTAATGATGATGGTACATGTGATCCGATGATGATGTTACATGCATGGATGCATGGTAATGATGATGGTACATGTGATACGATGATGATGTTACATGCATAGATGCATGGTAAGGATGATGCCATATGTGACATGATGATGGTAAGTGTGTGATATGATGGTGATGTCTATATGATGATGATGGTACATGAGGTATGATGACATGTATATGATGCCATGGTATGTTGTGCATGGATGCTTGTATGACATGTGATGCTATGATTGTGATGATTGCATGGCATGATGTATTGAGTGGCTTATTGGTCCTTTCTTCTTTGAGTGGTTGTCTTACGGCCGGAGACCAACATTTCAGATTAGTAGGATGCCGCTCCCTGTTGTCACGCGGGGCGTATTTTACGGCATTCCTTTCGATGTAGAGGTCGAGTGCGAGGAGATCGACCGTCCCACCGTCCCTGGTCTCACGTATATTCGAGTTCGCATCTTAGTGATGTACGACGTGGGTCTGGCTGGGGGCCTTGTCATCCAGGAGTTCGTATCCGTTCATGTTCGTCGGAACGGAGTAATGCGTGGGATGTTGCCGTCGCCACCGCCTGATGCGGGATGGGTGTGAGGGCCCGTGCGTGAAGTAGGAAGCTGAAACTTTTTGGGATGATAGCCGACGCTAGTGATGGGGGATCTTGCACGATAGACGTAGTGGGTGAAGTGTTTCTTTTTGAGGCTATGGCCGAGTGTGGCTATAAGTCTGGTCTTACCTTTTGATGTCCGACCCAAGGAAACCCATCATGGAAAATATGTAAATAAAGTGTCGTGGCTTTATCTTTTCTTATGATGTTTAATGGTGTGCAATTGTATCATGGTTGATGGAGGGAGAGATGACGATATTATATTTTGCTTCCGCTAATGAGTCGCGCTGGGACCGTTTTCAAAAAAAAAAAATGTATATGATTTACGACGCTTCTTCTAAGAGATGTAATTAGATGTAGCATTAGGTGCCTGTGGCGACCTAAGGTGCTTCGGGATGACAGGCACCTAATGCTACACCTAACTACATCTCTTAGAAGAAGCGTCGTAAATCATAGACACATTTTTTTTTTTAAAACGGTCCCAGCGTCACTCATTTAACGGAAGCAAAAATATAACATCGCCATCTCTCCCTCCATCAACGATGATACAATTGCACACCACTAAACATCATAGGAAAAGATAAAGCCACGACACTTTATTTACATATTTTCCATGATGGGTTTCCTTGGGTCGGTACATCAAAAGGTAAGACCAGGACTTATAGCCACACTCGGCCATAGCCTCAAAAAGAAACACTTCACCCACTACGTCTATCGTGCAAGATCCCCCATCACTAGCGTCGGCTATCATCCCAAAAAGTTTCAGCTTCCCTACTTCTCACGCACGGGCCCTCACACCCATCCCGGTGCATCAGGCGGTGGCGACGGCAACATCCCACGCATTACTCCGTTCCGACGAACATGAACGGATACGAACTCCTGGATGACAAGGCCCCCAGCCAGACCCACGTCGTACATCACTAAGATGCGAACTCGAATATACGTGAGACCAGGGACGGTGGGACGGTCGATCTCCTCGCACTCGACCTCTACATCGAAAGGAATGCCGTAAAATACGCCCCGCGTGACAACAGGGAGCGGCATCCTACTAATCTGAAATGTTGGTCTCCGAAGGGGTAAGTACAACCACTCAGCAAGTAAAGGACCAATAAGCCACTCAATACATCATGCCATGCAATCATCACAATCATAGCATCACATGTCATACAAGCATCCATGCACAACATACCATGGCATCATATACATGTCATCATACCTCATGTACCATCATCATCATATAGACATCACCATCATATCACACACTTACCATCATCATGTCACATATGGCATCATCCTTACCATGCATCCATGCATGTAACATCATCATCGTATCACATGTACCATCATCATTACCATGCATCCATGCATGTAACATCATCATCATATCACATGTACCATCATCATGTCATGCATCCATGCATATAGCATCATCATCATATCATGCATACATCATTATCATCATGTCATGCATATATCATCATGCATAGTTTGATTTCAATTTCACTTTGGACTGCCACATTTCTCTTTCCTAGGACCAATGTTTGCATCCCACATGTATCCAAGATACAATCAGACCATCCGGCTCCCCCACTCTCCGGACATCTCGTACCCCAACTGGCATCACGAGGACCCTCCGGCATTCAGCCATTCAAGGCCACCGGGCAACCGGCCGTACCCTTCTAGCCAGGCATCTCGCACCCAACTGGCATCGAGAGGTATCCCTTGGCACAAGACTCGCCGAGCTTCCGGCTCCCCCACTCTCCGGGCATCTCGATACCACTCGGTACTCCCGAGGACCCTCCGGTATCCGGCCATTCATGACCATCGGGCAACCGGCCGTACCCTTCTAGCCAGGCATCCCGACACTCCCGGGGCATCGTCGGCTCACCTCCGACGGCTTCCTCATTTATCTCAATTCACATCTTCAATTATAATTCCATTTAACATGGCATGTGATGTGATGGCAATCAATGTCATATTCATCCTTGAGTTCATACATGCATCTCAAATCATTATCATACATGCAGCAAGACACCGTCATCCATAACAATACAATTCACGGAGTCCATGCAATTTAAAATGGTCCATATTTCATGCATTTTCAAAGTTTACAAAATTCCAGCATGTACCATTTTTAGAAAATACATAAATTAAATATCCATATGCTTCTCAAAAATCATGGAATCAAGGCATGTGATAGACAAGACAATAAGATAACAATTTCATGAAAAACCCATGCCCAATAGGGTTCCACACAAGAAGATATAATCCACACAAATACAGCATGCAATTTCGGATAGAACAGAATGTGCAGTTTTTGAAATAATTCGATTAAAATACAAGAACGACCTCCGAAAATTATGAAATTTTACCAGGTTACATTTAAGACACTAAATAAGATTTTTCATGAAGAAATCTAGGCCAGATTCGTTCTAGATAATTTTCTATAGTCATCCGAAGCTTCTGGTTCTCGCACCGAAATGCCCAGTGTATGTTTCTCCGAAACATCGAGTTTTCACCCCTTTATTATTATTCGTTTCCTCTGAAATTTGGATATGTTTTACATCAAGAGGTCCCCTACAACTTTCATTAAGGTATCTAAGTCAAATTTCCAAATAATAATCAGCATATGGGTCCATGAAGTCTCGGGTGTCCAGTACCGTGTCTCCAGATTTACCGTCTTCAAGAGTAAGTCGATTCACTAGGCTACACTTTCTCATTTCACTTCAAATTTGAGTATGTTAGTCTTTAGGATGTTCTCTACAAGTTTCATGAAGAAGTCGAAGAGAGATTCTTGGTAAAAATCGACATGCAACCACAAATCTACCAAAAGGTCAGCAAAACTGTTCCAGATCTAGTGTCTTCGTAGGATGAGGGTTTGACCCCTTAAATCTCCATCGTTTTGTGCCAATTTTTAGTATGTTGTAGTTTAAGTTGTTAGCTACAACTTTCATGAAGGAATCAAAGTCAAAATCCAACTCGAAACATGCATGCAAGCCTTCACAAGATTCTGGGTCAGGTGGTTCACACGAAATCAGCAAGCATTCTCAAGAACAAGTCACATTCTAGCTCCGGTTTTGCCTACCCTAACATCCGAGATCTACCACCAACAAATCACACATGCACGACACACATGCAAGAGTGGAAATCAATCCCAACTTGCCTCAAAGACCGAACGGACAGCGGCACACGAACGGCACACTGGCGACGGACGGACGGCGTGCGGGCGGCGACGGGCGGCTCCTCCTCCTCCTCGGTTCCTCTTCTCTCTCGCCACTCCCTCTCTCTCGCGATCCTCTCTCTCTCTTTGGCCGAATTCCAACCGGCCACTCTCTCTCTCTTTCCCTTTTATTCCCCCAAATCTTCATCATTTGCAATGATTACTTGCCACCCTTGATAGCCAATGCATGAAGACCTCCTCTTGCCACTTGGCATGACACATGCATGATGGGCTTTGGGCTTGGGCTTGGGCTTGGAGGCATTTGGGCCGGCCTCCCTTGTGGCCGACGACAGCCCACTCGTGGGCTCCAATGGGCCGGCCAACTTGGCCCATCCAAAATCCATGCTCTTGGGCCTAAGGCCCAACCTAATTCAATTCAATTTTAATCTCCTTTTTAAATACTAATTAAATCTTATTAAACTAAAATACCATAGGGTAAAATTAAATAACTAAACACTTAGAATTACAACCTATGGATTCTAATTCACGATGCACATGGCCAGAGATAAGTCATTCTTTTCCACTGAAATGAATTTAATTACAAATGTTTTCATTAAATTAAGTTCAATTTTCTATAATTTTTGTATCAATTATATTGGTCATAATATTTCTTATTTGATTTTTTTCGTTTCAAATTGGTATTTTCCTCGCATCTCCCTTTTGTTTTGTTTTTATTTTTATTTTTTATAATTTATCAAACGCAATTTGCATTTTAAAAAACTCATTTAACTTAAAGTCATTTTCATTTTCCCAAAAGACTTTCCTCAAAAGTCCAACCAAGCACTAAAGTAAAGTGGGCTTCAACATAATTTCACCCAGTGAAGATTAGTACGGATGGTCGAATGATAACACCATCCAATGTACTATACCGGCAGCAGGGTCTCAAAAGTATGTGCTCTCCTGATTGGAGTATACCTATCAACATTCGTGAGGCAGTCAAAAATCTTCATCATCCAGTGTTGGTCTGGTGATGGGAATCGACCATCTTCCCAAATGGGCGGTGTAGTTTATGCACCGGATAACACCTCTTCCTGCCGGTCCATCGGGGAAGTCAATGACGCTGATGCTCCCCGTGTCGAGGTGAAATGATCCCATCCATTCTTTTGTCAAACCCAGGCAGTGCCCCATCAGTGCAATGTGAGCCACCGGATGGCCCACTGCTGCCACGACTTTTTCAGGCTCGGATCCGCCGGATAGTTCGTCCAAGAGAGACAGCCAGGCTCTCCCTGACTGATCCCACAGTGCTGTGAGGACTTTGTCTTCCTGTTGTTTTAACCAGCCGGGTTGAAGAAAAGGAACTGGGGCAGAATCCTGCAGGAAAAAAGACACGGGCAATATGCCCCTCAAAAACCAGATGCATGTTCAGCTGTTGTAATTCCTATAACACAGCCCTACTAAGAGTGGATTCATAAGAACTTTAAGATGCCATTGGCACTAGGCAGTGGGAGAAAGAAGTTTAATTCATTGTCACTATTGGTTGCCTTTACCTTCTTCGATTGCTGCAGAATGCTTTCACATTCAAGTTCCTGCATTTGCTTCATCTCAACATAACGTGGCACACAGTCAGCACCCAAGCAGTCTGCAGCTTCTTGAACCTGCAGTGGTAAGGACGACATAAGAGTGAGATTAACTTTGCAATAGCGTAACTAAGTTCCTTGAGAACCTAGGGTAGGGGCATATTTTTCATAGCTATAATGATATGCTGATGTGAGGACCAGGACATGGGCTTACTTTCGATACAGCCATGGCTGTCTCGATGCTGGCGCTCCTCGGACTGCTGATTACCGAGCTGACCTTCAAATCAAGAAGAAGCTCTGCAATTTTCTGGGACTGTCATATGGGGCAAAAGAAAATAGATTATAAGAATGCAAAGGAGCCCATTCCTGTGCGTCACCTATATGGTTTATCCTAAGAGTCAAACCTGTATGATTCCAAGCAGGTTCAATGTTTCATTACCATGACTTGGAAAATTCACCTGCACATTATCAAAAGTTAATATCATAATCTTAAAACCGAGAGACTGAAGAAGCTGGAAATAGAATAAAAAGATAATGGCAGCACAGGCACAGTCCAATATACTGCCTTCCAGAAATGTCATCAGCTAAAGTGTATACCTGAGGAGCGGAAGAGATCTGAGAAGTACAGAGAAAACTCCACCCAAACAAGAAAAGCCTCACTATGAATCCCCATCTAGCAAGTTTAATTTGAAGTGCACAAGAGGCATCCTACTTAGTAAGATGGATCTCTAGGCATTCGTACATACCAGTAAGTGCAGTAAAGAATAGTTTGAGTTAATTTAAAGCCTACAATGACATGTTCAACGTTATATTTGCCATATAGAAACCAAGGACAAGGCACAGAAATATCCACCAAGCCCAATCAGTTAAGTGAACTTGACTTTTCAGTGACCTGCATCTTATTGAGAGGTGAATCACAGAAGTAATCAGACGTGATTCCCTAATGAATATGCAGTCAGGGTGCTTTTCCTTTTTTTGTGCTTAAATAATAAGTAATCAGGTCATTGCTTTTACCTCAGCACCGCTCTCTGTTACTCCATGACAGATAAGTATGATCCTCTTGCTGGTTTTTCTGCCTGCGCCAGCAGCAACAGGCGAAGCTGGAGTCTGAGCAGTATCATTCGATCATTACACCAGAAGGGCTTTAATGTAGTAAACAATCATGGGTATATCATCGCATACTTGAATGATGCATACCTGATTTAGTCGGTTGAGGCATATAAATGGGGATCCGCCCTCAGCTCCTGGGGTAAAATCCAGTACACTGACTCCGCAATTGCTTTGTAGCAAAATCCGGAAATATTCTGTTCCTAATCCTGATCATTGGGAGGAAGAACGACAAAAGAAAAAGGTCGGATGGATAACACAGCTGTCTCAGAACTCATATGTCCAGACATTCATCTGAAGAGTGAAAGGATGAAGTACCAATAGCGGTAGCGACAAGAGCCTGATTAACAGCATTGTGGGCAACCACGAGAACAGACCTGCTTTCATGGGCAAGAATTTTGTTCCAGCAGTCCCTAGCACGTTGCCACAATTCCCTCACGGGATAGTGACCGTCAATGCAAAAATTTGCAGCATCCACCTGCCACTGCCGAAATGCCGTGCCAAACTTCGCTTTCCCCTCATGCTTCAGGAGACCCTAGATTTCGCACCACATCAACAAAAGAAAGCAGTTCATATTTCGCATGCACTGCCCAATTTCTCATCTTTGCACATTCCAGATGGCTTATGGACTAATCAGTTAAGCAAGCATACTTGAAATGAATAGAGGTCGATTTCCCTCAAGTCGGATTCACTGATCATATCCTCCTCCCGCGCTCCCCATATGATCTCGGCCGTTCTCTTCGACCGTGCTAGGGGGCTGAACAGAGAAACGCGCCATTCGGAGATGAATATCAACTCGATCATCGAACCGACAAATACTAGATTTCAGTTCAAAAATATATTTTTGCAAGGAATTACAGAGAAAGTCATTCTATTCATCAAGCTCTAGAGCACGTTCGCCGCTCCGATGAGCGAAGCGAGGCGGGTTTTGAATATACCGAGGGCCGCAACAGAAAGACCGACGGCGCGCACCTGGTGAAGCAAACGTCGAAGGAGTCGTCGATGAGCATCAGGCGCGAGGTCTCGGCCTGAGCCTCGCCTTTCTTCGTGAGGACCGCGAAGTCGGAGCTGCCCTGGATCCGGCCCTCCGCATTCCACGTGCTCTGGCCGTGCCTCACCAGCACCACCCTCTTCGCCGCCCTTATCGCCGGGAACTTCGCCGAGCCGCGGAGCTCGGCGGCCGGGTCGCCGTCCCGGTCTTCGACGATCGCCGGCGCCGGCGGCTTCTGGGTGACGCTCGAGGAAGCCGACCGGACGGTGAGGAGACCGCACCTCCCGGGTCGGCGGGCGTGGGTCGGGCCGGCGCGAGGGTCGGCGCGCCGGAGAAGGAGATTGGGGACGACGAGAGCGCTTGTGGAGGACAGCATCTGGCGAGTGCTTGCTTGCTTTGATGTGTTCTCTTCTCTCTGTTTTTGCCGCTAAATTCCGGGAATCGGAAATATCTTTCCGGAGTGCAGTTTGGACCGTTGGATGGTTTTTAACGACCTGACAAATGGGCTGGGCTTTAGATTTTTTCTCTATTTTTTTCTTCTTTTGTTTTCCGAAATAAAAAAAAAATAACTAGGAAATAGATTTGGAATAAAAATAAGAAGTAGAAATTAAATAGAAAAATAACTAGGATATAGATTTGGAATAAAATGAGAAATAAAAAAAAGTAGCATCTTATTTCTGGAACAGTTTTTACAAACAAGTCATTTTCTTTTTTACTTTTTTTTTCTTCTTCCTCGTTGCTGGCCATTGTTCACCGCCCCTCACATGCAACCAGCTGCCGCCTAAGAGGAGGAAGAAAAGGAGAGGAAAAAAGTAAAGAAAAAAATCTCAAAAAAATATTAATAAATAAAAATTCTACTACAAACTAAAAAAAAAAAAAAAAAAAACTTTTGGATTGTATCAAGTGCATTTATGTTATTTTTCTATTTTATTAATAGAAATTTTATGTAGTTATCAAACGCATTATTTTACTCAAACTGTTCTAGGGAATAAAATTAGAAAATAACTATTTATAAAAAGAAATTATTCTCAAAAACAGAAATATTACTAAATGCACCTTAAGAGACTATGATCGGGTATGGTCGGGTCTGAGTATACTTGCCCAAAACACTTTAAGCCGTGGCCCATTGATCTTATGCATGGTAAGAGCCTGGCCCGCCCACCATCCAACCAATTGATGTTCTTGTCCAGCCCAACAGGCCAAATTTTGTGATGAAGCCCACTGGAAGATTGTCCCTGGCCATGTGCTGTAGTCCTCCAACATAGCTTGGTTCCCAATCGTTTTCGACAGCTTAGATGGTTACATGAGGACATGTTTCGATATTAGCTTTTGGATATTATCACTATGCTACCCCGGATTAATATTATATGCTTTGACTCGTCACATTTCAAGACTCACGATTTTGATCTTTTGCATTAATTTATGTGAAGATTTTTCCCAAGTGCTCTCACACTTGTAGCCCTCCACATAGTTTGGTTCCCAATCATTCTTTATAGCTTAGATGGGCAGACGAGGGCATGTTCCAATATTCGTTTTTGGATTATAATTATTATTATGGCACTTGTAAATTAATTTACTCGAGATGTAATCTATTCACCCATTTTATATTAAATCTCATGGCTTTATCATTTTGCATATATGTGGCCACTTTTTCAAGAAATCAACCATTCTAGTAGTGCTTTTACCTAAGCATGTGGCATCTTGGAGTTCCAATGCCAGGTGTTGCCATTATGTCAAAAGGTACTTTTTATGAATTAATTCCAATTTCACACACACACATGTTCAAGGAATGTTCTTTCCTTGTTAGGTGCATAATCTTGGCCCATGGCAATCCTAAAAGCAGCCCTAAAGTCATTCCTTATTTTGGTCTTCTTGCCCTAGCTATCAACCCTCGCCCTCATTGAACAAGTCGCTATTGACCCATTGGCTTTTGCATGATTTGTCCCTGGACCATATATTTACTGGAGGGGTTTCAACTCTAACACCATATTGTCATACTCCTAAATTAATCCATTCGAGATTATTGTTCATCTTGACTCATCCCATATGAGGCCTTGCAATTTTGTTATTTGGTGTCCAGGTTGACACATTCCTATAAGGTTACCCATCTTGATAATGCTCTTACTTTAAAATGCTTAGCATTAACTTTGGAGTTTCAACGTTAAGCATTATTGTTATATCAAAATGCGTATTTTGTTAATTAATTATAATCTTACATATATATGCTCTTCCTTGATTTCGTGTATAATCCAGTTCATTCCTATCCTCATCATCCGTCCTAGAAACTCGACAAAAGCCGCTTCTCATTCCAACCCTTTTGCCCCAACAATCATTTATAAATAATACCTAATAGAATAGTACATTCTAGTGGAACTTGTAGGCATAAGAACGTTACCCTACTCACCAAAACAATCTCGCCTAATTTATATATAATTGTTGACAAAATCCTGCCCAACACAAGAAACAAAATTCAAAATCAATCCTATCGAGACAATAACGTTATTAAGACATCATTTCGAAAAACAAAATATATATCTCAGAAAAGAGTTGATCTCAATGGCAAGACCATGGCTTTTTAGAAGTGATCCGACAACGACTTTGAATCGACCCGACGGCGACTCGGGATTTTTCCGGGGACATGGATTGGTTAAGCCTGAACGGCTAGTTCGGAAAATTCGGGGGGATTATCAGTAGAGACAGGAGAAAAAGAAAAAAAAAAGTAGCCGTTGCTTTCCGGGCTGGGGTCCCGACGGGCGGCATTCATCCACCAGGAATCCAGCTAAGCAAAAAAGGAACCGACCACCAAAAAATAAAAATAAAAACCGACCTCCCCCTCTATTTCCCTTTCTCGCCCAATCAATTCGGCTTCTCGTCGGCCGTCGCGGCGGTGATGGGATTGGGATCGAATCATCGGATCGGAATCGAAGTGAATGTGCGAGCGCGACCGGGACGGACCGCACAGGATCCCTGCCCCCCACTCCTTCGCTTAGCAAACGTCCCTTCCTGGCTTTTTATCCCCCGCGGGCCCCACTTCGGTCAATTCGCCGCGCCAGCTAAGATTGCCATGGCACCCTTTTCCATTTTTTATTTTTTAATAAAGTTGCACGAAAAACCATGCCCAAGTAACACACCAATCATAAATTATTTTTGTGATAAAAAAACTTAAATTTTATTTATCGTAATATATATTAAATTATATTTTGGACAAATAAATACCAATTTGAGGTTCTTAGGTGTCATCGAAAAAAAGTTTGTGACTTTTTGATATCATCGAAAAAAGTTTATAATTTTTAATGTCACAAAAAATAGATTTTGGATAGATATATCACATCAGCATTTGGTTTGGGACTTTTCGTGTTACAAAAGAAATTCAAGGTAAATGTATTATAGTGACTAAAGTTGAGAGGTTTTTTGTGGCTTTTATTCTAATTTATTTGATCTTATCTTTGGTTGTTATTGTTTTTGTATTTTTGGGATTTGGGTGGGGGGAACCGCTTTTGCGTGCGATTTAATTAATCGGGATTTGGCCCGGGCTAGTTGGAGCGCGCTTAATCCGCAGATTATCATTGTTGTCTCTTTCGCGCGTGAGCGCAGATCTTATTTAAGGAACGCCCACTAAAATCCAGGAGGATCCTCAGGGCCCATGACCCTAAAGTCGCTTTGTTCGGAAAAAAGGCCGTTCGGACAACCATCGAAAAAAGTTCAAAAAAAAAAAAAAAAAAAAAAGAGAGAGAAGAAAATGAAAGCCGCTTATATTGTTCTCTGGACAAATTTCAGAAATTCGAATTTTTTTTTAAATTCCTTTATCTACGATCTTTTTCGAGTCTCTTTTCTTTTCCTTGTACCCCCCAGCTTTCCTGACTGTTGTCGATAAAAGGGGAGAGGACTCGGAAGTACTTTCGCACGGCTTCCCCCTGATCGCTTCTTTTGTAGGGACCGACCGCGATTGCTCGTTCACTCGCTCGCTTTCTTTATCGGACAGCGATTCATCGGTGCATGAATCTCGGCGTCTTGCGCGCGACCGAACGAGGAGAGCAATATTACGAATGGAAAAAGCATAGAGGCGAACGACGTGCCTCCACCGAACTGATTCCAACGTCAGTCTTTTCAAAATGTCGAGGCTAAAAATATCCGTATAGATTCCGCGTGATCAATGCGGAATATACAATCGGGATTCTTTCTTTTTATTTTCCGTGGTCATTTCCGTTCACTTTTTTTTATATCATGGGAATGGAATCCCGTTCTCATTTTTCCAAATATCTTTACTCGACCGAATCGAAATAAGAAATTCACGGAGACATATGAGATCATATCACGAGTAATTTTAACTTTTGTGGCAAGATAGACGAATGGAATCGACTTGATCCACCGCCGTTGGGCCACCCTCATCCACCGAATTGATGCGAACATCTATCTTTTCAAAATGTTGATTAAAAATATCCTTATAGATTCTACTTCATCTTTGTCCAAAAAAAAAAAAAAGATTCTACTTCATCAATGCGAAATATATAATTGGGATCCTTCCTTTTATTGTCCATGGTCATTTCCATTTACTTCTCTATTTCATGAGAGTGAGATCTCATTCTCATTTTTCAAATATCTTTACATGATCGAATTGAAATAAGAATTCACGAAGGCATATGCAATCATATCACGTCCAATCTTAACTTTTGTTACAAGGTGGACGGATGGAGTCGACTTGATCCACCGTCGTTGGGCCGCCCTCTTCCACCAAATTGAAGCGAACATCAGTCTTTTCAAAATGTCGACGAAACATATACTTATAAATTTCGCTCAATCAATGCAAAATATACAATCGAGATCCTTTCTTGTTATTTTCCATGGTCATTTCCATTCACTTTTTTTTTTTTTTTGTGAAAACAATATCTCACTCTCTTTTTTTCAAATATCATCACTCAACCGAATCGAAATAAGAAATACATAAAAATATGTGCAATCATATCATGTCCAATTTTAACTTTTGTGGCAAGATGGATGGATGGAATCGACCCGATCTATCGCCATTGGGCCGCCCTCCTCCACCGAATTGATGCAAACATCAGTTTTTTCAAAATGTTGATTAAAAATATTCTTATAGATTCTACTTGGTCAATGCAAAATATACAATTAAAATCCTTTTTTATATTTATTTTTCCATGGTCATTTCCATTCACTTTTATATTTCATGATAACGATATCTCGTTCTCATTTTTTAAATATCTTAACCCGAACCAATCGAAATAAGAAATTCATGAAAGCATGTGTGATTATATTAGGTCCAGTTTTAACTTTTGTGGCAAGATGGATGGACGTAATCGACTCAAATCCTCCGCCGGGTTGCCCTCATCTGCCAACCCACAATCACCATCGTCATGGAGATTAAGAAATCGCCACTAGATCCCGGCTGAGTAAATGAGCAAAGAACCGCGGCGATGAAATCGAATAACATTAAAAATAGAAATCAAGAGAGAGATGGACGGATGGAATCGATCCGATCCGATCCGTTGCCGCTGGCCCGCCCTCCTCCGCCACCTCACGTCACGGCCGCCGCCGCCGCTGGACGCTACGAAATCGCCACCGTATCCCCGTCGAGTAAATGAGCAAAGAACCGCGGCGATGAAATCGGATAACTTAAAAAATGGAAACAGAGGGGAAGAGATAGAGAGAGAGAGAGAGAGAGAAAAAACAAGCAGCAAAGGACGCGGCTCTGCCTTCTCCATCCCCTCTCCTTTAGGCTTTAACTCTCTCTCTCTCTACTCTGGCCTTTCTCTCTCTACACTCACTTTCACACTCTCACTCTCAGTCTCTCTCCCTTTCTCTCTCTTTCTCTACGGACTTCGGAGTCTCTTTCTCTCTCTAGACCTTCACCTGTCAATCTTCATCCCCCTCACGGCAAGACGAAGCGAGGCGAGGGTGCTGAACAGAAACCCTAAGGCGCTCCTCCCTCGGCGATCGTCGTCTCGCTATCCCGAGCCGTCGCCGGCAGCGCCCAGATCTGAGCCACGCGGGAGCTCGCGTCCCAGCTATGCGCCACTGATTCCCCGCCGGAGCCCCGCAGCATGTCGAGCTCCGACCCGAAAACCCGCCCCAAGCCGGGCCCGTGGCCGCCCGTGCCGGAATCCTCGCCAATGCCGCCGTCCTCGTGGGCCAAGCGCACCGGCTTCCGCGCCAAGTTCTCCGGCGAGGCCAATGCCGGCGACTCCGGCCAGATATCGATGCCCCCCCGGCCCCGGGAGACCAACGGCCAGCCGGATCTCGAGGCCGGCCGGGCCCGGGCCCATCCGCCGCCGCCTCCTCCGCCACAGCCGCCGCAGCCTCCGCAGCCTCCGCAGCGGCCGCCCCCGCCGGGGCGGCGAACGGCCAGGCGCAGGAGACAAGCCGCCGCCGCCGGCCCTGCCGGCCCCGCCCGCCGCTGCTGCCGCGGCGGCCGCCGACAAGGATCAGCCGGCGAAGAGGCGGAGGGATTCCGATGGAGCAGTGCCGAAGAGCTCCAGCCCCGGGGCGAACAGGCGGGCCTCGGCCGGGGCCACGGAGGCACCGCGGCGGCCCAGCAGGAGCGAGGAAGCCATCGACATGTTGCCTCAGACGGTGGATGATGATGGGTTCGGGAGCAGGCATTCGCATATGAAGTACGAGCTTCGAGATAATCCGGGCCTCGGTGAGTCTTTGGGTTTTTTACTTGTTTCGTTAGCTTTGCGATCTTTTAGCGGCGCGTGGTCTTAATTAAGGTGTAGTTTAGGAGTTCATCTCTTTGAAAATTCTTGATTCTGTATCTGTCGAATGTGCAATTGCTGGTCGCAACCGCAATCATGTGCTTTTTAATGCCATTACAACAAAAAGTAATTTAATTTGTGGACACAAACAGTTTGTCTTCAGTTATTTTGGACAATATAAGTCAAATTGTACGTTTTTGTGCGGTTGTATTTTTCATTCGATGATATCAGGGGCGTGATGCTTCTTGAAAAAGATAACTTTTTTATCAATGACCTTATAGATAGGCCTAATTTTGTATGATTTCTTCACTGGTGCAATATACTGTTTTTGTGCGTATTGCTGTGCGAAAATATGTCGTGTGTATGTTTTAACAATCGGCATTATTTAATTTCTCTTCTGTGGTGCAACTTTCAGTTCCAATTAGCTTCTATGGGTTCCAGCATTTTCTTTCGATGTTGGGCTCACTCGTTCTTGTCCCACTCGTCATAGTTCCTGCAATGGGTGGCGATCATGTGAGTAGTCTGGTTTTATTTACTAATATATGTCGATATTCATCTCCATCAACCAGTGTAGCTCATTTGATATGATTTAAGAATGTAGGAGGACATTGCGGCCGTGGTCTCTACTGTGCTCCTTGTGTCTGGACTCACCACACTTTTGCAAACTAGTTTTGGATCAAGGTTGCCCTTGATACAGGGGCCATCTTTTGTTTACCTTGCTCCTGCTCTAGTGATAATCAACTCTCCAGAATTTCAAGGGCTGAATGGAAACGTAAGTATTCAATTTTCACTCGAGCTAAGTGTGGCTAGATAAATTAATTTACTTGTTGGTGCTTTCTCCAGACAACTGTTGAAATCGTGAGCATGTTTTTTCATTCTCATTGTATTGGCATGTTTTTTAATGTTTAATTCCTTAAATATATATCTTCTACGTCACCTTATCAGTGGACAGTTTTCGCCAGTTAGTTGGATGATATGATGACTTACCGATGGAAAATGGACAAATCTTACAGGCTGGTTTTGTGGCTTACGCCCTTCATTATCATGTTGCCTTCGTCAGTCCAAAGCCTCACCACAGAGCCACTTAAATTTCCACTTGCTTTTCTCCAGGAGGACTTGTGGGAGAACGGTGTTAAGAAGTACGATTACTTTTAGTCATGCCCTCCATGAGAAGAGGAGAGAAAAGTTGAACAAATTTAGTGACACTCCTATCTCTGTTAGACATGACAAAGTCTACCCATCCTTAGATACTAGATGAATTTTCTCAGCTGTCAAGGGGCATTTCATTGCCAGTATTGGCATTGACATGCAACTTCTTTAGCAAGCAACTGTTGGAATTTTATACTTCTAGATAAAGCTGGAGTTTACTTTTGGACAACTTAAAAGAAATTCTCTAGTGGCTTTTGTCATCTAGGTAGGACTCTTGAGGAGACTTCATCATTTTATCAGGCAGAATGCCTACTTTGTCCTTAAAAATTTACAGATTTCAGTTTGAAGGCATGCAAGCAGCCACAATTTTATGAGTAATTTCACTTGTATGAGTGAATTAGTTGCATGGAGTTGTGATGGAGTGATGGGTAGGAAGGTGCTTAAGATATGTTTTATGACGATTGTGTTTTCGTCCATTGAATTCATAACATGAATCCATAGGTAAAATACACTTGTCTCTAGTCAGTCATGAACTTGTTAAAAAGTTCCTATTTTTTGCTTTTTTTCCAATTAATTTACATATGTCAAATTTATGGAACTCTAGATATAGGTGTGTTACCGCATCTTGTAATTACATTTGATTCTCGAGTATATATTTGACATTTTAATTCAGTCTTATTGGGTTGCAATATTTTATGCATAGAAATTTGAATGTTTTCATCTCCCTCATGTGTCAAAGGTTGACATGGAGCTGCTCTTTGATTAGCTTAGGTTGATTCACAGTTAATACTTTTTCACAGTGACAAGCGTGCATTGGCCAAACTGTCCAATGACACCTGCTATCAGTATGAACGAAAAAGTTGATTGATTTGTATTCTTTTGTAAAATTGGTTTTCTTAAGACTGTTAGTATTGCAAACCTATAGGTTTTTGTTCTGGAATTAGGATTGGCTATTTCTCTCCCTTTTATCGACTCTTCTTGTCTCTTTACAAGTAGATTTGAGCCTTTAAGGTCTAAATTTACCTTGCTTTGATCTTACAGATCTTATTATTGTACGATCTTTCTATTTCATCTTTGAATGCCATCAAGCCTAAGTTGTTTTGTGATGCCAGAATTTCAAACACATTATGAGAGAGCTACAGGGTGCCATAATTGTTTCTTCAGCCTTTCAAGCCATACTTGGTTATAGTGGACTTATGTCCATTCTTCTGAGGTAGAGCTATGCTTATAGCTTATCAGCTTATCATCTTATCATCTATCAAGCACTGCCAATGAGCATGCTTGTTATTTAGCTATGCTTTCATGAAATTATTGGTGAGCAATGCCAGATTAAACAACTGCAGTTCTTTTTTCTTACATTTCAGGTTGATAAATCCAGTAGTGGTGTCCCCAACTATTGCTGCTGTTGGACTGTCCTTTTATAGCTATGGTTTTCCTCTGGTTGGAAAGTGTCTCGAGATTGGCATTATGCAGATATTACTGGTCATAGTTTTTTCTCTTGTAAGTTCTACGTAGCTTTTTCACCAAAAGGGCATGTGCAGTTTCCTTCTTTATCTATTTGGCAGGACATCAACTTCATCCCTCTCTCTCTCTCGTGCAATGCATTCTGAGCTGTTGTCTCATTGAAACCTTCTCTTTGGAATTTGATCATACTGTAATTATATCATCTGACCTGTCTGTCTATTTTCTTGCAGTATCTTCGTAAGATATCAATTTTTGGTCACCGTATATTTTTAATCTATGCAGTAAGTTAAAGCTGCAAAGCTTTACTTTTTTTCTTTTTTTTTTCCCCGTCTCCCATTATATTCATAGTTTTCTTTACCATGTGCAAATTTCTATAGTTATGGCTGCTCATATATTTGCAGGTTCCACTGGGTCTTGCTATCTCATGGGCTGCTGCTTTCCTGATGACCGAAGCTGGTGTTTATAGTTACAAAGGTTGTGATACAAATATACCGGCCTCGAACATAATATCTGAGCACTGCAGGAATCATATATCCCGAATGAAGTACTGCAGGGTCGATACCTCCCAGGCATTAAAATCTTCTCCATGGTTGAGGATTCCTTATCCATTACAGTGGGGAACTCCAGTCTTTCGCGGGAAAATGGCTATAGTTATGTGTGTCGTGTCGATAATATCATCAGTGGATTCAGTAAGTGGTTGGTTTTGTTTCTCCAATGCTTTTAAGCTATCTATTCAGATCTCATTTTCTCGATATGTTAAATGTTACATATAGCATTCCACAGGCGATCAATTGTATATAAAGTGCCTGTACGCTCTTGGTTAGAAAGTCTGTCGTGTGCTAACCACAAACTGTGTCCGACATTATGAGATCAGTGTAGCTACAATATTTTCCAGCTCTATAGTAATTTATGTGAATGGAAGAACTACAATCACATATTGTATTGTGGGATAAACTACACTTTGCATCATGGACTTTGGAAATGAAAATCAAATCTCGAACACATATTCCGACAGCAAACACTTGAACTTCACAAAATTGAGGGCTGACAGATGACAAAGTAACTTTGTGTATTCATAGGAGTTACATATGAATTATGTGTTTTTAACTTGATGAAATGTAATAGTTACTGCATCTCGTGCCCTTCTCCATATAGTGTTTTCTAAATTCTCCTTTTGTTATATTCAGGTTGGATCATACCATGCATCTTCACTTCTGGTGGCATCGCGACCTCCAACCCCTGGCGTTCTTAGTCGAGGCATTGGTCTTGAGGGTCTTTCAAGTGTCTTAGCTGGTCTATGGGGCACAGGAACCGGATCATCTACGCTAACTGAGAACGTGCACACTATTGCTGTGACTAAAATGGGAAGCCGTAGAGCGGTTGAAGTAGGTGCAGTTGTTTTGATAGTTTTATCTGTTATAGGTAAGAAGTCATCCGCAGTATCTTTAACTCCAGAGATCATTGGATCACTTGGCAGTGGAATCACTGTTGATGCAATCTGCTTGGGGTGCTAAACGAAGCCTTCTTTAGTGTTTGGATAATTGAATAGAGATAACAGATAAATAGGCGTCAAGGATGCACCGACCATACCATTTACAACATTTGTAAATACGCATAATGGCAAGTGATAACCTTCACAATTTAGATTCTTCTAACTGAGATGAACTAAAGTTTGTCAACTTCCATACACTAAACAATGCCAAAAGAATGATAATTTTCTAGAGAAACCCATTTGCTTTTAAAGTTATTTTCAAGATGGCAATGTTCCACATAAAAATTTAAGTTGCTTAAATTTTTGAAGCCCTAATCAACTGAAATGACAAAATGATTTTGGCTTCATATTCTGAACTTGATATGTATCTGTGGTTGTGATTTAGATCTAGATGGCTGTTGCTAGCTTGAGACTGTCCTCTGACTGAATGTATCGTTCCTTCATTGCCTTTTTTACTTGAGAGTCACCATCCTTGGATCACTTGTCTTTGTATTTTACATTTATATAGGATCTTGTGTCAACTTGTCATATCTTTAAGACTTGCTCCTAGCGCTGATTAGGCTCTTGAATCCTTTCTAGTTCCTTTTAATTTCTGATTCTTATTTTTGATGATTAATGTGTCACGAGTGATGCCATCAACAAAGGACTGATTCTTTGAGCTAGAAGTTGAACATACTAAGCAGATGGAGTTTGTGATTTTGGCATATGCATGTGAAGTTTGATAGTTTTACATTTGTGATAGTTGATTATGGAGGCAATCCTGTTGTCTTTGTTATTTATCTGGCAAATTAAGTTTAAGTAAGGTTATGGCACTGAGATGCTGAAAATACTGGCTCATTCTTTCTTTTTGCACCTCCTTGGGTATCCTTCCTGCATGCATGAAGTGCCCTGTTTCCTTTCCAATGGTGCAATTTAGTCTTGTGTTTTGATGTTTTCTTATGATTGCTCACAGGGAAAGTTGGAGGTTTTATTGCTTCAATTCCCGTGGTCATGGTTGCTGCTCTCCTTTGCTACATGTGGGCAATGCTTACTGCTTTAGGCCTGTCAAATCTTCGTTACAGTGAGGCAGGAAGCTCTAGGAATATTATCATTGTTGGGCTATCTTTGTTTTTCGCCCTCTCAGTACCTGCCTACTTCCAGCAATATGGCATCTCCCCAAATAGTAATTTGTCCGCTCCAAGTTATTTCCAGCCATATATCGTAGCTTCTCATGGACCTTTTCGTAGCAAGTATGGAGGGGTAAGCATCTCTTGGCCTGCTCTTCTTGCAAAATTCTTTTTCTGCTTCTTCATTAGTCCTTCTTCCTGGTGGTTTAGGAATCGATCATTTTGCCATGGAAACTTTTGATGGCATGGTGATCGGAAAGGTATTTAGAAATAGATGTGGAAATAGCAATAGAAAAACTCTCTTTTGGGCGGGTTTCATACTGCGACACTAGGATAGATAACTGTGTTTGAACGGAGCATTAGTTCTTAGAGTTTCAGGATGCTATTGTGCTCCCAAGCTACACGATAACACCATCCTAAGTGTCGTGAATGTCATTCCATTGCACATGAGAGATGATATCCCAATATGTCGGCCAAAAAAAAAAAAAAAGAAAAGAAAAGAATCATCCCGAAGCGCATAAGGAGCTTTTAAATCCGTGCTAGTGACTGCTTGTCATTTCCTCTTTGGTTTATGAAAAGAACTATTAAATAGCCGGAAATGAAGTGAGCTTATCCATTCAAGTTAAAGGACCCCAACCAAGTCAATGCTCTCAGTCAGATTGGCTTTGTTCTAACTGACAAAGGAATCTTTAAGGCTTGTAGGGCTTTCCAATGAAGAAAAGATTTCTAGCAAGTAATTTGTCTCTGTTATGTTAAACTTTGCAGGTGAACTATGTTATGAATACATTGCTTTCAATGCACATGGTAATTGCATTTTTTGTGGCTATTGTCCTGGACAACACTGTTCCTGGTAGTAAGCAAGAACGGGGTGTTTATGTGTGGTCTGAACGGGAAGCTGCAAGGAGGGAGCCTGCAGTTGCTAAGGACTATGAGCTTCCCTTCAGAGTCAGCAAGTTCTTTAGATGGGTTAAATGGGTTGGGCTCTGAGCATCAGTGTCGCTGGGTGGCCAAATCATTGCATTAAAGCGGCTGTCCTTACGAGATGATTGTAATAGCACTTGGGTTCTGAATCTGAGCTGTTGGCACCATGCTGAAGCGGAGCAGTACCACGATATGTTCATTTCTAGCAAAATAGGACGACATGAGCCAATAGATTTTGGATGTGAGTCGCACTGTACATTTGAGGTCTCTTGAGATCTGGCTGTGTTTGTAATTTTTTGAGTGGTTAGCAGTAGTTTACCGAAATGTCTAGATACAGCTTCTGGCAAGCTAGGAGCTCTGTTGTGTAAATTCTGTTTGGATCATCTTTTTCTTGAGAACAAATTTTGTTTGGAATACTAAATGGAAATGAATTCTACTTGGAAATATTCATCACGGCATGATGTTTTACCTTCCTCCTAATTCTTAACTTGTGTTCCATATGGTCTAGAAGACTGGCCAGATGAGCTTTATTTCCTTTGCTGATGGGTCATTGCAGGTTCTCAATGGAAAATGACTGTTGGATTCATGATTTCGTGAACTCAATGGTACTATGGTAGGAGCTTTAAGTGTTCTTAACAGTGTTATCCTCTCTTGGTGGATCCTGGTGTCCTATTCATGCCCCCATCCTAGTATTCATGACAGGACATTTGGAAAAACAACAGGGCTTTGCACGAGTGGAGTTTTTATAGTGAAAAGCAAAGACCATGGATGTTTTCCTTGTGGGATCGTTTTGATTTATTTATCTGCATCGTGGGATTAGGCACCAAATACATTTAGCATGTCTTGGATGAGCGAGCCTATCTAGGGGTGAGTATCTAGGGGTGAGTGGTTCTAGATTCTATACAGGTTCTACTTAAAATCTGGAACTTATTTGTTAAAAAAGGTTTCTCATTTTTTGGAATTGAAAATCTATCCTGCATACCCTAAAATTTGTAATCTACCTTGTTACAGGTTCTATGATCTATTTAGATTTCATTTATATTATCAATTGAATGATTGCAGTGAATTATAACATTTAATGATCACCATTTACTACTACAATTTGTTGATCATAATTTATATTTAGATACACTAAAAATATGAACATTAATAAAGTAAAAATTTGGTCATAAAATGAAAGTTCCAACTAGTGCTTTTGGATAATATACTCATTATCAAATAGTATGGAATATCGTAAGATCACACGAAGATATGAATTACTAAAAACATTAAAACTTATTCTAAGTTTTAGGTTCCTTCAATTTATAATTCGAAACTTATCAATTGAAACAAATTCCCCAATTTTTTGAACTTTGAACCTCTCCCATATACTTTGCAACCGGGAACCATATAGATTCCTACTGGTCCTGTAGTTCAACCCTAAGCCTATCGCCGTAAATCTTGATCTGAATGCGCCTCGCTAGCGGGAGCTTGTCATGCACAATATATGCACACTACCTAATGCAACACTCCTATCACTACTCTCTCTCCCTCTCTCTCCCTCCCTCTCTCTCCCCCCATAATAGAATAGTGCTATGGCAAGAGACCAGTGCCTTGTTTTTGACATGAGCCTTTCCTTACCGGGGAACGCGGTGTGAATTGGTTACGTCCTTAGATGGCAAACGGTGTGAAAAACATTAGTAAATCACGAGTCGCCAAACCATATATAAACTACGGCTGTTTCTATATGCATGTACGACAGGCTTATCCGATCCGCTGCCCTTCCCTTCATCTCGATGGCCAACTTCCTCTTTGTTTTTTGACTCAACCGTGTTTCACGCCTTTATCCCCACTTAACCCGTAGAATTATTCACTCAGAACATTAGAAAACCACGAGTCGTCAAACAATATATAAACTACAGCTGTCTCTACATGCATATATGACAAGTTTATCCGATCCGCTGCCCTTCCCTTCATCTCGGTGGCCATCTTCCTCTTTGTTTTTTTGACCCAACTGTGTTTCGCACCTTTAACCCCAGTCAACCCGTAGAATCATTCACTTAAATATCTCTCTCTCTCTCTCCCCAAAGTTTCTTAGGATTTTAAATACTACACGTATATCTTCTTTTTCTCGCAATAGAATCTAAGTAAACTTAGGCAAGGACGAATAATATGAATTACTTAAGTCATGAAAGCGTTAAGTTAACATGATAATCTCGACGGGAAATGATTGCCTCAAGCTTCTTAAGCAGTTGGATCAACAGAAATCCAGTAGACAGTTCTGGCGGTATGACTTTCAATCACCAAATTCAATTTAGCAGAATATATCGATAGGTGAGTATTGTGATGTATAGGCTTATGATTGTCAAGCAACTTTTGTGATTCATTTCTTGTCGAGTATGTGATTTTGTAACGGATGAAAGAGAAGATCTTGAGTGTCCATCGGGTTGAGAATTGAACACCCCGAGAATGCCCCAGATCAAATCATGGCTGGTCTAGCAAAAACTCGATGAGAGAAACACGAGCACTTGCGAGGATTTGTGTCATAGGGCTTTTAAAACATGAGTGAGTGATCATAACTATATAACTCTCCAAACCACATAAATCCCCACTTTATTTATTTATTTATTTATTTATTGTTATTTTATCTTTTCCTGATGTTTTCTTAGGCAAATTCCGTCCTCTTGCATTAGATTCGAATAATTATAGTTCACCTCTTGCAAGGTCCATCAATGCGCATGTTATTTCACAAAAAAAAAAAAAAAAAAAAAAGGGATATAATTACCGTTCAGCTTCCATTCTTCGACTGAATCTCATCCTACGTTAAAAGTGATTGTACGCATGCGCATGCCTTCGTGTTGACCACATGTCGTTGATCAGAAGATGAGACTGTCTAAAATTGACCAACTGAAGTTCAACCTCAACCCCATATGCTTTCTGCTACATCGACATTAATCAAATTTTATTCCCATTTCCGCAGCAAATGCAGAGTTTGACAATTTCTTTGGGGCGACGACAACCACTTGCCTGCCCCTCCAAGAGACGAGCAGCGAAAGTTCGATGCTCCTTCACTTGTCCTTCGGCCTACGTCATATTCCTTTCGAGGTATTAAATTATCACCATGTTCGTACGAATCAGGATTGACTTCACGTGTCCTTTTCATTTCAAAAAAGAACAGAAAGGGAGGGACCGCATTTTACGTGAATAATAACAAATTTAATGCTCGGGTCTAAAAGATACTTCACTAATCTCATCGAACGAACTACTTGTCCAAAAAAAATTTTAAAAAAAAATAATAATCTCATCAAACGAGTATGGCGTCGGAAAGAAAACTCGATGAGTCTTGCAAACGACGCTTTTATCCTAATATTTTTTGACTAATTGAAGAGGGATGTAACCGTGCATTTGCGCACGCTTAAGTCTAGCGTA
The DNA here is from genome assembly GCA_014182375.1 of Eucalyptus virginea. Lineage (NCBI taxonomy): Eukaryota > Viridiplantae > Streptophyta > Magnoliopsida > Myrtales > Myrtaceae > Eucalyptus > Eucalyptus virginea. The sequence continues at coordinate 10,434,299 of CM024523.1, read as the reverse complement.
ATAAAATTTCATATTGAGTTTCCATAATATTCTGAGTCAATTTATTCCATATAAATCATATTTTATTAACTATAATGTGCATCTCAATTGATTATCTATTTTGAAATGACCTGTCATGAAGTTGAATCCATCCCCTCTTCCCTCTAATCGAAGAATGGGTCTTAATTTTGATACTTAGCATAATTCGTATATTCTTATGCAATCATTAGCAATGCATTAAATACTAATAAATCAGTTGGAGAGTGGCTCTACTCACCCCACCGTCTCTTGCAGATCTTCACCATTTCTATTTTCCATTCTGGTTCTGCTGTTTCCATGAAAAAAAAAAACCCTATTTTCGACAGGGACAGATGCTGATCATGGCTCTCCCGTTGACTCTCAAGTTCGGCAACGCCACGTTTTTAAAATGCTCCATTGAATTTTCGGTTTTCTCCTCAGAGTCTCCATCTGTAGGTCAACTTCTTCACGTACTTTACGTTCTTGAGATGTGAATCCCACGTGCAGGAGAAGAACATGCTGCACTTGCTCAGGCTCCGCTTGACGTTTCCATGTGCCGATCGCGCCCTGCATTATTGGCAGGGACAGACGGCAATCCAGTGAGGAGAAAGCAACGAAGCGGTCGGGAGAATAATTATAAATCGCACGTCCAGGTTCCCATGCAAGAATCTGGTCCCGACCTTTAGTGCAGTGTCTCTGCGTCACATGGGCCTCGACTTTGTAGATCCTGCACGATCTGATACAACCAAGATTAATGTCCAGTTTAATCGCGTTCGGCGCTTGTGGAACACATGCATCGTTGGATATTGCCGTGGAGAATACGGATGCCGAGTAGTGATGGTTGAAATGTAGTGTCGTTCTTCGATGATCTTGCCTCTCTAACATGATAATGAAAAGAGCATTTTACGATGTAATTTACATTGTATGATACAATAGCATGTGGAATTTGATTAATGGTGGTTCTGATACTGTGTTAAGAAATTCCAATCTAAAAGCTTGAGCTGATACGTGAAGATAGGTCACATGAATAGAAAGAGCGTTTAGAATCTGTTGTTAAGTAATGTGGGACAATACTTTAACAAATACATATATCAAAATGTCAAAGGTCAAAATGCTCGTACTAGCATTGCGAGGACCGTTCCCGTCCCCTTCAAACTTTTCTGTGAAAAGAAAGAGGAAAATTTCAGTTAACATAGAGTTTCTAACTTCCTTTTCGTTTTAATCCTGGTGATGTTTACGTTCCGGTGACTTTTTTTTTCCAACGAATATGCTTTGATTTCCTTCTAATATAATCCTTGTGCAGTCATTTAGTTTCCTTCAATTTCCATTTCACACATGGCTTTAGGGACCTAGCAAACTTCATTCGTGGTCCCATCTCTCGATCCTATCTTTGGAAACTTGTTTTGTGGATAGTTTGAGCATTTCGTCGTTGAATTGAAACCAAAGAACAATCTTTCATTCATTTTTGCAACCGCTCAATAATCAGATGTGTTCGAGGTCAAGTTAGGAAGAACGATATCGAAAGTGTGGAGAAAGCAAAAACGTTTTTGTTTGAAGAATGCAAATTATTTCGAGAAATGTAAGCAAGCATATAATGATGGTCACCACACCTTCAGAAGATACGCAACTTCAAACTCGCAATTGATTGTCGACTGCGACTTCTTAGAGGAAAATAGACATACTAATATCCAAAATTAGGGTTTTTTTTTTTTTCCTTTTTCATTTTAATGTTTCCTTGAATGTGAAGAAAACATCCTCTTCATGTAGAACCTGGCACGTGGACGTGAAGTAAAGTCCATTTTCGTGTAAAGCGTGTTGCTATAAACTTATAAGCCACGTGTTGTTTTCCCTCCCTCGTTTCGAAGTTGTAAACCCTAGTCATACGTAAAGATATTCGAACCATCTCTGTGCCACGTTTTGTCCGGCAGCTTCAAATGCGCTCTAAGGATTGAACTATCGGAAAGCAATACAATCTGTATCTTACTCGAGTGATTAAGCCTTACAATGCGATTATAATTATATGTGTCTCCATTTCAGATCGCAGTGTCTTTCGCTTAAGGTAATCTTGAGGAGCATACACATCATCTCATGATAGGACTAACAAATATAATGATTGATTAGATACATTTAGTCGAAGGGGGAAATAAATAAGCGGGTAGCTATGAAAACGAGATGTAACGTTGTTGCGATTCACACGTTGAACTACACATGGCGAGATTACAAGAGAATTCAACTATCGGTTTATGGTATTGTCCTCGTATTCACGATGTGACACGAGTGCTGCGTTCATATTGAGTAGCCTTCACGGACCTACGTACTCAAAATGACTGGAGAGATGTACCCACCATTGACAAAGAGGTATTTCAGTGAACGGAAAGTTAGATGGGGCCGGTTGATTAAGACTGGGTCAATTCAAATCAATTCTGTCATCCTTTCTTGAATCTTTGCGAAAGGCAATACGCCAACAATCACAGAGGCAAACCATGAAAAATCAGGTGATCCTTGCTATACGATTCTCCATCAACGCCGCAGAAGGACTTCTGAATGTTGATGTCAGAGAACTCACATTGATCTCACCATAGCACATGTTTTTCTATTAGGATTTGGTACACAATCAAAAGGAAATAAAGAATAAAATTAAAAAAAAAATAGAGACACGATATTTCTATTCTGGTTTACTCTTAAACTAAGGTTACATCCAATAGATAATTTCATTATAATTAGTACCCCACACCTCTATATTGCATTCATCAATCTACAAAAGAAATGGATTATATATATTCAGTAATTATTCATGAGCTCGAACCCAAATTATCAATAAAATAATATATATTCAGTTGTTATTCAAGAACTTAAATCCAAACTATCAATAAAATATGGGTTCAGACTTTAAAAGTGTTATGGCGACTTGGGGGCTGCCCTCACTAAAGGCATTGGTTTATCAATCAAGGATGAAGAATATGGAGATATCTTGCAATGCTTTATCGGATTCTATCGAACATTTGTTTTTTGATTGTGACACCTCGGCTTCGCTGGCCTTCTTTTGGGCCGCCGGGTGTAACCTCCCTTGGTGGATTAGATCTTGCAAAGACATTCTCTCTTGGGCCTCGAAGTTCTTACCCGGTAAGGATTTCTTTCATAGTATTGCACGGTTCTCTTTTGGAGCTATGTGCCATTTGATTTGGAAAAAGAGGAATAGCATCATTTTTCGTGGTGAATTCTTGGTGGTTTCAGCTTTAAAAAATCACTTTATCAAGGTTGTCAAGGACAAAGCTATTACTTTCGAAAATGTTCCTCTTACCCCGAGGAACAAGAGACTTCAGAGAGGGTGGGACTTTGACCCTTCGGTGTTTTCTCGCTCGCCTGTTTCTCCTTAGCAGCTGCTCATGTGCTTTGCCTCGCTTCTTAGCCGGCTATAGGCTCTCCGTTCTTCGTCCCGCTTACTGTCGAGTGGCCGAGGGTTGGTGTGGCTTGTAGTTTCGCTTTGTTGTATCTGATGTTGCTGTCTAGCTTGTTGTTTTGTTGTTGCCCTCGCGGCTTTTACATCAGCTCCCTTTCACTCTCTCTCTTGTTTGAAGTTTGAGTGCAAGTTTTTGGCGCTGAGCTTTTGTATAGTTATCCAAAGCTCAATATATATTCTTACCTTTTACCAAAAAAAAAAAGAAGAATATGGAGATATCAATTAAAATCTAATCAAAATCACAATCCAATTCTTGAAGATGCTAGAGTTAAGGGATTGACAATTCTTATAATATTATGATAAATTTATTTTTTATTTTTCATTGTTATATTGTTTTCTTACGAAGTGTGACATTTGTAAATAATGGAAATTATCTCAACAATTGTACGTTGACATTAAGAATCAAACACTTTTGTTCTTCTACCCACGACCTCCCTCCAAGGCTCCTAAACTCTCGCCCGCTCATCGAGGAGTGGGACCCCTGTGCCATCCTATCAATGAAAAGTCCAAATTGCATCCTCATATTTTTATCCATGTTGCATTATGCGATTTCTCGTCATACGATTAAGTTTTCTAAGTATAGTTCAATGCGCATGTCCCAGTTCATTTTGTTATATGGGCGTTCTGCTGTGTCTCATCAAGAAATTAAGAAGCAACACCGGTCGGTTAAAGTTGGAGGGCGCCAGAAATCCTGCCGGCACGACATGCGTCGTGACAAAAGTGAATGGGAGGCGAACCCTTCTTGGTCAGAGAGAGCAGCCACATGAGACCCTAATGTTTGCTTTAACAAAGAGCCGACGTGATAACTAGTGCCCTAATTCAACACATACAATTGAGTTGGTGCGAAGAAAGCTTAAAGATAATAAAATGACTCCGCATTGAAGGCCCCGCAAGGAACCTTCTGGTCAAGTCAAAATTGTCTAGAACTCCTCTCTCTCTCTCTCTCTCTCTCTCTCTCTCTCTCTCTATAAAAATATATAATAAGATTATGAGTTGGTGAAATCCACCAATAACAAGAAGAAACCGCCTCCCCAAAAGGTTTGCTTAGTGCACGTCCCATTTAGTCTCATTTTTCTCCATAGCACTCTCGCTTGAAATGGTACGTGTTCATGAGTGCTCTTAGCATTTTCACTACGTGTCCCGACGCCGGTGCTTAGAAACGAGAAAATGGCCAAAGGGGTCGGCCAGAAAAAGATCGGTTTGGCACGAAATGCCTTACGGCAACCCTACATCTACGGAAAGACACGTTGTATTTTCATTTGTATGTGGAATTTATCTTTTACACGTGTACAAAATGGTTGGATGCGTGCGGCCCTGAACGACAACTAAATTGTATGAAGAAGCATATTTCATATGTCGCATGCGAAAAATGACACGTGGACGAGTTAGGGTTTCTAGAAAATGGATTAAGAAAAGAGCTTGAATCATCTTTGGACTTGCGGCTACAGATCACGGTTTCTCAGGGACAAGTTATAGAGTGGGGTAGATTGCCAAAAAAAATTGGAAAAGATCGATGCAAAAATATGAAAATTGCGATGGACATCCTAACAAACGAGGTAGTCGGGAAGGCCGCGGAATCTTCCTAATTGCTCATTCAACGCGGTTGATATGAATTATGAAGGACTGCCCTCAAAATTTTTATGTTTTGAAAGTTTCTTAACAGAAAATATTATCTAGGGGGGGTCGAGTACAACAATATACATAATGTTTAGGGCCATGGCTTTCTAATTTTCTCATTAATGTGAATGGTTTGACATTATGTTTTTCAGTCTATATATTTAATGTTTAAGGCCAAGGCATGAGCCTTTTGTACGGAATCTCTCTCTATACATATATATACAAATGCATTCCACTATTATTTCTGAAAGAGGGTTAGGTTTTGATATCAACCGAAAATAATACTTTTTTATGAGAAAAAAATTAGGCTAATATCAAGAGTCAAACTAATGTTTGTGCTTTTTGTAAGACAAATAAAAGTTTGAGTTCAAGTGTAAACCCAAGCTAAAGTCTTTTTTTTTTTTTTGAGGGAATGGGGTCATCTGATAAATAAATTAAAACATTAATTTGAGCATATAACAATCATGATATATTTTATAAATAGTGAACCCATTTTAATTAACCGACCAAAAAAAAACCCATTTTAATTAACAACAATTGCTTTTGATATTTTAATCTATGATATTTTTGTCGAAATTAGTGCCATGTCTAAAATTAGACAAACTACTTAACACTAATATTATCTCATTTGCGAGATAAGGTGGGTGGGCAGGTTTCGAGCATTTTAATATATTTTTATCCCCACGCGTGGGACAATGAAATTTTCTAGATATTAAATCATGTTGAAACCATGCTCTTTGACTAAGAGCAAGACTAAGTAAATCAGGAGGCATGAGGGAGAATACTTTTCAAACCATCTCTAACCCTCATTGAAGAAATAGTCTTCATTTAAATTCTCTCAAAGCTCTCCTTTCCAACCTTCTCTCTTCATATTTCAAATTACAAAATCTCCGCATGTAATAACGTCATCATCACATCAAGAGCCCTATTTGCACTTTGACCACCCGTGATTTTTCTCTCTTTTTCCTGCAATAAGCGCTCGTCCTCTTCAAAACCAAACCGAACCAAATCAGAAATTTAGTCGACTCTTTCTGTAAGAGGGAGAAAATAACGATTGCGCCATTATGACGGAAGCATAACGCACATAATTAGGCATTGATTGAAGTCATTGCTTTGAAAACATCTTTTTCCACAATTAACTTGCTTCTTTTGTTAAATCAGAACACCACTACTTAGACTAAACGACGAAGGGATGGCCACCGTGACGCGATACTTTAACATGATAGACCACTACATGACTAAAGAAAACTATTATACATAGAAAACCTCTAGGAGCTGTGGAATAGTTGATTAAGCTATTCGGGTTTCCCAGCTTTGGTACCGGAAGTCACCCGTTCGAACATCACCGATTGAATACAAATCGCTCTTAGTTAGGGTAATCTGCATAGGCCAAGACCTGTATCGAACCGGTTCATGGGACTTTTAGGATGTTTCATGGTACGATAGACAGCCAAGTCTACTTGTTAAGTTTTCCTAGTGAAATTAAGGTGGTAAGAGACAAATAGGAACCCTTCTTGGGGACTCCTCTCGTGTACAATCTTTCATTCTTCACTGCACACTTGTGATTTTAATGGCCTCAAGACGCTTGAGCGGTCAATTGTTCGTAACTACGTCATCACCGGTGCCTTCAATCGTACTCCCATGTCTCCTTTCCCTCACATTGTCATTGTCATTGCAATCTTCGACAAGGTTCATCCATCTCTAGGAACCAATATCGTGGGATGTCGGGAATTTTCCAGAATTTGACATGACAAAAAGGAGCTAATTAGCTGACGGTATCACCTTGATTTCAAGCAAAAATATATACCCCCATTAGCCAATTTGAAGCTTAATTAGGATCGCAAAAGTACTGTAACTTTGCAATTTGTGTAGTAATGCATTATTGTGTTCTTCAGTCATTTGGCAGTTGAACGACCATCCTTTTACAATTCCCAAATTTTGAACTCGGACGATATTGAGAAATCGTATAAATTAGTGACGTCTTATCAAAACTATGTCGACCAACATATTGTTCAAGATGTTTCACATTGTAAATTACTAGTTTTTGTCCGAGGCATACGTTGCAAATCAATACGTACTAAGGAGCAAAAGCGCCATTAAATTGAGATTAACCGGTCATTTGGCTCGTTTCAAGACATTGGATTAAACTAATAATACAAGTTGCAGGGCCTCCCCACCCCATTTAATCAGGTGCACAAGAGACTCTTCTTGACCAACTCAACCGAGCAATTATCCCCTTCATTTTGGTGTGCGAACCTTCGCTGAATCCCCCATCACATTTATAAAAATACACTCAGTAAAAGATTCACACCAAAAACAAATTAAAATAAATAAAAAAAAGAACATGGAAAGTCCTTTTATTTTTTGCCGTCGTAATGGAAAGCACTTGTATACGTAAGTCTTTGTCTGGTTCTCCGTGTCCCTTATAAATTAAAAAAATAAAAATAAAATAAAATAAAATAAAGCAAAGGAGGTTTTGAGAGGAGAGAAGGTGATGATGGAGGGGGGTAGGTGAAGGCTTGACCGAACCACCACCTTCGCGTTCGCGTATAGGCTTGGTCCCCAAAGTCTTCTCTTTTACTGTTTCTCTCCCTCCCTCCCTCCCTCCCTCCCTATAAAACCACGCCAACCTCTCTCTTTTCTCTCAGCTTGACGTTCACTTTCTCTCAAGCGAACACCAAGCTTTTCTCTATCTCTCTCTCTCTCTCTCTCCCATTTTTCCCTTTCTTTTTTTCATCTTTTTTTGTGTAACCGGAATAGTAATAAACCGTCGAGTCAGATACAGAAGCCGAGCGAAACGAGCGATCGAACCATGCAGGCTCTAGCTCCGTCGACTCCCGCCAATCTCAGGGCCCTGGTTCGGCCGGCGCCGCCCCCGTCCCGGATGGGCAGGGCCGTCCGGTGCTCCTTCCGGTCCGACGCCGTCTACTTCCCCAACTGCGTCGGCCACTGCCGCGCCGACTGGCAGAGCTCCTGCGCCATCCTGTCCAGCAAGGTCCTGTCCCTGGAGCAGCCCGCCGAGAAGATCGGCGGCGGCGCCGACCACGTCGCCGCCGTGAACGGCCACCGGGCCGCCGTCGACCTCAACCTCGTCCCCATCGAGACCAAGGACAGCCCGGCTCCGCTCGTGCCGGCCCCGGCCCCGCAGCAGCCGAAGCCGCTCTCGATAAGCGACTTCTCCCCCGCGCCTTTGCATGGCTCGCAGCTGCGCGTGGCCTATCAGGGTGTCCCCGGCGCGTACTCCGAGGCGGCCGCCGGGAAGGCGTACCCGAAGTGCGAGGCCGTACCGTGCGACCAGTTCGAGGCCGCGTTCCAGGCGGTCGAGCTCTGGATCGCCGACCGGGCCGTGCTGCCGGTGGAGAACTCCCTCGGCGGCTCGATCCACCGGAACTACGACCTCCTCCTCCGCCACCGCCTCCACATCGTGGGCGAGGTCCAAATGCCGGTCCACCACTGCATCCTCGCGCTCCCCGGCTCCCGCCTCGAGCGCCTCTCCCGCGTCATCTCGCACCCGCAGGCCCTCTCGCAGTGCGAGCACACCATCACGCGGCTCGCCCCGCAGGCCACCCGGGAGGCCGTCGACGACACCGCCGGCGCCGCCGAGTACATCGCGACGAACCGCCTCCCCGACACGGCGGCCATCGCGAGCGCGCGCGCCGCCGGGCTCTACGGCCTGGAGGTGCTGGCCGACGGCGTGCAGGACGACTGCGGCAACGTGACCCGCTTCCTGATGCTGGCGCGGGAGCCCATCATCCCGCGGACGGACCGGCCGTTCAAGACGAGCATCGTGTTCGCGCACAACGGAGGGGAAGGGACCGGGGTGCTATTCAAGGTGCTGTCCGCCTTCGCGTTCCGCAACATCAGCCTGACCAAGATCGAGTCGCGGCCGCACCGGAACCGGCCCATCCGGCTCGTCGACGACGCCAACGTCGGGACGGCGAAGCACTTCGAGTACATGTTCTACATCGACTTCGAGGCCTCCATGGCGGAGGTGAGGGCCCAGAACGCGCTCGCCGAGGTGCAGGAGTACACCTCCTTCCTCCGGGTGCTCGGGAGTTACCCCATGGACATGACCCCCTGGAGCCCTCCGCCGCCGACGAGCGGCGGCGATAGTGATTGATCGGTCAAAATTTTTTTATGTAAAAGTAAAAGAAGAAAAAGGGGATGTGATTATTGATTGCACAGAGAAAAGACGGCTATTGAATTGTAATTTAATTTTCTTCTTGTTCTCTCTCGGGAAATATTTCATATATTGATATATACTTTTGGGTTTCGACCAACCACCAAGGAGGAGAAATATTGGTGAGGGTATAGAATGGGATTGAAACGATCAATGGTTGACGATGTCATGTCGAGATGGGACTTACCGTTTCTTCTCCCTCTGTCGTTCTATGTTGCTTGGGACGTGAAAGACAGGTACGAGGAGCGAGAGGGGACTGGAGGATGCACAAACATAGAATGGCTCAATTCAATTGCCAGCCTTGTTCGTATCTTCTTGATTCACCTAACATTTGGTCAAAACGAGAAATGACGAGCTGCAATTCCGATGGGGACAAGTCGGGGAGGGATCATAGGCTCCTCCGGGAGGCATCGAACATGCAGTGCTCTAGAAGGATGTTCTATAAAAAGGAATAAGTTGCATTAGGGATGGGCATAGACTCGACCAACATAAGCATTGGAGATGCTGCGCTTTAGAGGATCGTCATTAAAGAACAATAAACGGATGGCAAAGAGAACCAAAAATTTTGCGCATTCTTTGATTGATTTATCCATCCAGCACATCAATATCAACGAGCTCAATCATGACAAAAGTTTCTCGTTTAAGACAACAGCCTCCTCGTGTTGCGATCTGGTCTGGTCGCCCCAAGTGTAGGGAACATGTGGCTTGTACTAGTACGATAGCCGACTCAAATGGGCAAAGCTCCAATGCCTGAGGGCGCACGCACAATTCGCACATACTTTGTAAGCAAGAAAGAGAGCTGGTCTTTGGAAAATGGTTCACTCGATTGTATTAGTCAATGGTACAGCCAATGCACCTGAAAGGGGGAGCTATCCGAATATGATAGTTTGAGTGGTTTCACACCGTAAAGGATTTTATGAGCATTATCGATCCTAACAAGAGTAAATGTTACAACTGGTCGAGATGACGCCATCTAGACATAATGAAAAAAAAATGAGAAGACTAAACCTATCCTTACACTACACGGACGTGTGCTCGACCCAAGTGACCATAAATAATTAGCCGGAGGAATGAAAACAGTCGCGATGATCGGCGGCACCGTGGTGGTTGCCACGACGACATTGGCCTAATTAACCATTTGCCGCTGGTGCTAATCATACTGTAGCAACTAGGAGCCGGCGATTGTTGCCAATCGACACTTATTGTAAATTCGCAAGAACAATATTTTAATTCACGAAGATATTATTTCGAGTTATAAGCTACGAGGATGATTGATTCTTTTATGTTGTAACTATTTTCCAAAAATATGAATAGATGTGTTTAAGTATTCTAATTCAAGATTAATAGATATGACTCTCTTATTTTTTGGTCGATTCTATTATATTCCTATTGAAAAACTCATTCTCAGATTTTTGTCCTACCTCTTTACAGGGTGTGGAAATTGCAACCCATATCTAAAACTAAATCATCTGAAATAGGATTTGAGCTCCCCACCCCTCTCTTCCCACATGAGAAGAGTGGCCAGTGAGGCAAACCCCAGTGATTTAATAGATATGACTTTGAGTGCCAATAATTACTATCGTGCAACATTATTAAATACTACTATCATGTAATTCAATTTTTCCAATATCATTATTACCATATCGGATCTAATATTAAATGCCACAATGCTATTCCTTATCATTTGGTCATCAGTTTGATTGCATTTAGTAATTACGTTTTGATACACTTGGATGTTTGGAGCATTTACTTGTCATTAATTAATGTCCTCATTTACACCTAATAAATATAAACAATAATAGTAATAATAATAACATCTATATCCCTACAATTCAAAAAATAACCAAGAAATGATTCCATTGAAAAGCTTTTAGGTTGAGCACAAGAAAACTCCCGAATTCTACCCATCGACGATCATTTAAAACCGTGGGTCTTATACGCTGTGGTTTTCATGGTTTTCTTGATGATAAATTGGACACTAGGAATAGGTGTTTACCTTCGATGAAAACAATGATTCATCCAATTTGCTATTAAAGTATAACGAAAGTTTAACGTTAGACCACGGAATTCCTAATGATTGGGTTGTTCTCACTTTATAAAAAATTTCATGTCCGTGCCATCATAAATTTTGTAATATTGAAAGCCCTGGGGTCCCTAAAGTTGCACTTCCTTCAAACCGACCCACCAAATAAACTTCAATTGTACATTATCTCTTTAATGCTCATTAATTATATTCATCGTGCCCTTTTGGATTCACCTACCAAAGGGAAGACAACAAGCGCCATCCGTCGGCATATGCAATGATGAAAGCCTAACATCATCGTCTCAACATACTTCCGTCTGGATAAGCAAGAATATGTGAAGAACAAGTCTTATTTCTAGACCTCAATTAATTAACACTTTGCTTTTGGCCGACTTGTGGCTCTAATATACCGGGAAGGGTGCAAAGAGCACATGACCCACTTGCCGGTGTTGATGTGCTATTAAATGCTAATGACAAAGGGGAGAGTTTCTAATCCGTGCCCCTGGTTTTTTAGAGTCGTTGCGACTTGCCTCTCAGTATCTCCATTTTAGCATAAGTGCCCCCCGATGCTTTCCAAATTGATTTCTATGTGCCCCTGACATCGGCTCCGGCCAAATTCTTGCTGAAAAACTTGGTCACATGCACTCGCATGATTCGATGGTGCTCCCCCGAGAGGGGCACAGTCGAAGTCGACGCGAGGATACTATTGCTAGAATGCCGCGGAAGGGATAATGAAGCCCTTATGCTAATTGCTTTAGGAAGTGCGTAAAACCACGAATTTCAAAGATCTAATTGACGTCCATGACTTTTTATCTCATTATCTTATGGTTAAATGTCGTATCTTCCCAATGGAAGTGAGGTTCATGATGATGATGGTGATGATTTTGGTACATTGTACACGGAGAAGAGGATTTGGTGAGAAAAGGGAGGCACGATGAAAATTCAAGGGGTGGTGGTTGGTGAAGATGATGTGCTTGTCATGGTTGAAAGCCAAGTCCAAACAAGTCGAGCCATTCAACAACCTCGAATGTCAGGCCCCTAAAGAAAAAAACCTCAAGTGCCTTAGTAGCAATCAAGCTTAAAAAAAAAAAAAAAAAAAAAAGAAGAAGAAGAAGAAGAAGCAAAAATCAGTTTCAATTATTAATTTTATAATTATTGCAAAATATAAACACCATTGTTATATATAGACGTAATTTCAAATAAGTAGGTGTCACGGGTCGATCGATCTAGCATTCCCTTACCCATGCGGCCTAAGGATTTCTTCCGAACAGCCTTTCTCACACTCAACTCTCAAGGATCTTTAGAGAGAGAAGTTCTGAATTGTATTTACTTGTGAATGAGATTATTACAATGAGGGGGAGGAGACCCTTATCCAAACTATATCCATAGATCTATTCTCAATTTAACGGTGGAGATCTCATCTCCCAAACTACCATTTACCCGCATTTATTCCATATGCGTACAATTACCGTATCACCCGCTTCCAAAAGTATTCTAAAAGATTCGAGAAAACCCTAGGTCTCGGGGATACAAACCGAGGGTCGCTTATTCCACAGATAGGTCATGGCCGTTGTCCAAAACCCTCTTGGATCGGGTCTTTCTTGGGGCCGTGACATAGGAGTCTAACGTGATTATAAGAAGACGTGAAAGTACTGAGACACGAAAGATACAATTTTTTGCACATATTTATTAAGATTTTTTGCTTAAGAGGGGGCTTGAGACCAAAATATTATAATTTATAAGCAATATGACAGCAAGAGATCTAATTTCAGGTACAAAAACACGATCGGTTGATTGCAATGCCGGGCAATTAGCCAACAGCTGGTACTTTAAATTCACGAAGTCAGTATCGTACAAGCAATCATTCTGAAATTTAATCTAGAAGTATTTTCGGAGAATACTTAGCATGGATACTTTTAATTTCTGGCGAGTTTTAATCATGGAAACGGGTAGCAACCTTGAAGATTTTCCCGATTTTTCTAGATAAAAAAAAAAGAAATAGGGAGAGAACCATTAGACTTTTTATTTTCATTTTTCATTTCTAGTTTCAACTGGGCTTCTGAATTATTTACAGATAGGGGTTTCTAAGCGTGCGAAAGAAATATGAAAATAGCCTATCAAAATCTGATCCAACATTCACATGCCAACCAGGATGAATATGCAACTCGATTTGCTACATTTAATATATATATATCTCAGGGGACCTAATTTTATACGTGAGCCCAATTTATCAGTTATTATATTTGATAAATATTATAAGGAAGCAAGCCGCTTTTTACGGAATTTTCTTTTTTTAAATATTCGGAAGAAGAAGAGGGACCTTCCCCAGAAGATCTCAAATCAAACCCCAAGTTCATCGAATCTGCCCCTCATCATTAGAAGGTTCGAGTCGAGAGCGCGTTGGTTTTTAATTAATTCCAACACTTTTTTCGTGTGCACAAATAGTTTGAATAATTTGACATTCAAAAAGATCCGGTCCGAGGGTGATCTAAGTTGAAGAAAAGGGACACTTTATATCAGGATTAGGTTAGGGTACCTAACATAAAGGGCATATCCTGGTAGGTTTAGACTTCATTTATATTGCGGAAAATAAATAATTTAGAAAATGTTTTCCTAAAAATGACCGTTTTTGTATCACTTATAAAAATAATTTAACAAAAAAAAAAATTCATCGTTCCGCTACGACGATATTTAAACATAAATTTTTATTTATTATGAAAATATTTTTTATTAACTAATTATTTCGAATGTATATTTTCTAAATAATTTATTTTTCGCGAAATAAATGGAGACTTAAGGCAGCGAATTACCACCATTTTTGCACTTGATTTCTAAATACATTCAATTGCCGGGTCAAATCGTCTGTCTTCCCCTAAAGAAAGTGTCGTCAAATCGGTTGACTAAAAATTATGATTTTTTTAATAGTTAGGTCAAAAAAAAAAAGATAAATCTGAACCGATGATGCAGAACTACATAAGCGGGCTTCACCATGCAACCATAGATTTTGCGTCATTCCCATGGGTTGGGCCAGGAAGGCTGGGCATATTGGAAAGCCCGGCCTCTTACAACGTCACTTGTTATATGATGGGAAAAGACAAAAAATTAAACTTTTTTTTTATTATTATTTTCTGAAGGAAATAGTAAATTGTACAAAATTTGGGGTGGTCGTTCTGTTTCGGAAAATAGGAATTTGCAATTTATCTTGAGCAAATTAATGTTGGAGAGATGAAGATCGTAAGCCTATTTAAATTCTAGTCCAACTTCTAAGTTCATTACCAGGAATTAACGTTGGATAGAACATTGGGTTATCCAAGAGGCCTAGCTGAGATTTTGTCTCCCTCTTTTGTAAGGCCTGACATCGCACAGCACAAAGCTTACAATTTCAGCCCATTAGGTTATAAAAGCTAAAGAATAATGGTAGGGACGATGCAATTGAGTGGAGTTGAGTCAATATGCTATCGGACATGAGTTGATAGATAAATACACTGTCAAGTTTGAGTTCGACTCGAGTTGCGTATCTAATGCTTGAATCTTGATTTGAGTTCTCGATTGAGCATTACATTCTTGCTTGGGCTCGACTCAAAAGATGATTGCAAAATTTGTGCTCGACTTGACTCTTTTTATTACGAATTTCTACGACCAATAGAAATCTTATGTTAAAAAAAAAAAATCATCTAGATACTTGGCGAAACTTACGAGCCTTTAGATTTGAATATCACGGAGTTTGAGCTCGACCTAACAAGCTCTTCAGTAGCTCAATCTCAAGCTCGACTCAAAATCAATCAAGTCATTTTCTAACGTTTAGCAAGTCGAGTACAGACTATTTGCGAGTATCTTAACTCTCCTGGACACCTAATGAAGATAATCGCCATCAGGGATGAATCTTGAACAAGCATGTTGGGGAGGCCAAACGTACTAGTAAAGTAATTTTATTTAGCGAATTTGTGGTAGAGAATTCTATCATGTTATAAGAATTTATTCATTTCTATGATCACAACCTAATTCATGCAGCAAATACGCATTTTGTTTCTTGAAGTAGAGAGATATCTAATTAATATGTTAAACTTTTTATGATCATAATAACAAGACTAGCCATATGATTCTTTCCTTAAAAATGGATTTTTTTCCTTAATTCTCCTATAAGAGTTAACAGGTGCAAAATTTTAAGTCAATATAATATTTCCATTGGCCAAAAATTTGCTAGTCCTCAAGTTGGAAACAATCGATCACTTAATTGTCTTGTATTTTATAAATTAGAAGTATTATCGTTGTAAAATTTAACTTTTAAATTAAAAATTTTCTATTGAATAGTTATTGAAAACACTTTCTAAGAATTTCAAACTTCATGAGATTCAACAAATTTGAGGCAAAGTTGAGGATGATCGTTGCAACTGTTTTTCAAAAGCAGGAGCTAGAGCATAAGCCGTCCTTGACTAGTGCAAATAATGAGCACTAATTACATTCTACATCTGAGTAATTTACCAAAAGGTCCCCAGTTTGGGTCAAACCCATTACGTCAGACTACTTTAGGTTAGAGCCTTGCATACAATAAAAATTTGAATTTCATCGGTTTATCAGACTTGCGCATGCCTCTTAGGTAGTTGGATATACACGTCTATATTCTTGGACTATAAAATAAACAACCAGAAAACTAATAATTTTGACCCAATATGTAGTATCTTCTTTAAACTTATGAATTGTTCGATGTGATTTTTTTAATTATTTTTAAATGTTTAATCTAGTTCCTCAATTCATAGAAAAGTCAAATTAGTCTTGCGGTACTGTTAACAAGTATTCAAGACAATATTATTGTTAAATGCATTTTCAAAAATCAACAAAAAAATATGTTATTTTTCATTACCATTTTACCTTTTTGGTTTTTTATAAATGGAAAGATAGTTCCAGTTAATGATCACTATATTACAAAAAACATAACCCTATTTAGTGTTGTATCGCTATTATAATTTTACAATTCACACATTTAACTTAGAAAACATGACAAAAAAAGTGAAAAAAAAAATTATCCCAAAGATTAGGAGTAGGATTCAGATTAATAAACGAGTGTCTATAGATGAATTAAAATGTTTACGAATATCCTTATGAAAATATATATTCTTCAAAGTAGTAGGAATAAGAGGTTCTATATTTTGTTTTATAGAGACCATAAGCTAAAATACACTTACATGACACTATCAAAATATTAATAAAGATAAAAAAGATAAAATGGTCATAAAAATAGCATTTTTTCCATAAGAAATAGATTGAAATGACAAGATACGATAAAATTGAGACAAATGATATGATGAAAAATTTTTGAATAGTACTCGAAGAATCGCTTTGGCTTTATGAGATATTATATTGAACAAATTGAAAGTTTACATACTATATCAAACATTTAAAAATAGATAAATGACCGTATAAAACAATTTAAAAATTCAAGGATGATATCATTGTACATTTAAAAATAGTTAGAGGACTGTGTCAAGCGATTGAAAAATTCAAAGATGATATAATTATATATTGAA
This sequence comes from Eucalyptus virginea, assembly GCA_014182375.1. NCBI lineage: Eukaryota > Viridiplantae > Streptophyta > Magnoliopsida > Myrtales > Myrtaceae > Eucalyptus > Eucalyptus virginea. The sequence goes on along the minus strand of CM024523.1, from coordinate 10,417,497 downwards.
TCAAAGTGTATGAATTATTTATATGGTTTTCTCTTCAACAAGCTACTCATATTAACACGACGGTCAGATACGCCGTATATCCTCGGAAGTCGGAACAGTTGGCTGGGCAAAGGGGGCGATCGTGCGTCGCGCATTAAATGCCATGCCCATTCAAGCGCTATGATTGAGCTGGGGAAAAGGAAGTCGCCGGGGGATTGAGCTGGGGAAAAGGAAGTCGCCGGGGGACCACCACCGCCAACCTGTTTAAGCTCCGATCACGCCTAACGGAAGTTGCCGATTGGAAAAAAAAAGGACCCTCCGAGAGAAAATGACAGTTCTCATTCCATTTCGCGCAACAAGAAAGGGGCCTCGGATGCTGGATTTTTCCAATTACGGGTCGGGATCGGGTCACGTCGGGTCATCTACGTGCCGAGGCATGATCGGCCTACGGGTCGCGCGGGCCTCACTTGGTCCACGCCTGGTCCATGCCGCCGGCACGTCTCGAAATCTCGAGATTGCCCTTTTTTGTCTGGTTTTGGATGAATATGGTTTTTGATTATTTTTGTGACGAGAATAATTAAATGAGTGGACACTTATCTTTATTCATACACTAGATAGTTTGACAATCAAATAGCCTTTTTAAAAAATTTCAATTATGAGCACACATATCACTCTTCCGATGCTACATGTGTAAAGATTTTTTTATATTAACAGCGGGCCGGATAATAATCCTATCACTGAAGTCCCTTTTCTCGTAACACGATGATAAGACATTTCAACTAGACAAAATCAATTGATAAAAAGACCAAATATTGCACTTTTTAATGTGACGAGGCACCTGATATTTGTCATGTAAGATATGTGGGTCCGATCTAGAAGTTAGAAAAAAGAAGAAGATGTGGGTACATAGATAGATGAAGTAGAAAAATGTGATAAAAGTATCAAAAAACCATTTACCATAAGAAAATATAAATATAAATTATCCATTAAAAAAGAGAGAGAGAGAGAGAGAGAGAGAGAGAAAAACAAAAAAAAGAATGTAAAAAGTTTCTCTTTTTTTCCAGCTGCAAGGCCAGGCATATCGGGTGTGAACCTTTGCTTTTGCCTCTCGCTCAGCAGTACTCTCCCGATCTCTTCTCGGCTTTTTCTTCCCTCCGTTTCTAGAACGAGAGCAGCATCGGTCCCTCGTCTTCTCCGGTGGCGACGGAGCGAGCGTAGAGAGTTCCGCAAGCCGCGAAGCCCTCCGAATCCCGCGGCGGCGGAGGAAAAGAAAGGGGTCGAGCCCTCGACAATGTCTCCCACGTCCCAATTCGTCGACCATTCCGATCGTCAGGCGCGACCGAGCGTCGGTATAGACAGTCGTCGTGGGTGTTCCAAAGCTCAGGCGTGTCTCCACAGGATTCTCCGCATAATCGCTTCTTCTTCCAAGGGCCCGTCCTCGAGTCTCCGGAGCTCGAGCGGAGGTCTGGGCATCGATCTGAACCTGCGATTTTGCAGCGCTTCGTTCGGCGAGGAGGAGGAGGAGGATGAGGAGGGAGGAGAAGGGAACGTGGGTCCCGTGGACGAGAGCGGCTCGTTCAGTTCGAGCTCCGTCGCGGCGCCTGAAGTGGGTAAGGGGGATACGGTGCTCGACAAGAGCGCCGAGGTTGACTGCGAAGCGGGGGAGCAAGCTGAGGAGACGAACTGCGAACGAGCCGTCGTGGGCGGAGATGGAGATCGCGGCGAAGCTGAAGAAGAAGGGGGAGAAGAAGAGAATGGTGATGGGGACAGTGGTTCGGAGATCACGAATGTGCAAGTTCAGGGCTTTGAGAAGAGCGACGAAGATCGCGCGAGCGAGATGAGGCGGTCGAACAGCGACGGCTTCCTGGGCTTGCTCCTCGAAGCGGCGAAATTGGTCTCCGGACACGACATCGGCGACGGCGACGGCGACGGAGACGAGGACGGCGAGACCGAGCCAAGCGAGCGACTGGGTCAGCGGCGCCAGCTCCACGATTCCCCTCGAACCAAAGCAGACGCAGCCGAGGCACCGACCAAGACCGAGCTGCCGGGGTCAAAGAAGAAGCGACAGATTCCGGAGGAGGCGTTCGGAGAGCCCGAGGGGGACGCGTCGCCGCCGCCGCCGCAGCCGCCGTCGTCGCCGCCGGTGGTGAGGACGAAGCGGGGGAGGAACCAGGTTCTCCCGTACAGGTTCCGCGACTCGGTCCTGGAGCCGTGGGCCCGCCTGTCCCGGTCGAACCCGGTCCCCACCAAGCGGAGGGTCGGGGTAAAACCGTAATTTGATGATCCGAGGGGGATGAAGGGACGCTTTTTTTCTTTCGTGGAGCGCTGCGCACGCACGTCCGACCGGATCCGTGCCGACGGAAGTTTCTATATCGCAGCAGAGGATGTCGCTGTGTCGCGTGGTGCTGTTCTTTCTTTCCTTTTTTTTTTTTTTGCCTTTTTTTTTTTGCTATAAATCTTATTGTAACTCTCTCTTAAAGGGTGGCAATGAAACATGAATTGAGTTTCCCGGGATTAAATTCTGTAAATCCAATTTCAGTGGTGATGCAGATATGGATGTCGTGGTGGTACATATATAGATCATTAGATGGATGGCTACGAGGGATATTCAGTGGGCAATAGTAATAATATCCAAGATGCCATTCACCATTCCCACCCATTTGCCTCCTCCCGTGGCAAAGCGTGTTGAGATACATCGATCTATTTATAAGTCGTTGCGATAAAAGTGAGAGCATGTACTTAGATTAGGGTCGGTACTTCTTTAATAATTTTACTCCAAACTAATTTATACACCTATGAAAAATTTACTTCCGTTAAATTTTGTTGTCAAATTGATGAATTGAATGACGTATGATGATTGACAGGTGTATTAGTTTGAGGTTTCACTCATAATTTTATAAGTTTTCATGGTATTAAACAAATTTAACGGAAATTAACAAAAAACATATATGTCAGAAATATATCAGTTTGGGATATTTAGTAGTCAAAAAATTAATTTTCCTAAAATTTATTACCGATATATCGGTTTGAAGTTTTTTATGATACTACTTTTTTAAATTAATAAATTGCACATGAGTACTCGATACGATTTCTCACGTTTGTCGCATTATTTTATCCGTTTTACTTATCAATCGGTCTTTTTTCTATGGATATTCTTTAGGAAACTGGGTCGCTTTTCTTGGACCTTTTGTTTGGCGAGCGAACCAAAGCTTCTTTGAAAGGGAATCGACCTTATCTTAAGCTAGCAGCAGCTGGAGAATATTTTAGGGCTTTAGGCCATGCCAGTGCTCCTCGTGAAGAAAATTTGTAGTAGATATTAGGTTCGTACGAGCTCAATGCATCTAAATCTTACATAAAAGGATGTGATAATTTCTCTTGATGAACATAGAATTGGGGCGATTGTATAAAAAGTCATAAATCTATGGTATGGCGGCTAATTTAACATAAACATTTTTATTTGGTCAATTTCGTCTTAAAACCTTGTGATGATTTTTTAATGTAGTCCTTTTGATCAATTTTGACCTAAAATAGTTGATGTGGTCCTCGGCTATCATATATTGTGTAGTTGACATTGTTGTGGACGATTTTCGCTATTTTTTTATGTAATTTTTTAAATTTTTTAAAATTTTTCTTTTCTTTTCTTTTATTCACTATTCATTTTCTCAAAAGGGGTCGGCGAAGTCTTTGTGGCCCTTGCTCAATGGCCAACTAGGGCAAGCCCTCACCCAATAGCGGGCGACATTGCCAAGGCCTCTGCGACCCTTGCAAAAATTAAAAAATTAAAAATCGATATATATATATATATATATATATATATATATATATATTATATATTTAAAATATGAAGAAATCATTCATGTATGCTCTAGCTATATTGTCAAAAGGTTTGGAATTAAATTGATCAAATTAAAAAATTTAAAGTTGAGTTGGTCACCGTATAATAGGTTTAAGATATTTTTGGACAATTATCCTACATAAAATTTGGTCATGATTATTTTAATAACAAATTCGACATTAAGAATATTGAAAATCAATAAAATGTACCCACCCTGCTGTGAACACGTTAGTACGGGTGTTCCTCCTCACTGTGGTTGCATTTGCGCGACTTAAGTGCGGTGATGTGAGAGGTTGGTCCCCACGCTAGCGTCGTCTCGGGTTTATGTTGCCGGTTGTACGGCAGTTCTCAGGTCATAAAAAAATAATAAAAAAAATAAAATGTAAGTTTTTTTTTTTTTCTTTTCATGATCTAAAATTCTATGTCAAGCTTTATCAATTTTTTGGGGTCAAGAGATTTATAAATTTGTGGGGGAAAATTGAAATCAAAATACTACAAGCTAAAATAATTTCATAGAACCTAAATAATAGATTATTTTGATATATCAGAAAATTAGTGGGGGCAAGAGTGTACGCAGATCCATCTTGATCTTATCCACATGATTCACATAATTCAATTTTTCCGATTCAAGCTGTCGATCGGTTATTACAATCATCCATAACAAAAAGGAAAAAAAAAATACAATTTTTCGAATGAGATCTGAGTGAGTCCATTTCAATCGCAACGTAAATTGATTCTATATAAACATGGAACTAAACAAAACATTTATCGAATATAGACATAAAAAATGAAATTTGACATAATTTCATGCCATTTACATACATCTTCTTATATTAAAACTATATAATTGGAGAATTCAATTTAGTTTAATCACAAAACTAACATGCTATATGGCTGTCCAAAACATTTATCTAAGTCTCTTTTTTGTCCTTTTTCTCCTTAGGTGGCTTGTCCTTTTTCTCCTTAGGTGCTACTCTATGTGCTACTCTATGAAATCTTGGTATTAAAGGTTTAGGAAATCCCGTTTTCCGATCAACCCCTCGTACACAAATAAATCCTGCACATCAAAGTTCATTTATCAGATAAATTTGAATCAATATGCACTTTTAACTCCCAAATTATATAGTTAAAGTTCTTGTTAAATAGAGTGTTATTAATTACTCTAGATTGAGAGAAAAAATTGATATGAGTAGTTTGAAAGAGATCTTTCATACCGTAGCGAAAACAAGACTGAATCTTCTCCAAGGTTAATCCTGCTTGAGGAAAAAAAAATTATAAGCCATATATTAAGATATCATCATTAGAACTGAAAAATAATCAATTTACCTTTAAAAATTGAGGTTGCTGAAGTTCCAAAGTACACAATTCTCCTTCGTAAATTCCATATCCAATTTCTGGGAACATCGATAGGATTATGACTTGATTCATGGTCGGCAAAAACCTGAGTAATCGAGACTTCCATGTTAATCTGGATATTAAACCTTTATGTTTGAGACAAAAGGAATATGAAAGTGATTGTGCTCACCTCATTTACTTGAAAGTATGTTCCGTTTAGCGGAAATCTTGCCCTCAAAAATGTTCGACAAGGGATCTGATTAAACGTATTCTACGCGTTAGTCGCTATTGCAAGGGAAACATATTAAGAACAAACGATTCAACTACCAACACTCAAGGTATGAACTGACCAAAAGTGTTCCTTTTATTGTAGGATGACTCTCTTCTCGACAAGTCTGCTCATTACAAGTGTCTAGAGCCAGACAAGAACCGCATGCGCCGTTAGGAGACTTGGATGAATCCGCGCCTTCGTCTGACCACGGAAAAGTTCACAAGAAACGGCGGTTATGAAGTTAACAGAGCCCATATAATTCACATGACCCGTCTGTAAATCGCCACCACATGCTGTGCCTTTCACAAGATCAAAGGATCAAAACGCGCGTGTCTACTCTTCGAAAACACCTAAACCAGTCGTTCATGGAAACAACTCACGCTCTTTTTATGGGCTGTTCATACCTTCAGTCCGTACAAGAAGAAGATAGGGGCATGGATCATCCGCTTCGCGCTTTGGTAACTGTCATACAACGAAAGAAGTGAGTCCAAACATATACCAGAACCGACATCACGTTCATGTAAAAGAGGGAAATCAACTGACCTCTCTAAGGAGAGGATGTGAATCCGGAAGCTCATATCTGCCGGAAAAGAAAATTCATCAAATACAGACGAATTATCGACCATGACTTTATTCACGAATTACTGAAAGAATCTAATATGCATATTATAGTTCCTTTTGCTTTCTTTAAATTCGAATAATGTATTCTCGATTTACGGAAGCCTAACAATTCTTTTTCAGTGCATGTAAAACTATGATTGCATGAACATAAATTTACAACTTACACATAGTGCTCTGTCCTCAACCGGGTCACCTCTCTCAGTTTGGGCATGGGAATAACGTCGTGTAAAGTGACTAAGGCTGTCGTGTTTTCTTCAGACATGCCAGCATCATTTACAGGTCTCTGCGAGCCTGTTGAGGATTTTGCTTGACTGAGATTAATAGTTAGAAGCTCATCACCGTCATCGTCACGACAGAAATCTTCCATGTCTCTATCTAACAATTCCTTAGATGCAGTCTTGGGCGACGCCGGCTCTTCAATAATGGGCTCGCAACTTCCGGTTTGATATTCTGACTCTGGAAGTGGAATGGCACCGGGGGCAGCAGTCGACTCTCCATTGCTATTTTCACCATTACTGTTGGGACATGCCGGAAGGGAACGTCTCGCACTAGAATAAGATGTTTAATTATTAGATATCAGTCCAAAATACCAAAAGATAGTTCTAGGCTCTAGCAAAATGACTCCTTAAAAAAGTTCTCTAGAATTCAGATTACAATTCATATTTAACCAAATTCTCAATTATTTCTAAGCTTAGGCACAGAACGACGGAAGTGACACTAGCAGCATCAACAATACTCAATATTTGTACCTCTAAATTTTATTCTGTCCTAAATATCTCCTGCGTGTTAACATCATTATATTTAAATAATTAAACCACTATTTCATATGATAACCTTGAACTAGTTCAAAACAACTGACAATTTAAAGTGGGTCTCTATTTGTTTCCCCATTATATATTTATGCTTTAATCTCAGTCAAAAATTCAGATGTGATGTTATATTTAAATATTAGAATTGCCGTTTTATCTAATGGTTTAAATTTTTATCATGCTTTCAAAGAGAAGCAGCAACTAAGAAGAAGAATCCATGAACCTGGCATATGCACTTGCAAAATGCTTGCACTCGCCCCTCAGTGGACATGCGTTGCAATTGGGCTTGGTCTTTGTGCAGAAAACCTATTTCCACTATGAAACAATAAGCAATATAGTCCACTGGTACATTCACGACACAGGAGACTGATAAACGGGGCATACCTTTCCAAATGTAATTAAAAGATAGTGCAGCTCATACCTGGAAAATGGGTATAAAAAATTCAGCAAAAAATACGCTATTAAATATCCAATTAAACATTTGGCCAAAAATAAATAAATCCAATTAAACATAAATTGTAACACAATTTCTCTGAAAGAGAAGTAGGCGTTTACAAGGTCCGCTGAGTAAGTTCGCGCAGTCGTGGCATTAAGTACTTCTGAACTTCATCCAGTACTGGGAACCTGCAAAGTGATAATTATTGAGTTTCCACTTTCCCTTCTTCTAAAAAGTCGTGCTCTCGCTTAGTTTCTGGCGGAATTCTTACTTCTCAAGCAGATGAATTTGAAGATTTTCGGGTAATGGTTCAAGGGGAACCCAGCCAAGACGCACTGCTATGCGAGCAACATTAACATCGACCTGCATATGTGAAAAACTGGACTTGTAAGGCGATTGAACAAACTCCTTTCTAGAAGGAGCTTATCTGTCTATTCACTGCGATCTTTACCGGGAAGGCTACATGGTGAAGTGACAAAAGTCGCACACACTCCACACTTTTCAATCCCAATCCATCTACTTCTAACAAGTATTCCCTGCGCGCACAGAAAAGAAGTGAATGAGTAACAATGGCTTTTACAAAATATTAGGCAAAGTAAACAATCAATAAAAACAATCAATAAGTGCTTACTTTGCCTTCTCAGGTGGGCAATTTCTTAACCATTCGAGGTCAATGCTGCCCTGTGTCCCAACCAGATAGTCAAGAAAAACCTACATGCATAATAAGTTCTTCATTCACTGAGACAAATTCTATTGCACAGCTTGTCGTGAAATGAAGTTAAGGGAACATACTTGGATTCGTCTTGCTAGTACGTTATGTTGACCACGCTCTTTGATGGCTGCTGCGACTTCATGTTGCTCTGCACACCTCACTGCCTCCCAGTCCAACGAATCCATATGATCTGCGGATCTTGGTCCAGCACTGGAATATGCCCTCCTCAGTTTCTCCCACTCCAAGGGATCGGCGCTCTTCTTGTTAGCTTTCGTTTTCTTTTTCTTTTCTCTTTTAGTGGCTTCATTTTTCGTTTCTGCTGAAGGAGATGCTTGTTTTTTGGCATGCCCTTTCTTATCAACCACAAGTTGTTCCACAATTTGTTCCAAGATGTTATGGTATTCCTGAATCTTGATTGTTTCTTCTTTTTCGACGATTTGTTCCAAGAACTCCTGAATCCTGTCAGCGATCTTCTTGTTCCCGTTTTGTTCACCATTGACTAGGTAGAGGCGAAACATTGAAGCTAATGACATGAACGCGTTGCTGTAAGAGAAACAGACACGGTCAACAAAAACATAATTGATTATATCTTTCCTAAGTTTTATGTCATTAGTAAGAGCAATTTGTACATAGTTTTCAAGAAACAAATCCAGGAAACAAAATTACCACCTTAACTAAACTGAAACAAACCTCGAAAGATAGTCTGACACATTTTGAGTCAGATAAACTCCAACAATTGAGTCCACAACGGAGCCTTTCCAGGGCGTAAAATGTCTATCCCCTGCAGAGTTTGCAAATATGTTTTTCCATTACTTCTTCATGTAATTGTAGACACCCTCATTTTTAAATGAATAAAATCCTAAGATATATACATTCATCTACTCAAAAATTTGGAAGATTTGACTTTCTCTCAAAGATAATGCTATCTATAGTGCCAGCAGACCAAAATGCCTACTATCAAGCAAAGCTCTACAAGCGAAAAATGGCCTGAATCAATCATGAAGCTTCACTTAAATAAAATGAGACATTGGGAGTTCATTCTTCTGTTATATTATATAGTATGAATATGTATGTATGTATGTATTCAGTATGAAATGGCCAACACAGTAACTTAACAAACACCATTCTTTTTTTTTAGGATTCTCTAGGACTAATCCAATACTCTCCCTACATTGTTTAAATATAACTCTTGAATGAGCCTTGATTATTTCCACAATAACAAGGATATGTGTGCCTAGAAATCATTCCGATTTCTTTTATTTTGTGTAGAGGCAATGTGCAGAAAATTCCCAGCAAGAACGCAGCACCAAGGATGACCAGCCTAGCATGCCTGGAAAAACCTAGAAGAGTACGGTGTATAGTGCGTGTGCGAGAGAGAGGAAGATAAGAAGTTTGAATTCTGGCGATTGAGGTGAGTGGCATGAGTTTGTGTTGAGCAAGTGAAGTTGGTGAGTTGTGCTGTGTAGATTGAGTGGTGAGTGAAAATTTGGTGTGGTTGAAGGCGTGTTGCAATAAAATTTCAAGTTATGTTGCCAACCGTGCTTTTCCTACTAAACATCCGTTTCTCAGGTTTCTACTGTACTGTAAGGTGCAGGATGATAAAGCGCTGTCGCATTGAGATTCTCACCTAAAATCGGATGCATGAGGGCAAGGAACGATCCGATCCGGCCTTGGAAGAGGGCTCTTTCCCGTTCCCACTTTGCATCATCCCTGGCACCACCATCATCTATCAACATTGATATCTTCCACCTTTGAATCGTCTCCGAATCGAGTTCTACTCTAGGTGCCTTTGTCTCCTTTTTCTCTTTCTCTTTGTAGGGCACTAATGTGCCCTGTGCGCTCAGTGGTTTCTTCTTCCTTTTCGCTTTGTAGGGTACCATCTGTTTCCTCGCGTCCTGGTTTTCTACATCGCCAATGTTCAATTCCATAATCTTCTTAATGATGCGCTTGAGTTCCTGTTGCAATTTCAGCTTTGTACCTGCCATAAAGTGTCAGGATAAGTAGGCTTTTAATGGTATTTCTCAAGACAGGATCCTATCTGAACTTCTACACTTCTGAAATTAGATTCACTCGTCGCTTAGTCGAAGACCAGGCATTGCACAGAATCAGAAATTTACTAATTCAAATTTCATTTATTGATATAACATTGTAAAACAATATAACGTGCATAAAATATTTATTCAACTTTATACTGACGACCTTATATTAACGAAAAGACCAACAAAAAAGCTTATGGGTTATGTCCAGCGTTATATCATCATCATCATCATTATTGTCATTGTCATTATTATTATTTTGTTATCATTGTATTTCATTTAATTGAATGATCTTGTTGTATATAAATTCATTTTATGAAAATCTAAAAATTATGCACGATTACTCTCCATTTTTTTTATCTCTCTTTATAAAGCAAAGAGAGTTTCCATATTTAAGGGATCTACATCTAATGCATGTTCAAAATGAAATGTTATCATAAAAAGATTATTGTTTTTTTAGTGAAATCAATTATATCCATATTTACATGGATTAACTGATGATACGAAACAAAATAAGTTCGACACTATACAATACTGCATAGTACCTATTTAATAATTGTCAAATAAACTTTTTATATGACTAATAGGTAAAAGAAATAAAACTAGATTTTCAATAATTAATTTTCTGTTATTATCAAGCTCTTCGCATGCTACATGTATTCATCATGTACATTAGTATGAAAGATGACAATCTATTGGATTTGGACACGTGTGGCAATGATCAAAGGCTATTCAATCAGATTATATGGAGACACATATAATCGGAAGTACCTTTATTATCCTTCGCCTGCCCCTTTACGCTCCTTTTACGCTTCTGCCCCTTCATCGCCTTTGTGCCATCCGCTGTCGGTTGATCGACATTTGCAGTATGTCCTGCCTCAAATTTGACGCCAATTGTATTAGCGTCAATGGGAATTTCAAGTTTTTGAGTTTCGACTCTTGATCTAATACCATTCCGCCTCATCGTCCTTTTCTTCTTCAAGTCTCTAGGGTATGAAACATAAAAATCTCTAGGACATAAAAGAAATAACATGTACGTCATTTTCTTCGCCGCCGTCCTCTTCTTCCTTCCTGTCCTCCTCTTCTTGAATTCGATTGGAAAGTTCTGTCCAATTTTTCTGATTCTATTAAGACACCAGCTGTTCTTATTAACCCGCTTGTATGAAAGTACTTGACTACGTGTCTCATCAGCAATACGACTGTTCCGTTTCGACTGCCCCAGTCCTGTTCCAACTAATAAATCATTTCCACAGTGCTGATCTGTAACATTTCCATCATGATTTGCACCAAAATCCAATTGCCTCCGACATGATTTCGATTCCGTCTGAGGAGCTTGGCTAATTTTCATCTCCATTACAAATTCTGATGAATTATCCAAATCTCCTCCTTCCTCAAGCTCAAGAGATGGATGACCCTTCACCGTGACAGGATCCTTCAATGCATCAATGTCTACCGATGATGGACGTCCTTCATTAGGTTCTCCTGCGTGCTTCTTTTTCTTTGGTGATGGAGTTGCCGAGGCCAAATCTTTACGCTTCTTTTTATTTGGTGATGGAGTTGCCGAGCCCGAATCTTGAGGCTTTCTCTTCTTTGGAGTTGTTGAGCCCAAATCTTTACGCTTCGGAGCTCGACGTGGTTTTCCTTCACGAATTACTTTAGGAGTATGCTTCTTCTTTTTTGGCTTCTGTTGTCGGGGCTTCTTATTCAGATTTATGCCAGCTTTTGAGCCGTCCATTTGCGTTGGAGTTGAAGTACCGAAGACATTGTCATGAGTACCCTCAAATGAACTTTGCTGATCAACTGCAATTAAGATTTTGTAGAGATCGATCCACATAATTGAAAGCAACGATGATAATAATAATGTTTAAATATATCCTCTTCAAACTTGCTTGTCTTCCTTTTTTTTTTTTTTTTTTTTTTAAATTCAAACTAACATGAATGCATCTCCTTGAGATCATAACTAACAAATGATTATTTATTGCCATACCAACTTAAAACTGTATGGCAAAACATAAGCAAACTTACCTTTCGACGATGGAATGTTGGCATTGAACGCTGGAGTACTTCCTCGGTGGTGGGCTGAATCCGGCAACTCTTCTGACGGCTGACCGGCCAATGGGGCAACCGAATTGGACTCCGAACAACCTGAAAAACCAGCCGCCCCTCCATCGGCCAAAAGAACATCCTTATCTCTTGCGGCGGCGGCCTCCGGAACCTCTCGCCCGAGGTCAAGATGCTCGAACGGCTCCGCAACATTAGCGCTCCTCCTCCTCCTCCGTTCCTTCTCTATAACATCTTCATTTGAATCCTCAATTCTCACAGCATTGCGAGACCCACTGAGACTGTCCTCCGATCGCCGTCTAACATAGACCTTGTCTAACTTTTCGGGAGTGATTGGCTCCCAGGAATTACGTTCCTTGGAACCTACCTCGACCGCCTTGCCTATTCCCATGACCTCTTCGTCTTCCTAACCCTGGAATTTCTCCATCGAATCAGTGCACAAGACCACCAGCACTAGAAACTACGGCAACATCACTGATTTTTCTCATACTAAAAGTTGAAGGCTGAGGGCGAAAACCCCGGCAGCCAAGGAAAAAAAGAAGAAGTTTTTTTAAGAGGAATTCGTCAGGTACTCAACACAAAAGACGCAACGACATGATGATCATGGGCAGAAAAATCACAGGAATCAGAGAACAAAACCCCAAAAAAAATTACTGCTTTCGCTCGCGGGCATTGCTAGAAGCCAAATCACCAGACGGTCGACGTAAAGAAAGAACTGCCGAGAGCTCTCTCACCTGCAGATTACGCCGGACGGATTCCATATCTGGGGGTTGACTGACCGAAGCAGAGGAACCTCCGATGGAATCGAATTTCTGCAAAGAATCGCAGAAGAGAATCCTGCTGCGATTTTCGACCGTTGGGCGACGCTGACTTCAGTCTGAGAAGCAAGAAACTGCGCAGATGACGGCGACGGGCGGAGACTGACGGGAGCAAAGTTTGGATTTTGGGGGACTCTGTTTTTTCCCTTTGGAGAGAGAAAGCGAAGGCGAAGGAGACGGAGAGAGAGAGAGAGAGAGAGTCGAGGTCGCCGATTGACTCTGCATGGGACGCGAAAGGGGAAAGGAAAAGCTCGGACGTAATCTTTTGGTGCGATGTGTATCTGAATGGGTAAAGATATCTCTCTCTTTTGAAATATCCATCTAAAGAAAAAGGAAGAAAAAAAAAAAAAATAATGATAATAATAGTTGGCGTGGCTAAGGAAATTATTGTTATTTTGAATTAACAAGTGAATAAAGTGAACATGATAAGAAAATTCAGCCAATTTCCATGAACACGACAAAATTATTAATGATAAAAAAATGAAAGATATGTCTTATTTGATTGTACTTGATCTATAAGTTGTGTTGGGTTAATTCTTATTCCTCACATCCAAATAATACAAATAGATAAAAGCAAACCTTTGCTTTACACATTAATGGCGTCTCGTTTGGTATCGTCTTTATTTCAGATTAGTGGTTTCAGATTACACACATTCATCGTCAGACACCGTGAAATACTACGGAATTACGCAAAAATATTGAATAAGGAAAACAGAAAATCTTGTTCCTGTTAAAATAAGTCTTTCAACTTTTGGAACTTGAAACCTACCTTACATATCTTAGAACCATATTCAAGTTCGTTTATCTATCTTGAAACCTTGCTCATCCCTAATTTACATGGCAAAACACGCTACTGTCTACTTCATGTTTCCTACATAAAAATACATGCACAAAACGAAGAAGAAAAGTGAATAAAATTTAGGATTGACCATTTTAAATAAAAATAGAAGGATCAAGGGTAATTTTGTTTCTTTAGTAAAAACGAGGTGAATGTAGTAAGTGGAAATTGTCCCGCCCTAAATTAAATTACTCACAAATCATGTGAAATAAAGCTATTTTAATATAATGAGCTTGCTTTTTAAAGATGAGATGAATATTACATGTAGCGAATATGAGGGGTATAATGAAATGCGCACGGTCAAGAATTAAAACAGTTGAGTTTGCAAATAGGCCAACAGCTTTTAAACTAATCTTTTCAGTTTTGAGATGCATCCATTTAAGCTAACTCTTGACTTCTAAATATCCATGCCGCCCTTTTTATTCTATATCTAACTATAGATAAAGTTATTTCGAAATATGATCGTGAGCCATCTCTTCTAGTACATTAACGTAGGTTACTAAGAGAGAAATTCGTGAGCGTCCACCAACAAACGCCTCACGTCAATGACGATAGCAGTTCAATCCCACCAGCTTGCACAATTTATATATTCATCATATATCAACGGATGAAACATCAATAGCCTAGCGATGTCAGCGTGAAATTTTCATGCGTCAAGTTGAGGATACATCTCCGAATTCTGATGCCGTGAACTGTGATTAATCTTAACTTAGACGATATGTAATTAAATTTTAAACAAAAAAATTAAAAAGGAAGATAATGGTGTTCAGATAATCTGTTATGTAGAAGATTTAGTGCTCTAAAGCCAAGCCAAAGCCGTACTTATCAAAAACTTCCCCCCCCTCCCTTCTTTTTCACCAGCAAAAGAATCAGTTCAAGCGGAAAGGGCCTGATCTGGGTGCAAAGCCCATCTCAGCCTTAAAAAATCCAACTCCCTTATTGGGCTCAAGGCCCAGTCTTCGTGTAAAGCCCATCTTAGCCTCCAAAGCTCCAACAACAACGCGAACCAGCAAGAAGCAGCCGTCGTTGAAAAACCGAAGACCCGCTCCTCCGGTCCGGACCCCAAAAAAAAAAAAAAAAAGAAGGGACCGAAACCTCTCGTCCGCTCTCGCTCTTCACTCCTCCTCGCATCCCATCGTTTCCGCCACCTCTCTCGCCTTATCCTCTTCCTCCTCCTCTTTCCGCAATGCCTACTGACGACTCTTCCGACCGGCAAGACGAACCGTCCCAGCAGCCGCGGGTCGCCCCGAAAGAAACCGACCCGAATGCCGACCCGTCCGACTCCGACTCCGGCTCCGACTCCGACTCCGACTACGACTCCGACTACTCCTACGACGAGGATGAAGGCGCAGCAGGAGGAGGACGGGCCGACTCGGGAGCCGCCGGCGACGAGGTCCTCGCCTCCCTCCGGGCCTCCGGCGACGAGCCGGGCGAGGCCGAGAATACGCCGGAGGCCAACCTCCGGCGCTTCTCCGAGATCCTCGGCAGCCGCCGGTTGCGGCGGCTGCAGGAGGAGGAGGACCGGAACCAGGTCCCCCACGAGGACCTGTTCAACTTCCCCGAGGACCCCGAGAACTGGAGGGAGGAGGACCTGCAGGAGCTGTGGGCGGACGCGCCGCTCGAGTCCACGAAGCCCGGGTGGGACCCGGCGTGGGCCGACGAGGAGGACTGGGACATCGTGAGGGAGCAGATCAAGGCCGGCCGCGAGCCGACGATCGCGCCGTTCTACATGCCGTACCGGAAGCCGTACCCGGCCATACCGGACGACCACTACGACATATCGAACCCCAAGGCGGTGGTGGAGGAGCTGGACAGGATCGAGGAGTTCCTGAGATGGGTCAGCTACATTTTCCCCGACGGCAGCTCGTACGTTTTCTTTTGCTTTCTTCTCTTTCTTTGGGTTTTAAAGACATTCAGCAATTTGGAAATGCGTATGCAGTTAGTGGGCGTCGGGATTTTGTTCTTGCCGTACGGAATTGTGTTCTGGGCTGTATCTTTTTGTTCAATTGCTCATATTGCGTTAGCTTGGTGAGTCTTTGAAAGATGAGTATGCTGATTGTAGGAGTAAATTATCGACTATCATTGAGATTGGCAATATTTGAAAGATTGAGCATGGGGGGTACTTTTATTAGTTTGAGTAAATTGATCATATGTGGTCCTTTTCTGTATAATTATTTCAAATTCGGTTTTACATGTGCTAATCCATTTAGTATGTGCAGTGTTTGCCTGCTATTTTTCCCATCCACACTATAGTGTACAGTCTCTGCAATTGCTTGTATAATGTTGAATTCAGTGGTTTCAGAAGATTGAGCTTGGTGGTTGTTATGAATTTGTAAAGTTCTATTCAGTTGATTTGGATATGATTGTTTTTGGAGTCACTGTTCATTCTGCAGTATCCCTGTCGACTGTTCATAAGTATGTTACTTATTCATGCTATGGTTGATACCAGAAGTAATCATCGATGTGTTAGCCTATACGTTTGTGCTCACTCTACTGTCGTGCTTGGTGTAGCTTTCAGTTGAATTCAACCTCGATTCCGTTTCTTTTCTATTTTAATGACAATGTTGATAGGATATGCAAAAATTGTGTTCTGGATGGCTAAGCTGCTTCTGGCTTTGACTCATTGTCCATTGCCTGTTGTATTTTCTTTCAGGTATGAAGGGACAGTTTGGGATGACTTGGCCCATGGAAAAGGTGTCTATGTCGCCGAAATGGGGCTTGTTAGGTTTGCGTCTTGTTCACTTTCACATACTAGGCAGTAGCACTAATATTAATATTTTACAAGTCATCAGATGCATTAGAATTTCTAAAGGCAATCAGAAGTTCAAAGTTCTTTACCTTATCATTTGATTCATTAATTCGTAATGTGATTGGTTCATGATTCGATATAGGCAACAATGTGAATAAAATATTGTTATTCACTTGCTTTATTTGGCACAGTGAATTTTGGTTTATAAATTCTTAAATAGTGTGGCTTGTTGGTCCTCCTAATCAGAACATTGGTAATATCAATGTCAAGCAAAAGAATGATCCCATATATTCTGGAATATTACCTCTTGTCACCAGTTTTTACTGATACATTTTGCCAAATGCTTAATCAAGCATCAGTTGTGAAAGATAGAAATCTATCACAATTGATTGAACGTACATATATATCTTTTGTTTATGACGTTCTCCCTTTTCTAGGAGTTGACCTAGAACCCTCCATTCTTTACACAGTTAGATGCTGCATTTTTCTTGGCAGCAGTCAAAGTAGAAGTAATTAAATTGCTAATATAAGTCCATTAATCCGTAAGGGGTTCTTTTGTTAACAGCCAGGATGTTGCTTTGTAATTGTGTGATTTGCTTGAAATCTAGAAGACTTTGCTTGAAACCCTGAAGCTATCATGTGCTTATCTACGACCATGACATGTGAAATTTACTTAAAGATCTGGATATTGGAGGATATAAACTTTTTTGCTTCTCCCTGAGAGTACTGGTCAAGTTTCCCATAAATTGCTTCTTTTTCACCTTTTTTCAGTTTAAGACGAAGGAACTATCCAAGTTGACTTTGGCTTAATGTGCCTTATAGCTCAGACGAATGATTTATGTACTTTTTTTCCTGTAGGTATGAAGGTGAATGGCTTCAAAATAATATGGAAGGACATGGAGTCCTTGAAGTGGATATACCTGACATTCAACCTATTCCAGGTTCCAAGTAGGTTTTGAATTGTATATAGACTCCCCTACCACAGCTCCACAATGAAAATTGTAGTGATCATTCTCCTAGTATTAAGTTGAGATGATATCATTCTTTTCAGGCTAGAAGAGAAAATGCGTGCCGAAGGGAAGATCATAGAAACAGATTATATGACTCCAGAAGACAGGGAGTGGCTGAAAATGGATATAGAAGATAGTGTGCGCCTGACTGACGGAAACTATCAAGTCCCTTTCTATGAAAATGATGAGTGGATCAGACAATTTGGTCAAAAACCGTAAGTTCAATTGCTTCTTCATATATAAACTTTCCAAAAAGCTCCATAAGGTTCTAATCTATGGTTTTCTCTATGTTTAATGATGAAGTCCAAGTGTCTAACTCCCCCCCCCTCCCTTTTTTTAACACTAAATTTTTCAAGTTGAGGTACAGAAGAAAATGATTCTGTTCTTAGTTCACTTGTTTAGGTTACTTTAGGTTACTTTACTCCCATTGTAGAAGAAACTAGAATATTCACTTTTCGGGATCTGATTAATCGTTTTGGAGGTCCCTGACCGCATCCCTTGACTCATCCACATAGACACATCGCACGAGAGTTTTCTACTGTTAATCTGGTACTCTTAAATTGTTTTCTATGCCAGGGAAAAAGGCCGATATCGTTATGCTGGCCAGTGGAAGCATGGAAGGATGCATGGATGTGGTGTCTATGAAGTCAACGAGCGTACAATCTATGTATGTCTGTTGGGGCAAGTTTTGTGTAGCAAGATTAATTTACTTTTCGGTTGTATAATTGGCGTGTGCTTTCTAGCAAATATTTTAATTGGCATGACTGTCTGTGTCAGTTATTCAGAATACGCTATCCTTTAGCAATCCATGATTTGGAATGGCTTTCCCTTAATGGTACACTAGTTTTTTAAAACACTTGGATGAATAGATAAATTCAACTCACTTTCGCAAGACATATTATTCATGGGGATATTCTATATCGAGAAATATCTCTTCTAAAAACCTTTTCTTACTTTAATGTGGGATGATGGTTTTTTAATCATACTTCAATACATTAATTGTCCTGAATAGCATTTAAAATTCGTCTCATCCCAACTGCACAATCGCAAGAAATCTTCTCCTATGGTACTTGAATTTAGTCAAGGGATCGTATCCGTGTTGCGCTCCATTTAATCGAGTCAATGCACTGTACAGTAATCTTGGCATGACCATCATTCA